>CAMGYJ010000007.1:22319581-22919581 GCA_946122785.1 Linum tenue | reverse complement strand
AAGACATTTATGAAAAGAACAAAATGACACGTTTGGAAATGCCCTCCAGCATAAAGAAAAAATTGAAAGCGACGGAACCTACGATAGTTGGGTAGGGAACCATTGGGGGACGCACATGACCCACCATGATTCTCGATGAAGATTCGGACAACCTGGAAAAACAACACCAACTTGCAATTTAAGTTTAAAGAATCAAACATCCACCTGGAAAACCCGAAGTTGTCCTTTTTCCCTTTCGTTTTGTTTATAAGAAACCCACACTGAATCCAAAACAAACTCCATTAACAAAATAGGTACCTTCAGAATTGCTCCTTTGTTGCATGCCTACCCCCGAAAAAAAGAGTAAAGAAAATGAATCAGCAACAAACTTCAATAGATGGATTTAGGGTTTCACTTTTTGCCATCCATGTCATAATCACAATTTTAGCAAACTTGTGACGCCTGGGTAACCGGACGAAAGAGAAGAAGAGAAGAAATAGCCGGCGGAAGAAAGATTCAAAGAGGAAGATGCACGCAATCTTCCCCTGCTTTGAAAATTCGAACGAGAGAAAGAAGAAAGGGAGATGACGATGGCCTTTCGTTTCTTCTGCCCTTATCCACTCTATTTTAATTTTTTATACTTAATTGGGTTGGGAGAACGGGTCGGGTTTTTAGTTTAATAGCAGGCATTTTCCAGAGTGTGCGAGTCAGGTATATTGTTCGGAGTTAAACCCTCTAACTCAGCATTCTGTCTTCCAGCTTGGCACCCCCATTTTCCACGTAAGCATAAATATAACGACGTTGACGGAGTGTAACGGCAAGTGACCAATAATGACATAAAGGTGTATTATTAGTGGCTGAATTGAATCGAAAATGATTTCGGGTGACTAACGTGTTACAAATTAGTAATATGGGCGACCAAACTTGCAATTCATCCAAAGTTAATATAAGAACGCATAACATTAGAGGCAGAAGAGTAGATTTGCAAAACTAATAAAATATATTATTCTAATATATACAAGACAAAAATGCTAGTGCAGAGTTTCCTTTTGATTAGAAATTTAAAACTTAAAAAGAACTAACGTGGGAGCGGGAAAGTTGTGGCATAAAAGTTGAAATATATAATTAGACGGGATTTTGAAAATTCAAAAGTGAGGAAAGCACCAAGCGGGATGGGGAATTTCACCCTTCTACATCATTGATCATACTCTCCAGCCGCACTAATGAACGAAGAGAGAAAAACGCTTCTTTCGGCCCAGTGTGGCCTTGAGAGAGAGAGAGAGAGAGAGAGAGAGAGAGAGAGAGAGAGAGAAATAGAGAGAGAGAGAGGGAGAGAGAGAGTGGGGTGGTGTTGACCATAGGGGAACAAATTTGGATCTATTTCAAGCATCTGTTTTATAGGGCTTTGGCAAATTGGGCGAAGGCAACCCGCAGGACAAATCTTCGTTGGGGGAGCTTATGGTGAAGTGAAAGATACTTGAGGCAATGATATATCTATTCTCGCCGCCAGCCTCTCAGTCGCCTTGACATCGACAACGACTCAACTTCGCTAGATTTGCATCCCTCTTTGGCTAGTACTCCCACTGACTCCCCGCAGCTGACAGCGAGAACGCCGGCAGCACGCAGTTGCTTTCCCTCCGTAGAGTTTTGAAGCTAAAATTGGGTATTGTTCAATTTGGGTTTCAAATTGTTCATCCGTAGAGGTTTCTGACCTTTTATATGTTCAATTTATACTTTCTTGCTTGATTGCTTGTTGGTTTTGAAACTAGGGTTTAGGGGTCAAGAAGAACTCTTTTGATCACGTTCAGAACCCAAATACAAAGAAGTGAAATCCCCCTCAGTGTCCGACGGAGAAGATATTCCTTTCGAACACATCGGCATCAGCCTGCAAATTGTGTTATTTGCATGCGCAATGTTGGTTACTGTTTCCATCTGATTTCAGTGTTTTTACGTGTGTTTTTTCTCGATTTAAATAATTGAATGCAAGTTCTGCAAATTTGAGTTCCTTAACTCTCGAGTCATAGTACTTTTGTTTTGGAGTTGCTGATTTATGTCCCAATACTTTTCGCACTTATGTACTCTCAATGCTCTGTGTTCAACTACATGTATTCATCTTTATGAATCATTTACTTTTATAATAAATCAATACAAAAGCATATCTATTAGCCTCTAAAAATTAATTTCACAAGCAACACTATCTGCCTCTATAAATAATATCAGAGGCAAATTTAGTAGCATCATTAACTAAATTCAGAAACAAAAATATATGCCTCTATAGATACTATTTGATTCAAGTTTAATAGCCACTAAGGATTATTTTAGAGGCAAATATTTAAGCCTCTAATATTGGATATAAAGGCAAAATAAAAGTGACACTAGCAGCTAATATATTAGTCACCAAATCCTTAATCCGCAACAAATTATATATGCTGATATATTTTCTTCTATATGGCTATTTGCCACTATATTTGAGGCAAATGTATTATCTGCCTCTAAATATATACAGTGGCAAATAATAGACTTATAGAGGCAATTTCTCTTAGCCGCTATAAATGAGTTTTGTTGTAGTGTACTTAAAAGATAAAAACATATTTATTCTCCAAGTTCATTAATTTTGGAAAAATACATCTGGATAATCATAACTATCCACGTTTTGACAATAATAATCACTTTTGAAAAAATACACAGATGTATTCTGTAGCCACAAAAGTATTGGGACATAAATCAATCAGCAACTCCAAAACAAAAGTATTGGGACATAAATTTTTCAAAAGTGTCTTTCGAATAATTTTCTCAAAAAAGAAAGAAAAAAATAAATTCATTTTAATCGACCCCCTCCTACTCTTCTTCTTCCTTTCTCTTCCTCTGAGAAAATATGTTGGCCGGTTACTCCAAGACAACATTGACGAGAGGAGAGCGGATTCCCTGCTAGCCTCTGTTACTCCCCAGCCCACCATGGATGAAGTGTGGGATGGAGATAGTGGCAATTTGTATTTTCAAGTGGTCAATTTGGGATTTTTCAGGGAGGAAGTCTAAGAAGGAGATACCGGAAATTAGGGTTTCAGTTTCTTGATATTGAGGAAGGAAGTTTCGAGAACGGACTTCATTGTTGAAAGATTAATGACGATCTTTTTCTTGAACATCGTTCATCCTTCTTCTTCCAATGAGTAATGAAAGAGAGAGAGGAGATGAGATTGCTAGATGTTGGGGAATCGGTGGCCATTTCACGATGTCGGTCGGAGCTAGGGGCCGGAGGGATTCACCTCCATTGAGAAGACGATTTTTTTAGTTTATTTCCTTTTTCCATGTAATTGCAAGATGAAAAATGAACATTTCCACGTAGCATCCTTTTTTGACGAAAATTCAACACGTCAGCGATAAATGTTTGTCTAGTTAGCATCTATCATAGTATTGCTAAAGTTATTGACATAATGGGTATTTTAGGGGTCGTTTGGAGAATAGGATTTAGATCGTGGATTCACTAAATTCATAGGTTTTATAGAAAGTTATATTTTTTTTTGTTCCTTTTTGTATTGTGAATTTTAGCTTTAGAGATTTCCAATCTATAAAAACTACGGATATCAAATCTCTCATAATTAGAGAGAATTTATATATTGATTCGTGAAAAAAAAACTTCTCCTACTTTTTCTTTCTTTTATTTATTTATTTATCACATTAAATATATTATCAAAAAAGCTTTTAATATTTTTCGAACCATTCTAATTTTTTTTATTAAGGATAAACATGTTATAAAATATAAAATTAATATTTGATTTTTCATTGAATGTTAACGATCACAGTTACCAAACAATAAATAATTTATAATCTGTTTCAACAATTCGAAGATTAGAATCTTTAGATTGTTAACAATCTATAAATTTAATCTTATTTCTCCAAACGACCCTTATTGTATTTTCCAAAAATTTGGCTATTATTGTAAGAAAGTACAAAGTTAAAGCTATCTAGGCGTATTTTGCTTTAATTTTTAGTCAAAACATAACGCCCCAACTCAAGACTCGTTGTGCACTTTCTACATTTTATATTTTGCTTTATGAGGTTCATGATCTATTTTATAAGTTTTGTGGTATCATTTGTCATGTTGGTCTGGTTTGAGCTTTCTTGTCTGCTTCAATGATTCTTGTGGTTTGCTTTATGAGTTTTCTGCTCACTTTAGGAAAGTTATGGCCAATTTTCAGTCTTCTGGTCTACTTTATGAGTGTTGTGGTCTAGTGAGCTTATGGTTTACTTTATGAGTTTTATGGTGTGGTTTTTCGTGTTTTTGGTCTGGTCTGAATTTTGTTGTCTGCTTCATGATACGTGTGATCAACTTTATGAGTTTTCTTGTTTGCTTTAGGAAACTTATGGCCATATTTGAGTTTTCTGGTAAGCTTTATGAGTTTTGTGATGTTGTAGGTTTGTGGTATGATTTATGAGCTTTCTGGTCTACCTTGTGTTTTCATGGTGCGGTTAGCTGTGTTTTTGCTATGCTTCATTATAATTTGGGTCCATAGACGTGTTGCTCTGATATTTTTTTGAAATGACAAGTGTGTCCCTCCCTATAAAATCCACAATTAAATGTGGTCAATTCTTTCAACATAGAAAGTCAGCAATAGTAACGTTTCATATTGGTTGGGAGTTAGTGTTAGTACCATGCTAACAAAATAGGTGTAGTAGTTAGCACCCTAACCCTATGTCATATTTCGTACTTTTTTTCTTCTTCAATTTTCTCCCTCCCTCCCTACCTCCACAAAAACACAATGAACAATCAACTTGATAGTGGAGACAGATTTGAATACACCAATCGTCGAGCCACAGGTTACCTATTCAATCTCCATAGATAAGAACAATATGGACAAGTTATGGTTCCTCAGAAACTCACACCAACAAATTACAAAGTCTAGGTAGGTATATGATCGACGCACTTGCATTAAAAATAACCTATAATTCATTTATAGAAGCATCCCTAAGCTAGAAGTAGGAGAAGCAACGACTTGTCCTTGGACAAGCTACAACACCATGGTCAAGAGTTGGATTCTATGGTCAATTGATGAAGTAATTGGAAAGAGTGTGTGAAGCATCTAAGTTGCAACTAAGGTATAGGAAATCCTAAAACGCGTATCAGCATAAGGTGATTTTACTAGAATTTTTGAGCTGCAAGAACAACTCAGTAATTTGAAACAAGGTAGTAAAAGCTTGTATGAATATCACATCGATTCGATACCAGTTTTTGTCTTCGGTGCACTCACTTTTTTGAGAGTGTGATATGCACTCATCTTATAATCACGATTCTGAGAAGAAAATTCATATTACAGTTATGTCAATTATCAATGTGATATGAGGGACAAGAAAACACATGAATTTTCACAAAATCAATCAAGATTTACTTTGATTTAAAGAGTTTAGGATTTTGAGATATGATGACACGTTTTATAGTGTTTGTCACCCCCCATTCTTGATACACTTTTCCCTTCAATCTATCAAAGTATCTTTAGTCCTTTCTCTAGTATTTCTTATATAAATCACAACTATTTGATCAATAAGCCTTTAATAGACCTAGGTTATGTTTTTGTACTCTTTGATGCCTTCTTTTAATGCTTTTGTTTTTATGGTTTTCAAGGAACAAAGCAACCTAACGAAATGTAATCTACCATTGAAGAACTCTGGAGGACCAAATGAGCTATAAAGAGAAGAATATGGAGCTTTCATGATAAAAGACGAGGTTTAATGATGGAGAGGTTTACTAGAAATCACTATGTAAGCCCAATGGTTAATAGCACAAATTAAGAGTAAGCACGACCCTGAGCAAGGAGGCAACTCCCTCACTAAGGAAAGTGATGAGAGGGACAATGAAAATTTATGAGCGAGTCTACATCATAGGCATGATGAGAGGGACCCCTTATAACATCCCATATCTGAGTTAAATCTCACATCAAACCGGTTCGATGTTGGAACAAAGAACTCCAACAATGGTTGGAATGAATTCTACCGGTTTGGAAGGACAATGAGTACTCGTCAATTAAAGACATGAAAAATATAGATAATAAATTTGGAATGAAGTGAGTATGGTAGAGGGCGAGAATACGACCTCGTGAGTTCAGACGGGGATAAATTCTGATGTCAAACGAAAGAGTTATGAGCTAAATGGTGAAACTTGTCCCTAACATGAAAAAGAGTATAAAAATATATGGTCATGGCCAAGATTTGAACCATGGTGGAAGCATCACCATTTAAGAGTTGGACTGCAAACTATTTTTGTATAAGCCTCATGGTACATGTATTTATTTACTATATGACGAGATCAAATTGTGAAGAAAGGAACAAAGTTCCGTGTACGTGGTCTCTGTTCAAAAATTGATGAACCCATTATATTGCAATAATTTCGCCAACATTCTGTGCATATGTATATATGTATATATTCATATGAATTCTAGAAAGATAGAGAGCCACGTTCTCTCTTCCTATTTTTTTGAAAAAACAAATCTCAATGACCCACCATTCCATGAGCTGTGGCATTAGAGATTGGATTCAAAATGATTAACCAGCCGCCCTAGATCAATCCATTAAAGAATGTGTCTGGCTTATTGTGTGTGTATATATATAGAATAAAGGTACTTTCGACAACGGTAAGTCCCAACTAAAGGAAAGAAGGAAATAGAGAAATAAGGAGAGTTCATGGGTGCTCTGGAGTTGGAGAGATCAACATAAGGGTCAGTGGAAGGCTCCCACAAAACTAGAAGCGTTGTTGAAACCTTATTGGAGTTTTGTCGAAATCCCGTGATGGCGACGACGTCAACTCCGACCTAAACTTTCTTTAAGTGGTTGGTACCATTTCGAAGAGTGCGATCCCAGAAGCACAAACGTTTCGACAAAATCAATTTTCAATGTCGGACGAGATAATAACGAGCCTCGCAAGTTTGCCACGTAGAACTGTCAATTTTTAAAAGCCAGGTACTATTTTTGTCAATTCGAAAAGTTTGAGAGCATGATCAGAGTTTTTCCATAAGAAGGGTCAACTCGCTGGTTGACCGGAAAATTGTAAATTTAGAACCTGGTTGATAGACCAATAATTACACATTTTTTTACCTTTATTCTTGAGCCGTTTGAGAGACGATTCTCGTGTTTTAAGCAGATTTCACGCTAGGTTGTGTGTTTATGTCATATTTCAGGACTTCGTCTCTCTCTATGGAGTAACTTTCTCATTCACCTGGGTATGGAGAACCCTAGATTTGTATGTTAAGTCTAATTGTATGAACCCAAATATGAATCCAGTTATATGATTATATTCAATTGAGGTTTGATTTCTTGAATGGCATGAATCCTGATCAAATTCCTGTTATTTCTGCTTTGACCTAGAAAGAGAATATATGCCTAGGTTGATAGAGCACCCTTGATTGAAGGTAGTGAATTGACGACTTTAGTCGAGGAGTCAATTCACTATTCTGTACCGGATTTACTTCGGTAGAGGAGGTTTGAATCATTAGGTCCTCAATCTGTTTACTCCGGTGGAGGTTGTCGCCCGCTGGGGACTCAGATTGAGAGGGTCTGGAGACCTTTAGTCGAGACTGCAGACTGTTTAAGAACCTCCCGCAGTATAATTATCATTGAACTTGAACTTGGTAAATTACAACCTGAGTTAACTGCAGTCTAGGGGGAACCATATCCGGGTGACCTCTCTCAACTTGAACACAACTTTCACTGCTTTGCTTGCTAGTTTAATTGAACCTTCACTACACTTGAATCGCTAGATAACAAGACTTTCACGGAGTAGTCATCACACCTAGGACCCGGGCTGACAATTAGAATTAAACTCGCTATACTACGGATTAGCAGGTGGTTACACTTAGCCACTTTCTAGTGTGACGGTAGAAGCGTCACTGGTACTTCGAGAACTGACAGAATTCATATTTTGGTTGTAATTTGTTCGTTTGACGTCCAAACGACAAATCGTATTCACCAATAGGCTCGTAGAGACGAGGATAATCTTATCAAGGAGGATTTGAATTTTTACAGCAGCCGTGCAGAGTTGATTTGCATCATAAATAAGGTGTGTGGACCCTGCGGTGAATAAGCGGTGTTTTACTATGTGCTTGGAACATAGCTGAGGATTTACGAAGATAAAATGAAGAATGTTGTTATTATGATTTTTGACACTCGAGAAGAATTGGATTATTCATAATCGAGTATTTGGAATTTACGACTTTGTAATTGATCCCTACGAATCGTGAAATTCCTTGAGACTATGTTGTTATTATTTAAATAATTCATGACGTGATATCAAGCCATGAGTTATGTGAAATTACCCCTACGATTGAATAATTATCCTAATACGATTACTTGGGATAATTATTAAACCACAAACGGATTCGTGATAATTTGAATAATGGAGAACGATCATGGGAGAATTCTGTCTAGGCTAGTGGTTTTTAATCGAGACCTTCGTGGTACTCATTCCTCTTCCCGGAGTTTTACCACGACAAGTCCGCCATTCAAATTACTTGGTGATTATCACCGATTAAATGGTTAACGAACCATGTACGAGGATTCAAACCATCCACCTTATACGTTGAATGTACGATAATGGTAATGTTTAAGAATGAATTTTCTACTTGATAATTTGATGGAAGATATGATAATGTTATTGTATGCATGAGATGTACAAATTAGCGTATTGCATAGACTTGGTAATTACACAAAGATCAATTGAGATGGACGAATTTTATATTGAGATTCTGATGAGAATGGTGATTTTATATGATGTTCATGTTAATCAGATAGACTTAGAAAGGGCCTACATTTACCCCCAACCATTTGATATTGTTACTGACGATCATTAGGATCGATGAGGCCAGTGGCCAAAGAGATATGGTTGTGGTTTTTGATATAACCACTGAGATGATGAGGCTCGAGCGGTGGTGGATGTATGGTGACCTTGGTGCCCAAATTAATAAAAATGGAAATGCATTGCACTTGCATATGTTTAGATATTGGATGCTAGGTTGAGAATTATATAGTTTGAGACTTCAACCTATATGCCATGATTAGTGATTAATCGATTGATGTGGAAAAGATATCCATAGACTATTAGACTTTGCTGTGTAGGAGGGAGCATCGCCACACCTAAGCTAAATTAGTTAGCTGACCCCCTCCCTTTTTGTGTTCAGATCCGCAACAGAGGAACTGAGCTTGGACGTTGGAGCTGTGCAATTTCTACCCCATCATGAGGTAGCAGACGATTGGTCGGAGGATAGCTTTTACCTTTGTTTCGTATTTTAAAACAACTATCACAAACATGTATTATGTTGGGTTTGATTGCATTGATTTTGATCGATTGAGTTATTGTTATTTATGGATTTTACCCAAGTATGTAACGTGGAGATTTGAGTTTCAACGAACAAGTGTTTGGATTTTGATGTCATGAATTGGATGTTTAATGATGTTTCAGTTTAATGAACGAGATTGGATATTAATAAATGACCTAGATTTGAAATATATAAATGTTCACCCTGAGTTATGTTTAGTAAAGGAAATATGCATATGTATTAAATGATTAGTTAATACGTAAATCCCGTTAGTATTTTCTGCTGTGCGGGCGGACCAGTGGTTCGACCCATGAGTTTTAGGGTGAGGCGTTACAACTGGTATAAGAGCCTGGTTAGCATTCTGCATTATAGGTATGTTACTTCCACCCCTGAGGATTAGCTACCCTCAACAAGGGAGGGTTACTCCATACCTGTAATTGCACTATCCTAGGTGGGGACTAAGACTAAAACATGATGATGTGTGCATAGTCTGAGTCAGTTGCATCGTTTTGAAAAGTTATTTTTGTATTTTTCGAACGAGATGGGAAAGAGTTTCCTATGATTTTATTTAAACCTACCTTCTAAACGAGAACAGAAAATAATTATTTTTCCTCCTCCATAGTGACCAATCGGAGCACAACAACTACATGCCTCCAGCTTCGCGAATTCAAAGTGGAGTCAATAGATCCCCAAGAAGTTGTCGATTGGCTTAGAGAGTCAGACGTACAATATGACTACCTCCGTTATAATGAGAATTGAGAGGCAGAGACTGGAGGCATTGATAATGATTCTTAAAGGACACGCGTTGCGTTGGTAGAAATCTCAAAAAGATGGAGTAACCTTTCCACCAAGCATCTCATATCAGGAGTTCATGGTCTTGTTCAAAAATGCTTTCTTTCCTCGACAATGGCTAAACCAGAAAAGGCGAGAGTTTGACAACAAAAAGCAAGGAGATAACACGGTCATTGCTTACTACTTGCGTTTCTTTGAACTCTTTGAATGGTTCGATATCGAGGAAGATCGGGAGAGGAGGTTAGCTGAACAATTCCTTGATGGTCTCTGACCAAACATCAAGGCGTGAGTATCTTCAGGAGATATGACTGACCTGGCCAATATCAAACAGGCTGCACTAAAGAGAGAATGCATTGAGGATGAAAATAAGCAAGTGTGGAAAGAGAAGGGCGAAAAGAGGAAGGCACACTCCCACCCTTCGTAATCAGTTGGAAATAACCTATCTCAAAAGTTAAACCAAACCGACAGTGAGCAAGGCATTGCACGTTCAACTACACATACCAACACTGGGCCTTCTGGATACCCGCCTTGCCATGTTTGCGAGAAGATGCACATGGGAGCGTGCATAATGGCGTCCCAATCTATGGGCATTGTATGCTACACTTTTGGTCAACCCGGACACAAGAGTTATCAATGTCCTTCCAGTCGTGCTGCACCTACGCAGTCAGTGGGATCTGTGGAAGGACCAAAAGCTTCGTCTGGGAGCGGGACAAGAAGAGGAAGTCAAGGTGGCAACAACAACTTTAGAGGGATTGGAGCAAATGATTATCCACTGGGAGAACAATGGTCACAAGCAGGAGGACAAGGAGCGGGGACACAATCACATGGAAGAGTTTATGCTCTTACTCGTGGGGCTGCTGAGACCACTCTAGATGTGGTCACTGGTACAATCTCTTTTAGGTTTTAGAATTTATATGCATTATTAGATACTGGATCTTCACACTCCTTCATATCATAGAAGTGTGCATCAAAATTTCCTATTATGTCGGGAAAACTGATTACCAGTCTAGGTGTACGAACACCTCTAGGTACTTCAGTAAGGGTAGATCGAATTCTACCTAATTGTTGTATTAAGATAGAAGAATTGAAGTTGGAGGCAGAATTAATCATCCTGCCTTTCAACGAATTTGATGTCATACTTGGCATGGATTGGTTATCTCGACACAGAGCTGTGTTGGATTGCCAGAATAAGGAGGTGCGTCTATTTAACATGCTTGGAAGACAAATCGTGTTTCGAGGCTTAAGAAGGATAGAGTCCGAACCAATGGGCTTGATTTCGGCAATGGAAGCATACACTTTGGTGAGGGAAGGATGCCAAGCATTCCTCGTCCAAGTGGAGACAAAGAATGAGGAAAAGCTGGAGGAAGGCAAGGTCGTAAATGAATTTCAGGATGTATTTCCAGATGATCTCCCCGGAGTCCCCATAGAACGGCAGGAAGATTTTAACATCGAGTTAGTACCTGCTACTGCCCCGATTTCAATTCCACCATAATGAATGGCACAAGTGGAACTAAAAGAACTCAAAGAACAGTTGCAACAACTGTTAGACAAAGGGTTCATACGACCAATTACTTCACCTTGGGCAGCACTGGTCTTGTTCGTGAAGAAGAAAGATGGCTCTATGCGAATGTGCATAGACTACAGAAGTTTAAACAAAGCAACTGTCAAGAATCGATACGCATTACCTCGTATCAACCATATTTTCGATCTACAAGGGGCCTCAGTCTTCTCCAAAATTGACTTGAGATCTGGGTATCATCAACTAAAGGTTGAAGAAAGTACAATACCTTTAACTTCCTTTCGAACAAGATATGGGCATTATGAATTTCTTGTGATGCCGTTTGTACTCACAAATATGCCAGCAGTATTCATGGCTCTCATGAACAAAGTTTTCCATGAATACCTTGACAAATTCGTCATAGTATTCATCGACGACATCCCAATTTATTCAAAGAGTGAGGAAGAACATGCAGAGCATTTGAGGCTGGTATTACACACTCTGCGGGAGAAGAAGTTGTATGAAAAGTTCTCAAAATGTGAATTTTTTATCCAAGAAGTTCTATTCTGGGGACACATGGTATCGGGAAGAGGATTAGAAGTCGACCCCAAGAAGATTGAAGCAGTAGTAAACTGGTTTGCACCCAAAGACGTACCACAGTTGCGTAGCTTTCTTGGATTGGCAGGCTACTATCGCCGATTTGTGGAAGGTTTCTCCAAAAAAGCCTCACCGCTGACAAAATTGTTGAGGAAAGAAACTCGATATGTCTGGTCGAAAGAATGCCAGGAGATTTTCGAAAAACTTAAACGAAAAATTACTTCTGCCCCTATACTGACATTTCCAGTAAAAGAAGGGGAGTATGTCGTTTATAGTGATGCTTCGTATCAAGGCTTGGGTTGAGTACTAATGTAAAATGGGAAAGTAGTTGCCTATGCATCGAGACAATTGAAGCCGCATGAAGTGAACTACCCAACTCATGATCTTGAATTAGCACCAGTGGTGAGACCTTCAAAATTATGCCCGACCACAAAAGTCTGAAATACCTCATGGATCAAAAAGAGTTGAATGGTAGACAAAGGTGATGGGTAGAGATACTCAAAGACTACGACTACACCATCGATTACCATCCTGGTAAGGCGAATGTTGTTGCTGATGCTTTGAGTTGACGAGAAAGATTGCCAACTCTGGTGGAGATGAGGGGCCTGGGTGTGGAGATGCAAGTTAAAGATATCACCAACTTAGTTTCACATCTAAGTATTCGACCGATGGTGGACGATTGAATCAAGATGCGGCAGTTAGGAGACCTAGAGTGCATAAAGGCACGATAAGATATCGAAGCAGGCAATGATAATGGGTATGTGTTGGAAGATGACATACTTAAGATGAATGGACGAATGCGGGTACCGAAAGTGAATGAAATAAAAAGAGACATATTGGAGGAAGCACACTCCCCTCTCTCTCTATGCGATGCACCCGGGGACGACAAAAGTGTATAATAACATCAAACCACATTTTTGGTGGCCATGGATGAAACGAGAAGTTGCAGAGCATGTTCAATTGTGTCTAATATGTTAAAAGACAAAGGCTGCACATCGTGCCCCGGCTGGACTCATGCAACCACTGCCTTTACCAGAATGGAAGTTTGAGAAAATCACAATGGACTTTGTGACTGGATTTCCACCCACAAGGAGCGTTAAAGATGCCGTTTGGGTAATTGTGGATCGAATGACAAAAGTCAGCCACTTCATCCCAATCTTGTTTAAGCCAAGCATGGAGGAACTAGCGAGACTCTACATAGCACATGTGGTGCGGTTACACGGAGTGCCAATATCCATTGTGTTAGACAGAGATCGTAGTTTCACCTCCAACTTTTGGAAGAGCTTGCATGAAGCAATGGGGACAAAACTCAACTTCTCAACTGCATATCATCACCAAACAGACGCTCAATCGGAAAGGACGATCCTAACTCTAGAGGAAATTTTACAAACTTGCATGATGGAAGTAGAATGAACTTGGACCGATTTACTACCGATGGTAGAGTTTGCTTACAATAACTCATACCACAGTACTATTCAAGCTGCTACTTTTGAAGCTCTTTATGGCAGGAAGTGCTAAACACCTCTATGTTGGGATATAGAGGGCGCTCTAGTTCTTTCTGGGACAGAAATAATTCAAGTAACAACGGATAAGGTTAAAGTGATCAAAGAGAGACTACGAGTAGCTCAAAATCGCCAAAAACTTTATGCCGACGGGAGAGCTCGAGAAGTAAGTTATGATGTGGGAGAAAAAGTGTTTCTAAAGGTATCGCCATGGAAGGGATTAACGAGGTTTGGAAAGAAAGGGAAGTTGGCACCTCGTTAAATCGGTCCTTATGACATTATTGCCAAAATTGGATCGGTAGCTTACAAACTGGATTTTCCTACTGAGTTGGAGAAAATTCACAATGTTTTTCATGTGAGTATGTTGAAGAAGTATCATGCGGATCCTTCTCATGTCATACAACTGGAAGATGTGGTCCTAGAACCCGACTTGACCTACGAAGAGAGGCCAGTAAGTATCGTGGACCAACAGATACGAGTTCTAAGGAACAAGCACATCCCGATGTTTAAAGTCATTTGGAGAAAAAACGAAGAAGAAGCAGCAACTTGGGAGACTGAAGAAAGTATGATGAAGAGATATCCTGAGTTAGTTGAAGTATACTCTACTAGTATTCGTCTCAACTAATTCTTGTTGTATTAAGTCGACGTTGTCGATAATGTATCGAATTTCTAAATAAAAATTCATAAGAGAATTTTATTATACTATTTGATTTCGAGGACGAAATCCAATTAAGGAGCGGAGAGTAGTAACATCCAGTATCTGAGTTAAATCTCACATTAAACCGGTTCGACGTTGGAACAAAGAACTCCGACAATAGTTGGAATGAATTCCACTGGTTTGGAAGAACTATGAGTACTCATCAATTACAAACATGAAAAATCTAAAGAATAAATGTGGAATGAAGGAAGTATGGTAGAGAGCGAGAAGACAAACGCGTGAGTTCAGACGGGGATAGATTCTGTTGTCAAACGAAAGAGTCACTAGCTAAATTGTGGAAGTTGTCTCTAACATGAAAAAGAGTACAAAAATAAATTGTCATGGCCAAGATTCAAACCATGGAACCAAAGCTACAAAGGAATCACCATTTACCAGTTGGATTACACACTATTTGTGAATAAGCCTCATAGTACGTTTAATTATTTACTATCTGACGACATCGAATTGTGAAGAAAGGAAAGAAGTTCATCGTACGTGGTCTCTGTTCAAAAATTGATGAACCCATTCTATTGCAATAATTTGGCCAGCATTATGTGCATATACATATATGTATATATTCCAATGAACACTAGGATGATAGAGAGTCATGTTCTCTCTTCCTATTTTTTTGGAAAAACAAGCCTCAATGAACCACCATTCCATGAGCCGTGACATTAGAGATTGGATTCAAAATTATTAACCAACCACCCTAGATCAACCCATTAAAGAATGTGTTTGGGTGGTTGTGTGTATATATATAGAATAAAGGTACTTTCGACAACGGTAAGTCCCAACTAAAGGAAAGAAGGAAATAGAGAGATAAGGAGAGTTTCTAGGTGCTCTAGAGTTGGAGAGATCAACATAAGGGTCAGTGGAAGGCTCGCACAAAACCAGAAGCGTCGTTGAAACCATGTCGGAGAAGGCGATACCAGGAGCACACATGTTTCGACGGAATAAATTTTCGACATCGAACGAGGGAGCGAGCCTCGCAAGTTGGCCACGTAAAACTGTCAGTTTCTGTAAGTCTGGTACAATTTTTGCAAATCGAAAAGTTTGAGGGCCGGATCAGAGTTTTTCCATAGAAAGGGTGAACTCGCTGGTTGACTTGAAAATTGTAAGTTTAGTACCTGGTACTTCGAGAACTGACAGAATTCGTATTTTGGTTGTAATTTGTTCGTTTGACGTCCAAACGACAAATCATATTCGCCTACAGGATCGTAGAGACGAGGATAATCATATCAAGAAGGATTTGAATTTTTACAGAAGCCATGCAAAGTTGATTTATATCATAAATAAGGTGTGTGGACTCTGCGGTGAATAGGCGGTGTTTTACTACGTACTTGGAAAATAGATGAGGATTTAAGGAAGATAAAATGAAGAATGTCGTTATTATGATTTTTTATACTCGAGAAGAATTGGATTATTCATAATCGAGTATTTGGAATTTAAGACTTTGTAATTAATCCCTACGAATCGCGAAATTCCTTGAGACTACGTTGTTATTATTTCAATAATTCATGACGTGATATCAGGCCATGAGTTATTTAAAATTACGCCGACGATTGAATAATTATACTAATACGATTACTTAGGATAATTATTAAACCACAAAAGGATTCGTGATAATTTGAATAATGGACAGCTATCATGGGAGAATTCTGTCTAGGCTAGTGGTTTTTAATTGAGACGTTCGTGATATTAGTCCACTTACCTGGGAATTCACTTGGTGAAATCTTTTGGGAATACGGTTGTAAGAAGTGTACTACGAGTAGTGGCACTCATTCCTCTTCCCGGATTTTTACCACGACAAGTCCGCCATTCAAATTACTCGGTGATTATCACCGAGTAAATGGTTAACGAACCATGTACGAGGATTCAAACTGCCCACCTTATACGTTGAATGTAAGATAATGGTAATGTTTACGAATGAATTTTCTACTTGATAATTTGATGGATGATATGATAATGTTATTGTATGCATGAGATGTACAAACTAGCGTATGGCATTGACTTGGTAATTACACCAAGATCGATTGAGATGGATGATTTTTATATTGAGATTTTGATGATAATGGTGCTTTTATATGATGTTCATGTTAATCACATAGACTTAGAAAGGGCCTGCATTTACTCCCAACCATTTGATATTGTTACTGACGATCATTAGGATCGATGAGGCCAGTGGCCAAAGAGATATGATTGTGGTTTCTGATATAACCACTGAGATAATGAGGCTCGAGCGGGGTGGATGTATGGTATCCTTGGCGCCCAAATTAATAAAAATGGAAATGCATTGCACTTGCATATTGTTTGGATATTGGATTCTAGGTTGAGAATTATATTAGGTTGAGACTTCAACCTAGATGCCATGATTAGGTGGTTAATCGATTGACGTGGAAAAGATATCAATAGACTTCGCCGTATTGGAGGGAACATTGCCACACCTCTGCGAAATTAGTTAGTTGATCCCCTCCCTTTTTGGGTTCAGATCCGCAACAAAGGAACTAAGCTTGGATGCTGGAGCTGTGCAATTTCTACCCCATCATGAGGTAGCAGATGATTGGTCGGAGGAGAGTTTTTAGCTTTGTTTCGTATTGTAAAACAACTATCACAAACATGTATTATGTTGGATTTGATTGCATTGAGTTTGATCGATTGAGTTATCATGATTTATGGATTTTACCAAAGTATGTAACATGGAGATTTGAGTTTCAACGAACAAGTATTTGGATTTTGATGTCATTAATTGGATGTTATATGATGTTTCAGTTTAATGAACGAGATTAGATATTAATAAATGACTTAGACTTGAAATATATTAATGTTCACCCTGATTTATGTTTAGTAAATGAAAAATGCATATATATTAAATGATGAGTTAATACGTAAACCCTATTAGTATTTACCGCTGTGCGGGCGAACCAGTGGTTCGACCCATGAGTTTTAGGGTGGGGCGTTACACCCCTCCCCGTTCTATGTTTGTGAAACGGATAACCAGGGGTTGCGGCGGTTCTTTGTTGTGAAACTAAAACCACTGGGGGATCCTTCGCTTCTGTCTACGTCAGCCAGAGAACAGCAGCTACCCCCACTTTTATTTCATAAAATGGAAGCAGCAACACCCTCTGTGGACCTCGTTTTAATCATCGTGGTGGGATATTATCCTTGTGAATTGGGGGTATTAATGGAATTTTTTTAGAAATGGTGGTATTTTACAAATTTTTTAGTTTTTAAGTGGTATGTTGGGGGATATCACTGAAATAGGTTCACAGAGGGCTTTTAAGGAGACGGTGCAGGATAAGGAATTGACGATTGAGAAGCGACCACGACGACGGCGAAAACCACCAAAGCGGTGGGGAATTGGCAGGGGAGAAGGGGAGGAAACAGAAGTAAACTGATCGAGTTGGTTTTTCTATATGAGAAATATTGTTTGCTATAGTTGTAGCGGCAAACGATTTATGGTTTCATTTTTTTTTGGGGGGGGGGGATTGTGAAAAGGAAAGAAGGCGGGTAAATTTGAGAAATTTTTGGTTCCGATAACAAAGTACTCCCTTTAAAGAGGACTTTGGAGCAAAATTAAAATTTCTCTTGAAATTTGGTGAATTTTTTTTTCTGAATCTACATTGTTCATGGGAATTAACTGTGTTTACTTATTAATCACTGGGGTTAATTGCACGGTTGGTCACTAAATTACAAAAAACGTTCAAGTTTGGTCACTCAAAATATTTAAATCCATTGGTGGTCCTTCAGTTTACTCAAACCGTTCATGTTTGGTCACTCTCCGTCCAACTCCGTTAACTTTGGCTGATGTGGCAGTCAACTCTCAAAGTTGACCGTTAACTTAGTGACGTGACAACTAAAAAATTATTAAAAATTAAAAAATTAAATTTTTATATTTTCCACCTCATTATTGCATTCATTAAAAAATAAAAAAATAAAAAACCAAATATTCCCAATCCTTTCTAGTTCCCCTCACCCACGTAACGCAACTCATCATCAACGACCCGGATTTAACGTCCTCCGTGAGCCGCGACACACCGGATAACTTCTCCCCCGAAATCTCTACCGCCACGCTCATATGGACCGTCCCCCTCGCCTTCGCCCTCCCCCGGCGGTGTTGCCGCCTCCCCCACCACCGTCTCCCCGTAGTAAACCGTCGCCTCACCGCCGCCGAACCTGAACGCCGCCGCATTCGGGTTCCTCACCTTGACGTCGGCGAGAACCGTGGCGGTCCTGTTGCGGAGGCGGTTGAGGGTCTGAGGCCCGGCGCTGGTGACCCTGGCGACGGCGATGTGTGGGACCTTGATTCGGAAGGCGGTGAAGAGGAGGATGAGGAAGAGCATGGCGGCCATGAGGATGATGACGGCGGAGCAGCCGCAGAACCTGAGGAAGTTGCGGTGGGGGAGGATCTACGAGGCTTCTTCATCGGGATCTGGGCCGGGAAATTGCCAAGGAGGATGAGGAGGAGCTGAGGGCTTGACTTGGGCGGCGATTTCAAAGGCCGTGGACTCTGGGGTTTCTGGGTTAATCGACATGGTTTATGGGTCGAGAGATTCAGGCGGAAAGGGGAGGATTTGGGTCAGAAATCATAATCTGGAAATGGTGAAGAAAGAAGGAGATTGGGATTGGGTCTTTTCAGTTTCTTGTCGTGTGAGGACTGAGTAGAAGAGAGTAGAGGCGGAGAGGTAGTAAATTGGGGGAATGAATCAGGATTAGGGGTTTGGGGGAAGTTCGGGGAAAGATACTCGTATTCTTCTTCTACTACTTTGGAGTTCGTTCGTACTAATCGTGTACTGTTGATTGGGTCAAGAAAAGAAGCGACGCAACCAGCCATGTCTGGTGACTCAAAGGAAGGATTGGGAATATTTGGTTTTTTATTTATTTTTTTATTTTTTAATAAATGTAATAATGAGGTGGAAAATATAAAAATTTAATTTTTTAATTTTTAATAATTTTTTAGTTGCCATGTCACTAAGTTAACGGTCAATTTTGAGAGTTGACTGCCACATCAGCCAAAGTTAACGGAGTTGGACGGAGAGTGACCAAACATGAACGGTTTGAGTAAACTGAAGGACCACCAATGGATTTAAATATTTTGAGTGACCAAACTTGAACGTTTTTTGTAATTTCAGTGACCAACCGTGCAATTAACCCTTAATCACTGAAATAAAAATAGAAAAGTGGACAAATTAATTCCCGTGACTAGAAATATACAATTAATTATGAAAACTTTTCTCGTGATGATTACTATTCTTTTAGTACGGTAACAGTTCCCATGAATAAAATATCGTGACTAAAAATCGATTTTTCTGTAGTGTACTATATGTTAAATCATGAAGTTTATGGACTAACTTGTAATTGTGTAGCCACTAATGTGTACTAATGCATAGCCGAACTCCATGCAACCTGACGAAGTCTATGATAGTGAAACCCTTTTGGAGAGCACAACCTCTCACGTGGATTAGTCATGGATACCACGTTACAATCATGTGCCTTGTGTGTGTGTTCTTAGTTCTAGTTCTTTACATGTTATCAGAGCCTATACTCTAAGGTTGGTGTTGCTCTGTTGGCCAACTGACTGACACAAAACACCACACTAGTAATCCCCTCAAGAGCCCAAGTTTTTAAACTCTAGAGGGGTGCAGCATAGGGCAAGTAAGTTATAATTATCAACCCGAGCCGATCCATGTATCCCTTCTTCAATCTCTTAGATTGTTATCTAGCAAGCAACTTTTGGGTTTAGAACTAATGGAACTACAAACTAAACAAGCAAAGAAAAGTAAATAAAGGAAAATTCTTATTAAGGGAGCTTCACCCAGCAGTTGCTTCCCCCCTAACTAGCTACCATGACTCGTTGGATTGAATGGAGTCGTGTGGTGTAGGTGGTTGCGAACCGCGAGGGTGAGCAACTAGTGATCGATTTGTCACGGAATCAATTCACTAGCGATCATCCTACTTTCACGGGATCGATCCACTCACGACGTCTAGGGGAACCGCTAGGAGGATCAACTAGTGATCTATTTGCCACGGGAGGGATTCACTAGAGATCGATTTGTCACGGAATCGATCCTCTCACTTAGTCTATAGGGGTTTCCTAGGTCTCTCCCTCAAACCGGAGTTTGAGCGGCTTAATCACGACCAACCCAGATGCAAACTTGAGTCAAGGGGGATGCTCATCTCTAACCTAGATAGTAGGCACAAAGTGCCCAGGAAAACCAAGCTTGTCAAGCCTACCTAAAAAGGTGTGGTTTTCCTCTAATTTAGGTTAGGCAAGCACACAAGATTTGGAAAGCACAACTAAGCACAATCACCATGAAAACACCTCTAATACTCAAATTGATGCAAACCCATACAAAATCATTCAATCTAAACAAGTAATTACAAAGTATTAGTTAGGTATCTAGAACACCCAAGAGAAATGAGTGAGTTTCTAGAGAGAGAAGAGTGGGATTACAAATTTGACCTCAAGATCTTCTTCTTCTTCTTCTTCTAGTCTTGAATCCTTGTCTTCAAGATCCACCCAAGCCTCCAATGATGCTCCAAGATCACTCTAACACACTCTCTCACTCTCTCTCTAGTACTCCCCTTTGGTATTTTTGGGCAAACCTTAGAGAGGGAATTGAATTTCTCTCCAAAACCCATTCCCTTTTTATCTCTCCCCGCTGATGTCTTCATATTTGCCTGAAATTGAGCAGTTTACGGACACGTTGGCCAGTTCACAGCCGTGAACACCTAAACGCCTCCGTGAAATTAGTCGTCTCCAAAACTCACTGCTTCACTCTCTTGGGTTCACGGTTAATTGCCCCAGTTCACGGTCTTAGCGATCGTGAACTCGCATGGCGTCAATAACCTCTTAAACCTCGTTGGACTGCTCGATGTTCACGGTTTGTGGCTCAGGTTCACGGTCTTAGGAGACCATGAACTCCCTTGTTTGACCGTGAACTGCGGCTGCTTCCTGGACGCATCCACTTCACTGTTTCGGGGCAATTGTCACAGTCGCCACTTTGGACTTTTCTTGGGTTTTTGCTCTTTTTGACCACTAATTATCCCAAAACTAGTCCTCGACCCTTCCACACGTGCTAGAACCTGAAATGTATCAAAACAAGCACAACCTAGCGTGAAATATGTCGAGGAACGATGAAATACTAAGCTAAAAGAATAAGAAATGAGGGGTAAAATGTGTACATTTGGGCCCGAATCACCAACGGAGAGCCCCACCCCGATGTGTCCCTCGCGATTTCTTCTCGGACGCCTAGATGCCATTTATGGTCGGTTGCGACGTAGGGTTACTGTTTGTTGGTTTCGGGTTGACGGAGTAAGGTGAGCACTTACTTGGCTTGTGATTTGTTATTGTTTTCCCCGGTGGTTGCTATGGACGTGTCGAAGATGGATTCTATCTCCATGAATTTTGATGGAAATTTTTTGCTATTTGAGAGTTTCAATTCCGCAATTTTGTGGCAGGAAAGAGGCCATTGGCTATTTTGATAGAAGAGGTTAAGCACCCCGCTAATGGCGCGGATGCGAAGCTGGTTGAGGATTGGATGGCGGCGAATGCCCAGCCGATCTCATTGGATATGTAGATATGATTATATAACATGAGATGTGGCCTCATATATGTGATACTTATGAACAAGATAGTACTTCAGGTCAGTTTGAGCTGGAGAAAGCCATATCTCGACTTTCTTAAGGAGATTGCATTGTTCGAGGATACTTCCAGAAGTGTCTTCATTTATGGACGAAGTATGATATCCTTACTGCTACTCTAGTCCTTGAGGAGGCCTGATCTGCGATTATTAGTGAACGAGCGCGTACCTGGGTTCTTCAATTCTTGGCTAAGCTACGTTCAGAGTTTGAACCAATTTAAGCTTCATTGATTCATCATAATGTTACCGAGATTGAAGATGTGGTGGTTGAATTCATGAGATAGGATGCTCGATTCAAGATTCAAGCTCATACTAATCATACTTGTCCTTTGGTTGATTCTGGTTTTTTCGTTGGCCGCCCAACAAATGCTACTCATCCTACTTTTTAGCGGCCAAATTCTGGAGAGGTGATTTGTTACCTCTATCATGATCCTGGACACGTGCAAATTTATTGCAAGAAACATAGTTTTTGCAATTACTGCAAGCGTACGGGGAATATAGTATGTGAATGTCCTACATTGGATCAGAGAGGCAAGTTTTGTCGGCCGCCCAATTTAGCGTCACAGGGCACGACATATCTGGTAGTTCTATCTATTGAGATGTCTTCTGTTGGGTTGAGCTCGTCTTCTAGTATGACTCTTGAGAAGATTCGTCGCATGGTTCAAGAGGCCCTTCCATTTAACCACATGAATCGGAATTGTACACCTTTTATTAACTTAAACCTACTACTCCTATAATTCAAGTGGCCAATGGGGCTACTATTCCTGTTGCTGGGTCTGGTACTGCTTGCACAGACTCGATCACTCTCCCCAATACCTTACATGTTCCACAACTTCTACCCAATTTGGTATAAGTGGGTCAGTTGGCAGATAATGGTTGTAGAGTTCTATTTGATTCTAATGATGTGTTGTGCAGGATTGGAGGACGGGGAAGGTGATCAGGCGGGGAAGTAAGATCGATTGCACTAATGTTCTTGATGAGATACATGGCCTTGGAGAGAAGCATGCGTGTTCCGTAGTCCGTAGTCGATTGGGTGGTCTGTATGACAAGACACGGGTTACAGCGAAGGTGGATCAAGAACATATACATGGTTTTTTGGGTTATGGGTCCGATTTGTCAAACACTAGTAGTGGTTCATATTTTAGTTCTCTTAAATAGGATTTGTTACCGGATAAACTAGATGCTTCAAAATTGGATGTGATTTTTGATTGTGTGAGCTGTGTAGAGGCAAATGCGTCTCAAGCGTCTTTGTCCTTTTTTGATACTATCTATTAGGAACAGTTTGATCTTGTGCACACTGAACTTTGGGGTCCCTCGCCGGTTACCTCACGTCTTGGGTTCAGATATTTTGTTCTGTTCATTGATCATACATCTCGATTTACATGGTAGTACTTTCTGAAACAGAAATCTGAGTTGATAGCTGTAGCTCGAGATTATATTCACATGATCAAGACACAGTTTGGTAAAACCATTAAGATCCTTCACTCTGATCCGGGAGGAGACTTTGTGGCAAATGAGCTTCTTATTTTGTTTAAAACAGAGTATTCTGCCACAACAGTAACGTCCAGGGGTATCTCAACGAAATGGGGTGGTAGAACGGAAAAATCTCCATGTCTTGGAGCTCACTCGTGGTATTCTGTTTCACTTGCGTGTTCCTACAGGTTTATGGGTCGAAGATGTGCACACTATATTTTTTTTTATTAATCAAAAAATCACTACTATGTTGGATAATAGATTGCCATATTAGGTTCTATATTCTCGAGTTCTAGATTATGCACTTTTGCGAGTGTTTGGTTGTACCTATTTTGTGCTACTACAGTGAAAAGAACGTTACAAATTAGAGCCAAAGGTAGGTTGGTGTGTCTTTATCTTGTATAGTGACAAGCACAAAGGATTTATGTGTTATGATCCAATTGGTCGTCGAATGCGAAGTGCATATCATGTGAAATTTATGGAGCTGAATATGTACTATCACACTTCACCTAGCGAAGTTAGTATACTGCAAGCACTTGAGTTTCTTACTTTCTTGGCCAGAGTTCGAGGTTCCATCTTCATTGGCCTCACCACCCACATCGGAAGTGTCTCATTCTACCTCAGATAGCTCTTCAGACCTGCATTCTCCTACTGTCTCAATCTCTACTAGCATGACTGGGATCTCGACTTCCACGGATTTTTTCCTCCTCGTCCAGTAGGTCTTCGTCAGCCACATCAAGTAGAGTGTCGTCTGACTCCTCTTTCAGATCCTCTTCTGATGGCATTTCTCCACCGTAGGATCAGCCATTAATTCCCCTCCGTCGTTCTTCTCGAGCTACTTTAGGCAAACCACTCGTTCAAATGCAAGATTTCGTGGGATTGTCCACAGAGCCGGTTTTCATGGGGGATCATATATGGAACTCTGCAGTGAGGGTTGAGATGGATGCCCTTAAAGCGAATGGCACGTGGGAAGTTGTTCCTCCACAGGATTGAATGACGGTTAATGGGAGTAAATGGGTTTATGCTGTGAAAATGAATTCGAATGGTTTAGTAGATAGGTTTAAAGCTCGAGTGGTGGGTTAGGGGTTCAAGCAAGAATATGATATTCACTATGAAGAAACTGTTGCTCCGGTGGTCAAGATGCAGATAGTGTGGTGTGTCTTTGCAGTTGCTAATATGAAAGGTTGGCGGTTATTACAATTAGATGTGAAGAATGTCTTCCTTCGTAGCGATATAAAGGAAACCATCTATATGGAGCGACCCCCTGGGTATTATAAGGGAGATTCTACAATGTCTGCAGGTTGATCCATTCGTTGTATGGTCTGAAACAAGCACCGCGTGCATGGTTTGAAAATTCCATGGTAGGATAGTATAGGCAGGATTTTTCCGAAGTCAGAATGATCCCTCTCTGTTCACACGGGATACGATTGATGGCATTGTTGTCTTGTTAATTTATGTTGATGACATGATTATCAAGAGTAGTGATGTAGATGGGATTCGCGAAGTTACTGCTATTCTACGTAACTCGTTCAACTTGAAAGAGTAGGGAGAAATATCATATTTTATGGGATTAGAAGTCTGTCGAGCTCCGCAGGGTATATTTGTCTCACAACGTAAGCACAAGGTGGATCTTCTGGAGTCATATCACTTTGCTTATTGTGTTTCTTGCTCCACTCCTATGGACAAAAATCTTAAACTCTGCCATGAAGGGGGGGAAGTGAAGAACGACCAAACTGTGTATCGCAGTCTAGTGAGCGGTATGATCTTCTTGACTCACACTCGACCAAATATAGGCTAATATTTTTCAGGTGGGGAGTCATTTTATGTGAGTAGCAACTAATCCGCATGCATTTGGTAGCTGGTACATATGGTATTTGGAGGCAGGGGAGATTCTGTCACATTTGGAGATTTGGAGAGTTTGTTACATCTACCGATTTTGATTGCATCGCATTTGAGTTTGGCGATATGTATCGTGTCTGGGTACATCTGGAAACTTTCGTTGCATCTGGTACATATGGTATTTGAGAGAGAATTTAAGCCAAGGTGGAGATTGTTAGAATATGACTTGAATTTGATTTGTGTTTGATTTGTATTTTGGGCCTATTTTGTTTGGGTTTGTGTTTGGACTTTGTTTTGACCTTTTTCGTTGTATGTTTGGGAAAAAGGTGTCTGGTTTTTTGTTTGGGATTAGGAGAAGAGTTCTATAAAAACTCTTCATCATCCAAATCTATTGTAAGGTCAGTCAGGTTAGTTTGTTTGGTTTGTGTATTCCTGAATTTGGTTTGTAACCTGTACTCTCCTCAAATTAGTGAAATTTGTTCTCCCCTGCCCGTGGATTAGCTAGCACACATTTTGTTAGTGAATCACGTTAAATTCATGTTCGTTTGTGTTGATCTGGATTATCGTTTGCACGCTTCTTTTTTGACAAGTAGTATCAGAGCGTGGTTTGGCGGGTTCGGGGCGGTGCACGTCAGTTTGGTGGGATCCTCATTCGGTGACTTCAAGATTTGATATCAGCGTTTTTCTGGCCGGTCAAAGGCGACTCGCGTCTGTTTGGTGGATCCAGGAGAGGTCCATGTCTGTTTGGCGAATCAAAGAGAGTTCAACGTTTGAGCTACATCTGGTTTGGCTGATCAAAGAGAGTTCCGCTTTGGGAAATTCCTTGTACCGGGAATCCAATCGATACAAGGTGTCTGGCGGATCAAGATAATCGTTGAGGAGAGGACACGATGTCCGTGGTCCTTAGCCTGAGGGGAGAATTGTTATGGGATAATCCAAGTACCACATCGGTAATACAAGGGAAGGAACCCTTGTATATTAGTGTCCACCAAGCTCGTTAGTACGAGGCCTTTTGGGGAGGATACCCAAAAGTAAAACCGTGCGGGCTTGGCCCAAAGCGGACAATATCGTACTAATTGAGCTGTCCGATTTCAACAGTTGACAAAGGTTGTTGCTTCAAGTGGACACTGGTATCATTCATCCAAATTGATGTTCAGAACTGTACATCAATTTGAGGGAGTGTGTTAAATCATAAAGTTTAAGGACCACCTTGTAAATGTGTAGCCAGTAACGTGTACTATATATATATGTATATATATATGGCAAAGGCTAGCGTACGTCAGTCGTGCGTTGTACGCCTGTGTTGACACTTGGTTTTTGCACTTCAATATATTTGGTTTGTAACCTGTACTCTCCTCAAATTAGTGAAATTTGTTCTCCCCTGCCCGTGGATTAGCTAGCACACATTTTGTTAGTGAATCATGTTAAATTCGTGTTCGTTTGTGTTGATCTGGATTATCGTTTTCACGCTTCTTTTTTGACAAGTAGTATCAGAGCGTGGTTTGGCGGGTTCGGGGCGGTGGACGTCAGTTTGGTGGGATCCTCATTGGGTGACTTCAAGATTTGATATCTGCGTTTTTCTGGCGGGTCAAAGGCGGCTCGCGTCTGTTTGGTGATCCAGGAGAGGTCCACGTCTGTTTGGCGAATCAAAGAGAGTTCAACATGAGCTACATCTGGTTTGGCGGATCAAAGAGAGTTCCGCTTTGGGAAATTCCTTGTACCGAGAAGCCCATCGATACAAGGTGTCTGGCGGATCAAGATAATCGTTGTGGAGAGGACACGATTTCCGTGGTCCTTAGCTTGAGGGGAGAATTGTTATGGGACAATCCAAGTACCACATCGGTAATACAAGGGAAGGAACCCTTGTATATTAGTGTCCACCAAGCTTGTTACTACGAGGCATTTTGGGGAGGATACCCAAAAGTAAAACCTTGCGGGCTTGGCCCAAAGCGGACAATATTGTACTAATTGAGCTGTCCGATTTCAACAGTTGACAAAGGTTGTTGCTTCAAGTGGACACTGGTATCTTTCATCCAAATTGATGTTGAGAACTGTATATCAATTTGAGGGAGTGTGTTAAATCATAAAGTTTAAGGACCACCTTGTAAATGTGTAGCCACTAACGTGTACTATATATATATATATATATATATGGTATAGGCTAGCGTACGTCAGTCGTACGTTGTATGCCTGTGTTGACACTTGGTTTTTGCACTTCAATATATTTCGCTGAATCAGCACACTCACAAAAATGAGTGAATCCAATGCTCCCAGCTCTAAACTGGCATTAATATATCGAATTTTGAACTTTACTTGGTTGCAGGCTAATATGATGATATAACATAGGATCACTACTAATCAATGCCTTATCCTAATTATAAATCTTAATGCGGAATTCCTAGCCCTAAATTCTTGAAATAAAAGTAAATATTGAATGACTTTTTTCACATTAATGTGTTTTCTTGTCCATCATATCATATATAACGATGGACATCGTTTTGACATTAATCACCTTCTCATAAATTATAATGACGATTATAAGACGAATGAATTGAATGCACCCACAAAAGTGAGTGCACCGAAAACAAAACCATATGATCAAATTTTTACGCAAATAAATATGAATACTTATCTGAACCATCGATTACACTGAATATTCAAACTGGTTTATTCGGTTCGGAAACAAAGAAAGAGATTTCATAGTATTAATTATGCATCTTTACCCGTTCCCCTTTGCCCCAATTCTCAAGGGAGCAAACATGACAGTCAAACTGGCGCTTCGATCATTTGAAGAACTCCATAACCCAAAAATTGTACACACAATATTTGAAGTCGATTCCTCTAAACCCAGATCGAGTTGCCAGATCCAAGAATTCTTCTTTCGTTCGCTCCTTCCCTCCTGGGTTCTGTGTCATCATGAACACATCGAGTGCAGTAGATAACTGTGAGCATGTGCTATTTTCCGCCATGAAAGGCACCACAGCTTCCAGAACTATCACTTTTCCCTCCTTTGGAATTGCTTTGTAGCAGTTCTCCAGCAGCTTCAAACACCGCTCATCGCTCCAGTCATGAAGTATCCACTGCAAACCCATACAGTTTGGTTACTCTACTCGTGAGCAAATATATCATCGAGAGTTCTCAACAAAAGAAATGAAGTGCTTACATGAATAGTAATAATTTCAAGATATATAATATGTGACCTTAATTATAATGTGCTTACTGCTTAGAAATTAGTATCTTTTCCATGAACAAATTTATTATAATTTAACATGAGTGACAAATTAATATACATGTTGGTTGTAGAATTAATAATATAAAAATTCACTAGGATGGGAGAGTTGAAATTTATAAGAAGTCAAAGTCATTACTTTTTCTATGAAAAAAAATTTGTCACTACTTTTGCACAAAAACAAATTATCTGTTGATTAAAAGATCAATGGTGATGAATCAGATGAACTGCTTAACGACTAGGTCATGCCCCATGTATAATTATTGCCCATTAAACTTTAGTGTATTATGTCTTATTTATTTTAAATGTGATATAAACAAAAAATTTATAAGAAATTTGAATTGATCATATTCTACAATATAACATCCATCTTGATATATTTTAGAACAAATAAATGTTAATCAAGAGTCGTTTACCACAGTATACCATGTAGTACCAAAAATTATACATTAAAACGACGATAGTTGGGGATATACATAGTCCAAAAATTTGTTCCTCGAAATACATTGAACAATAGTAATTTAGTTCATTTATTCTATGAAAATCTTTTACGGTCAATACTATATATTAGCCAAACTTGTATGCATTTTAAAATATTAATCGAACCTTTTGAAATACAAAAAAACTAACCAAATGTTTGATAAGATTACAAAATAACAGCCATGTTCTGTCAAAATCTGTTAATTCAAATGGTATGTTAGATGGGCTCAAGATAGTGTCAGTAACCATTGATTACTCATCTATAAGTAACTAAATCTGTACCTTTGGTTTTCAGTGGACTCAGAAAATCCAGATCTAAGGGTTGTGAATTTAAAATATTTTATTTTTTCTAGTTTTCTTCATTGGCTCTTCTTTTTTTTCTTTTGAACTCGGATTTCAATTTTTTTTAGATGGAACAAGTTTGTTGTGCTCTACAATATGATATCAATTTTCAATATTTTATGAATTTTTTTTTTCATAGCTCTCGTTTCCAACTCCATATCATATGGTATCTCCTTCGTTTTAAAGTCGTTTTTGAAATATTTGGACCGAAGAAACGAGTTCATCATGATCTATTGGATCTACAAATTTCTTGGTGAAAAATACTATATTATACCACACTGGTATGCGGCGTGGTAACTTCTAGTACACAATGATGAAAGTCGTAAATGACAGTTAGTATACTTCTACTATCATGTATTCAGCTATCCTATAGTCTTTGTATATCCATACCACCATGGTACACTTGCATACCATATGGTATGCTCTTATTTAATACCATATGGTATAGACTCGTAAAAAATGATTCAACTTTTTTTTGTTCTAAAAATATATCAAAGTGGATATCATTTTGAAGAGTACAATTAATTTGATTTATCTGTGCAAAACAATTTAAAATTTTGACTTAAAACGAGAGAGAAATCGTCTATTAAAGATTAAAGGCTTTCCATAAGAAAGAGGATGCTGATGTAATGTTGACGTGGACGGGTTACTCATTTACTGATCCTAAACTTACTAATGAACCTGATCCATACCCTGTTAGATGAATGTACATGTAAGCTAACAGGGTTAATTGCACAAGGTGCCACTTAAGTTTAGATTTTGGATTTAAATGGGATTGGGCTAGATATGAGTCAGCATACTACTACAGCTGGTGTGACAATCTCAGTGGCATGACTATTTACATTTTGACACCTACCGTTAGTCATGAGGACTAAAATGGTAGTGCTACCGAAATTTGACTTAAATAGTTTAGTTGCAACGAAGGTACTTAGATGGTTATCGTGCAACAAACGCTAAACTTAAGTCACACCTTGTACAATTAGGGAATGGATACGGTGCTAACACTCTTAAGGGGTCGTTTGCTTGTTGGATTTGGGTCATGGATTTGGTACCTAAATCCCAAGTTTGATGGATTTAACACAAGTCCATTGTTTGTTGATGGGTGTCAAATCCGTGGGGTCCACGGATTTGGTCTTTAATATGGGACCAAATCCGTGGACCCCACGGACTTGTAAATCCCACATATTTGTTTGGGATTTGTAAATCCATGATGGTTGTTAGTTGCTTATGTGACAAATCCATCATAAATCCATTATCAATTCTATCATGCAAACACTAGACTTTTCAAATCCATAATACAATAAATCCCTCATGAATCCCAAGGTTTTATGTTGCACAAAACCTTCATTTTTCAAATCCAACAAGCAAACGACCCTTCATCTTCCATGCAAGAGACCCCTTAAGTGTTAGCAACATACTAACACATTTATTAAGGGTATTATAGTATTTTCCCTTCAACCTTCCCCTTCCCTTCTCCTCCCCTTCCATTTTTGTAGCTTTTCTAGGTTCCATTTACAAATTACAATTGTAGTACCTGAACTTAAGAGGCTATTTGGTACCTATAATTATTTTTTTATTTACAAATTACATTTTAGTACCCAAAATTTATTTCCATACATTTTCGTACCTGAAATTTTTCAAATTTACAAACAGGTCCACTACTTGTGGCATGCTTTGTGGTTGTGGCATGCTTGAGGAGGTTGTCGCATGCTTCATGGTCCCCCTTTCTTTTGTTCTCCTCTTCCCTAATTTTTCATAATGCCAAGCGTGCCCCTCCTTCCACTTCCCCCTAATTAATTGTGGCCAGCTAAATGGAAAAGTCATCCAAACAAAATGTTTTGATTGGTTGGAGCTATTGTTAGCACCATACTAACAAAAAAAAAATGTTAGCATTCCTCCCTGTACAATTAACCCTAAGCTAACACATCAACGCTAGATAATTCCAACTGGCACGCCATGTCACATGCCGCCAAAGACCCGAACGATTCGATGGTACTGCTTTGGCTAGGGCTTTGCCTACACTCGAGTCCATCAACCGCCTTAGCATTCATGGGAAGTGGGATGCATACCTTCGCCGGAGGCAGGTTTTGGGTGGCGAAGGTCTCGATGGATGAGAATTGAGAGGGAACGAAGAAGAAGATAAGTCCTTTCGGTGGTTGTAATTTTTTTTTTCTATTTTTAGTTTTTTCGAAAAAGCCAATGTGTTTCCATGACACAAAAGTATTCTAACTTACCACGCAATATGCCACCTCATCATGAGTTATCAAAAATTTGGACGGAAAATTAACTATTGATAACTTTTTTTGTATTTCAAAAAATTTTACTAATATTTTAAAATGTGCGTAAAATTTGACTATTAATTGTATTTACATTTTGTTTACAATCTAAGTTAAATGATTAAGGAATACAACTTTAAAATTATCATTGAATCTCAAGCATGGAATCTATTCCAATTTGGGACCATATCTAGTTAGTATAATTGGTACCTGGTTTGATGAAGGTGTCACAAAAGTCCAAACAAATCAGAGAATAAAAACAATTCAAGCATTCTTAAAATAGATAAATATTTGAATGATTTATTTCAAATTATTATAGTACCTAAAATGCATCAAATCAATAATACGCCTAAGACTTCATTAGAAATAAAGTACTTTAAGTTATATAATAGGGACAATACTTTATTTTGGATTGAAATTTTAGGGTAAATTGCAAGGTTATTTAGTGAGATTACAAAAAAGGTTCATGTTTGGTCACTCGAAATATTTAATTCCATTCGTGGTCACTAGGTTTAGTTTAACGGTTCAAGTTTGGTCACTCTCCGTTAGTCTCCGTCAGCTTCCATTGACGGCGTTAGTTTTTTGCTGACATGGCTAACAGACATGCTGAGTCACCCAATTTTAACAAAAAATAAAATGAAACCAAACCGGCCACATAAGAAACCTGCCATGTCAACTCATTAATTGACCTAACTTTCCAAACAAAACCCATTAATTAACTGACCCGAACATTCAAACCAAACCCTTCCCTTTCCTCCTTTCTTCCTCACCAACGCAGATCTACCATTCCCCCTCCTCTCCGCCATCGCCAACAAAGACCAGCCTCCATCTCGTTTCCTCGTTTCTTCCTCAATCCTAACCAACACAAACCCGCCGACAACCACACCTGAGGCATCCTTGCCCTCAGTGCCTCCGCTAATGACCAACTTGTCCACTTCTACCTCTCTCTCTCTCTCTCTATTATTTCAAAAAGCCTCGTTGTATCATCTGAAGAAGAAAACCTAGATGCAAGGCTCCGGTTCTGCGGTTCGCCTCTGGAGCTTTTGTTGTTGTTTTGTGGATTATTGTATCCCGGCGAAGAAGCTTGCCACCGTCAACTGCAACAAGAGGCATCTGGCCAACCTTGACAAGATTCTCCAGAAGAAGACGGCGAGTTCTGAGACTAGACGGCGGAGCGACGACATCGGATTTGGCCAATCGAGGGAGGAATTTGCTGGAGGGGCTAAATATGGCACGAATTGCCATGGTTGCAACTACTGCTGGTGAGGGTTTTCATGCTCCTGTTCATGAACCTTTGGGTTATTCTACTTCGACAGGGTTTCTTGATCGACGGGAAGATGACTGTCGAAGGGTGGGAAGATGAAGGTCGAGAAAATCATCAAGCAATACCTAGATCGGTCGGTAGGGGTGTCCGACATGTCAGAACGAAGAAGATCGAGAATTGATGCCCGCAGTGGTGGTGAGGTTCACGACTGCAGAGATGGCATAGGCAATGTGCATGGGCCAAATTCTAATTAGATCTATCGCTTCCCCCTTAGCCCTCTTCAGCTCCGGCGAAAATGTCCATCAACTCTTCTTTCCAGATCGCCCACCGGCAGCACCAGCATCAATAACGGTCAACGGTCATCCCCAATCCACCCCCCGGTGGACGACGATGACGAGAGTAGCATTAAAATCGGAAAGGTGAACGGCGGCGAGTTTGGTGATTGGGGAGAGAGAGGTAGTGGTTGGCCTTCTTTTCAACGGCACAGGGAGGCAGGGAATAATGGGCGGGTCCGATGATGGGTTGCGAAGGGTTGGGTTGGATTTGATGATGTGGCAGGTTTTGATGATGTGTTGCATCGGGTATAATGTGTTTTGTATTTAAATATTCTGATTAGACATTTCTGTTTGCCACGCAGCAAAAAATTGACACCGTTAACGGAGACTCACAGAAGATAACGGAGAGTGAATAAAGTTGAAACGTTTAACTAATGTTAGGGAGCACCAATGGATTAAATATTTTGAGTGACCAAACATGAACATTTTTTGTAATCTCAGTGACCAACCATGCAATTAACCCGAAATTTTACGTAAAAGAAAACTTTGCTGTGAATTTTCAAATACAACAATTTTCAAATAAAACTTCAACAAGATCCCTTACCTTATCCTAATCTTTTCCTTTTTACTTTCAGAAATTAGACAAAAAAAAAATTTGATTATGTCCCTCAAAAATACCAATGCATAAACTATCTCTTAGTAGTTAGTACCCATCTCCATCAATATTAACTGTCAATCTAAATTTTAGACCAAATTTGTCTATTTCTATCAAAATTAAAAAAAATTATATTATTAACTTTATATTATTGTCTTTTTCATTTAAATATGTTGACCACAATTAATAAAGGGGAAGGAACAGAGGAACCCTTAGGCCTTTGGGGGTGTCCGGGACACCCCTAAATTTTGTAAAAGCGATTATCCAACTCCCGGTGGTAATTTATGTATGGACATAAAATTATAATTAATAGTCCAGTACACTTTGTAATTTGCATATGGGAATATAAGTGGTAGGTTGGGTAATTCAAACCTGGGACACTACTATTATTAATAAATATAATTTCCATTAGGCTACAACTTTTTTGTCATTCTATTCTAAACACTATGTAATAGCAAAACACTATTCTCTATCTTTAATTATTTTTAAAACCTAAGAATTAATCTAATTACCAGATACTCTTAATTTGTAATAATTTTATAGTTGTACGACAAGTGTTAAAAGTGTCTTTTCAGCTTTTAGCTACATCAAGTACAAATTTAGAAGTTGAATATGCTAAGTTCATGAATGATTGTCTAATAGGATATACAGAGACAAATTTGTTGTGCATTGTAGACATCAAATATATTTTTTTAATTTTTTCAGAGTATGAAAATTCATCATGGACTTTTTTAACTTGTACGAATCGAGTATTTTATTATTTTATTTTATTTTATTTTATTTATTTTAATTTTATTTTACTTTATTTTTTGAAATAGGACACCCCTATGTAAAATATCTGGGTCCGCTACTAGGCGGAGGGGCACGCTGATCATTAATAAAAATTGAGAAAGGTGGAGTCACATATGTCTTGCGCAATTAAATGGGGAAGGGAAAATCCACCTCACAAAATCCTCACCACAAAATCCAGACCATAAGTTTCTTAAAGTAACCCAAAAGTTTCTTTAACAGTGAACCTATTTGTAAAATTATAAAATTTCAAGTATCAACATGTAAGAGAAAAATAATTTAGGTACTAAAATATAATTTCCATCAATTATGCTACTTTCGGTTCTCTCCTCTCACCTCTCTCTAGGGTTTTCTTCGTAATTACGATGGCGGTCTCGATTCCGACGACAGGCAAAGGATCGGGGATTAGTACTTGGGCTCAGCTTTTCGATGTCCCCCAGGAGAACAGGATGAAGTTTCGTTCCCCTGAGCGGGTCAATGATGGTTTTCGAATCCCCCGGGAGGTGAAGAAGAAGGGGGAAGAGCGATGGCGGGATTGTCTCATCGGGCAATTTGTTGGTGCTCAGCCCAAGGTGGCTCAACTTCAAACCTGGGCTACTGCAATTTGGGGGAGAGATGGCACTGTTCGTGTTGCGCGATTCGGGTCTCGTATGTATGTGTTTCAGTTTCCTTCTTCCTCCAAAGGAAAGTGGGTGTTCCGCTCAGGTCCATGGCACTTTCAGGGCAATCAGCTCTACCTCAGGAAATGGACTCCAGGAATCCAACCAGTGACTCTGTTGGTCGAAACTCTTCCTATCTGGGTGTCAGTCTGGGGGATCTCACTGGAGTATCATTCGATTGAGGGATTGGAGTTGATCGCGAGTACTTTCGGACCTCCTCTCTGGATGGATAAAACTACCAGGGTTGGAGGACAACTGGGATTTGCGAAGGATTGTGTGGATTTGTCGGCAGAGTCTGGATTCCCCTCAAAGGTTCGCCTCTATCCTGATGATGATCCTTTCTTTGATTTGGATATTGGGTATCTGAACTTGCCTAGGGTGTGTTCCCATTGTCAAGTTTATGGTCATGATTGCACAATTTTGGCTAACAGTAATAAGAAGTGGGTTGTTAAGGGGACTGCTAAGCACTCTGAGGCTGAGAACATAAGGGTTGAGTTGAGTAATGTTGAGATTGATCAGGAATATTTTGTGGATAGGGCTGTTGTGCATGTTGATGAGGTTAAAGGGGATGATGTGGACAGTGTAGTGTCGGCTGAAGTATCTAAAGAGAAAGAGGTTGTTGTTCATGATCCTAGTGGGCGGGAAGCTCCTACTCTTTTGCTTAATGGGGGTACTGCTGCTAGCTTTGTTGATGTTGTCTCGGGATCATCAGCCCAGGCTGGGAGTTCTGATCAACTTAAACAATCGTCTGCTGGGGCTACTTCACCAGATGTTGGGAGGGTACTCTCTCAGACGTTTGCAGCAGAAAAGGAGCCAAATCCGTGGATGATAGTTGGAAGTTCTAAGCGAAAACCTTCTACACCTAGAGTTGAACCAGTTGGCCCTCGTAAAGGGGGTAGAGCTGGGAAGAAACGATGAAGATCCTCACTTGGAACATCCGGGGGATTAATGACCCGGATAAGAATAAGGCTGTTAGAAAGCTAGTTAATATACATAATATAGATATTATAGTTATACTTGAACCTCGGGTTAGAGCAAATAAAGCAGATGAGTTGATTAGTTTGAGGTTTCCTGGTTGGGAGTCAAAAGTGGCAAATAACTCTAGTGGGCTGGGCAAGCTATGGTTGCTTTGGAAGTCAGATATCAAGCTCACAGTTCTCCATATGACAGATCAGTTCATCCATATGTTGATTGCTTCAGGTACTCCTTTTTTTCCTTTCTGTGGTCTATGCATCAAATGAAGAAGTGGACAGGAGAGTTCTCTATAGTGATCTGGGTAGGTTTCAAGTTCAATCTGCTCCTTGGGCAGTGCTTGGAGACTTCAATGCCATTGGTGATGTTAGTGGCTTCAAATATGCCTCAGTTCACAAGTAGTATGTCTGGTTTTACGCAGTGGCAATTTGACTGTGAGTTAAAAGAGCACAAATCTTCTGGGCCATGATTTACATGGATTATTAAGCAGCTGGGTAATCCAATTGCGAGGAGATTGGATTGGGTTTTTGTCAATGTCAAGTGGTTTGAGGGATTATCTTCTAGTACTGTTGACCTGTTGGACCCTTCAGTGTCAGATCATTGCCCGATTCTATTAACATATGATAGCTCAGTTAAATCTTTGCCAAAACTTTTCAAATTCTTCAAATTCTGGATCAGGCATCCTCGGTTTATGGACTTAGTTAAGGAAGCATGGGTGATGCAAGTGGATGGTTCCCCTCTAGTTCATGTTTGCAAGAAGCTGAAATTTCTCAAAGGTCGGCTCAAGAAATTGAATAAGGATGATTATTCTGACCTTAGTGAAAGGGCTCGTTTAAAGGAGTCTAAACTGTTGATTGCACAGGCAGAGGCTTTAAAACATCCTTCACCTAGCTCTTTTGATGCTGAGATTAGAATTGCTAAAGAGGCTAAAGAGCTAAGAGAGGCCGAAGAGTCTTTTTTTTCGCCAGAAGTCTAGGGAAATCTGGCTCAAAGAAGGGGATTCGAATACTCCTTACTTTCATAACTCAGTCAAGAGTCGACAAAAGAGGAATATGATAAGATCTTTAATTGATGAAGCTGGTCAAAGAGTAACTGATACAGATGGTATGTCTGGTATTGCAGAGAGATTCTATAGGAAGTGGTTGGGAGAATGTGATACTGACATTGTTCCCCCATAAGTTGGACAAATCAAGAAAATCCTGATGAAATCATTATTACCTGGTCAGGCGAGGAGCTATGTTCTCCTGTTACTGCTGAAGAAGTTAGATCCACTTTGTTTGGATTCGATGGGGAGAAGGCCCCTTGGCCAGATGGTTTCCCCGCTTGTTTCTTTAAAGCAGCTTGGAGTATCATTGGAGAGGAGGTAACTACTGCCATTATTTACTGTTTCGGGGTTTCTGATATACGTGTTAGTGTTAACTCAACCCTCTTAGCCTTCATCCCTAAGGTCCAGTCCCCAGAGGAGATGAAATTTTTTAGGCCAATCTCCTGCTGTAACATACTTTACAAATGTATGGCCAAAATCCTAGCTGTTAGACTAAGCTCTGTTATGCCCTGCATAATTAGTGAATCTTAAACAACATTTGTTAAAGGTAGTGTAATAGGGGAGAATATTCTACTTGCGCATGAACTAGTTCAGAAATATGGTAGGAAGAATATCTCTCCTAGGTCCTTAGTGAAGGTTGATTTGATGAAGGCCTTTGACTCTGTTGATAGGGGTTTCCTTTTTAACACTTTGCAAGCAATGGAAATCCCTGATAAATTTCTACATTGGTTGAGAATGTGTGTGACCACACCAAAGCTGAGTATTGGATTTAATGGTGGCTCAGTTGGTTATTTTTCTGCTAGGAAGGGGTTGAGGCAGGGAGATCCCCTCTCCCCCTATTTGTTTGCAGTGGCTATGGAGATTCTGTCTTGTTTAATGAATGAAGCTGTTAAGAAGAATGAAATGCCTTTTCACCCCATGTGTAAGAGATTGAGGCTAACTCACCTTATGTTTGCTGATGATTTATTTTTATTCTCTGATGGATCTAATCTTGGGATCCAATGTATCAAAAAAGTTCTATCTGAGTTTAGGATAATGTCAGGTCTTAAATCGAATCCAGCAAAATGTGAGTTATATTGTGGTGGTATTAGTGAGGAATGGCAGGAGAAAATGGCTAATCATTCAGGGTATAAGCTGGGGAAGCTTCCAGTTCGTTATCTAGGTCTCCCTTTGCTGGCAGGGAAACTCACCATTAAAGCTTGTGCCCCTCTGATTGATAGGGTTAGAAGGAGAATATCTAGCTGGAAAGCTAAGGCTTTGTCTTATGCATGGAAGTTCCAATTGGTTATGTCAGTTATATATAGCCTAACACAGTACTGGATGTCTATTTTCATCCTCCCAAAAGTGGTTATTAGAGTAATTGAAAAGCTGTGCAGTGACTTTTTGTGGGGTGTGGGGGATGGTTCCCGGAAAAGTGTGGTTGCTTTCCTAGGGTCACCTATCCTAAGAAGAAAGGTGGACTGGGATTTAGAGACATGTCTTCGTGGAATCTTGCTTGTGTAACAAGGCATATCTGGGTTATTCTCTTGAAGCAGGGGTCATTATGGGTGGCCTGGGTTTGGGAGTACAGAATTAAGAGAGATTATTTTTGGACTGTCACTTCTAATGCAGGGTCCTGGTTATGGCTCAAATTGTTAAAATGCAGAGACAGGATGAGTAGTTACTTGTCGATTGGAGTTGATGGGGGTATACTGGAAAGGAGAGCTTATGGATAAATTTCGTATTAAGAAAGTGTGGGAGGAACTCAGGCCTAAGAGTAATCTGGTCCCTTGGAACTCTCTGGTGTGGAAGGGGCCTTGTATCGCCAGAAATCAGTTTCTGGTTTGGCTCATTGTTAACGACTACATAATCACAGGTGACAAAGCAGAAGGGTGGGGAGCTACAGGAAGTCACTGTGTGTTTTTTGTAATTCCTCCCTGGAAACAAGATCTCACCTGTTTGCTGAGTGTCATATGTACAGGCAGCTATTTGCAGCTATGTTGGCAAAGTATACAAGTTGCTCCCCTGGTGATCAATGGCTTGCTGAACTCCAGTGGGCATCTCAACACTTCCAAAAGAAAACTGTTGTTGCTCAGGTGGGTAAAGTAATTTGGCAAAGTTTGATTGCTACTGTCTGGAGGGTGAGATGCAGGGTAAAATCGGAGGAAAGGCGCTTGACATGGATGAGATGATTCGTCTGATTAAGGGTGATTTGAGGCTGTTTCTGGACTCTTTGCTTCATTGATAAGTTTTTCTAGTTCTATGGCTATGTGTTTTGCTAGCTTGTTAGCTTTACTGTGATAACTTGTCATTAGGTTCTTGGCTCAGCTGGCAGAGCTTGTTGCCAGCAAAAGTTGTTTGCCACATTTTTTATGAAATGAAAAAGCCCCAACCATTCATAAAAAAAAATCCATCAATTTAATGACTTATATGTAAAAAATTAACTATAGCCACTAAATATTAAGATATATTACATTTGGGTACCAAATCTGTAATTTGTATATATAACGCTATTACCAAGATAAGGAAATGGAGGAAGGAGGAGGGAAAGGGGAATGAGAGATGATAGGAGGAATGATAATTACAATAATACATTTAGAGGTGGTTTGGAAATTGCGATTGTTAAATAAATGTATTGTTGTGAATGCATGTACAATATTATACATGTATTGTCAAATTTGATGCATTGTAAAATACAACGTTTGGGATGTGTGATTGTGTATGTCACATCGGCTAAAATGTGAGACAAAACAATTTCAACTCAACTAAAAGCTGAGATATAACAATCACTTATTTTGAGTGATAATTTATGTCACATCACATAAACAATCCATGTATTGTTTCTACTAAAAAATAGAAATAAAAATGATGCATTCTAAACAATCCATGTATAGTAACTAGAGGTGGCAATTTCAATTCAATCCACCTATCCAATCCATCAATCCATTAAAAATATCCACCTAATCCAATCCATTTAAATCCAATCCATTTGATCCAAATCAATTGGATTGGTGGATTCATGGATTGGATCCATGGATCATTGGCAAATTACGGTTTAGTACTTATAATTTTTATTTTTTACATTTTGGTACCTAAAATTTAATTTTTTATACGAAAAATATCATTGGAAAATTACGTTTTGGTACCTAAAATTTTTCATTGTGACATTTTAGTACCTAAACTTTTTACATTTTACATATTGGTCCTTGGTTGAGGATGTCATTTGGATTCATGGATAATCCACCAATCCATGAATCCACCAATCCATTAGATTCAATCCATTTGATCTATGGATCCACCAATCCAATCCACCAATCCAATCCATTTGCCACCTCTAATAGTAACAATCTCATCAAAACAATTACAACTTCCAAACTATGACGATAATAATTGAAGGATTTTAGCATCTTATCTCCTCTCCGCAGGAGAGTGGCCTTTTTCATGAATAACGTTCTTTTTTTCGACCAACAATAAATATAGACAAATTGTACAAAAATGAAATATCACCTTCATGAAGACGGCATCTCCTTGGGGAACGCTTTCGAACATGTCCCCCGCCACGTTCTCAACACCTGCACCTCAACTCCAGTCTCCAACCCCACCATTAATTAATCTAAACAAATGAAACAAAATTGGTTCATCCGAAGATCGAAAACAATTAATGATAGATTCCTCTATGTTTTACCGGGAATCGAGGGAGCCTGTCTTATAACATGGGGCAAGTCGAAATTGATCCCTTTAACGTTCGGGTACTTGGAAGTGATGGCCTTTATGGTGTGTCCTAAGCCGCCGCCGACGTCGACGATCAGCTCCAGCTGTCCCAGTTCAGTGTAGCAATTGAGGACCTCCGTTATGACAATGGAGGTGTGATTGAACATTGCTGCGTTGAAAACCCGATTGAACCTCGGATCTAGCCCTTGGTACTCAAAGGCATGACTCCCATGAACCCTATCAAACGGGACTCCGCCTTCTAGCACAGTATTTCTCAGTTCAGGCCTTGAGGAAATGAAAAAATAGCTTAGCTCGGCATCGCATCTTACAATATTTAAACGCGTTTAGTATGTATACAAGTATTAAAGGGATGTGAGGCATATCAGCAAGAAACAAAGTGAAGTTTACTAACAACTTATAAGGTTCACGAAAGCGCTACGGTGGGAGGTTGAGGCTCTATCTAGTGCCTAGTATGTTTCGATATCCCACTTTTTTCTGAAATCACAAGTTTATGAATCAATAGCATCTCGTCTACCTCTCATTTTTAATCCCTCATCAAAAAGATTTGGTAAAGTATAAAACATAGTGTGGAGAAAAGAAGAAGAAGCAAGAGATAGCAGAGCAAATTAAGAGAGAAGCCCAAAAAAGAAAGAAGAAGCTACTCTAAAAACGGTCATCTCTAACTATAGCTTACTGGCTAGCAATACTCTGGAGGGAAAGAGGGGGAAAAGGAGAGTCTAAGATTCTCTCTAATCTAGTAGCATATAAAAATGTAAGAAAAAAAAAGAGAGAGAGATAATGTAACGTCATTTTTTAGGCGCAACGCAGTAATGACTTGGTGATGTTGGAGTCACAACGTACTAGAAGTGCCTTATCCGCTAGCTGTTTATGGTCAAGATGAGACGTTTTTCTTCTGCCTAACGGCTAGGAGAGTTTATACAAATGTTCACCGATTTTTTAGAACCATGCTAATTAACAAAACAAGTAGACCAGAAGCAAGCAAGGACCACATGTGAAACAATGGATGGAAGATAGAGGGTGAGAGATAGATAGAAGTGAAAACTAGCTCACCAGCTATCCAAGAAAACTTTATCTTGAATCAAGGACATCATAGGAGCCAACGAGACGCCATCTTCATTCTTGACGAAGTACCTAGACACGGAATTCAAGCTGTAGAGCCGGTGCTGGCCACCGGAGCCGCCGTCTTGGTCGTCCAGGGTGCAATCCACGACGGAGTGAGTAGCCAGCAGCTTAAGAATCCGATCCACCATAACGTCCGCATCTGGGTTCTTGGAGCTCAACTTGGAGGCGATCTCCGGCGCGCCGAGCTTAGCATCACGGCCGGCTTCCGCAATCACGGCGAAGATTCCCAAGTCGTTGGCGGCCTGCAGTGTCATGGGGAGCACCGAGCCCATCACCAGCCGCATAGCGCAGCCGAAGGATTCTTCTCTCGCAGCGTTGGTTTCTGCCATGACGACGAACTCGATCTATTCTGTGTTTGCTGAGCGTGAGGATGTGCAAATTGTGGAATTGATATGGTGAATATATGGGCGAGCGGTGGAGGTCCTTTGCACAACTTTTGGCTCCAAAACGCAGCAGCAGCCCACAACCACAAAATATAGTAATAAATTTTTACGATTTAATTGTAACATTGTATCATTGATTTAAACAAGGCATTGCCCGCCATGTTAGTGGAGGGCCAGTGACTTTGTGAAATGCAGACGATTAAAGGAGAAAGACAAGAGTATGCAGGGCAGGGCTGGCAGGGCTGGCCCGTCGGCCAACTTGCAATCGTGGCCTGTCTTTCTGTTTTCTTTAATTTGCAATTGCAACTTTCAAACAAAACTTTCTTTTGCTCCATGAGTTACTTTGCCTGTACTTGGCTTTGTTTCCGTGCAATAATTGTTAGGTATACCATGTTGAGACGGGCTACTCACCAGCAGCTTTGGTCCAGAAGGTCACCTGCCCCAGTGGCGGTACCAAAATCTTTTTTTAGGGTGTTCTTTCTTAAATTAATAATTAAATAATTTATAAATAAGAAAATATTCGATTAGTACAATTTGAACAAAAAGTCACGATGTGTTCTCATATTCCGAAAAAATATATAATTGATTCGGTGTCTACACTGCTCAACAAATATATATATATCCTACTAAACAATAATTCACGAACTGATCGCATATTCAATTTTTAACCTTGTTCATGATGTAACTCTTTCAACACTTGCTCTGTAACCATAAAATCAATTCAAATTGGGGGTACCCCTGGGGATAAGGAATCATGTTTTTACTGTTACATAGTGTGTAAAATAGAACAACAAATGAGTTATAACCTAATGGAGAATATGTTTAATAATAGTAGTGTTCTAGGATTGAATAACACAGACTACCACTTATATTTTTGTTAATCATATGCAAACTACTATCGAAGGTAAGATAATCATTTTTTTTCAAAATTTAGGGGTGTGTCGGATTTCCAATTATATTTTTGTTTATCAATACGAAACTACTACTGGGGATTCACTACTAGAAATTTGACTTTTTTTTACTCACAAACTTTGTCATATTAGTGTACCATTTTGTCAGGTTAGATCTAAAGTGACAAATTTGATTTTTTGTGTTGTCATAATATTGATCTAACATCCTGGCAATATATTGTTGTCATATTATGGTAGCCTACCATGACGAATGCTTTTGTTACATTAGACAGTTTATTTTGTCACAACTTAAGACAACCAACGGACAAAACGTCCTATTATGATGTAATTGTTTGTCAATCTGATTCGTCACTGTAAGCTGTAGGGCATGTACCCTTAAAATTAATTATGATAAACTAAATTTATTACAATTTTTAATTTATGTGACACTCTAATTTGTCATAATAAGTAACTCTTGTGTCTTAATACCCATTTTTTGTGATAATATATACGTTAGGATACTGAAATTTTCTCATATTTTAAATCTAATATGATAAGGAAACATTGACATAATGTAGTTCGTCTATGTTTACAGTAAATATGACAAATGAAAGACATAATAATACTTGTCATTAAACATGCCAAAAGTCACTTTCATGTTGCAAAAGGTGGTTGGTGATTCATGCCACACCGCAGATGCTTGTCCTATCTCACAGTTTACAAAGAGCCAAAATTGTTCATATTCCTGCATCACAGCACACACTCCTACATTCTAATCGACACAACCATATTGTCCAAAATGTGTTTGCAGCCAAGAACTACTTAAAGAAACATCCAACCATGAAAACATTTTCTAGGGACGACCTCCTCCAGTTACATTACACACCATCGCGAGGGAATCGTACACATGCACTTGCAAACTGTGAACAAGCTAGATTCAGACTTCACATTGTATTTAATTGTTCATCCACGCCTACTAAGTTCTATTTCTCAAATTCGTGTCATCAAGAAGACCTAGGTACTTGATTCAATCATTTCTTGCCAAGTTTGGTGAGGATGGATTCCAAACTCTTTTCCATCTTTTCTAGTGACTGTCGCCTTTCTTCCACCTTTTGGCCTTGGTAAGCCAAACGCTCATGTTGCAAATCAATCTCTTGTTTATGTTTTACAATCTCCTCATCCCGATTTTTAATCTTCTCATCCTGCTCTACCAGCTTGGCCTCCAATTCTTTGGTCTTGCTTTCCGCCTCTGCCTTGGCTGCTGCTAGTTCTGCTTCTAGCTGAACTTCTCTAGCCGACTTCCTCACTGTTTCTTTGGGTCCATACTTGAGCTTCCTCTGCAACACCTTCTGAACTATATCACGACCCAACAGTGGATTCCCATCTTCCTTGGATTGGGCATTGAGGGCCAGCATCGCCTCTTACATACATGAAAGTCAAAAGGTCACCACAACAAACACGAGGCGCATAATATAAACACCACAGTAATTTTTGATCCCTATGTAATTCTTTCAACCTATTAAGGTAACTATAGATCGAATATCTAGTTGTGTTCTTGGACTAGATACACAATATAAGAGGAGTATAAGATCTTACATAATTCGCTTTCGGTTCCTCGCTCACCCAAGTACCATCAGTTGCCTTTTTGTGTATGTTGGCATACAACTCAATGTCAACGGGCACATCATCATCATACTGACCATCTACCTGCTCACTTTTAGCTCCTTGTGCAGCCAGCTTCTTTTGCTCCTATACAGGATAGTTAAAATGTTCAAACATGGTAAGGGTGTGCTAAGTGGGCTGTTTATCATACTAAGAAATGGACGTGAAGATGATTTTCAGATTTGTTGTTGTGGAAGTGAATAGAGATTTAATGCTTTACCAATTCATACACACTCTGGTCGTGGGATTTTGCCCCAGTAGTGTGAGCATACTGCTGCTTAGCCTTGTTTTTTTATGTTATTTGTGCTCCGCCCCTGCAAACAGAAATGTGTGTTAAGCTACCATCTTGTACAAGTGTGATCAAATATCCAAACACTGCAAGTTTTACCTTGAAGCGATCACTCTCAAAGTGCTCATAGAGGGCCTCCCAGTCTTCATGTTTCACTCCTTCTAGAGGGTTCAGACGAGCTTTGGCCTGGTTTCTTGTTCCTTGTAGTGTTTATGACAGATGTGCTTATAGTTCAAGAAGAGTTTGTGGAGTTTCTTATCTAAAGCCTTCATCGCCTCTTCAGTTGCTGAGGCAAATGCAAACTCACTCTGCAATTTCACCAATTCCATGCATTAAGACTATGTAATTTATAGTTTTAAATAGACAAAGACAGATTACCGTACCTCTAGTTTCACAAAGATAGGGTGCTTGTCTTCATCAGTCAACTCAATCCAATAGTACTTCCTTATGGGAGGCATCATACAAGCAACGACACCAAATTCTGTGTTCAGCAACTTTTGGTTAGGTCTCACAATTGGGTGGTTGTTTTCCTGCAGGAATACTCCATCGATCCTACTCGCCCCCCCCCCCTACTGGTTCGTGCCATCACTTGAACACCTTTGGTCAACCCCCTCTTTCGGCCACCTATGGATGCAGGTCAAAGCATCCAATGATCCAAAGCAGTAATAGATATGTTTAGGGGTGACAAACGGTAAGTCGGCAAACGGTTTACCGTTTTACCGAACCGGTAACCGTCGGTAAACGGTAAACCGTTTACCGGCGGTATCGGCAGCCGAGGGTCAAATGGAGAAGCTCGGTTTACCGGCCCCAGTATCGGTAAATACCGACGGTAATTCGGTAATACCAATACCGGACCAGTTAAGGCATTAACTAATAACATATACTTCATTATTCACAAATATTACATATATGAATGAAAGTAAATAAGCATAGGCCTAAAAAATATTATAAATAAGAGTTAATAATAATTTATTAATTACAAAAATGAAGAAAAAACTCAGAAAAATCAAAATATTACAACATCACTCCATTGCCCAGAAATTCGGTTAGGTAATTTTCCGGTAAACCGAACCGAAAAATCGTCCTCAACTACTATTTACGGTAAGTCGGTAAAACCGGTAAACCGGTTACAAACCGGTATCGGTAATCGATTCCCACTTACCCACACTTGGCATACCGAAAACCGGTAAAGTCGGTAACCAGTTTACGGTTGTTTAGGCATGGGTGTGGCAGTATTCTCTGCATTCTCCTCAAGCTCTTCTATAGGTTCAGTAGTCCTCCTTGGACCCCCTCGGACACTTCCCTCCACCCCTTGAGACCTCCCTCCACCCCTCGATGATGGTGTAACCAAATCCAAGATCACGCATATACTTCTTCACCTCATAGAATGAAGTGGGAAGTGTTTCCCCATTCGGTAAACCTTCCTTGATTAGATCAAGATATTGGTTAAATGTTTTATCACTATTGTTCGTCTGTATCTTGATATTCATCATTTTCATAACATAGGATAGTTTTGAAATTTTTTTGCATTCAGGGTAAAGAGTGCAGTTCGCATCTTTGAGGAGCCTTGCTAATGCACCATTATTATTAGGACCGTGGGAAGGTTCAGCGGTTGTTAGACAGTCATTCGACCTACCAAAATCACCCAACATTTCAGACATGTCGGTCTGTAAACCACTCTCTTCTTTCTGAACATCGTCAGACTCAGTCGGTGGGTTACCACCGCTACTACTAACACCATATGACACACCATGATGGACCCATGTTTTATATGTCTCGATCATTCCATGCTTAAATATGTCTCCCCGCACCTGGACTAATGTCTTAAAGTAGAGATTATTGCAGTTCTTGCACAGACATCTGACCCTACCAATTGCATCGACATGCTTAGAAGCAGCTTCCATGAACTCATTAACACCCAACTCATAATCAGCACACCAATGATCTTTGAGCATAATCCACTAACGAATCATTACGCGTTAAGGTATAACTAACCTTTGGTTGCAGTCTGTAACTTGACGCAGCAGGTTGTAATTGACCAGTGAGACACTGATAGACCAATAATTACACATGTTCATACATCCATTCTTGAGCCGGTTGAGAGTCGATTCTCGTGTTTTAAGCCGATTTCGTGCTAGGTTGTGTGTTTATGTCATATTTCAGAACTTGGCGTTGACGTGAAGGCGAGGAAACGAGTTTCAAGTCAAAAGGAGGACGTTGGAGTAGAAGGGTGCTGGAGGAGCAAAATACCCGACCATGAGTAATAATACCCGGCCGGGTAAAATGCAAGGCGAGGCTGGGGAAAAGCAGTTTTGGACACCCTGAAGGCAGAAGGGGTCCCGGCTAGAGAGAAAAAATACCCGATCGGGTATTCTTGACCTCGATCGTTATTATCTACTGTACCGCTCTGCTGCGTTTCAAAATCCACGGCCGGGCACCCGAACGCAGGCAGTTAAAAGCATGTTTTGTGCGTTTTTGCAAGGGGAGAGCTGGGTTTTGGATCCCAAACACCCAAGGGATGTGACACGACCCGATCCTTTTTGAAAACCAAACCACAACTCAAACCACAAACCGGTTACTCCGGAGCAACCAAACCAACTTTTTAAAATAAATAAACCGACAATGATTAAGAATTCCAAACAAAAAGACTGAACACTTGGGCAAATGACAATCCCAATACTTAAAATGAAAGAACTCAGGATCTCTAGTTTACACTCCTAACTATGTAACAAGGAAACTAAACTATTCTAGCACTAATTCTTCACGAGTTCCTTGACTTCTCATCAATGCTGGTGCAGCTGCTCGCATCGCCTTGCCTCTTCTTGTAGTCCGCCTCTACTAACCCTTCCTCGACCTGGTGAGTGAGAAGGGGTCAGTCTCGTCGTTACTTCCTAAGGTCTTTGCCCTAGGCAAACTCCTTACTAAACACATTATTAGGGGAATGCCTTACTTAGACGAAAGTCGTTCTCACTTTCATCCTTTAAACTTTACTATCAAACAGTCTATGAGAGATCTCTACTCATATCTTATCTTTAGAATTCCTTTACTTATATTCTTAATCCATAGACACCAACACAAGGGACCACCGCGTTACGTCTCGCCGTCCGGTGTCCCTACCCTAGTATGCCAACCGCGTTACGTCTTGCCGTCCAGTTGCATACCCAAACCCGGGAATGGCACTACGTTATGTCTCGCTGTCCAGTCCATGTCCTTCAACTACTGCATTACGTCTCGCCATCCAGTAGTGACCCAACCGCCCGGGGGTTCCTCATACCATCAATCCATACAACATCACATACATTCATACATAACACAACGCGTGCCTTCACCCTCACAGGCGGTGGGATGCCTCACACACATATTGCGCATACTAGAAAAATTAACTAAATAATAACTTGAACGAAAAGCGGAAACTAAAAGACCTACGACAGAGATTTTACCCCCTTTACACTCACCTCTTTAGTCGCATCAACGTCTGCATTCTCACGCTCAAGCCCCGCGCGTTTTTCCTCTTTTGGCTCCTCCTCTATCGGTTCATCGTCTTCCTCTTCAACGACCCTAACCATCGGAGCTCCGCCGCCATTCTCTTCAAGGTCCCTCCTAGGGCCACAATTCAGCGGCCAACTTTGAACTCCCGACACCCCGGGTCTTCTAGGAGGATAGGGTCGGGGCCTCTCCATCGCTTTACCCCCGCCAGTCGCGATCGTCGTTGCCGAGTTCTCGGCCTTCCCCTTGCCTCCGCTAGACACGACTCTTCCTCTCCTACTAACCGGTGTGAACCTCTTCATCACGAGAGACTACGAAGTTCAATCGCTGCTAACTTTCTCACCTTCTTTCCCTCCTTAGCCGGATTATCCCAGGAAACCTATTAATAAGAAATTCATACTCTAAGACAACCTTTCTCGATTTAAAAGCCTCCTTTTTATCTACCCAGACACCCTCTACTCAAAGAACCATCTTCAGACCTCATTCCAAAGGTCCCTTAACCCCCTTTAAAATTTTTCAAGAAATACTCCCTTCAAAACCGACTATTTTTCTTAATTATTTTTATCTTGGACGAATTTTTCAACTAACTTGAACTTTCTTATAATTTTGGACAATAATTTTCCCAGGTCAATCATGAGCACCTATACCCTGGAAAATTATCCAACCCTTAAAAATTCCTAGGAAAGATTTTTATTTAATTAAAACAAATATTAGAACAATTTCTAAAATTAAAAATACATCTTCAAAAATTCCCAAATTAAATTCAGCCATCTCCTGGACGTCCCTAAAATAATAAAATTATTAAAACTAGGAGCAAACACCCACAGAGACTCGAAATAATTAAAATATCCAAAAATACGTTTCTGAAAATTCCCAGCATCTTTAGCGACCACCCAAAATCTGTCTCTAAAAGCCTGTAACGTGCCAAATCGATCGATCTAACTCAAAGGGATTGAGTTCCCTTACCTCTAGAACGTGCCTAGGCCTAGGTTGGATGACCCGGGACGTTGATCTCCTTGTTGATCGAACCCTCAACGTCATCGCTAATAAAATACGAGTTTCGGATTAGACTATCGATAAATCGAGTTTAGAAATCGCGAAGGGGTTCGTGATCCTTACCTAGAAAGAAAGGGATGAGGTCGGGGTCGGGGTCGGGGCACAGGGAGGCGGCGGCTTGCTCGCGATGGGAAGCAGGGGCGGCGGTGCTTCTTCTCATTTTTTTTTTTCCTTTCTCCGCGGCTGTTGCTGCTGCTCCTTGCGTGGAAGGAAAAAAAGGTGGGGGGGGGGGGAATTATAGAGAGGGCCGCTCGGCCCTCTAGGTTAGGATATATTTATATAATTTTTTTTAATTATAGTAATAATAATAATAATAGTTATTATTATTATTCCTAATCCGCGGTTGTAACTCTTAGTACTTAACCCTCAATCCAACCGATCACGTATTAAGGTCGAAACTAAATCTAAATTATTAGGGTGTTACAGGATGAACCAAAGAGAGAGATGGCAATTTGAGGGTAATCTTGGAGTGGAATTGGAGGATTTCTGCACCTTGAAAGCTCGAGGAACAAGCCCAGACTTGAAGACTGATCATATGAATATTCTTACTGCAGTCCCTTTCTTCTCTATGGAGTAAATCCCTTCACTTAGGTTTTGAGGAACCCTAGTCATGTTTGTTTGATTGGATGATTGTATGAGTACTCCTACTTGATAATCTTGAGTTCATATTCAATCTATGCACGTTTTCATGATTCAATTCTGCTTTAGTCGAGATTATTGATTCTGCTTTGATCCTATGAGAGCGAATACCTGATTAGTTCAATAGAGCACCATAGATTGATAGTATTGGATCGATTGCTTTAGTCGAGGGTTGATTCAATGCTTTGTATCGATTGAGAACCTCATTCGATAGAGGGAGTCTAGTTCAGAACGCCTTGATCGGTTGTTCTAGAGAAGGATACGTCCCTCTAGGCAATTGACTCAAGAGGTCGTGGTCGGGGCACAGGGAGGCGGCGGCTCGCTCGCGATGGGAAGCAGGGGCGGCGGTGCTGCTTCTCTTTTTTTTTTTCCCTTTCTCCGCGGCTGTTGCTGCTGCTCCTTGCGTGGAAGGGAAAAAAGGTGGGGGGGGGGGGATTATAGAGAGGGCCGCTCGGCCCTCTAGGTTAGGATATATATAATTTATTTTAATTATAGTAATAATAATAATAGTTATTATTATTATTCCTAATCCGCGGTTGTAACTCTTAGTACTTAACCGTCAATCCAACCGATCACGTATAAAGGTCGAACCTAAATCTAAATTATCAGGGTGTTACAGGATGAACCAAAGAGAGAGATGGCAATTTGAGGGCAATCTTGGAGTGGAATCGGAGGATTTCTACTCCTTGAAAGCTCGAGGAACAAGCCCAGACTTGAAGACTGATCATCTGAATATTCTTACTGCAGTCTCTTTCTTCTCTATGGAGTAAATCCCTTCACTTAGGTTTTGAGGAACCCAAGTCATGTTTGTTTGATTAGATGATTGTATGAGTACTCCTACTTGATAATCTTGAGTTCATATTCAATCTATGCACGTTTTCATGATTCAATTCTGCTTTAGTCGAGATTATTGATTCTGCTTTGATCCTATGAGAGCGAATACCTGATTAGTTCAATAGAGCACCATAGATTGATAGTATTGGATCGATTGCTTTAGTCGAGGGTTGATTCAATGCTTTGTATCGATTGAGAACCTCATTCGATAGAGGGAGTCTAGTTCAGAACGTCTTGATCGGTTGTTCTAGAGAAGGATACGTCCCTCTAGGCAATCGACTCAAGAGGTCGTGGTCGGGGCACAGGGAGGCGGCGGCTCGCTCGCGATGGGAAGCAGGGGCGGCAGTGCTGCTTCTCTTTTTTTTTTCCCTTTCTCCGCGGCTGTTGCTGCTGCTCCTTGCGTGGAAGGGAAAAAAGGTGGGGGGGGGGGATTATAGAGAGGGCCGCTCGGCCCTCTAGGTTAGGATATATATAATTTATTTTAATTATAGTAATAATAATAATAATAGTTATTATTATTATTCCTAATCCGCGGTTGTAACTCTTAGTACTTAACCGTCAATCCAACCGATCACGTATAAAGGTCGAACCTAAATCTAAATTATCAGGGTGTTACAGGATGAACCAAAGAGAGAGATGGCAATTTGAGGGCAATCTTGGAGTGGAATCGGAGGATTTCTACTCCTTGAAAGCTCGAGGAACAAGCCCAGACTTGAAGACTGATCATCTGAATATTCTTACTGCAGTCTCTTTCTTCTCTATGGAGTAAATCCCTTCACTTAGGTTTTGAGGAACCCAAGTCATGTTTGTTTGATTAGATGATTGTATGAGTACTCCTACTTGATAATCTTGAGTTCATATTCAATCTATGCACGTTTTCATGATTCAATTCTGCTTTAGTCGAGATTATTGATTCTGCTTTGATCCTATGAGAGCGAATACCTGATTAGTTCAATAGAGCACCATAGATTGATAGTATTGGATCGATTGCTTTAGTCGAGGGTTGATTCAATGCTTTGTATCGATTGAGAACCTCATTCGATAGAGGGAGTCTAGTTCAGAACGCCTTGATCGGTTGTTCTATAGAAGGATACGTCCCTCTAGGCAATCGACTCAAGAGGTCGTGGTCGGGGCACAGGGAGGCGGCGGCTCGCTCGCAATGGGAAGCAGGGGCGGCGGTGCTGCTTCTCTTTTTTTTTTCCCCTTTCTCCGCGGCTGTTGCTGCTGCTCCTTGCGTGGAAGGGAAAAAAGGTGGGGGGGGGGATTATAGAGAGGGCCGCTCGGCCCTCTAGGTTAGGATATATATAATTTATTTTAATTATAGTAATAATAATAATAATAGTTATTATTATTATTCCTAATCCGCGGTTGTAACTCTTAGTACTTAACCGTCAATCCAACCGATCACGTATAAAGGTCGAACCTAAATCTAAATTATCAGGGTGTTACAGGATGAACCAAAGAGAGAGATGGCAATTTGAGGGCAATCTTGGAGTGGAATCGGAGGATTTCTACTCCTTGAAAGCTCGAGGAACAAGCCCAGACTTGAAGACTGATCATCTGAATATTCTTACTGCAGTCTCTTTCTTCTCTATGGAGTAAATCCCTTCACTTAGGTTTTGAGGAACCCAAGTCATGTTTGTTTGATTAGATGATTGTATGAGTACTCCTACTTGATAATCTTGAGTTCATATTCAATCTATGCACGTTTTCATGATTCAATTCTGCTTTAGTCGAGATTATTGATTCTGCTTTGATCCTATGAGAGCGAATACCTGATTAGTTCAATAGAGCACCATAGATTGATAGTATTGGATCGATTGCTTTAGTCGAGGGTTGATTCAATGCTTTGTATCGATTGAGTCTAGATTCAAGGTCTAGTCAAGGATTCTCCGCATTGTGAATGTAAGTGAAACAGGTTAGAGATTATCAATCATTAATCTGGCTAGTGCCTAGGGGCAATCATACCTAAGTGAGCTCCCAACCTGTAATTAGATTAACTTTAACTGTAGTTTGTTATAGTAGTTTTAGTTCTTCCATCTAAATGTTGTTTGCTAGATAATGAACTGAAGATGAGTAATAGTAATTCTACAGACCCGTGGATTCGATATTTATTACTTGAGCCACTATATTGCAGTCCCTTTCATTGGTTACACTTGGCCATTGTTAGGAGTTGTGTCATAGCGAGTCAGACACTAACCTGCAAGTAGTATTTAACCTTGAAATTAGTTCAAAGGGGCTCAAATCTAGTAAACAATATATGCTTGTTTGAACTTAGGAAGGAGATAAACAGTACACGCAACATGCTGCTGCAGCTTACAACAACTTATATTTACCACCACAAGTAAAGAGATAGTCATCTTAGTTCAACCCAAAAATCATGGTGATTAACATCATACATGTTTCAGAATCAACAAGAACAAGGGCACATTATCCAATTGCAACAATAAATGAAGAAGACCAATCTGTTTTCATGACACAACAAATAAATTGGGGTATCCTAAAAAACATTCACAAGTTGCAAACAACCACCATCCCCATCAAAGAGCACTTTTCACATATATCGCTTTCATCAAAATCCATTCCATCAAATTGACTCATCTTGCGCACCAGCTAAAAACCAGGCCTAACATATATCTATGTAAGCCAATCCGTACACTGAGTACACAAAATCGACAGCCAAACTTAATCGAATGGTTGTAGACGGAGGGCACTCGCGATAGCGAAGGCAGGACGTCGGTGGAAATAGCGATCTTCTAATCGGAGAGCGTTGATTCAGATTGAAATCCCTACACTTGTGCAAGAGCACCTATGAACGACGGAGGTAGAAGAAGAAACATGAGGAAACCAGCTCTGCCCTGCAAATCAAAATAAAAATCACAGAGGACAAGGAGTTTAGGGCGAGGAGAAGAGCGAGACTTACCGGACAATGGATTCTCGGGGAGGAGAACGTAGCTAGGTGAATCGCTAAAGAGGATAAGGGGAGATCGATTTGGACTTTTCAATTCTCAGAGGAGAAGGAATTGGGGTTTTCTGTTCTTGGCGCTGAAGGGTTAGAGAGGATTGGGGGGTTTTTTCGTTTTGGGGGGAAGGGGAATAATAGTCCCGCCAAATGGACTTGTAGAAAAAATAGCAATTCTAAAGCAATTTCACATAAAACGTTTATTTCATGTTGCATGACATATTATGACAAAATCTATTGTCATATCATAGAATTTTTTGCACCTAATGTGACAAACCATAAGGTGACAGTGTGTTTTGTCATTCTGTAGCCGTATTTGCGGGGTAAACAAGACATAAAGTGACAACATTCAAATGACAACAAGAAATTGGTCAAGTCAAGTATTGTTTTCTATGACAGCCTTAACCTATTTTCGTTTTCGTTTGAACATGCGTTGGAATTTTCTCGTTGGCCCAAAATATCGAGCCTAGAAAAGGGGAGAAAAGAAGTATAGCAAGAATAGAGGATTCTACCACTCTGACGACAACCTCAATCTCTTAGGCCACAATGGAACCGAACATGGAAGCGGCAATGCAACTAATATTTGATCTCGGCGAAACTATCGCCTTCGTTTTCTCGGCGGGCGGAGCCATTACCGATGTCTCCACAGTCAGGCAGATAAGCCTCGATGCCGAGGCTTATCGGCTGTTCACGATCCACCAAAGTGACGACCATATATCGTTCACGGTGTCACAACCAGTCTTGAGCCAGAATTGAGCGGGAAGTTTAAAATTTTACGATTTGGCGGGAGCCACTGGTAACTTCTTTAATTGTTCCTTCTATATAATTCTCAGTTATTGCCTCCAGTTTGTACTCTTTCCCCTACAATCCGCAAAAAACACTTTTCCGGTGGCCTACTTGGATAGTCCTTTCTTCCCCCTCTAGTCTCACTCGACAGGAAGATTGCTTCTAGTGACCGATCTAAGGGTGCAACGGATAACATCGCCGAAACTTATTTTTTGGGTGACCGTCGGCTCCCTAATTAAAATTGGCTTAGGAAGCCATTACTCGTGGGCAAGATTTAAGAAGAGAGAGTCTCTTCTAAAACGGTAATTACCGTTGATAGCATTAAGTCCCTGTGACTACATTTAAGGAAGTTAATGGACTTCCCTAAACCAAATTATTGGTATTATCAAGCCTGTAATGCCTTGATTCATGCACCCTCATTCAATCTTGGACCATTTTTTGGAGCCTGCTGTGTACTCAACGACTTTGTATTTAGTGTCCATTTTTAGAGACGTTCTGGCCCTATTTCGGCCGCAGATTAAGCTCGTTCGAATTGGGCTTTAATGACCAGCCTCTCCAATTATCTCTGATGGGTCTATTTATAACCCCAACTCCACAACTCAATGATCAAGCAATTCAGATCCATCCTTCAAACTTTGTACCTCTCCAACTTCTGTTCCTCTTCCCCTGTTCCTTTTTCAAAAAAAAAAAAAAAAAACCAGAGCCTTCCCCTTCCCTTCCTTCCGTTCCAATGGCTGCTCCTCTGGAATTTACAGACGAGGTTCTGGAGGCTGGGCTGAACAGAGCAAGGCTGAGTCTCGTCGGACGACTCCTCTGCTCATCCCATCCGTCCCGAATCAAAGCTCAACACATGGCCAATAACATCTGGGCCAAAAGAGCAACGGTAACGGTATTGGATGCCGGATTAGGACTGTTTCAATTCGTCTTTGCAAATCAAGTCGATTACAATTTACAATGTGGCACTCGGAAAGGCTCCTTGGTTCATCCAATCGAAAATCCTCACATTCAAAAATTGGGAGACTCTCTTAGAAGAATTATTTCAGGAATTGGCTTGGGTGCCATATTTGGTGCAACTCTGGGATTTGCCAGAGGAATATCGAACCGTGGCTCTCGGCGCTATGCTGGTTTCAAGGCTTGGCACCATGGAGGATGCGTCTATGTATGCTGTTTGGGAGAGCTCAAGATGTGTCTTCAAAGCACGAGTTAAGATTGATGTATCGGCTCCGCTTGAACACAGGCTTGAGGCAAGAAAGAGGAATCTGGATGGCTCTGTGGCGCTCTCCTTCTAGGTCTCCCTCAGGTACGAGGGAGTCAAAACAATATGTTATCGATGCAGACGAATTGGACATAATCAGGACAATTGTTCGTTCGAGTTAATTGCAAGAGATGATGGCTTTGGCCAGGAATCATTGGCAACAAGACGGGGCCAAAAATCAATGAATTCTCCTATGCCTCGATTCGAAATGGTGGACGTGGTAGAGGATCCAATGTCTGGAGGCAGGCTGGGCAATCCACACGGCGCCAAGCAGGAGCGAGACTACTCCTGGAAGCTCCGCCGACTAGTCAGTCTCAGGAACGGAATCTGGCAGCCTTCTCTGCTTCGGGGGCAGGCAGAGGCAATCAGAGAGGGAGAAGAGAAAGGGGGCAAGCCCAGCTCTCCAACCCTTCAAGGGCCCAACAGAACACAAGCCCAATGAACATGGAAGGGAGCAGTCTGATTGTGCTGAAAAGGGCAGGTGTTGAATTGCTACCTGGGCTGAGTAGAAGGGCCTGCTCAAGCCATCAGGAGACAAGTGTAGGTAGAAGGGCCTGCTCAAGCCATCCGAAAATATTAATGGGCAAGGAAGCAGTGATCCAATTATGGAAAATCCAATCCCATTGCAAGTGTAGGAGCCAACCTAATCCTTTGTGCTAGGTAATTTATTTTGCGATGAAAATCCATATTTTTTATTTGAAGATTTGGATAAAACTAAACCGTTTGGCTATCAAGGAGAAATGGGCTTTCTAAATCTCGAGGCCCACTTACTATCTTCAGAATCTGCAGTATCATGTTCTCTGATTGGACTGGTCGAAAATGGGAAATCAAAAGGCAAGGCCATCCTGGTAGAATCCTCGGGATCTCCTATTGTCTATACTCGAAGAAATGTGGGAATATGTATCCAGGAGCAGGAAGAAGGTGTGGTGAAATCAGTACCAAAAAATTCGCAAAAGATAAGGGTGGAGGAAGCCAACCCCAAGTGGCCCAAAACCGATAAATGAATGTATTCGCGTGGAATTGTCAAGGTGTGAGGAGTCCCTTGACATTCCAAACGCTCGAAACTCATCGTTTTTAGCTAAATTGTTTCTTTTCCTAAGTGAGACAATGTCTTCAAGGAGTACGGTGTCGTCTTTTATTTCCTCGCTAGGGTTTTCGGATTGTCACATTGTTGATACTACCGGTATGTCAGGAGGATTAGTCTTTGCTTGGCCATGTATGGCCTCAACGTCTGTTATTAGGTCCACCTCCTTTTTTATTGTCATTTCCATCATCAATAATAACTCCTCATTCTACGGTGAGTGTCCACGTTTCGTTTTAATTGGAGTTTTTCTTTCTTACATCATCTCGAAGAGACAAGAACAATTAGATGAAATAAAAAGATTCTCGTTCAGCATTTCTGATGCTAATCATAGGGGATGTCAACTGCTCTCTATTTCTATCAAACAAATTAGGGGGTGCAACTTGGCCTATGGACAAAGCTCATCCTTTGTGGGATTTCCTTCACCAAACCGGTCTCTTTGAACCTCCTTTCCAAGGGCCTAAGTATACTTGGACAAATCGGCGCAGGAATGGAATTACAATCGAGCAAAGGATTGATAGAGTATTTGTCTCACCTGCTTGGATGAACTATTGGCCAAACTCGTGCCTATACCACCTCTATGATAGAGGTTCAGATCATCGACTACTACGTCTGACTATTAGTGTCATGGCTCCTCATTCTAAAAGGTTATTCTGGTTCGATATTCGTTGGACATCAATGCCAGAGGCTGAGCTAATCATTAGGTACGTCTGGGGTTCACAAGTCATAGGCTCTATACAATATTGTCTATTTTTTAGATTGTTGCAAGTGATGCACTCCCTAGTAGAATGGTGCAAAGGAGGTCAATCCAATTCAGCTAGATTGATTAACGATCTTAACTCCATATTGGAAAAAGCCAGGAACGACCAAATGGTGGATTGGAATTTTATTCGATCCTTGGAAGAGAACTTGTTCATCCAATATAAAAGAGAAGAGATCTATTAGAAACATAAATCTCGTACTACTGGTTAAAAGTAGGGGATAAAAATTCAGCCTATTTTCACCTGGTTCCCTCATCAAGGCGTCTAAACAACATAATATGGGGACTTGAGGATGAAAGAGGAAACTGGTGTACTTAAGAAGTAGAAAAATGTAGCATCGCCATGAGGTTCTACCAAGGGCTCTTCCAAAGTCAAATTTGAGCGGGTTAAGTCTCTCCAATCTAGTATTCACAAACACCCTTACAGAAGAGCAGAATCTGGGGTTAATAGCTCCTATCACCGCAGAGGAAGTCAAAAAAGCGGTCTTCAGCCTGGGCAAAACTCAAGCTCCAGGCCCAGATGGGTTCACAGCCGGCTTTTACCAACATTATTGGCCCTTGGTTGGAGAAGGCATTACCCAGGCAGTCCTAACTTTCTTTCACACCGGAAGACTGTTGAGAAGCTTTAATCGGACTTGGATTTCCTTAGTGCCAAAAGGGTCGGAATCGTACTATGAAAAATCTCAGGCCCATTAGCCTTTGCCAAGTGGTCTATAAGATTATCTCCAAGATACTAGCCAATAGACTTAGCAAGGTTTTGCCCTCAATCATTTCTCAATCTCAAAATGGGTTCATCAAAGATTGCCAGATAACAGATAATATCATGATCAGCCATGAGGTCACCCACCATATCAAAACCCTTTACTCAGGGTCGAAGTGCTGGATGGCCTTAAAACTAGATATGGAGAAAGCTTATGATCGTATTGCGTGGCCTTTCTCTTCAAAATGATGAAGGAATTAGGGTTCAATAGTAAGTTTGTATATTGGATCCAGGAGTGTGTCACCACTGTCTCCTATTCCATCCTCATTAATGGCTTCCCTTCATAGTACTTCAAACCTTCTAGAGGACTACGACAAGGTGACCCTCTATCTTCTCTGTTATTTGCTATATGCACAGAAGGTTTCTCTGTAATGATAAATCAGGCAGTAAGCATGGGCTTCTTGGAAGGTGTAAGGATACGTCAGAACTGTCCTATGATTTTTCATCTCTTCTTTGCTGATGACTCTTACCTTTTCTTACAAGCCTCCCGGGCTTCTTGTTCGAACCTCTTATCCTTGCTTCAGGGTTATGAAATTCTAAATGGCCATAAAGTAAACCTCTCCAAATCGGCAGTCTTATTTAGTAGAAATACTAAGAGTGAAGATGCAAGTTTCATGGGATCTCAGTTGGGAGTTGGGCTATAGGAGAAAATGATTCTTATCTAGGCCTACCCTCCCTAATTCCAAGATCCAAAAAGGATACCTTCCTCTATGTTGAGGAAAAGATGGGCAAGAAATTGCAAGGTTGGAAAAAACGAACCCTTTCCAAGGTGGCTAAGGACACTCTAATTAGAACCTCAGCAACTAATATACCAGTTCATGGTATGACGTGCTTTAAGTTCCCATTTGACACTTGTCGACAATTAAATGGCCTTTTGGCAAGGTTTTGGTGGGGTTCTGCTAATAATTTTGATCATCCAATTCACTGGGTATCGTGGAAAGGTCTCGCTCCAAGTAAATTTCATGGAGGACTTGGCTTCAGGGATTTTAGGGTTTTTAATCAAGCTCTTTTACCCAAGCTATGTTGGCGCATTTGGTCAAACACTGACTCACTCCTTAGCCGATTGTATAAAAGAAGATATTTCAATAAAAATACGATATTGAAAGCATCCATTGGCTATAACCCATCTTGGGGATGGAGAAGTATCCTTTTTGGGCGAGAGCTCCTCGCAAGGATGGCGATGGCAAGTAGGCGATGGAAACGACATAGAAGCCTTCAAAGATAATTGGTTATTAGCCAATAAACCATGCCCTCCTGAGCTTAGGCTGCAAGAGGGTGATAACAGTCCGAGGGTGTCCTTTTTCATCTGAGAAGGTCAAAGGGAATGACATGTCCTTAGATTAAGGCACTGGTTCAAAGAAAAACCAGTTGACCTCATTCGCAATATGTTAGTTCCCATTCTACCACATCAAGACAAGTTTATTTGTGCACTTTACCAAAAATGGATCTTATTCTGTAAAAACAGGATACCATCTTGCCTTGGATAAAATCCTGGTGCTTAGGCAAAAATCGATGGCTTCCATCATTGATCCTTCTGTTTGGAAAAGAACGTGGGCACTCGACGTCCCACCAAAACTAAAGTTCTTCATATGGCAATGTTTGAAAGTAATATTGCCAACTATGGTAGCTCTTAGATCCTGGGGAATTAACTGCCAAGCTCGTTGTCCAGTTGTTGGGATAGTCAAGAGAGTATTGAACACCTCTTTTTCCATTGTCCTCTTGCTTTACATCTTTGGACTATGGTCGGATTAAGCAGTTTACTTTTCTCCGCCCCAACTGAAAATTTTGGTATCTGGTGGCGACATGTTATGAATTCGGAAAGCTTCCAAATCCACTATCTTCCCTGTATTTGCCTTCTGTGGAAAATTTGGAAATCTAGAAATAAAGTGGTATTTGAATTCACTCAACCACTAGTCAGTTCGCTTGCCCGTAAATTCTTTTTCCAAGTCCAAGAATATTCCTCAGTCTCCCCTCATCGCTAGATCCTTTTTCCCCGCCTCCAGCCCTCACGTCTCTCCATTTGGGTTGGTCCTCCTGAAGGTTTTATCAAGGTCAACTTTGATGCTGCTGTTCGTCACTCGGGTTGCTCGTTAGGCCTCGTCATTCGAGGAACGGATGGGCAGATTTTTTTGGCCTTGGGGTTCCACCATCTGGGAGTTTCGAATCCTTATCTTGCAGAGCTGCTGGCTGCCAGGGATGCCATTTCATTAGTGCATTCTCGCAGTATCCCCCCTCGCCATCATTGAAGGTGATTCTTAAGTGGTTATCCGGCACCTTAACGATAGATTCTGTGAAGACTCGGTGGGCGGGCCCTTACTTCATGATTCTATTTAGTTGTTGAGTTCATGTTTTTCTTGGATTCACTTGAGCTCGGCCCCGAGGACTGTCAACTGGGCTACCTATAGAGTGGCAAGACAAGCCCTGCTGCTGTCCCCTGTAGAGATAGCGTCCTTCGATTTTGTAGGGTGGCTACACTAATTGTCATTTTGGGGTCTTGGGTAGAGGATATAACTATTGTGCGTTGATATTACTTGAAATTTTTTTTTGTCACAATATAACTCTATTATGACAACTTTTGTCACATATAGTAAATTAAACATGACAAGTCCATTTTTTGTCATAGTTGGTGGCCTAATATGACAAATAATATATGACAAATAATATATTCCACCAAATAACCATTCACAATTGCAATTCGTTTGATGTAAAGGTTGGTCAATCGTCTCATTGCATAAATTGTTATCGACTTATGCATTGATTACTAGTAGTAACAAAACAAATCTATTGTCAAAAATAAATGCATTGATGAAAACTAATTTGATCTTCAGGCTATAGTTGTCATAAAATTTTAATGATTTCATCAAATAATATGCACCTCTTATACATCTTGATAAACTAGAATATATTGTGTAGAAATTATTAGATAAAATTAATTTATATGATTTTTTATGGTTTAACAATAGAAGATTGGACTAAAGGTTTGCAACGGTCCGGTCCGCCCAAAGCTCAGGAGAACCACGGTCCAATAGTAAGAGACTTCTATGGACCAAGGACCGGACCAACTATGCATTCGGTACGGTCCAAATTTCACTTCGGTATATTTTTCTTCACTATTTAAACAATTCATGGGATCAAATACCGGGCCATATTATGGTCAGTGTGGTGTGGTCCGGTTAGGGATGGCAATGGGTCGGGTTGGGTTGGGTTTTGCCAAACCCAAATCCATTGGTTTATTCATGGAAAAACCCGGGGTAAAACCTACTGGGTTTTAAAAACTCAAACCTAACCCAACCCGCTGGGTATCTACGGGTTCATGGGTACCCACGGGTTTTGGTCATAAAAAATTTACAATGACAAGTTCCTATCAAAATTAAAGTCAAATATCAATCTCTCAATACAAATTATCCATATATAAATCACCATTCTAGAAAATTCAAGCAAATCACAAATTAACTATACAGATTGTTCAACACCAATCTAGAAACCTTAAGAAAATTGAAGCAAATCACAAATTATCCATAAATAACATGATTAATTGAAAGCTTCTTCCTCCTTATCAATTAAGTTTTTTCACTCTCCACTCAATAACATCAACTTCATTATACACAATTAGAAAGAAAAAATTAGACATGTCTCCACAAACATAAATAAGATTAGTTGTTTAGAATATTAAATATACCGAAAAAATTAATTATATGGGTGTGGGCGGGTATCCATGGGGCGGGTTTACCTAAACCCAACCCAACCAGGTGAGTAGTGAACGGATTTTACCCGCGTTGACCGGGTTGGGTCGGATGGGTACTTGTGGGTTCGGGTTTTGTTGCCATCACTAGGTTCGGTCGAAACTTCGGTTTGGTTCGATGCAATGCAATACGAGCCAAATTGTTGCACCCCTAGATTTGACGATTGACATTAATATTTAGGGTACAAATATCATTATTAATATACTAATACAACTAGATTTTGTGTTTTCTCCAAATTTAAGGGGGTGTCATGCAACCCACTCATTAAACTCTAGCTCTGCCCTTCAGTATAGGGTGATATATTTGGTCTTGAATTTTTTTCCCGTCAAATTGTATATCCAATAAATAACGATGAGCTCGATATGTCTTGGCAAAAATCTTCAAAATTTGAGTGGAAATGAAGGTGGCATAGAGTAGTACCTTGGTTGTACGAAAAATATTCTCTCAAAAAATATTAAACATAATATCATTTTGTGGATCACAATGAACTCGTCTACCTGTATAAAAAGTTTTGAAATCCAAATTAAAACAAAAAATATGAAAGCCTTTTAATCTCAACCATTATATATGATTCCACTTTAAATCAAGAGGCCAAATCTGGTTATGCTAATCGAGGGTTATTAACCATATCCTAGAACTCCACCCATCTCCTTATCCACTCCTAACCTCTTCATCATCGCCTCCGACTGTCAGAAACCGAACATAAAAAATAGGGATGTGGAATTCAGCTAATTTATGAGCTAAGTCAATTTTAAGACGTTCACGATACTGTCTAGTATTGCACAAAAAAGATTAGCAGTCGGTTGCCTCACGGATAAAACAACAACTCTCTCTGACTCTCTGTTTGTGCGGAAATCTGAGCTCTCTGAAGAACATTCTCTCATGTTTCTGCTCTATGAATCTTATGTATCGAGGGTCTGGGACTCTGCTATTTATAGAAGAAAACTTTGAATATTCCATTTTGTGGAGAATACGTCACGACTCACGCGGGTAAGGAAGATGATTATCCCATTAATTAGTTTGAAATTTCTTCAAAAATTATTATAATTTCAAGCAAGCTAATCTACCCACTTAGACTTCGGTCTTCCCTCTTCCACAAAAGTAGGTAACCCTTTTAAGGGCACGTTATTTGAAGAGGTTCAAACATTTTTATTATTAAAAATCACCTACCAAATTGGTTTAGTTAATTGACTAAGAACCCTCATGAATGGTGGGGGACTATCCGATTCAAATAATTGTTTTGGGGAAGACTAGCATGGATGGGATTTACCCTCTGTTTTTAGAACTGAACTGAAAAAGTTAGTATTTTAGGGTTCAGTCTTACAAAACTGTTTGGTTCACCGTTGATAGAACCGTTCATGACGTATAACATACAAGACTTATATAATACACTAATTTAATAATGACGTTTTCATTGACCATAAACAATTTCAAATTCATAACATCTAACAAATCATTAAAACCATCTCACAAAAGAAATCATAACTTTTTTAATTCAAGTTTAAAAAATTGTGCTTAAAATAGTGAACCAGTTAAACCGTGATGGTTCGTATGGTTATATGTTGAACTGTGAAAAATCGTTTAGTATATCAATAACCTTCCAAGCAATGGATCGGACCGCTATCGTAACTAATTTGGCGGTTCTACTAGCCCAACTGTTGATCCGTTTGATTCTTATAACAATGGATTTACCCCAAATGTATGGTCTACAAAACACTATAAGTCAATCTCAAATAACAGGCTCTGCCATGTAATCCCCCGCTGAATTTCCCGCACAGTTTGGAGGGTTCACTTCGGTGACCTTTCTCTTTCTTGCTCGTTGTCTTCCAAACTGACGAAAATCTTTCTCCGTCCCGTCCCACCTGCCGTATCTATTTTATAGTCACCATCTGAAGATATTCAGTCTTCCAATCCCTACAGGAATCAAAGACCTTCATCTCGCCCACTTTGTGTTTTTTCGCCGATAGCTCCTACAACCCTCCTCAAAGATCTTACTCTCAAGCCTGTCTATATATTTTTCGTCCAAGACTGATCGACATTCAATCCCGTTCTCGCACCTTAGACGTGGTGCGTCCATCCATTCTGTAGTACGGCTGTTGTCCCAAGAAACCTCAATGATGCACAATCAAACCCTTGCAGCTCACAATCGAGAGCTGATACGCTCAAAGCCTCACCGTCAATACCCTACCCTCTCGAATGTCACCATCACTCCTACTGTGCGACCGTCCGTCTACTCAATCACTATCCTCCATCGAATTCTCTACTCTCTAAGGTTCGACCCAATAATTCCCATCCTCTTCTTCTTCTTGCCCTGAAAATTTTGGGGATTCATAGGTAAATAAAGTTTGTAAGGTATGCTTTTAATATTGCAATGATTGTTAGGGATTCGAGTCGATGTTTGGTAAAATCTATGCATGACAACTCATGTTTAATTCATCCTCGGGTAATTTACAGCACAATAGTTCACTTTGGTGATTGAGTTTTACATCATCACCCTGTCGCTATTGCCTCGATTCGTATTTTTCTCTTTCGGATCCATGATTACCTGGAGGTGCACAGACCGAGTGATTTGCACGTCCAATCTTCATCTCCGAAATATTGGAGACTTATGTTTCATTGTATGTGTGTTATCTGAATGATGATATTGATCCAATTCTTGAATGATGATATTGTTTTATCTACGGATATGAGAAACATGATATTGCTATCTTTTTTTGGTTTTGGAATAGGTTGTAGTATTTCCCGCCAAAAGGTATCCCTCTGTAATGTTTGCACACTAGGAGCACCCTTGCTAACAATAGGTAGAGTAGAATTTTTACTCTAATTGTAACTAAACTATGACCAAGCAAAGTCTTTAACAGACAATTTGCAGCAATAGTTGCTTTTGAAAGGAATTAGCAGAATCGGGTTGTTAAGAATTGCACTCTCTTTTGATTTCTTTGTTCCTTCTACTTCAAAATCACCATTAAAGTCTGATGTTTTCTTTATAATTTCATGTGTAGTTGAGCTAATTTCCTTTATGAAATGGTTGTTTTTATCAAACTGTTGTGTAGTTGTTTAGTTTTTTCGGTTGAAATTGAATTGCATAGGTCAAAATTTTGGTTCAACTAAACCTTAGTTGCATATTATACTTTTTATTAAACCTGTCACATTACAACCGGACCAATTGACCCGACCGGAACCCGCCTGAAAAGTAAAAGTTTTTATAGCCCGAAACCCGAATGACCCGAACCCAATAATCCGTGATTTTTGGGGTTGGATTGGGTGGATTAGCGGGTCGACCCGTTAGACCCCTTCAATTTTATCAAGGTTGTCAACCCGCGGGTCGACCCGCAGATTGACACGGATTAACCCGGACCCGTCCCTAAAAACGGGCTACAGCTGCCCAGTGAACAATCAGCCCGGATCTAGTCAAACCCGGACAAACCCAGTCAAACCCGGCGAACCCGGGCAGTTTGACCGAGGGAGAGGGTTAGCGGGTCTCCTTTCTGTGTGGCGCCGTTTCGATTTTGGAGCGTTCTCCCCAGCATAGACCGCCGCCGCAGGTCGTCGGAGTCTTCCTCCCAGCAATCGACGACCGCGCGCCAGCCGCAAACGATCTCCTTTCCTCGGCTCGTCGATATTCGCAAGCCAGGTCGTCACCGGATCTTTGCAAGTCAGGTCGTCGCTGGATCTCCGAGTTTCCGCCAACGATCCATCTGGACCTGTTTGATAATCGCGGAGAACAAAGGGAGGTTTGGTTAGGATTTGTGGAGAGACTCATGACAATGGAAGAAGCTGGGCTTGGGGCGGTGTTTTTCTCTGTTCGGAGAAGAGGAAGAAGTAAAGGAAAGAGAGGGGAAAAGGGGTGAGAGGCAAGAAAGAGAGAGATGGTCTGATGGTCGTGGGGAAAGAAAAAAAATAAAGGGAGAAATTTTTGGGGGAAACTTGGGTGGGTGGTTCATTTTTTGGAGCCAAATAAATTTCGTCAAATTCAAACCCCAAAATTTGTGTAAGTTACAGTAATAATCAACACAAATTCCCTAAAAAATTGTGTAGTGTTGCATTTTTTCTATGTTGGATTCAGGATAAGTATAATACATTGACTTTTTTCATATTTCCGGGCTAATCCGAGCTAATCCAAGCTAATCCGGGTGACCCATTCACCCTTGACCCACTAGCTCATCCAGGTCTAGGTCGACCAGCGGGTTGACAACCTTGCATTTTATATATCACTCTCAAAATGATAAAATCACCCGTTTCTAGGTGTACAGCGGACGAAAGAAAGAAAACTCGTCTGAGTGTGCCCCATCGCTCTCAAATTCCCAAACATTTCCAAATCCTAACCGGAAGAGGCAAACCCAATCGCCGATAGCGCCAGCACGGGGAAGACGATCTATGTACATGTTCCAAAACTTGCAATATGTGTTTCCTTAGCGAGCAGCTGGCTAGCCCGCCCGCGTGAACAAGGATTCTACAACCGGCAACCTCGAAGTAGTAGAATCTGGTCTTTATGTTCCTCCCGAGATCGTGGTTGACATTCTGTCTCGTCTACCTGTGAAAGCTCTATTCCGTTTCAAATCCGTCTGCACGAATTGGGACGCCACAAATACAACAAGCCCATACCTCGTAGCTATGCACCTCAAGAACTACACCAATCGCCCTGCAACCAATGCCTCCCTCTTTTGCACCTTCCGTATACCTAATAAACCCCACATCATGTAATCGGTCTTACTGCACCCCGGTGACGAGAGTTGTAATGCTCTCGAAGGCCAATCAATCTAGTGGAGGCCCAACATATATCATCTTGGTACCTACTTTAAGGGGCTCTTATACTAGTTGTATATTGAAGACCCTGATGATAGGAACGCTAATCATTTGATGGTGTTTGACATGTGGAGCAATGCATTCCACAAGATAAATTTTGCTTTTGATACATTTGCATCATCTATGCTCACTATATATATATATATATATATATATATATATATATATATATATATATATATATATATATATGGATTCAGTTGCGTTCTTTGATTTGCACACATATTTACGTACTGGTATGTGGCTGCTAGGTAGGACGCACAATCTGCAGGAATAGTCGTGTTGGATCAAACATTGCAGCTTCGGACCGTTACCTGAAAGCGCATATATGATAGGACACTAGAAGAATGGCCAGATTATCGCTCAAATGGGTGACCAAGTCATATTATATGATACTGACAGTCGGAAATATAAAATCTTAATACACGACGGCTGTGTATACGTGGATCGCCATGTATAGAGAAAGTTTGGTTTATATTAAATAACAATTATAAATATGGTTTCTTATCAATAGTGAGATATATGCATATGATTTTCTTTGATTCGCGTCCAGTTGTCCCCGGTGGTTCTCTTGTTTAGTATTTGTTTGACCTTTTGGGTATGAATGATTACTACAGATTGCAGCATGCGGACATGGTTACATGTTTTATAATTGGAAGTGACTTAGCTAACCTATTGCTTATAGCTTAAACGATTAATAAAATGTTGAAGTATAAAGATGTGACCTGAATCTCATGCTAGTGCCAGAGGTCACATTTTCACTGTCGATTGTTCGTTTTTACAAAGTTCTGAATCCATTAATCACATTTCATGAGCACCACATTCCTCCATCCGTCCAAAGTCCAAACCATAAACCCACATTTCTCCTATTGATTACCGGGCTTTCAGCCCATTTTATACTTGCAGCAGAAACAATAAGGGGAGAAAAGAAAGCCCACGATTATCTTATTTTTAGACCGTTGCTCGATTCCTTCCCCGCCAGTTGCCAGACAAAGTTACTTGAATCCTCTCCCACCTTTTCTACATTGCTTCCTTGCCGGTGACGGAAAAAGCATCCTCCTAATCCTTATATGAATAGGTCAACAGTCAGTCCATTGGTAAAGCCTTTGTAAACATCACAATGGGCAAGCCTTTCAAGTTACGTCTCTAACCCTAATCGCCTAATAATTGGCCGATAGTAAGAGCTCCACTTTTTTGCGAGTCGATCATCGTGGCCTTCCCAATCCACGCTGAAAGTACGATGATGGACATCAGTGATGACGGTGATTAATCAGGGACTTCAATCGAGACCAAGCTAAGGAAACCAAAAGGAATTACTTCACTGTCACCATCGCTGCCGCAAGAATGAGCATCTCGGGAATAGCGCCTGGGGTTCGATTTTAGCCCACAGACGACCAAATCATCACTTATCTCCTCGATAAGGTCATGGGCAATGCTTTGCCCTAAAATCCGGTGATTGATTGCGACCTTTATGGTGAAGACAAGGCTTGGAAGGAGCGGTTTGTTGAAACAGGGGAATCATAGTTGTACTTCTTCACCAGATTGAAGAAGGCCAAGACGAAGAACTGGGAATTAGACGGTAGTGGTGGTAGGGCTGAGAGGACCGTTGGCTCCAAGGCCACGTGGCAGTCCAGCAAGGATGACCCAGATGGATTCTCTCCGGCTAGGCGGTCCAGATTGGGTCGAAGCAAAATTTTACCTACCGTTCCAACCTGAGATCGGCGGCGAGGAACAAGGAAGCCGGAGATGGATTCTCAATGACGGAGTACCGGCTCGACGGTGTCATCTACAGCGTTGCCACAGATCTTGTGATCTGCTCGGTGAGAAGGAAACAAGACAGAGCATCCTCTGAGATCCAGATCATTGACGCTAGGGTACCGCCGACTCCGACGGCTTGGTGTTTGCCACCTTGCCGATCGACGATGACCCAGCCGGTAATGGGAGGAACCTTGTTTTCGTGCTAGTGTTAGTTCGAGCTTTACTTGTTGTTGATACCGCTCAGTATCATTTGGAACAGAGGCAGAGACTGAGAGAAACATCTGTTGCTAACTGTCGAATTAAATATTGTTGCAGTAAAATGCCTAGTTACTTATCTTAATGTCTGCAAATTTTTATCTTTTTCTAGTTAATATTTTTTGGTTCAGTGTGTTGATGTCAGATCTTAATCAAACCATGTCATTTATGTGACAGTTCTTGATCTCTGCCCATATTAACTAGCTCTTGCCATTTTTACACTATACATACAACATTGACTTTGTTCATTTCCTTGATTGATAATCGAACAATCTACAAAAGCAACATTCGGTAATCGGTAGCCAACATAAAAGCAGCACAAGAATAGGCACACTGCATTATTCCCTGACCTATACAAGAAAAGAAGCAGTGGTACTAGACCCTTTTCATGGCTGATTAATACTAATTGCAAACCACGAGCACACTATTGAAGAACTCGTAAAAGCTAATCGACATTGATTTGATAGAGTAATTGTGACGGGCGATCTAACTTTCTTATTCTGAACTATTGACGAATCTAGAATCCTAAATTAGGAACCAATACTTTAGTTACAGTCGAGCCTTTCAGAATAAAAGAGTACACAGTTCCAAATGGGTTTCTAGAAAGTTGAATGGCGTCTACTGCATTTAACGTAAAGGATGCCATTGTTAAATGTGTAGGATGCACTTGATAAATGTGTAGCCTATGCAATGAATAATTCCATACTATAGATAGTCATGAGGAGATGGTTTAGCTTACAAGGTCGAATACACACGTAACTCTCTTGTAACAAATGACTACCAATTACATAACAACCAGGAAGAAGTGAGTATAGCTACCTATAGAGGACTACCAAACAATATTGTTTGGGACTTTACAAATTGGCCAGGAATAATGTTTGTTTAATCAAATGAGACACATATTAAGCTTGCCCTTTTTTTACTAATATAAATTTATATTCGAATGTATTAACTATTAGAGTTTGACAATCAAGACCATAAATAGCGTGATAAATTGAAGTCCCTGATCTAATAGGACTAAGTGGTAAATAACTAACTAACTATATGATCAGTCAAAATCAAGGAGAGGGGGGTTTGCTATTGCTTTCCAGCAAGAACTTCTATTGACTTGAATAAATTGCACATATCTTGACTTCTTTCGATAATGATCGTTGAAATACAGCTCAACCCCTCTTTGACCGCATTTCAGACGAGGGTGTTTCATGTTTAGTGGTTTTGAGACAAACTACATTACATCAATCTACTCCATGAAAGTTGAATCATTGCTCTATAAATCAATTATGACTAAAATTACAAAGAAAATGTAAAAATTTGACCACTAAGACAGTGCCCAAATTGTTACGCCTTTCGTGCGGGTCAAAACTTACCATATACAAGTGTTGTTGAGTTGTGATTTTTGTGAACCCTTATTTGTCATCACACTGCTCTATTTATAGCCACAAAAAGTAACTATTTTCAAGAAATTTTCACCCTCCTTACTTTGGCTGAGCTGGGGTAATAAAGCCTTTGTTACATTCTTGGAGTTGGCACTGTGATGATGACACTCTATTTATAGTGTTTATCACTCTAATATTTGATACAATTTCCCTTTTATCTATGCATCTTTAGTACTTTCTCATGTAATTCATACGTAAATCATAACTATTTTATCAATGATGCTTTTTGTAGACCTTTGATTTGTTTTTGTACTCTTTGATGCCTTCTTGGTATATCTTTTGTGGCTTTGCAGGAACAACATGACCAAGGACCATGGATCAAGCATTAGACAACTCTAGAGGACCAAAAGAGCTATAAAGAGAGGATTATGGAGTTTTCATGATAAAGACGGGGTCAAATGACGGAGAGTCTACTAATAACCATAAGTAGAGCCCAATGGAGGAAAACTCGGCTCAAATAGGCGCAAAAATTTGTAGCGGCGCAACATATGGTCCAACCCGCTTATGGAAACCTAGATAACTCGCTCCCAAATCTTCAGAGAGGTTGTCCATGGGCCAAGGAGGCCATCCTAAGAAGAAAAGGGGCGACAGTTCCGACATGAGGCCCAAGCCCCCATAGAAGATTTTTAGGTCATGCTTCGGTCCCAAGTCAAAGAAACCTTTTCGTAGTGGTTTTAAGAGGGTTTTGGCCGAGTTCTACTATATAAATAGAGGGCTAGCCTCATTAGTTTAGTAGGATGCACAAATTCACACAAAACTTCTGTAAACACTATTCTCGAGTGATAGATTAGCATTCGTAAGAGAGGGTGTAAGATGCTTTCATCATCGATGGTGGTACCCTCCTTCTCTTATATGTTTAGCTTATTTGAAATTAATTGTATGAGAAAGTGAACTCATTTATCTTGTATGTATGGATGTTATGATTTCATATTATGCTTATGTTGATGCTTTTAAATTTTGATATCCTATATGTATGCATGGATTCTTTATGTTTCGATGTCTATGTATATGATTTTGATGTTCATTTAGTTCAATACTTCTTAACATGGATGCTTATGACTCTATAGTATACTACCATATGCACTGTGCTTAGTGACATCTAGGTTGTTAAGGAATTACCCTCCTTCACTTCTATGTTTAGATTATTTGAAATTAATTGTATGAGAAAGTGAACTCATTTATCTTGTATGTATGGATGTTATGATTTCATATTATGCTTATGTTGATGCGTCTAAATTTTGATATCCTATACGTATGCATGGATTCTTTATGTTTCGATATCTATGTATATGATTTTGATGTTCATTTAGGTCAATACTTCTTATCATGGATGCTTATGACTCTATAGTATACTACCATATGCACTGTGCTAAGTGACATCTAGGTTGTAAAGAAATTACCCTCTGGTGGTCTCGCAAATACCAACACCTTAAGAAATTATCAAGTGTAATGGAAACTTAGGAATGTAGTATATTGGGTTCAATTTTACCTATCAACCCGGGTCCTAGATGTAATGACTACTCGGTGAATTATATATTATCTAGCGGTCAAAGTGTAGAGAAGTTGTTTGTATGCCAAACAGAAGTGAAAGCAGGTAAATATTCTGATTTCCAAATTCGAGAAAGACCACTCAGGTAAGCATCCCCCCTAGTCTGCAATTAGTTTAAGTTGTAGTTCACCGAATTCAATTTAGTTGATGTTTATACCATGGAAAGTCTTGAGATAGTCTGGAGGCTCGACTAAATCACTCTAGATCCTCTTGAGTAGTGTACCCGACGCCTGGATATTATCATCCACTGGAATAAACTACTTAGGCAATTCGAAAAGACCTCCTCAACTGTATATGGAGCTTGAGTTACAAGAGAATCCAATCAGGTGGGTTAGTCATTCGGATATGAACCCTACTAGCCAAGGCATGAGGATTGTGTGAAGGTGATCAAATAATAGTAGAGTTGACGGGCTTATGTCTCCACGATTTAGAAGATAGCCAATTGTGAACATAGATTACTCAAGTGGAGTCAAGATACCTTTGGTACCATCAAAACAAGGAAGAAAAAAATGGAAAATCTTTAGCGATCTTGAAAAAAAAAAAATAGAGCGGTGATAATTCAGACGTAAGCTTTAGAGAAAGAGCATAAGGAACTCATATTCGTGGAAGAATTAAAGTGGAAGAAGAGGTCTAGAGCTGGCTAGTGAGGGAGGGGATATGAATACATGTTTTTTCCATAGGAAATCCCCATAGTGAAGACTAAGGAATACCAAACTGAGTTGAAAGATTTACAAGGAAGAGTTTATCATAGATAAAAGGAGGTGCATTCATGTATGTATCCTATCTAAAATTCCTATAAACCCTAGAACCAAGACCACCTACATACATTTTCTTATAAGGGTGATATAGGTTTCATTTTTGTGATTAAGGTACTACTTAAAGGATTCGAACTCGGGACCTCCATGTTCTAGGACAGTGGTATTACCACTAGGCCAAGCCCTTGTTCATGACCACCTACATACATTATTCTAGAGGAGCTGCCAACCAAGGTTACGAAAACTATGAATGAAGAGCTTCTTTGACCTTTTGTGGAAGAGAAAATGCGGTCAACATTGAAGTAGATGGCACCAAATACATCGCATGGAGTAGATGGTAAACCAGCTCTATTTTTTCATAAAAATTGGTGGGGTTTCAGGGTCGATAGTAAACTTTGAGCTCCAAACCTATCTAGATCAAGGTACTGTTCTGTAGAAATTGAACCATACCCTTATATCACTTATCTCCAAAACCAAGAAACCAAATACCCCTTGGATCTTAGCCCTACAAGTCTATGTAAGGTCCTATATATATTAATGTCGAAGGTACTGGCGAATAGGCTAAAATATATTAGATCAAGTCATTGTTGAGGAACAGAGTGATTTCGTATGAGGTACTCTATTACTAATAATATGATGGTGGCTTTAGAATGTTTTAATGCAACAAAAAATCGTATCAAAGCAATAAAGGCTAACTATAAGAAAAGATATACATAGTTAAAGTCTATGATAGGATGTAAGGGGAGTACCTGGAGAATATCATGTTGAAACTCGAGTTTGATGCCAACTGGGTGATATTATAATGAGTTCTGTCACCACATTATCCTCTAATGTTCTCGTAAATGGCTACCAATCTGAGATTTTATAATGTGAGGAGGCTCTATGTCCGGGGGGTCCTATATCCAATCACTTGTTTTTATTGTATGTGGAGGGTCTATAAGCACCGACAGCCAAAGACAAAGAGGAAAAGAATGTATCGTAGATAATCTTGGAGACATATGAAGTAGAACCAGGACAATAGTTGAATCTAGAAAACTTGGAATCTCCCACATTAGTAATGTAAAGGATGAAAAGGTGGTAAATTGCTACAATGTTGAACATAAAACAATTACCATACCATGAGAAATACTTGGGTGTTCCCACCCAAATAGGAGGAGCAAAGAAGGCTGTTTTTGGGACTCTTGCCTTATGTTCACGAAGGAAGGGAGGAAAATGGAGGGGAGGAGAAGGGAATTAGGAGGGGAGGGACAATTTGGAAGTTAAGAAAAATAGTGTTTTATGGAGGAAAGTGGGAAGGAAAATGTGTATCGGGAATTGTGATTGATATGTTATTTTATTGTATATATAATTATAAAATAATTTGATTATATGTTGATAATATTTTCATTGGTTATGAATTGTGAATTGAATTTGTACTTTCTTACTAATTTTTGTTCACTATTAAAAATAAAAAATAGATGGTTTGAATTTTTTTAAACCTATTGTTAAAACAAAGTTCTAGGGAGATGGCGGGTTGATATTATTTTCATTAATTATAGTAGAGGGTCAAACAATGTTATACATGACGTAATAATTTTATGTATCGAGGAAAACAATGTTCTAAGTGACGTAAATCGCCCGATTAAATTACTATATTCAAGGTCATGGCTATGGTTGTGCAACGATTCGGACGGATAAGACCAAACTCATGAGAACCATGGTCCATGTATATATATTTACATATATTTATAATTACTATTAATAAACTTTAATTAACTCATAAATTGTTGGCGTGATTTAATTTTGGCAAACATTAGAAAAATGAAAAAAGAAGTAATAAGCAAGAGTTTTAAATTGTGTCGGAGGTTGTACCGAAAAAGTTAGTGGTAAATATTTTATAATGAAACTATAATTTAATCGTGTGATACCATTAAATGCCGTATACCAATTTAACATTCGATAAGAGGTTTTTCGAATCAAACCGCCAATACAATACGATTTTTCAATCACTACAACAATTTAGATATGATAAAAACTCAACTCCTTCCATTATATTAGCAAATAGTAATATTTTATTAACTAATATGATAATAAACTAACAATTTTATGGTAGAATAATAAACTAACCCGAAAATATCAAAACAACCATTATGACCAAAATTATCTACTAATTTATTACCTTTAATTATAATATCTATCCTAAGAAAATAAGCACCACGTGTAAAGTTTCTCAATTTCCACTTATAACCCACCACCATCCACCAACATATATATGTTGGATTTTATTGCTAAAAAATGTAAAAAAGAAAGCCCACAAAACAAATTTTCCCCTCCGATTTGCGGGGGAGGTCTACATTTCCGTGCATTTTTTCTGCCTTCCACCATGTTGCTCTCTTCAAGAATAGCGGAAAATGTATCGAGGATCCCACTTCCCACTACAACTTTCCCTTTCCCTCCTTTTCCTCTCTTCTAGAACAGAGGGTTGTTGACAAGAGAAGATACGAAAGAAAGTTAAGATGTGGAAATGTGAGCCCCTGTTAATAGCAACAAAGAAATTTCTGATAAAATTCATTGCTCATGCACAACTTACATATACCATGTCAGTATTCCTAGTACCTATAGTGACGTTGCAAGAAATATAGAGGATCGTCTCTGGATTTTCACGGGGACAAAATAGAGAGGAGAATACACTAAATGAAGTGGGAGACACTATGTTTTCTGAAGGAGGAAGGTGCGCTTGAATTTCAACCTAGCTTAGCTAGGAAAAGAAGTATGAAATTAACTACAACACCCTAATACACTAGTAGCAAGATTGCTAAAGACAAAGTACCATCAAGATTCTACAATTTTCACAGGTAATGACAAAATGAAGGCTAAGACGAGGTGGAGGATATCATGTTCTGGTGAGACAACTAGGTGTTAATTCACCAACCTACCATATTGAATCCCCAGTAACATCTCTGGGAATGCAAGCTATAGTGTTTCACTTCATTGAGACTGAGAGTAGAACTTAGAATATGGTTGTAATCCAACACAACTTCAACCCGATTGATAGGGATAGGATCTTGAGCATTCCCTTATCTAAGAAAATAATATAGGATCAAGTGTTATGAAGTTTGGAAATATCTAGAAAGTATGGTGTCAAATCGGCTTATCGCCATTGGATGAAGATGTAGAGGAGTGCCCAAGGTGAGCCCTATATGACTGAGGTTGGGTGCGGAAATTGAACATCCCCGAAAGTAAGATTTTGGATGGAGATGAGGAAGTGATGACTATTAATTAACCAGTGGCAGCTTAATTATTATATACAGAGAGCTAGTTGTTTAAGTTAGACTCCGTCAGCCGAAGACTGACATGAGCTTGAGACAACATTTGATGACTTCAACATGCCATTTCCAGATCATCACCTACGTAATACGTTTAAACAAAACAAATTAACTAGCAGGAACTATTTACAAATTGATTATTAGACACATTTCAAGACAAACTAGCATTAAATCAGTTAGGACGAGGGAGAGCTAATGTTACGGGATTGTGATTTGATAAACAATCTTGTAAACTGCTATTTCATTCACCGCGCGTGTTTTACAAATGATTATTTTAGCTTCCAGTGCTTAGTCATGCTTAGATTAAAGTATAGTGGTAAGTATTCCCGCCTGTCACGCAGGTGACCCGGGTTCGGTTCCCGGCAACGGCGCCAAAAACTTGACACGCTAAAACACAACGCCTAACGATGGCCAAGTGTAACCAATGAAAGAGACTGCAGTATAGTGGCACAAGTAATAAATATCGAATCCACGGGTCTCTAGAGTTACTATTACTCAGCTTCAGTTCATTATCTAGCAAACTAGATTAAGAATTGATTGATAAACTACTCTACTGACTACTCTACTAATTACAAGTTGGGAACTCACTTAGGTATGATTCCCCCTAGCTCCTCAATTAGGTCCAAGTTGCAATTACCTTTGGTTGATCTACTGTTGATTAAACTGCGGAAGATCCTAAATTAGCTTGGAATCTCTTAAGCTGACCAAGCCCTCTCAGACAGAATACCCGGCAGGCGACTAGCCTTCACCGGGATAGACTGCTAAGGCGATTCACACAGATCTCCACTACTGGAATGAATTCCAGTACAAAGCAGTGAATTGATTGACTCTCGCACAACCAATTCACTACTATCAATCAAGGAAGCTCTCTTAACCTAATCATATTCTATCTATTATAGGTTAAAGCAGAAATCAAGAGAATTTGATCAAGATCCAATTGACTCAATAAATCATGCCTCAATCGATTATAATCAAACAATATAGCATCCAAAACTTCATACAAGAAAGATCCTAGCCCATGGAACTAGGGTTCCTCAAAACCTAAGTGAAGGGAAGTTACTCCATAGAGAAAAGAGAGACTGCAGAAATCTGATCTAGATCTTCAATCTCCATCTCCAAACTTGATTCCTGAGCTCCAATGGCGAAGAAATCCTCCAAAATAGCTCCAAGAATGTTCCCAAGTCGCTCTCTCTCTCTAGGGTTCGTCCCTTGGGTGTTTGGGATCCAAAACCCAGCTCTCCCTCTTCTTTGGCTCGAGTTTGGGTTAAAAACCAGAATTTCCCGACTCGCACGGCCAGGCTGCACGGCCGTGCAGATCACCACTTTGGCCGTGCGGCTCAAAACGCGGCGCATCAATTAGTCGAACTTCAACCATCTCACACGGTCAGGGTTGCACGGCCGTGCAGCTCACCTTGCACGGCCATGTGGATTTTCTGCTCTGCCCGTGTGGCTTGCTCAGCCTCTGTTTAATGCTTCGTTTCTCCCTCGTCCGGACTCCGAATCAGTCGCCGTTTGATCCCAGACGCTCGTAGTCTCGTCCTCTTTCGTTTCAAAACAAGCTTGCATGATTCTTTGTCCATAAAGTGAGGTATAAATCCATTCTTCTTCAGGTCATGCCCGAGTTTCTTCTCTCGAATCGTCAATTGATCTCTGATTGACTTGAAACTTGCGCCTATGCTTCACTTTATGTGCTAGGACCTGAAATGGGACAAAGGAACACAACCTAGCATAAAATAGGCCAAAGACGCAATAATTCAAGCTCAAACAATCAAGAAACAAAGGGGAAAACATGTGCAAATATCGAGTCATCAAATCCCCCCACACTTAACTGTTTGCTTGTCCCCAAGCAAACCTAACTCAAACCAATGCAACTCTCCAGACCTCTATAGCAACAAACACCCCAGATCGTAGGTAGAGGACTTCCTAGATCATTTAGCAACTTACAAGGTCAACCGACACACAAGTCATCTCATAGCTTCTTCGGCGAGAGCACTAGTATCGAGTCGGCATCATGGCAAATAGTGAACAGAGGACAAATGAATTGTGGATGAAGAGATTCTCAAAAACAAAAGATCATGGACTCACATTTTTCAAGGTGCTCTATTTTCTTCTTGAAGATGGTTGGAACCCCTTTTCTTTTCTGTTTTGCTTGTTTTCTGTTATTTTTTTATTTTTTTCAAGGGTCCCAACCTGCTCTTACCGGCCATGCCAGGAGCGGATGTCTCGAGCCTCGTGCGGGGGAAAGACATGTAAGGGGGCTGGAGGTAGTAGGTGGAAATTGGGAACGAATTCCCGTCTCCCCTTACACACTTTCGCCCTATTCGCACGAGAGACGTTATTTTGAAGCACATTTTCGAGCACCTGTTAAACTCAAAACATGATGCAAGAGTCCATGACAGGTAGAGAATCCACAACACCACACAATTCAAGGATCCTAAGATCACTAATTCACTCAATCAACCAACACAATATGAAGAAGCAATGAGACTTCTTAAATGCATCAACATCCTCCATAGTGCTACACTACCTCCCTAGGTTGCATATTACTATAAAGACTGTCAATTCAAAGCATACTGAGCAGGCAATTGCAAGGAACACGTACTTGGAGCCCTCAAATTTCAAAATTTGGACAGTGGACTAGGCTCCAAGAACACAAACAGCCAAACATTCACCCGCATAAATAATTGAACATCAAGCACTGAAAAATAGCCTGAAAAATCCATTTCCAATATCTCCAATTCTCTGCCCGCCAGTCTTTGCCCACATGTTGCGACCCGTCTGTGAACATAGGGGGACGAGAATTTTTTCCCCAGCACTTTGAAAGTGATTGCTCTATTCCATCTGTATCGGCTACATGCATTCGTCTTCTTCTTCACCCATTCGTCTTCTAGTGAGAAGTATGTTTTATAAGAATTTTTTAGAAATAAAGCTGGTAGGATATAAATTATTTTTTATTGATAAAGAGGTACTTGATAAAAAGGTAGTTTCTTACAAGTTGTAATTCTTTTGATTTTCGTGCGTGGCTATGCTCAGAGTCAGGTCTTAGGATACCGATTCGTAAAACAAGAGCGAGAGAGAGAGGAGCGGGAACAAGAGGGTCTATCTATTGAGAATTATGTATTTAGAGCCAAAAAAGCGTCATTATATTATTTTAGTTAAAATATTATTTTATATTGTATCATAGGTTACAAATATCATCACACATCTATGGAAAAATACAATAAGAAAACATAATTCAACAAATACACTTATGTAAAAGAATACCTAAGTTCAATGACCCAAATGTTAATTATTCAAAATGAAAGTTAGAGAAAATAAAGAAAATAAAACTAAATAATGGTCCAACAACATGGACCAAAAGCCCAAATCTATGGCCGCTGCTGAACCCTCAAACCTAAGTCACTCACTTGCCTCCTTCTTCCCTACATCAAACGGCATTTCTATATTATTAACGCAAATACTAAAAATATGAAATAAACATCAATACAACATCCATCGTGAATTCATAATCAAAATACAAATTTTGAAACATAAAATTAAAAATAATCAAGCGTCTTCATCTTAATTAGTGAATACCAACTATCAAGACATCAAACACAAGAAGAACAAGATCATCATCCTCATAATCCACAAACATCAAAGAAACAAAGACTAGTAGGGTGCGATTTCGCTCTGTCGATTGCAAAAGGGAATCAGAGAATATGACTTTTGGGTTCTAACTCTTAAACACATTTAACACTTTAGGTGGAGGTTTGTTTGCAATAAGCGGAAATTGGGATGCGTGGAATTACGTCTTTGGTTGAACCTTAGACTTTTCCCCTTAGGCACAGACCAAAATTATATGGTTATAATAGTAGGAGGTTATCGGTTTTCTTATCGATAAACCACTGATCACTTGAATCCATGCAGGTTATTGTTAGAGGTTAGCACGTATCAACAGTTATCCCATCCTAGGCCAAGTTTAACCTATAATGGCATTGCCCTATAGTGGTATTAAAGGTCGTATTCTACTCGGATCCTGGTACCCTAGCCTACTTCACACCTAGTTGCTAATTAGTTAATCGGTTTTTGAAGTTTTGAGTGGATGATATGAGGAAACACTAGTCTAGAGATTGATCAGAGTTAAAAGTAGGTACTTTGGGGAACTATCCATCCCCCTAGTTTAGGGTTACTATGCATATCTAGATACTTAGGGTCATAGAATGTGGTGAGTGAGCTCTTTTCTATGGGCTTTCGTGGTTATCCACACGCCTCCCCTAAACCCATGTTCCAGTCACCTCGATCTAGGCTATCGTATCTGGGGCATTAAACTTATGGCTTATTTCAATAGACACTATCCACCGTCCACACCGAGGTTTCATCACAGGTTTCATCTAGGAAGGCTACCTATAGCAGGGGTTCAGTCACCTCGGCTACTATAGGCGCCCCCATTCAAACATCTAACCTAAACTCGCCAGTTGGCAAATACACGTCTAACCCTAGAACTTCGTAACAAGCGCGGTAACATGAAGTAGACTAAGAGGGACGATTAGGGCAAATTACCTAGTCGTCATAATTTAGGAGAGACTGGCATTAAAATCAACTAGACAAACACATTCATTTATTCATCCCATAAAATATCCATGCATACATAGTAAACCCTAAAAATATGGTTTGGGATTTAGAACCCCTAGTACTTATGTGTTTTTTTTATGTGGTTTGTCGTTTCTGCCTTCTGGTATGAGTTTGGTTCTTTTACTTTGTCTGGTAATCTACTTTATGATTTTTATGGTGTGGTGAACGTCTTATATTTTTTGTGAGCTTTCTGGTATGTTTTATGTGTTTAGAGGTATGTTTTGTCGTATTTTTGGTCGTAGTGTTTTGGATTGATTCATGATACTAGTGGTCGTTGCCAGCTGAGGACGAAAACAAAATAGATGGGTGACGATACACGTGTGTTGCTATAATGATTTTTATAATTGACAAGCATGTCCCGCCCTTTAAATCAACATTAAAATGTGGTCAACTAGATCATCATAGAAAGTCAGCAAAAGAAAAGCTCTCTATCAGTTGAATTTAGTGTTAACACCATGTTAACAAATTAGATGTTAGCATACTAACACCATTTTTCACTCTTCTAAGCCTTTATTGATGGAGATTAATACACAAGGGCATTACAAAACAAGTAGGGCTATGCATAAAGTTCGTTCCAAGGGGGAGAATCTTTAGATTGTGACTTGTGAGAACTTCTTATCCCTGACAATGCTATATGAAAATTTCGTGAAGACTAGGGTAAAATACCTCGGGTGCCACTTAAGTTTGAGAATTGGGTAGACATACAACTTAAGTTTGAATATGGCGTCGGGTAACACTGAACTTTATTATATGTGCACCCCGTACCACTTAAGTTTACAGCTAAGTGCATTTCGTTAAAGTTGAAAAATATTCTTGGAATATTCCGTTTTCTAAATTTCATAATTGGTAATTCTGATTTTCTTATTGTAAAAAAAATCATATCATTATAATTATTTTCAATTATCATTATATGTTCTAATAATTGAATTATTCCATGAATGTTGTAGCCTTTTATAATCATATTTTCTTTTCTATATTTTGATATGAATGTTGTAGCTTTTTACATTTTATTTATTACTTGGTTACTTTCCATCTCTTTTCATTCTAAATTTTTTCCAGTAGTGGAATATGTTTAATTCTTTTTTATTATGTTCCAATTATCCTTTTTATTTTGATGTATTGATGATTGATTAGGTTTTATTTTAATTATTTCTAATGGTGCTTCTAATTGAATTAGGGGATTTAAATAGATATTAGAATTTTATTTTAAATATTTATTATAATATTTTAGTATATTTATTATTCTTCTTTATATTCAGTTTATTATTTTTATAAATTTATCTATTTTATTGAAAAACATTCATTAGTCATTCTAGCAATTATATGTTTAGAAGGTTTTCTAATTATTATATTAGATAAAACTTGTTGAAATATAGTTTTGGATGTTCTTAAAAGTTTTGGGTATCAAAAAGTAATTAAAAGTTTGGGGTGGATGGAAAAGTAGACGGATGCACATTTTGGCGACATTAATGGTACCCAACGCCCTATTCAAATTTAAGTGGTATGTCTACCCCAATTCTCAAACTTAAGTGGCACCCGAGATATTTTACCCTAAACACTACAAGTACAAATGTGAAATGTACTTAAGTTCTGGATGGCAATTTTACACATGTATGTTATTACCAGGCGATTTCTCTCCTGGTATAAGGACAACAAGGATAAAATAAGGTTCTGTCATACATTTCCAATATTACCAGGCGATTTCTCTCCAGGTATAAGGACAACAAGGATAAAATAAGGTTCTGTCATACATTTCCAAGGCGGGAGATTGTATGGTGTTAACACGACAGACCACATGTTATAGCTATTGCTCATGTTCCCAAAAGGGTTGAACCCATCACTCAGAAGAGCAAGCCGAACATTCCTAGGATCTGCTGCAAACCAACTATGATCCTCATTGAACAGTTTCCAAGTTTTTGCATCTGCCGGATGCCGTAATGTATCATCATCGACACGCAAGTCCTAGTGCCACCTCATGTCTTTAGCATCTTCCTTAGTAATGTACAATCTTTGAAGCCTATCTTTTAGTGGGAAATACCTAGCTTTCTTTTGGGCTGCATCATTTTGTTTCCCAGGTATGTATCTAGACTCATTGCATTTGGGACATGACTTGGCAGATTGTAGAGGACCTCTATAGAGTACACAATGATTTGGGCAGGACATCTATAAGTTGTGTAGCCGAACCCAAGATCTTCCATGTACCGCTTTACTTCATAGAAGGAAGAAAGAAGGGTCTCACCAACAGGTCAAGCTTTCTTGATTAGGTCCAGATTCATGTTGAAGGCTTTGTCAGTACTGTTGGTTACCAGTTTATTATTCAAGCAACTTCATAACGAATGATAATCTGGAAAAGTTTTTGCATCCAGGGGTATAATGGCAAAATGGCATCACGGATTAGCCGAGCCAATTTGTCATTGAGGTCTATTAGATTAAAATAATTAGGGGTTGTTGACACCCCAATCATAGGAGCATTTCCAGAAGAAGAACGCAGTAGATCCCCTAACATATCAGCCATATCATCCTCTAAAGCCTCAGTCTCAAGCACAACGGTAGGTTGACTAGGCTGATTACTAGTACTCGTAAAGTCACATCACTCACCATGATGGATCCATGTAGTATATGTCTCCACCATGCCATTCCTGGTTATATCATCTACGACAATCTCCAATTTCTTGAAGTTTCGATTATTACACCTTTTACAAGGGCATCTAGTCTACCTAGTGTATCAACATGTTTGCTGGCAGCCCCTATGAACTCATAGACCCCTTTTTGGTATTCATCACAAAAACTATCCTTAAGCTTAATCCAATTTCTACTCATTCAATCTCTGCATAAAGAAACTGACCTTCCCTTTATAGGCAGTTGGTCAAGAAGGAAGCACAGCGTGAGATGAACTAGAAAAGTTATCTGCAGAGGGTAGATGACACACCATTAGGAACCCGTTCACTTACACCAATTCATTAAACTGCAAAATTGAAGACATTCCACTAATATTACCTTTAGCCTAGTGCTTGGGGCACCTTCTCACTATGCACCTTAGCACAACAGGATGGTTGAGGGATCGAAGCTATAAGCAGCCCCTGCCACCGAGTCAATGACGAGGAAATACAAGAGCTCATTCAGATACGAAAAAACAATAGAATTACAATCTGGCCATATAAAGGGAATTACTAGGCGAAGAATAGTCTTAAGCTGAAGCAAACAAAGCAGCACACAGTTGGCAGAGGAGGGAGGGATGACGCTTATCCTGGTTCTGCCAGAACAGGGATTTTGCTACAGGAAACGAGGGTTCGAGATAGATTCTGCTACGGGGACGATTTGATACAGCGATTGACCTTGCTGAGATTCAGGATCTGCGAACAAAGGTAGTAGTCCGCGGTCGGGGCCGATTGGTGAAAGAGATTTGACGGCACACCCGACGGCGAGCGGCCTGGCCGATTGGTAGAACGACGGGAAAAGGATAGAGAACTTTGGATTTTTGCTGGTGATTTTTCTTTTGGGCTCTTTAAGATTTTGAACGACGGCTGAATTTGGAAATACAAGGAAGGTGGATAGTGTTTCTATTTTATGAAATTTACTTTTACTTGTTGTGATTTATTTTCCCCGAGGAAAGAGGTTTCATTATAACACGATCGAATATGACGAAATTCCTTTGTCACGACATGAAATCACTATATTATGACGAACATGCCCTTTTGTCAGCTAGGCATGGGATTATTGTTCTCTACTGTGACAAAAACGATTTCTCATATAAACAATTCGGGAATACATAATATGACAAAATATACATTGAGGATATAATTTGTCACTTTATGTCTCTTACAGCCCGTTATGGGTTACCTATTTTGACAAACAATATTGTGACACAACAACTTTGTGACATTAAGTCCCTTAACTGATAAAATATTCTGACAACACATTGTTTTGTCAAATTAAGCATACCAAATAGGACATAAACCATTTTTGTCATATTATAGAACCTATTGTGACAAAACGAAAATGAAAAAATTTTATTTTAGTCGTAATAGGCCGAATTTGTTGTTGTGTGGGTATTTTATTATCCAACTCAATTGGGTTGGGTATGAAATCCAAATAGATGGGTATGAGTAGAGTTTGATGGGTTTGTACCCATACCCATTTACTTGGGTTGGGTTGGGTTTTTAACAAATGAATTTGGATTGTACCCATTAAGGATGGCAAAAAAACTCGAACACACGGGTACCCTATCACACCCAACCCGGTCAAAGTAGGTAAAATTCCGTGTGGACGGGTTCAGGTTTAAACCTGTTCACTATTCACCGGGTTGGGTTGGTTTTGAGTTTAGGTAAAACCGCCCCATAGGTACCCGCCCACACCCATATAATTAATTTTCCCGGTATATTTAATATTCTAAACAACTAATCTTCTTTATGTTTGTGCAGACATGTCTAATTTTTTCTTTCTAATTGTGTTGAATGAAGTTGATATTATCGAGTGGATAGTGAAGAAGCTTAATTGACAAGGAGGAAGAAACTTTCAATTAATCATGTTGTTTATGGATAATTTGTGATTTGCTTCAATTTTCTTGAGTTTTCTAGATTGTCGTTGAACAATTTGTATAGTTAATTTGTGATTTGCTTGCATTTTCTAGAATGCTATTTTATATATGGATAATTTGTATTGAGAGATTGATATTTGACTTTAGTTTTGATGGGAACTTGTTATTGTAAATTTTTTTACGGTAAAAACCCGTGGGTAACTCATGAACCCACGGATACCTAGCGGGTTGGGTTGGGTTTGAGTTTTTCAAACCCAGTGGGTTTTACTCAGGATTTTTTTTCACGGATAAACCCATGAGCTTGGGTTTGGGTTTGACAAAACTCGACCCATTGCCACATTGAATTCAGCTAACTGTCTAGCCCCATATGTCGACTTTAAAGCATCTCGTAGTTGAGCGGTACTGCCATCAACAGTTCCATCCCTAGTACCCATGCCCAAATACAAATTACAGTTTAGTACCTAAACTTTATATATTTTCTATTTTTTTTTTTTTGCATATAAGTCCTCAAAATATCGATAGAAAATTACATTTAGAGTTTAAAATTTTATGATCTTACATTTTGGTACCTACACTTTTCAAGGTTTACAAATATGTCCAATTTTTCTACGTGTAGTTAAAACACTCTCAGATAAATGGATATCCATATTCAATCCATACTCATTTTGATTATGAAAGTAATATCAATAACTTAACTCAAACCCATCTACAAACCCCCAAACACATATACACTTCACTCATATACAACCCATAACAATAGGTCTACTTGTGGTTAGGTATAATCACCCATGCGTGAGTAATTATCATCCCTAAGTTCACCACATATAATTCATAGAAATCCAATTATAAAAAAAAAAAATTAGAGATCCAAGTTCTCTACATTATCAGACAATGACGACAACCATGATTTACTATATATAGAGTCGGTGCATGCATCAAAGACAAAGAACTCGTTGAAAATGTATATCATCATTATAATTCACATGCACCTTAGAATTGTTTGTTGAGGCTTGAGCTTGACAGTTCTTATAAGTTCCTATCTAGCTAGCCGTCTCCTCTCGATCGATCAGCCATACCTAACCATCAAAATGTGGTTGAGGATGACAGGAGCATTGAGTCAAAAGTTAACGAATTTATAGAGGGGACATATGAAACCTTGGCATGAGACAGAACCGCCCATCATTAAATTTACATATCGCGAATCATAAAATCATATCGGAAATTGTATTTGAAAAATCTATGATAAAGTGTTTTATACTAAAATCATAATTTAATTGTTATCTAATCATTTCATATCATTAAAAACCCATAACCAATTTAATCCCGATAAGAAGTTTTTCGAATAAAACTATCGATACGATACAATTTTACAAACACCGATAATTATATACGTTCCAACTTGATATATATGAATGCTGAAGGGCCAATGTTATTGATGGAGAGCTGGAAAAAGACCCATAGTTTGAGAGAGCTGCGTGGGGTCATTTTTAATGTATGTGTATGGGGGAGTACATGCTGAGCTACCAAGTGACGAAGACTCTAGCTAGATATATATATCCCCATGTTTATTTCCGCAGCTTCTCCATACTCTTTTAAGATAAGTATCAAGTACATTCTCCATAGTCCATATTTTGCCAGCTTTCATGTTGAATGCCAATTAACTTTTCATGATAAGATTAACATATTTTGCCAGCAACGTAGGGAGTTGAAGAAGTACATATAGGCAATCATCTAGACTCAGTTTTCATAATTTTTCATGATCTCTACTGAAGTATGAATTATCACCGTGGATGATTTTCAGAAATTTATCACTGCATCATCGTTGATTGTATTGGGTTGGCGATATCAAGTTCAATTGAAATCATCAAATTGGAGGTTGGATTCGATAACGACATTTAGGTATGTATGGTTATTGTCATCAATCTAGATTGTTGTCGTTACGTGTCGTCATGTCATGTTGATTGTGTCGATGATGACGCCTCAATATCCAACTTTAGTTAAATTGGGTGCTTATAAAGCTAGCCACTGTCCCATAATGTTTCAATGAGGTGTAAACACGGATTTGAAGATATTGAAACAACAAGGTGAAAGAATACAAGTTGGAGGATGAAATTGAGCAGAAACAAATGTGAGATTGACCACACATATAAAATAACACGTTGTAGTCAGATACCATCTGACAATCTCTCTTTCAAAGGACCCGGGTGGTGGTCTGATCAGTACTTGATCATGTGTGTACCCAAATAAGACGACAGAACAAAGGCCCTCAAACGGCGACTTCCAAAACCAGATGGATGAGATTAACATATGGGGCCATTTACTTAATAAAATAATCATTTACTTAATAAAATAATGATTAAGAGATCATTATTAATTTATGTGCGTTCACTTCAGGCCCTCCACATGGTCACACCTGCATAACATATACGTGGACGATATAGCAGCACAAAAATTTGGACCGTCGTCCAACCATGCGATACTCCGCGTGTACCTCGTTTGTTCGCAAGTATTAATGTCGAGTTCATATAAGGAAAGTTTTAGAACTCGAATGCATAACCTTTTGTCTAAAACCCTATGATATTATGTATGAAATCGTTTTAAAATTGCCTACTAATAGTAAGAAAAAATAGGGATTATAAAATTATAGGGTAAATTGCAAGGTTGGTCACTAGAATTACTAAAAAAGTTCATATTTGATCACTAGAAATATTTAATTCCATTAGTGGTCGCTAAGATTATTTAAACAGTTCAAATTTGGTCACTCTCCGTTAGTCTCCGTCCAACTCCGTTAATTGACTCTGTTAAGTGATGATATGGCAAACATAAGTGCTTTATCAGACTAACAGAAATGCCACATCACCTGCCACGTTATTAAAACTTGCCATGTCAAATTCTCCAAACCCAAACCTTAAACCCGATCGATCTACAAACTGACCCTAGCACAAAAGATCAAAACAACTTTCACTTCCGCCCAATCCCCTCTTTCTACCCACTCTCTCTTTTTTCTTCATCCGAAAATAAGGAATCGCCACAAAAAAAATTGACTCGTACTCTCTTCTGTTCTTCGTTGAGAAGCAGAGGAGTTGCCACCCAATTTCCTCTTTCTACCCACTCTATCTTCTGTTCTCCATGAAGCTTTCTATTTGAACCCAGAAAATTGAACCAGCAAAAAGATTAACAGAATCTCCACCAATCGCCAGAAACCCAAAAAAGAATCGGTACAAATCGACCCAACAAATCTGGAATATTTGCGTCGGCGAGCTCGGGAATGAGGAATGCTTCTTGCTTTGGTTTCATCTATGTTTCAAAGGAAGACAGATGGAGAGATCGAGACTGAAGTTCTGGGCTCTCCCTTCATGAAACCCAGATCTGCCAAAAGAAAGGAAGAAGATGTTGCTGGAGGTAAATGTTGACAGCGGCGATTGGGATCTTCAGAGGTTGTTGGAGATTGGGAGTAGCTTGACTGAACCTTCGCCACCGCTGTCATTTCTCTTTACTCCAATTGACCCGAACCCAAATATGTCAACCCACCAAGATGAACTCGACCTTCTTCTTTCACTTCAGGCTAAGCGGCAAATTCCCCGTCTGGTTCCCTATATACACCCTCAATTTTCCCTTCTCTTAAATTCTTCGAATTCGGCTTGAATTCAGTTTGATTGAGTTTGGCTACCGGCTTTGCTAAATGTAGGGCTTCTATCCGACGAGTAAGGCTCGCCCAGGTGAAGAAGAGAGGCAAAAAGGCGTCGGCGCACGATTAAGAAGAAGGAGGAGGAGGAACTAGGACAAGGGGGTGGTGTGGCTGGCTCCGGTCCTCCCTGGTCTCCGATGACTTTGATGAAAATGGAAGAGGAACAGACAAGGGATGAGGAGGAAGGAGAAACAAAGAACTGATAAATGGCCCATTTATTCTAATTTATTTATCATTTTAGGGTTTTAAGTGTTCATGGTTGGGTTGGGTTCATGAACCGGGTTGGGGAAGCTAACGTGGTGGGTTTAGTGACATGGCGGATCGGGTTTCATTATTTTTCGGCCCATAAATATGTTGACTAGGCACTTCCTTTGCCACATCATCATTTAACGGAGTCAATTAACGGAGTTGGACAGAGACTAACGGAAAGTGACCAAATTTAAACTGTTTAAATAATCTTAGTGGCCACTAATGGAATTAAATATTTATAGTGACCAAACATGAACGTTTTTAATAATATCAATGACCAAACTTGTAATTTACCCTAAAATTATATATGTAGTCATACCTTTTAATCACCTCTAATGACTCAATTTAATTCCAACAAAAAACTCGAAGGGCCGGACTGGTAATTTTACATCTTCTGTCTTTTTCTACAGTCTGACAAGGGTCAGAGGAGAAATAATGAAATTTCTATAATACTCTATTTTTTAATCGGATCATATACCATTTGTTTTTATTCAAGATTTAGTAAAATTTACATAGAAAGAACGCATTAATTATAATCTACATAATTATATTCAATTTGTCATGTTTTAAGCAAATAAAAACTGATTCTTCAAAGCGCGTGCTGGTTGTAGTATTATCTCCGTCATATCTATCATATCACCATGATATGACAGTGGTATGATAATCCATCTCTTTTATTTTAACTCAAATTTAAAAAAATATAGAAAGAACAAATTAATTAAAATCTTTACAATGATATCCATTTTGTTATGTTTTGTCAAACATAACACCTCATATCAACATTATATTAGTGTCAATAGTATAATTTGTTATTCTCTTGCTCCAAACGTGGAGGTCATTCATAATTCACAACACTTGTCCTGAATATAATTAAACCTATAAGAACGGTTCTGTTGCAATAGAGATTTGCTAACCTGTGATGTGGGTGATTTTTCTTGGGTCACAGACATTTATATGCAGACCCAACGTGGGCATGAAGCTTTCTACACTAATTTTTGCAATTGTACTTTTATATGGGTGTGATTTTCTTGCACTGATCGTTTCCCCAATCTGGGATGGTTAGTAAATACTTCATTTAATACACTTATATGTATCCGTACGTATTTATTCGTTTAAAATTTCGTATTCATGTTAATATTAAACCGTTTCATTTTTTCCGTTCATTTGATGGCTCCCATATTAACACGTATAAAACCCGTATAACACATTTAATATCCGTATTCAATGAATTAAATTGTTAATTTTTCTTTTATTTATTTCTAACGTGAGCGACTGTCATTGCGTTTTGGTAACCAGCGAAGCCTTCATCAACGCGTGGCTATTGCTGTGGAGAGCGGAGGGCTTCACCGTTGACACGTTTCCCAAACCTTCTCCCAATCGATTTCCATCGGAGTTTTTTCCAATAATAGCACCTTTAAAAAAAAATTACAAAACTAGCACCCTTCCAAAACTAATTACAAAACTAGCACCTATTTTAATGGAACGCACCTTAGGGGGATGCGGTTTATATGTAAATCGCATCACGAGGGTGCGGTCAATAAAAAAGGGTGCTAGTTTTGTAAATATTTTTGAGAGGTGCTAGTTTTGTAATTTTTTTTTTTAAAGATGCTATTTCTGGAAAAAAACTCATTTCCATCCAAGTTAATTAACGCCTTGCAATTATGATGGTTCCTTCCGCTCTTTCTCCGATCTCCTTTTTCCTCTATATTTGCTTCTTCTTAAATCAAGACCCCTTACCTTACAGCCGGAGAAGATGGTTTGTTCGTCTTTACCCGTTGGGGTAGAATAAAGAGAAACGCATATCTCGTCTCTGTTCCGTATCTGTGCTCCTGTACCATCAATCTCGTCGCTTTCTAATGAAGACGTTGGAGCAACGGCGAGGGACAAAGGAGTGGCCAGAATACGGCGGTTACATGCCGATACGGCCGGCCGGAATCCCAACTGCAAAAACATGGCTGTCTTTTTTTACTTTTCCTTCTTTGGATCACCCACCCCTTAGCGTTGGCCACGTTTGCTTCGTCGGCCTTTCACTTCCTCTCTCTCTGTTTCTTTTTCTTTCCGCCGGATGAGCTCTATTAATACCTTATATATGTCTATTTTTATCAATTATGCAGTTTTGATCAGCCTCTCTTTCTGCGCGAATAAGTTTTTGGGTTAGTTTTGCATCCAAATCTATTCAGCATGCATCTAGCTTGATGGCGGTTGCAATTTGGGATGAGCCAGGGATGGAAGCCGAAACCTCAGTTCTTTCTAAACCTCCTGCTATCGATTCTGCTTAGATACAGCTCTCTTGCAGACAAAGGTGAAGGGAAGATGTAGATCTGGAAGTCTATAATGGTGAGGACTCACACAGCACTGTAGACAATTTGGGGATTTACAAGGTTCATAGACCGGCAAAACAGGGGAGGGGTAGTTGAGGCATGACAAATGGATGCGATTCAGACTTGAGACGACAATGATGGTTGTTGTCTTTTAAAGACTTTTGAACCTGGATATAAATGAGCACTAGCGGAAGCAAACCCAATATGAAATCGAACAAGAAAACAGAGAAGAGAATGAACAAAGACAAGACACCAATTTTACGTGGAAAACCCTCCAAAGAAGAGGGAGAAAAACCACGGGCTGGACAAGCCAGTAAATCCACTATGATCAAGGAATAATCTTCAACGTACAAAGTTGTGGAGTAAGTAGAAAACTCCCAACATAAAAGAAAAGTACTCAAGAAGATATTCTACACTTTAGGAGAAGAAAGGAGTTGGATGGAATTGGTGTGTCTATTCAACAACAATAGACTCTCTATTTATAGCCATGCAAAATGGCTTATGAGATGCCAAAGAAAAAGTGAACGGCACTCCCATTAACCAAATGGAAACTCCACACAATTAACTCCATGTGGTCATTAACTTTCATAACCCCAAGTAACCTCAAGTGTCTTCCATAACTCCAAGTCTTGAATTAATTTGAGGCATCAATACCAACAATCTCCACCTTGAATCAAATTTAGAAAGACTTGTCCAGAAACCTCTGAGAGGTAATCAAGCTCTTCGAATTCCAACTAAGTTCAAACAACGATCAAACTTAGTTGAAGGAAGAACTTTAGTGAGCATATCTGCAGGATTGTTGTCAGTATGAACTTTCTTCACACTAATATCACCTGCAACCATAACATCTCGGACAAAGTGGTACTTGACTTCTATATGTTTTGTCTTCGCATGATACATGTCATTTTTAGTCAAGTGAATGGCACTTTGACTATCCGAAAATACGGTTGAAACAGTTTGTTCAACTCCAAGCTCAATAACTAGGCCACGTAACCAAATAGCCTCTTTAACCCCCTCAGAAATAGCAACATACTCTGCTTCTGTAGTTGACAAAGCAGTTACGGGTTGCAAACAAGATTTCCAGCTAACACATGAATTGCAGAGAGTGAAAACATATCCGGAAAGGGACTTCCGTTTATCTAAGTCACCTGCAAAATCAGAATCTGTGAAGCCTATAATATTGTTGGAAGGATTTTCACTCCTCTCAAACAATAGACCCATATCACGGGTTCCCTTCAAATACCGAAGTATCCACTTCACAGCATTCCAATGTTCTTTTCCTGGATTTTGCATATACCTGCTGACAACACTTACTGCATATGCAAGATCGGGTCTTGTGCAGACCATAGCATACATCAAACTACCAACTGCACTCGAATATGGAACGCTAGACATATAATCCACTTCTTCATTTGTTGTTGGACAATAAGCAGCAGATAACTTGAAATGAGCAGCGAGAGGAGTAGAAGTGGGCTTACAATCAATCATTCCGAACCTTTCAAGTACCTTATCAATGTACTTTCTTTGGTTCAAAAATAATTTACCAGCTTGTCGATCTCTTTGGATCTCCATACCTAAAATCCTCTTTGCTGCTCCAAGGTCCTTCATCTCAAATTCTCCTTTTAGTTGTGACTTTAACCTTTCGACCAACATTCTGTTCTTAGAAGCAATAAGCATGTCATCAACATAAAGAAGTAGATAAATGTAGGAGCCCTCGGGAAATTTTTGGAAGTATACACAATTATCAAATTGACTTCGTGTATAACCATTTCCAATCATAAAAGTATCAAAACGCTTATACCATTGTCTAGGAGCTTGCTTGAGACCATATAATGATTTTCTCAAGCGACAAACCATATGCTCCTTTCCTGGAATCACAAAGCCTTCTGGTTGCTTCATGTATATCTCCTCCTCGAGATCACCATGAAGGAAAGCAGTTTTCACATCAAGTTGCTCTAATTCCAAATCAAAGAGAGCAACAAAAGAGAGCAAAATTCTTATGGAAGTGTGACGCACAACAGGAGAAAAGATTTCATTGAAATCAATACCTTCACGTTGGTTGCAGCCGCGAACAACCAACCGCGCCCTCCATCTTGCCTCTTCAATACCGGGAATTCCTTCTTTCTTTTTGTATATCCACTTATTTGAAAGTGCTTTCTTCCCCGTAGGAAGGATACATAATTCCCATGTATTATTCTTCAACAAACTTTCGTTTTCTTCATTCATTGCCGCAAGCCATTTAGATGAATCTACACAAGATATAGCTTCTTTGAAAGAAGCAGGCTCAATTTCTTCTGAAATTTCTTGTGCAACGGCGAGAGCATACGCAACAAGCTCATCATCTCTATATCGAGCAGGTTTTTGTATAACTCTCCTTGGCCGATCTCGAGCCAAGATATAATCTTGTGGCACTTGAGGTGGCATTTCCTCATTTTGAACTTCACTAGGATTTAACTCTAGAGAAGATAGATGGGTAGGTGAATCTTGTTGTTCGAACTCCACCTTGTCTCTTGGAGTCTCAAGATTTTCTGCATCATGGGACGAAGAAGTACCATCTTTGACAGAAAATAAGGCATCTTCATTAAATGTAACATCTCTACTTTGAATAACCTTGTGAGATTCAATACACCAAAAACGATAGCCTTTTGACTCCATAGAATATCCCAGAAATAAACACCTTTTAGCTCTTGGAGAGAGCTTACCCTCATTTACGTGATAATATGATGGGCAACCAAATATTCTTAATTTGGAATAATCAACTGGTTTACCTGTCCAAATTTCTTCTGGAATTTTATAATCCAACGACTTATGTGGAGAACGGTTGATTAAATAACAAGCTGTTGCTGCAGCTTCTGCCCATAAATCACGTCTATGCCATAAACCTGCATTTGACATCATACACCGAGTCCTTTCGAGAATTGTTCTGTTAAGTCTTTCGGCAACACCATTTTGCTGAGGTGTTTTAACTAGAGTTTTGTGTCTTCCGATTCCATGTGAGGAACAAAATTCATTAAACTCATTTTCACAGAATTCCAATCCATTGTCAGTTCTAAGCTTCTTAACTTTCCTTCCTGATTGAGTTTCAACTAGCACTTTCCACTTTTTAAATGCAGAAAAGGCTTCATTTTTGTGCCGTAAGAAATAAACCCAAACTTTACGAGAGAAATCATCAATAATTGTCATCATGTATCTACGACCTCCTATGGAAGGAAATTTAGAGGGTCCCCATAAATCTGAGTGAATATAATCAAGCACCCCATTGGAACTATGGGAAGCAGGAGAGAAACTGACCTTTTTCTTCTTCCCGAAGATACAATGTTCACAAAAGTCAAGTTTCCCAAAATTTTGGTTCCCCAATAGTCCTCTCTTGCTTAGAACTGTCATTGGCTTTTCACCCATATGTCCTAGCCGCATATGCCATAATTGAGTATTATGCGAATCAAGCAGCGAGGTAGAAATATCTGCTGAACCTGTAACAACAGAACCTTGCAGGACATATATCATACCAATGCGGTTAGCTTTCATCAGAACAAGAGAACCTCTAGATACCTTAAGAACTCCACCTTCAGCTCCATATCTGCACCCAAGAGACTCGAGGGTGCCTAAAGAAATAAGATTTCGCTTCATGTCAGGAACATAGCGAACATCAGAAAGAGTTCTGACAACCCCATCATGAAGACGCATTTCAATTGTACCAATACCAAGAACTTTGCAAGGATCATCATTTCCCATTAGCACAACACCAGAATTAACAGGTTTAAGTGTTTTGAACCAGTTCTTATTGGGACAAATATGAAAAGTGCATGCAGAATCAAGAACCCAAACATCCGAATTACTGCCATCGTAAGAAGAAATTGTTGCCAAACCTTCACCATCAGAATCGTCATTGACGATACTAGCTTCTCCGGCTTCAGAAGCCTTTTGAGATTGCTTTTTCTTTTCTTCTTTGGCCTTTAATTTGAAACAATTTGAAATTTCATGACCAGTTTTGCGACAATAGCGACAGTACTTCCCATCATCAGATTTTCGACCATTTGACTTGGATCGAGCTTTACCTTTACCTTTGCTTGATTCCCCTTTTTCCTTGGATCTTCCTCTTATAAATAGACCTTCACCTTTGTCATTAGAACTGGACTCAAAGTCAAATTTTTCTTTTGACAGTAAGTTAGATTTTACATCTTCATAAGATAAAGTATCCATATTTCCATAGAGCATGATCTCTTTAAAGTGTTTAAAGGACTGGGGCAATGAGCATATTAATAAAACAGCTTTATCCTCATCTTCAATTTTCACGTCAATATTTTCCAAGTCCATAACAATGGAATTGAAGGTAGAAAGATGGGTTTGAATTGGAGTACCTTCAGCCATACGAGTAGTGTACAACTTCTCTTTTAGACGAAGCTTGTTAGCGAGACTTTTCGTCATATAAAGTGACTCTAATTTTGTCCAAAGTCCAATTGCAGTTATCTCACTCACCACCTCCTGCAAAACCGATTTTGACAGGCATAATTGAATAGCAGTAAGAGCCTTTTCATCGAGCTCTTCCCATTGGACATCAGTCAAGGTCTCTGGTTTGGCTTCGAGACCAAGTAAAGCCTTTTGAACACCATTTTGTGTCAAAATTGCCTTCATTTGAATTCTCCATATCGAGAATGATATCTTGCCATCAAACTTCTCAATGTCAAACTTTGCAGTCATCTTGTCGAGGATTTCAATTGGTTGTCAAGGGCTCTGATACCACTTGTTGTCTTTTAAAGACTTTTGAACCTGGATATAAATGAGCACTAGCGGAAGCAAACCCAATATGAAATCGAACAAGAAAACAGAGAAGAGAATGAACAAAGACAAGACACCAATTTTACGTGGAAAACCCTCCAAAGAAGAGGGAGAAAAACCACGGGCTGGACAAGCCAGTAAATCCACTATGATCAAGGAATAATCTTCAACGTACAAAGTTGTGGAGTAAGTAGAAAACTCCCAACATAAAAGAAAAGTACTCAAGAAGATATTCTACACTTTAGGAGAAGAAAGGAGTTGGATGGAATTGGTGTGTCTATTCAACAACAATAGACTCTCTATTTATAGCCATGCAAAATGGCTTATGAGATGCCAAAGAAAAAGTGAACGGCACTCCCATTAACCAAATGGAAACTCCACACAATTAACTCCATGTGGTCATTAACTTTCATAACCCCAAGTAACCTCAAGTGTCTTCCATAACTCCAAGTCTTGAATTAATTTGAGGCATCAATACCAACAATGGTGGGTGGAATTCATTGATCAGGTCGTTGCCTAAGGGGGAGCCTTGGTTAATATCACAATTGTGTTGGAGTATTCTGACCCTATTCTAGACTGTATTTCATGTAGAGGAAGTACAAGTCTGGGCTAAAAAAATCTCTATTCAGATGACCAATTCAGTTGCCTCTTGCATTCCTTTCTTCTCATTCTTCGATTTTGGTTTAGGTTCTGTTGATAAAGAGAAAGAATCCAGGTCCCACTTCTTGACCTGGTGTATTAGGATTGCAATCCTCTTCGACACATGGGTCTCTGTTTTCCTAGCTATTATTGTGTTTGGGTCCCCATACATGGATATTATCGTTTGTTTGGTTAATGCTAGCGTTAAAGTGGCATTGCAGGATGCATAATTTGGTGTTCTTTCTTACCATGGTCTATGGAAGCTGAATGGGTTCTCTAATGTTCCCTTTCTCACTTTGCGCGCTGATTTTGGTGAGGAGTCATCATGTTCAGAAGGTGGCCATCCATATATTCCGATGTCAAGAAATCATTGTAAGCGGGCTTTCAAAAACGACATGTAATGCCGCTGCGGAGCGCGCGCGGCTCAGGTCCCCTAGCTGCCACAATTAATTATGACTATTAACGTACTATTAAACGTAACATTTGCTTAGAGACGAAGTAAAATACGTGTACGTATTTTACACGTAACTTTCCCGTACCATATTTTACTAACTATCTGGGTAGCTATAATTAGCTATGGCGAATCACCATCTCTCTCACGATTTACATCGATCCTTCTACTGTTTTTTACGATCTGATTTGTCGATTCTTCTTTCTTATGTCGATGTTCCTCTCTCTCTCTCTCTCTCTCTCTCTCTATTGCTTTACTTACTTCTCTATCAAGCTCCAGCTAAGGGGATTTGGTTGGGCGCATAAGGCGGCCATCAAACTTAGTGCCCCTCGGTGCCTCTCCCTTGCTGCTGCCTGCTGCCGCGACGAAGGAAGAGGGTGGTGGAGGTGGATAGGGATGAAGATGATAAATTGGATTTCTAGGTTTTGTGGGATGTTTTGGCTAGCTTTGGTTGCATATGATTTTCGGTAGATGTTCTATGGGCTCTCTGTTTTGGTTTGATGAGCGGAGATTTGCTCAATGATAGGTTATCGGTGGACTGGTCGTGATGCAAAGGTTCTGAGGCATTATATGTAGCTCTGTTTACATAGCTAGATTTAAGTATGGGTTTTAGGATCTTCATCTTACTTTTATTAGACTCATTTGAGTGGATTTGTACTTCAATGAGGACTATTGACGTGAGGGGGAGTTGACTAGGATATCTTCAATTTTACTGAATGATTGTAAGCTATTTTGCCAGTCTGTAAACCAAATTGATCTGCATCTACATAACATTGTTCAGTTTCATCTTTCATGTTTTTCCAAGCCGTTAATATACATATCCCCTTGGCCCCTCCTTAATGTTGTCACCTGTTCTGCAGGCTCCTGTATATGACCAAGTAGAAATCAATCATCCTTTAGATAAAGCAATTGGCTATATAGACTCAACTCTCAACATCCACATTTGACATTTCTGAAATTATAGAAGAAGTGTTCTTGGCAGCACTTCGTGACAAGGGTGGTGGTGATCGTAAGTATATGAGTGGTGGTGTTACATATATTTATCGTATGAGAGGTAGAATTGCTTTATATAGAAGTACTGTATAGGCATGAACGATTGATTATAATATTCATGTTTGTTGGATGTTACATAATAATATGTTTATATGTGAGTTTTGTCCATTTTCTCAAAGGTTTGTAGTGCGTGAGAGATATAACTGAATGTAAACGTTTTTTTCCATGATATTTGCAAAGTTTTGAGCTCAAGGGACTGATATTTCTATGTTGACCTCAGCCTCAAGGATGCAAAATCCAAATGTTTAATGAAAGAGGTCAGGGAAGAGGACGTAAAAGAATACAAGGAGACTCTTGGAGGAGCCATCACTTCTCAACAAGTGTTAAATATGAGTAGTAGTAAGTAGTTATGTTGTAATAAGCACAGTTAGCTATAAAGATATCCCAAATAAGTAGCTAGCTGACAGCTTCTCACTCCATATTTTGCTATCCATAGGAAGTTTAAGAGGACATAGTCTTTCGAAATTCACTCAATTTATTCTTTCATATATTTCATATTTTGGATATATTAGCTTTACAGGTTAGCAAATTATGTAAAAAAAAAAAAATTAATCTCCGCCGCTGCGAAGCGCGGCAGATAAACAATCTAGTACATATAAACTATTTATTTATTTCATCATGAATAAATCAGTAAAAGGGGAGAACAACAATCAAGCATACCTCGCGAGCAGATTGCAACTAGCGGATGCTCTGAGCGATCATCGGTTGTAGAGTACGGCAGATCCAGCCGAGCACCATAAGATTCGCTCTTTCCCAAGTCAGAAGCAGAGGATATCGTCTTCTAGATGCGGAGCATCATTGTTGACGGAGACGATCTTATTATTGTTCAAAATCGTCATTCGCATCTACCTCGCCTAAGATTGGTAATTATTACCGTCATGTAGAAGTGTCGAAACAAGAACCAATGTTGGATTCTCATTCTAATTGAGGAAGTACAGGTGATTGGCGTTAAGATTACCGCTAGAGGGATCACGGAGCTACATATTGAGCCGCTACAATGGATTTGGAGAACTATAATGGAAAAATTTTAGAACAATCGAAAGAAATCGGAAAAAATCAAAGAGTTTTCGACTCTAATTAGAAATAGATCTAGGTTACGACATAAGAAATAAAACTTTATTCTCAATAGAGTGCAAACCAATGAGCTTAGTTGTCTCCACTGACCACTGTGTAGCTTTTATCCTAACTCAATCAAATTACCATTTCACCTATAACAACAAAATACTATGTAAAACATGCTTTAGTTTGCACAGGTTGGACATACTATCACGTGTGCTAAACAAATGGCATTATATGGGAGTCGTCACGAGAATTCAAAACCATGACCTCATAAACTCTGATACCATATTAGCGAACTAATCACTTGGTTCCAATAACTCGAGTGATTGAAAAAGGATTTGTTAAACCTTTTCATCTCTTACAGTGCATTTGCAGCAACATTACATTTTGGTTCCTTTATTTTTTATGGGGTTCCTATACTATATCTAACCACTTGTAACAATCTTACGCCCGCAAAATAGTATTTATGTGGTATCAGATGATGCTTATATATATAGCCCTATAATAAAACTACGTGCTTAGTCGTCCGTTCTAACCGAAATAGCTGTAGTTTTTAATGTGATCTCAGCAAGGTATACCCAAGAACTCGTACCACACTTCTCCACTACCAACAATTCCCTGTTTTATCAAACTTTCGAGAGTAGAAAAAAGAGCTAGTTAATTAATTAGGTACTTAACGTAAACACTAAGCATACATACTGTGTAATATGATTTGATTGTGATCATCCTTTACGAGATATGCCATCTCCCATCCCATCCCGCAAAATTTGACCCGTAAAATGATCAGCTCAGCTCATCTTTGCAGCAAAAAGTTGCAAAGGGGAACTACAGGGGAAAGTCTACTCTAATAATAATACGCCGTAGTCTAAAACTGAAGCCCCATTTTGAAATTGCTGCTTCCAGAGCGTTTGTCGGAGGGGTATTTTGGGACAGGGAAAAAAAGCTGCGTTTCATATTGCGTTGAACGGGCCTGGTGGTTTTTTTGTTCCGTCGGTTCTATCTTCACTCGCTCCCTTCGTTGATTTCACCGTCGGAGCAGTGCTCTCCCCGTTCTGTGTCTTCTCATAGGCGAAATCAGTAAGCGCTCTCTCTCCTTTCAGTTTCTTCGCCTGTCAGTCGGAGAAGTGCTCTCCCCGTTCTGTGTCTTCACGGGCGAAATCAGTAAGGGCGCTCTGTCCGTCCAGCTTCTTCGCCGTCGAGATTAAACACTATCCGAGTGCGAGCTGCCACCCCATGGTGTCGATTCATTGAAATGCATTTATGAAGGTAACCGGACACTTCGTTCTTTGTCTTGAACCCCGAAATCAGGTAGAATTAAAGTTTGGGGTTCATTTAGGGTTGAGCTTAGTTACGTAATTGAAATCTATCTTCTGCGTCTTCGCCGTCTAAATCAGTAAGAATTATATTTTTGAATTCATGTATGTTTAAGATGAGTTATTCGTGGTTGGGATTGAAGGTTTAGGATGGATCTTTTACCTAGATGGGTTGTGCGAACAGGGTCTGAAAGGGTTGTTGTTATAAGAGCTATGGGGGTTAATTCGTCTCAGCTTAACTACTTTCTCTGGTAATTTTAGCTAAAACTGATTGCTTGATTTGATCTGTAATCCAACAAAGTTTTGTTTTTCTTCTATTATTAGACCTTTAACTTCATAGCCTGTATATTGGATTTGTGCCCCATATACTATGCACGGACAGCAGAAAAATAGATGAACTGTTTAATTTGGTCGAAAACCAGAAGTGGATTCTTTTTGTTACTCACCTGTTTTGACTTATAATCAATATAGTTGGTGCATAGACCTTATGAAGTCATGTTCATGAATCCAATGATGTATATGTAACATCTCAGTTTGGTGAACCCTTTGGGGTTGCAGTTCCAGATTGAGATCTGATTGGGAAATCAGTTCCATATCTTCCAGTTTTATGTAATCAATTGGCAAAGCAGACTCAGTTTCCTGATTAGCGGCAGGTTTTTACAATTTGAACTGTGTATTACATTGTTGGTGGTTAATCTTCATTTCTGACTGCCATTGTTGTCTTCCATGGTGTGTTTTTTGTGTTGTTAGAGTAAGTGGTGTTGTGTGAGCTGAACATCATTGATTATGTGCAAACCCATTTCCCTAACTCTGCATTATGGGTGTCACTACATTTGAGTTAGGCGAGTCATCTACTCAGTCGACTTTTGTTCATAATACTGTATCCACTCAGCAATGTAAGTATTTGTTTTTGTTAATCACATAATTGCAAAGTTCATGAGTCTTTCCCCAATGACTTACTATTTTTTGGTTTTATGTTTTTAAAGCTTCAAATGTTGCAGCATTGCATAGCAATTCATCAGGCATCAACAGGGGTCTTCGTTCGTCTTTGCCTTGTGCGTTATTTCTCTGTTATGGATTGGTGGTCATTGGTCAAAACCTAATCTCACAACTTGGTAACTATTGTTTTTTCAGGAAAATGTCGGGCAGTCTTTTATAATCCTGAAGATGAGGGACAACGCTTCGTTTTATCTGCTGAGGAAGAATCTGTGTTTGAAAAAGGTACATATCCATTTGTCTTCAGGTTCACCTTGCCTCTCCTATTATAAATTGTTTTGATTTATAGTTATATGTAATTCTGCAGCACAAAGCTATTTGCAAGCTGAACTACAATGTATTGAAAAGGGTCTTTCCCAACTGGCACGACAGAGGAGACAGCTAATTTTAAGAAGGAAGTGGAAGCGGAAGCGAATTAATGTCATACATAAACAGCTTGAGCAATTGAATGGTTTGTAATTTTTTTTTTTTTTTGGTGTGGTTGTCTTAATCTGAATTTATAGTGAACTCAATTTGTTTCTTTTTTTTTTAATATTTAGATTCTGGAAGGTTGGAGACTCAGTATGTTAATATACTGAGCAAACGAAATCGGTTGTACCGCCGTATCCATTTGGTCCAAAAACGTCGACGCCAGTCCCTTCTCTGAAATCGATCCAACCAGAGTATGTGCTGTCCAAGATGGGAGAATATTTTTACTGTAAATGTTTTTGTATTGTTCTTTTGGATTTCACATTTTGTTTATTTTTTTGATATAAATGTAAAGAGTATAACATTATTTATATTACTACTATTTTGGAGTGATATAGGTGTCTCTGCATTTTCTTATTTTCATCATTACTGTTGTATACTGGATATATTTTTCTCATTATGTTTTGTGTTATAGGTTTTCCAATTGTCGAGTTTTTTTTATATTGGATTTCCGTCATGCACTTGCCTACATTGTGGTGCTGTGTTTTGGAGGTATGAGAGCACGTTGTCGACAAGGAATCATTCAAATCCTATGTTTGGTTTGTGTTGCAAGCATGGTAAAGTGAAGCTTCCTACGCGTAGAGATCCTCCAGAATTATTAAAGACCTTACTTGAAGGTGATACTGCAGAAAGCCGTCATTTCCGCGCTAACACAAGAGGTTATAATGGTATATTTTGTTTAATTTCCATCGGTGGGAAAGTTAATCACTCCATTAATGACGGAAAAGGTGTTTATGTGTACTCAATTGGAGGTCAAATTTATCATCGAATTGGAAGCTTGGTTCCTCCTGACGGTGTCAGTCCTAAATTTGCACAACTATACATTCATGATTCGGACAATGAGGTTCAGAATCGCATGGAGTTCTACTCTTCAGATCCTGATAGGAATCCCTTGCGCGCATCTATTGTTCAAGGTCTACAAGAAATGCTTGATGCGAATAATGTTCTGGTACGTACTTTTCGTTATGCCAGAGATAAGATAGCTGAGTTTGGTGTTAATGAATTTTAGCTTAAATTATTTGCTAAGAGGGAGGGTAATAGTAGGGAATACGATTTGCCCACTGCTAATGAGATTGCAGCGTTGATTGTTGATGAAACTGGAATTGAAACATTCTCTCCTGATATAATTGTTCAACATCGTAGTTCTGAGATGGAAAGGATAAGTTTGTATCATCCCAGTCTTATGCCTTTACAATATCCACTTTTATTTCCATATGGAGAAGATGGGTGGCATCCAAATATTAGTTATCTTGAAAATACAAGTGGTGGAGGGAAGAAAATGGTATCACAATGTGATTATTATAGCTATCGTCTGCAAACTAGGGTTGTTGAATCAAATTCTTTGTTACTCTTTGGGAAATTATTTCAACAATATATGGTTAATGCATATGCTCTAATTGAGGCGGAACGCTTGGACTGGATGCGTAATAATCAGTCAAAGTTAAGAGGGCATCATTATCAGGGGTTAGTAGATTCTTATTTGCAAGGGAATAGTGATCTTAAGCTGTCCGGAAAGCCAGTGATTCTAGGGGCATCACATACTGGAAGTCCAAGATACAAGTATGAAAATTTCCAAGATGCTATGGCCATTTGCAAATGGATTGGATATCCTGATTTGTTCATCACATTCACATGTAACTCGAATTGGCCTGAAATTCAATTGATGATTGATTTGATTAGACAATTCACTGGCAAGGATCCTAATCGAGCTTATGTAATAGCAAGAGTTTTCAAGATTAAACTAGATGAATTGACAATGGAGATTGTGGACAAGGAAATTTTTGGCAAAATCAGTGCATGTAAGTCCCTTTTGTAAAACCATATATCTTTTTATTTTCCAATTCATTATCTATGTATTTAGGGTTTCTGATCATTCTTTTCTATTTTACAGATGTAAAAGCGATTGAATGGCAAAAACGTGGTCTCCCTCATGCACATATGCTTTTCTTCTTGGCCCCTGAGAATAAGCTTTATGGACCAGCTGATATTGATTCTGTTATTTGTGCTGAAATCCCATATCCTGACCTTGATCCTGAGCTTTATGCAATAGTCACTGCTTCTATGATGCATGGACCATGTGGGTTATTACGGCCGACTAATTCATGTATGAAGAATGGTAAATGTAGTAAACATTACCCAAAACAATTTTGTGATCAGACAACAATAGATGACAATGGGTTTGCCAAATACCGTCGGCGTAATAATGGTAGAGTATTCAAGTGTGGAGAAATTGAGCTTGATAATCGATGGGTTGTACCCTATAATCGATATTTGTCACTACGTTTTGGAGCTCATATCAATGTTGAATTTTGCAACAAAACAAGGTTAGTGGGTCATTCTTCCCTTCTTATTTTTGAATATTATTTCTCCAGTTGTTTGTTGCATTCAATACGTGTACTAAAAATTAAAAAGTAGTTCAACTAATTAGTTTAACTCAAATTTATTTATTTCTGTTGCCGTTATTAATTGTTATGGGAGGTTTAGTTCACATAAGGTAATGTATTCTATATATCAACTAATTACTCTAGACACTTGAACAAAATTTTGTAGAGCTGTCAAATATTTGTTTAAATATATAAACAAACCTGAGGATCGTGCTATGGCAACTTTGGCTATGCAACAAAATTCATCTGGTGTTTTGTCTGACTCTTCGAAGAACACAGTAGTGCAAATTGATGAAATTAAAGCATTTATGGATGCCCGTAACATAACATCTGGTGAAGCGTGTTGGCGAATATTTAAATTTGATATTTATAATCAGTCTCCACCTGTTCTTCGAATGTCATATCATTTGCCTGGAGAGAATATAGTGTATACCAATGCAAATTCCCGTGTGGAAGATGTAATTGAAGATAGAGGGAAAACAATGCTTTTGGCATGGATGGATCTAAATGCTAAGTCATCTGAAGCTCACAAATACAACTTTGCTGAACTGCCACAACATTATGTTTGGAAGAATAAGGAGAAAAGGTGGCAAAAGCGTAAGAGAGGAATGTGTATAGCAAGACTGTATTACTGTTATCCATCTGCACAAGATAGATACTACTTGCGTATGTTATTGCACGTTGTGAAGGGTTGTTGTAGCTATGAGGATATTAGAACTGTGAATGGTATTACTCATCCTTCGTTTCAGAAAGCATGTTGTGCACGAGGTTTGCTTGCCGCTGATACTGAATGGAATGATTGTCTTAAGGAAGTTTCTTTTTGGGCTACTGGGTATAAACTGAGGAAACTGTTTGTCAGTATACTTATTCATTGTCAAGTGGCTGATGTCCAATCCTTTTGGGAGACTAATTGGATGATACTTAGCGATGATATTTTGTACTCCAAAAGAAAACAGTTGAGGCAACCAGAGTTGAACTTGGATGAGCATATCATTAAAGATATGTGTTTGCTTTCTATAAATGAGATATTGAATAAGTATTCCAAGACGTTGGCTGATTTTCCTGGATTGCCAATTCCTCAACAGTGTATGGCATCAGTTGATATCAATAGGTTGATTGTCGAAGAGTTGAGTCATATCTCTACTAACATGACTTCTGAAATTGATGATGTTTATACGCGTTTGAATGTTGAACAAAGAATTGCTTTTGACAGCATTTTTGAGTCAGCAGATAAAGGTGTGGGCAAAACTTTTTTTGTTGATGGTTATGGTGGTACTGGAAAAACATTTTTGTGGCGAGCAATTTGCACAAAACTGAGACAACGAGAGAAAATTGTGTTATGTGTTGCATCATCTGGTATAGCTGCTTTGCTAATGGTTGGAGGAAGGACTGCACATTCAAGATTTTGCATTCCTATCAATTGTGATTCTAAGTCAACATGTCGCATAGAACAAGGTTCAGACTTAGCACAATTGATTCAGAATACTTCTTTGATAATCTGGGACGAAGCACCGATGGCTCATAAGCATAGTATAGAAGCTTTGGATAAGACATTGAGAGATATTTTATTACCAAAGATACTGATTCTGGTAACAAGGTTTTTGGTGGTATGACTGTGGTTTTTGGAGGTGATTTTAGGCAAACACTACCTATCATTGCTAAAGGTACGAGGACGGAAATAGTCAACAGCTCTATTAAACGGTCATATTTGTGGGGTTCAATGAATGTCCTTAAGTTAACCCAAAATATGCGGCTATCCCAAGGCAATTCTGCAAATGGTTCAAATCTTGAACTTGAGCATTTTAGTAAATGGCTTTGGGAAATTGGTGAAGGAAGGCATAGTAATGTTTTTGGGGAATCGATTATATCTATACCACCAGAGATATCTGTAAATCGAATGTCAGATCCTGTTTCTGATATTGTTGCTGAAATTTATCCAGACTTGGTTACTCGACATAATGATAGCAATTATTTTGTCGACCGTGCTATCTTAGCACCACACCATGACACTATGTCAACTGTTAACAATTATGTCTTAGGACTCTTTCCTGGACAAGAGGTTACTTATTGTAGTTCTGATTCTATTGAGATTGATGCTAAGGAAACCCATGTCGTTGAGGACGACTATACTGTTGAGTTCTTGAATTCATTGAAAATTGGCAATTTTCCAGAGCATGAGTTGAAATTGAAGGTCGGATGCCCTGTTATTCTTCTTCGAAACATGGATCAAAGCACAGGTCTTTGCAATGGAACTAGGATGGTTGTTAAGCGATTGGGTGAATGGTTTATTGAGGTTCAAATAGTGACAGGCACCAATGTTGGGGATACAGTTTTCCTACCACGACTCACATTGTCTACTCACTATAAAAGTCTGAATTTTACACTGGTACGAAGACCGTATCCAATTGCATTATCCTATGCAATGACAATAAATAAGAGTCAAGGTCAAACTTTGAAACATGTCGGACTATATTTGCAAAAACAAGTTTTTTTCCATAGGCAACTTTATGTTGCAATGTCCCGTGTTACATCAAAAAATGGTCTTCATATTTTGAGTTGTGATTTAGAAGGCCGAAAACTAAAAACTATGCAAAATATAGTATTTACAGAGATATTTGAATAAAGATTGGTTACATAATTTCTTAGGTATGTCATCTTTTTCACAAGTTATATTTTGTTTTAATCTTTTGAATCTAATGTTTAATTTTCAATAGCTAATATGTTTTATATTTTCTTTTAGTAGATTGGAGCTATGTCGACAATATAGGTGCAGCAAGATGGAAATACAAATCGTTGTTATATGATGACAGATATACAACATTTTTTTTCATTAAGAAACATGTCGATGGGATACACTTTTGTAGATAATGTATTTTTATTTATTTATACATTTTAATATTTTCATTTAGCTTTAATTATCAAGTTGTATTTATTGTAGAGTCATTTATTTGTTTTTTTTTTTTGGAATTGTATACCAAACCCATAACTAGACAGGCCGGTGACACAAAGTACAAACTGTGTTTTGGCTTCGGTTTTTATGTATTAACTTAATTGCATAACCGCTACTGTATCACTATCCCACGTTCAGTTCCAGATACAGCTCAACCGCCCTCCCCGCCTTCTAGAATTTCGAATTATTTGCGTAGCTAACTGACATATATATACAAGTACAGCAACACCCATTCATCGTTTCTAGGAGAAGAACTCAGAATCACAAGTTATCAGTGAAAGAGAGAAAAAACCCATAACTGTTTCGGCCTTTCTTCTGTTTCTGAGATGTCAATCGTACCTGTTCGGGTAATTTCCCTTAGAGATGAAATGTTGACAGTGAGAGTTAGACTTCTGATATTGTGGGGGAAATTAACTCACACCGGTGATTCTATTCAGCATCTTAGATGTTTATTTGTTGACAAAGAGGTAGGAATAATCTATTTGCATTTCATTGTGTTTACCGTTATCCAATCCTTACTAATTCATAGTTATACGTTTGTGAAGGGAGACTTGGTTGAGGCCTTCATTCAACGCCCTGATGTCAATCGATTTCTGTCATATCTGTTTGAAGGATCCATTTATCAAATATTTCGTTTTGATGTGGAAGAGAATACCAGCCTGAATCGTGTAGCAGATAGTGATATTCGGCTTGCTTTTAACGACCGAACCATTTTGAATCAGCTGGATGATGATATAGACATTGAATTTTACAACTTTCGGTTTCTCCCCGTCAGTCAATTCTTTCAGGCTCATCAGAATCAATTGAATCTACCAGGTATTTGTTTTGTGCATTTGTTTCCAACTAATATCCATTGTTTTGCTAAATTGGGCCTCAAATCGGATTTTTTTGGTCTAACAGATTTGGTTGGTGTTATTGTTGAATGTGCACCCACCGAGTTCTTGCATCCTAACTTGCCTTTATGGAAGAAACGCATCACCATATTGAGTTTGTTCTGGATATATTCCCCAATTAGTTCTTTTTTTGTAGGCGTGAAATAATACTGAGGAATAATAGATTTTCTTTTTTTGTTAGAGGTGTGGTAGCAAATGTATTCTTATGGGATTCAATGATCAGAGGCTTTGAGAATAACATATCTGATACTGAAGCTATAGGACAGGTAGCTGTGTTCACCTCTCTGTATATTGATGAGAATGAAGGTAATTCAACTTAATGAATTTCTATTGTTTGAATTATTATGCATCAGAATACTTAATGTCAACATGCGAATTAAGTGATGTTGTGAAACTTCTCAAACTGTTAAGAGTATAAAATTAGTCATTTAGAATTATGATTTGGGAATCATATCTATGTGAAGTAGGTCTTTGAGTGTCTATAGTGATATGTACATGTTTTTTCCTACTGTTAAACTAAGTTCAGTCGGCTTTTTGTATCCCAAAATGTTTTGATTTTTGGTTTTGTTGCTTCACATATTAATGCCTTTAGCTGATGTGTTTAGGTTATTATGTCCCCAGCCTGATGAAATGTCATGATTTTAGTTGAATAGAATTAGTATGCAACGCTAAATGAGCCTGTAACTTGAAGCTTTGAATTTAGAGATTTTATATTGACTTTTACTGAGTTGTTTGTTTTCTCCATGCACCATAGGATCCTATTCCTTTCGAGCATCTCGAGCTACCAAGATCTATTTGAACATTCATTGTCCTCGCCTCCATCCTTTCTTAGATCGGTAATTGTTAAACAACTACGTTTACACTATCATTCCATTTATGCTTCAATATCATTGTAGATTTATTTGTTATATTTCACTACTCAATATAGGAATGGTGAACTAAATCTAGGACCAATTGACATGGTACGAGACCTTTCCTATGAGCAAGTTGTGGGTACATTACAATTCACTCATGCTGAACAACTCAATTTGATGAGATTTGACTTTGCAAATATGGTAAACTCTGTTAATATCTACACCATCTGTGTTAAAGTCTTTCTTTGACAAGTACTATATGTTATTTCAACTTCTTATCCTTTTTTTGGGTTTTTTTTTGACAGGGAAATACATTTATGCTTAGTGGAATTGTAAAAGAGGTGTCTATCTCATGTTCACTTGATGCTCAATCAAATATAGTTTATTTTACAATTGATGATCCTAGCTCAACTTTGGAAGTCATGTTCCCCACTGCTCAGCTCAGACAGATTGCTGGAAATGTTTTCACTGCAGATAATCTTGATTGGGATGTGAACTTCAGGGCCATTCTCAATTCCATACATGGAAACCCCTATCATTTTATTGTTGAATTTGGGGAGTGGAACGAAACAGCGAATCGCTGTGATTTGATCCTGTTGAAGTTGTTTGCTGTATAGGTCTTTTAGCTTTTGTAAAGGATGATGGCCTCTTTTGCATCTTATTAGGGGTTTGCTTACAACTGTTAAACAAGTAATTAGACAATTTTTATGGGTTTTTATTTAAGTGTTAGTATGATTGTGCAAGAGAGTAGCCCTACCAGGTTTGAAATGGATTCCTATGTAAATATTCATATGTCATTCTATTATAAATTTTACAAATGCATTGTTTAATGCCTTTTGGCAGATCATATGTATAGTTATTGTCATTTTTGTCTATGTTATGGTTTGGATAGTATGCATAATAAGTGATGCTTTTGGAACAATTTCAGTTTATCTTTCATCTTGAACTTTTGCGTGGTTGGGGACATTTTTTTTGATTTTTTGTTTTATCTTCATGATCAAATGGGATAATTATTCCCTTATTTGTTAACCTTAATTTATTAATAATAGATCAAATGGGATAATTATTCTCTTATTTGTTAACCTTAATTTATTGCCATTGGGTGTGTTTATGGATCGAGCAAAATGTAACCTGATTGTGAAAAGGAGAAGAGAATGTAAAGTACAAATAAGGATATGGATTAGCCAAAACCGAAACATGAAACGACAGGTAGGGCTACTGCATTTGATGAACTGAAGTCATCGATGCAGGCGCATTGGCACTATGTGAGTTAGGAGGGGAGGCAGGTTGGAGTCGGAGAGGGTTGTGAGCTATAGTATTTAGGGTTTTGATTGGGCTAGGTGTGTTAGATTTCATTTGGTCTTAGGGAGTTAGGCTGTTAGGGGTTTCATTTGGAGTCTGAGGGGTTTCATTTGGAGTCTGAGAGTTGGGAGAATAGGGATAGTTTTTCGCTTATATATATATATATATATATTTCAATTTTTTGGTTGGGAATTCAAAAACTCGATTAGGTTGAAAAAACTCTGATTTCTTAACTATCCATATTTCCCTATCGAATTCTGAACCGAATAACAATATTTCTTCTTATGCTTATTATGAATATACAGAATTTAATACCATAAGTTCAAAAAATGAATTTGGCTGCTGCATTAGTTTGGTTGTCCTGATGTGGCATTGGCATTATCCTAAGGTGCTGGTGTGATTCGGGAATTGTGATTCACTATAACTAATGGTCAAGTAGAGCACTGAAAAAAATAAAGCATTAGTTGCCTGTTTAATTTTGTTTCAGTTTGTATCTACGGATATTGCTCCCTGATCTCAATGCTTATCACGTCACATCTACTATGAGTAATTTGTTCAAAGTAACATAACTAAATTAAATTCATATGTTACATCAAGTACCATCTCAAAAGGATAATAAAGTTACAAAAGATATTAGCGTTCACATATCCATTACGCTATTAGATCATTAGAAATTACAGAGAGGTGGAGCACTACTAACATTAATCCTATCATATTAATAATACCCAATGCTACTTAGTTATCTAAAGCCGGAAACAACTTAACCAAAAAAAGATCAGAAAAATGCTCCACGTCGTTCCAAGGACCGAATGTAACCAAGACTTTATATGCCTTCTCACCAATCATATTCAGTAGTGTAACATACTCCGCATTTTCAATCTCAGAAGGACTGGCAACAGAAGACATTATTCTTCGTAAGTAAGCTGATGGGAACACGACCTCAACATCAGACAAGTCATCTTCAATGGTCAAGTGAATCAAATATATGTTCGATGCCTCAGACCAAGATCTCCTCAACTCTGTTACAATGCCAGACAAAATGTACGACTTCCCCTGAAATAATCCAAAACATAAATAGGCGAAAATAATACGAAATCAGATGCAAATTATTGAGATAAGAGATAGATATGGATAGATAAAACAACATGTTATCTTAGTCACCTGATTACCACCATTCATTTGTATTGGGATAAGATCAATAGTATCCACGGTGTCCCAAATTGCTGCGGCAGTTTGATAGTTTAGATTCATAACGAAATCGTCTCCCATGGTAAAAGACCTATAATTTAGATTTTTAGCAATATTAGCAACTATATCGACAAAGGTTAGAGTTCTTACACTAATCAACTAATCATGTAAAACAGAATATAAACAAACTATAGGAAAGCAAGACATGACTCTGTCAGTCCTTTAATGGATTTTTCAATTGGACCTATATTTTACTTCTTTTGACTTATTCTTTGTTGATTCTTACATGGAATTTTTCAACTGGACTCTACTACGTTTTATACAAACAATATATAATGTTTTGTTTCTATACAACACACACTACGTAATCAGATCCAAGTTAAATAATTTTGAAATATATATCATCAACTATGGATCAATGCTATGCTAAAATCGAAGCAATAACTATTAATCATGTCTCTAAATTGAATAGGCAAACCACATTGTATTAGAAAGCATGCATTCTAACTCACCGGTGGAGCTCGCAAGTATTTTCTGGGAGTCTCTTCCTCAAAAACTTTCTGAATGCTAAGATTTTAGTAGATCGGGAGAAAGCAAAGTTGAAGGATAGCCGGTGACTGTACTTTATGAGTGTGCTGGAAAAAATTGTCGACGCTGTTGATGAGAGGAAAGAACAGATTTTTATAAGGTAGGGTTTTAGAAATTACCTCTTGGAGATGCCGAAATGGGTTCAATGTCTGTCAGGCAGAGAGGAGGACAGCAACATGCATCCATGCAATGGATTTGTTCTCCATTTGGTTTGTTCGTCGGAAAGTGAACAGAGTAGTGGAAGCCGGATGGGAAGAATGGAGTTGAAAGGTCTTCGGGGGTTTTTTACGCGGTAGCGTTTTAGAAAGTACCTCCTGGAGATGCCGAGATGGAACTGATGTCGGTCAGGTAGAGAGAAGGAATTGAAAATGCGTTCATGCAATGGATTTGTTGTGCATTTGCTTTCTTCGTCGGATAGTGAACAGAGAAGTGGAAGCCGAAAGGGAAGAAGGAAGTTGAAACGTCTTCTGGGTGAGGGGGGAGGGGGGTTTTTTTGTTTTGTTTTTGTTTGATCCAAATGTGACTGAAGAGGGCTTTCCAGTTTGCAATAAATGGCCGGTTGGTGATCCTTTATAATGGGCTAAATGAATAAATATTGACGGGCCGATAAGACAAGTCGGCTAATGGGCCTGGTGAGAAAAGCCTAAGTAAATATTTGTAACTGCCTTATTTGTAATTCTCCACTAATTACCCACGTTCCACAATGCAAGTTACCAGCCGTGTTCACTACTCCAATTTCCCTCTCACTGTCATTTACTTTTTTACGCCACAGTTATTCATTTGCCATACCATCCGCCATTGCTAAACACTTTGAAATCTCCTAAACATGAATAGACTGCCTGTTGTCCCTGTTGCCCAACTTCAAATCCATCAACAATTTTGTTCAGTTCGGGTACGGCTATTACGAATGTGGGGGAAGCTCTTACCTTTGGGAAACGCCTTTGAACATCTTAATTTGCTTTTCCTTGACAAAGATGTAAGTGTTGATGTTTTCTCTTTAGGTTTGTTTCTTCTTCTGTTTACATTCATTAATTTCATATGTTGTTTTCCTAAGGTGTTCAAATTGAGGGAATTATTCATGGAGAATATGTAGACCAATTCCTAGGGTACTTTCGTGAAGATTACATCTATATCATATCACAATTTGTTGTTGAAGAGAATACAAATAGCCATCGTGTTTCTCCTGGACATCTACGACTTGGGTTTAGAATCAATACGGTTGTTCGTAAAAGGGAAGACACTGATGACATCCCCACTTTGAGTTTTCATTTTCTAGCTTATGAGGACTTTCCATTTGTTTTGAGAAATCCTCAAGTTCTTCCTGGTAACTATCCTGCTAATATTCGAAATAGCATTTGTTTTTTTACTAATCAGTAGTTTATTTATTGATGGATTGTGCTATTCTTAGATTTGGTTGGTAGAATAGTTATGTGCAACCAGACCGATGTTATCATTCTAGGACTACCACTGCAAAGAAAACGAATTCGCCTCCAGCTGCTAGAGTATGTATTTTTTATGCGTTATGAATCACTTTGATCTTACTAATTTCATTCAGTACGAAAATAATATTTCCTTATATCCAACAGGGGAGTTTTTGTTACCGTTGTCTTCTGGGATACCATGATTGCTTCTTTTGAGAACTTGCTTCCCGATGCAGGAGTGTTTGGCCAAGTGTTGGCATTAACATCACTGTATCTAGAACATGATGAAGGTAAATTGATATTCTTGCTTACTCTAAAAGAAGTACAGATTGTTGAACATAATAGAAAAATTTAGGATCATAAATGTCATTAGCAAATTTGTGGATGAGTCCTTTTACATCGTATATAATAATTAAATTTCTATAAATGCATCTAAATTCATTTTTTACTTAGACTTTTACGCTAGGAGGTTAGGTCAATTATTATATATTTGAACTTGCCAACTATTGTCTTGATGTCATTTTAATGTAAATGTATATCCACATTTGAATATTTGTTAACATTACTCATTTGGTTTATTGTTTCGAAGATGAGTATGTCTTTACTGCTTCCCGAGCTACAAAGATTTTTGTAGGTCTTCATGCTCAACATATTCATCAACTCCTAATGCGGTTAGTTCGATTCTCCACCAATAACCTTATGTGACATTATAAACGGATTTTATATTGTCTTACCATTGTGTGATTCCATTGATTTGGTAGGGATGTAAACCAAAACGACTTCATCTCTCACCTAACATATGCAGAAGCTGTTGCAGTTAGTCCTCTTTGTATTTCTGTAGACCTTATTGACTTTCAAAGTGATAGAACCAACATGGTACTCATTTATCCTTTTCATATCAAATCTAAATTCTTAACAAAATTGCTATTGTGTTCATAAGCTAATTTACTTATCCTTTCACAATAATTTTTTGCTTTTCACCTTAGGAAGAGGTGTTCCGCGTTCTTGCACGGATTACAGAGCTCGAGACTTCAAGATGTGCAACTAACAATTCAACTATCATTCATCTAACCCTTGTGGATGATTATGCAGAATTTGAGGTCATATTTAGCTCCCAGTACCTTAGACGAATTGCTGCAGCTGTGATTCCAAGAGATCATTTGTTACATGCTGACTTCAACACCATTCTAAACCATCTTCAAGGAAATCAGTACGAAGTGTTTTTGAAAGTTGGCCCATGGAACCAGATTGGACAGTATTGTGAATTGGTGTTGCTAAAACTGTTCGCATATCCAGATTAGTAACATTGATGTATAGAATACAGTATGGTCCATAGCATAATTGGATACTTATTCATTTAATTAGTAATATGCTAGGATATTAGAATTGTGGACAACAATTTTAGTTTATTCATATTCTGTATGCTTTTCTTTTTCTATATTGAGATTATTATTCTTGACATTCGATTTTCAATATTTAATATGTTCATGTATAATTAAGTAATCCTATATAAATGCAAACACTTTATATAGTTGTAAGGAGTTGGAAAATGATATAATTATTTAGTAATCACTTTTACAACTTTCCACTTTTATGTATTTGGATAAAAAAGCAATGTATGCTAATGTTCTAAATAAACTAATCAACTTTTCACTTTCATGCCTATGTCGAAATAGTAAAAATTATTAAAAAAAAAAATTCTATGTATCATCATAGTTCAATGCTTTTCTTTTTGGAAATATACCCCAAGTTTTCGAATTTCTTTTATAAATCGAGATTCTTTATCAATAAAAACAAAAATACCAACATGTTTTTTCCCAAATCAATTTTGATTTATAACTACCAATATTATCATGACTGGACAAGACACAAGCCATATACAATTGTTAGGAGTGTGCAATGGTCCAGTTTGTATCGGACCACACCCGACAAAACTGAAATTTACACCAAACCACACCATATCGCTTATAATGTGTTCTGATTCATCGTCCTCAAGATTTTACCACTCGCTATATAAATGATAGAACGAGCTGATATTTATATCATACCCAATTTGCCAAAATGGACTGCATGCAGTGATCGTCCTGTCCTTGGTTCTAAAATGTATTTGACTAATGGTTCTGGTCCTCATGATTTTGGTCCGGTCCGGAGTAGACTAATCCGTTGCAAACCCTTAACAATTGTTATCTAAATTTTGTTGATCGTAATAGGGTTTAAAAAATGAACTTATCTTATCCAAAACACACAAGCCCATTCTTTGTAGCCCGTTTTGTCACAGTCTGAACAAATCAAAGCCCATCCGAATTCTTAACCCTTCAGCAATTACAAACTTCCAATCCCTAATTCTCAATTCGGCAACACCACTCTTTCTGTTCCCCTTCCTTCCAGCCGTCTTTGTAGGGTAGATTTTCACAACTGTTCCACACCGGCCGTAATGTGCCCGACGGTTTCCTCACGAATCCGACGGAAAGAACTGCTGTCTAATACACTCTACATATGGAGGTTTCATTTAAATATGAACGGTTATGTAGTACCAGTTTCAGAAGCCCACTCTTATATTTTACCTGCCACAACTTCATCAATCAACCATTCACTCAGTTACAAGAGAAAGAGAGTAGAATGGCGCCTCTCACCATTGCTCAGCTTTCTACCGATCAACCTTACAGCGAGCTTTGCTGTCGTGTGTCTAGAAAATGGATTGCTTACAATTCTAAGAAGGATGTCATTATCTGTTTGGAATTCATCTTCATTGATGCTGAGGTAATTCTACTATCGCATTCCATTTCGTACTACATTAGGTATGTTAGTCGAATGCTGAAATAGTTTCATATGTCCTTAGGGAACTGATATATGGGTTCGAGTTCCGAGAGATCTAATGAAAAACTTCCAAGACAGAGTTGAGGAGCAAAGATTTTATGAGTTCTCAAAGTTTTCAGTAAAACTCACACAGAAGAGCTACCGTCCAGTTGGTAATCCATTAATGATTGAGTTCACTAATGATACCGTCTTTCGACGGATCGATGACATTCCAGCCACCCCAACTTACAAGTTCAGATTCTTGAAACATCTGACCTTCCAATGTATAATAATACAATTGATGAGCTGATGGGTGAGTGTTTTGTTTGTTTTTGGTCGAGCCTTTATCAGTTAAATTCTAACGGCTTGAATTACACTTATGCAAACAGACGCCTATGGAGTGTTGAAAACATATGGACCAATTGAAACTCCCAACTCATCAACAAACAGGACTCCACGAAGGGATATGACAATCCAGTTTTCTGAGTAATTTCTTAGTATCACTCAACTGTTCAAATTAGTAAATGTGTTTTTTAGAACTGATGTTCATTTTAGTATAGACTACCAATAGGAAATGTTGATGATAATCGTTATTCTGAACCCGTTATAGAAATAAGTTTAAATGCATGTTCTTTTCGTTTTTACTTTTCTGAGTAACTTCTTAGTATCACTCAACTGTAGCTTATATATTCCTGTTGCCAATTACTTTTTTATTTAGCATCTCTGTTATTTAATGAAATTTTAGGTGTTTGCCAATTGAATATGAAGTACTTGCTGATCACAACTCATTACCATTTAGTTTTCACTTATTATCTATTTTCTCCACTCTATGATAATTATTACTAGGCTTTTTTTTCAATAGCATCAGCGAAAGTATCTATTACCGAGATTTATTAAGATCATATTCTAAGTACTTTAGCATATACGTAGTTGAGCTGCTGGTTATTTCACCTAGACAGAAAAATGCTACTTAGTTTGTACATAATAGCCTAGGCTTACTTGGTAGGTCTTTCTCATCTATACAAACTGAATTCATTCTAATTTTAATCCATTCTCTTTATATTCACTTGAAATAATGTTTTTGCAAAAAGACTAAATACTTTGGTTTTTTCGAATGTAGTGGACACATTATTAAGATCTCCTTGTGGGGAAGAACAATGAGTCAGCTGGATAGTATTGTTGACCCTACAGGAAATGCAACTACTGTTGTTGTAGCTACGTCTTTGTTCGTCAAAACATGGAATAGTAAGCAGTAAATCGATTCTACTTTGTTTTAATGTTTTTGCCATTACCAATGCTGCTCTCTTCTTCTATATAAAAGGTATTGTGCATTTCATTTCTGAAGTTATTCATTTTCTCAGTTGCTTATTCTAAACCCCTTGCTTTTCATAGAAATACTATTTATCATCGTCTAGCGCAACAAGACTGTATGCCAATCTGAATATTCCAGAAATTACAGCTGAACAACAAAGGTAATGCGTAAATTATTCAAACTTTATTTATTTTTCTAATGCTTTATAGCTGTAATGTGGTATAACTTTTCTTTGCCATTTCTTTTAGGCTTCCTGGGAACAATGCACCACAGTTTATTGGTATTGACCAAGCTCCAATAATCATCCCCAATGTTACCATTGAAGAGCTGTTGAATATGAGAAACGAAAATAAAGAACAGGTCATTTCATCCCGAAATATGTTATTATTGATACACAAACCTTTTTTGTGACTTTAATTCACCCATTTTAATCCCAAAACGTGTTACTATTGGATAGAAAACCTTGGAGTTGAATTGTGTTGTTTCAAACATCAAAGACAACTGGTATTACAACGGATGTGCAACTAGAGACTGCCGTTGTTTAGTTCGAGAAGAAGTTCATGGTTTCTTCTGTGGAAAATGCAAAACAACGACAAAGGAATCTGTGAAACGGTATTCTTTTCTATCTCGAATGATTTAAAAATGATATAGCTTATTTTTTAACCAACTTATTGTTCTTGGGTGTATATGAGAACTTCTATTTTGTTAGAGTGAAAAGGAAAGCATAGTCTTTATATAGTTTATTTGTTAATGACTTTATGACCCAGATTAGATGTAATAGTATGTATATTATGTCACTGATGCATATACATGGTGGTTATCAAGAAATTTGAATAGCTTTATCAAAGTTGTTAAATATAATATTTCCTAAAGCAATTGAATCTCACTGTAGTAGAATGAGCTTCTGAAATTGTGTTTTGTAATTACTATTCACAAATGCTCTATATTGAACCCTTCTTTATATTAATGAGTATGTGTTCATAGTTAGATTCTGAAAAACTTTCTTTGTATATTAAACATTTTCCAAAAGGTAGCAGATCTTTAGCCATTGATCACTATACATTCTTAGGTAATTGTTTTCCACATTTCTTCCAGGTTTCGGATTGTCATAGTCGTTTGTGACCAGGATGACTCAACTGAACTGGTTTTGCTTGATCACACTGCCGAAAAACATTTTGGCATTTCTGCCCAAAATCTTTTTATTCAGACAGTAGGCGATGTCAGTGCCCCACCTACAAAATTACTTCAGCTTCAAGGAAACCAACTGAAGCTGCATGTTCGGATTAGTGACTACGACATTGCAAACCCTTCCAGTAGGCTTACTATCACGAATATTCTGGAAGTGAAAGATCGTACAACTAGAACTCAAACTGTGGTGAAAGAAAATGAGGTTTGTTTATAGATATCATTATTTATATCTTAATATGCTTACTTTCTTAGATTGCTGTTTCTCCTCTATCAGTTTTTTACAACTTTTTTGTCCTTATGGCTTTCATGTAGGCTGGCATCCAAAGCAACCATTCATCTAGCCTGTCTTTGACTATCAGTGGATCCCCGCCAAGATCACCAACACAAGTAGCACCTGCCACCATTCCTTCTGAGGTGTTCACTCCACAACATGCTCTGGCCAAGGGAACACCTACCACTAGCTCCAAAAGAAAGCATGATGCAATTGTTGAGTGCGACGAGTAGGACAATGTCTATTCTACTTCCCTATCACCAAACATCATTCTGATCTAGCATTACTGGATGTTTTTTAATTTTTATATTAGTGACTATGGTGAGAAAAGAGACAGAGATAATAGTGATAGACATATGTTTGTTTCGGTTTTGCTGCTCTTTATGGTGTTGATAACAATGGATTGTATATATATTATCTACTACTGGTGTGCTTATTTTGTAATAGAGAATTAGTGATTTGCAATGCAAATCACATAATTCCACTAAGATTCACATCCTTGCTGTCTAAAACTGAACATGCCTTTAGACAATCAAAGTTGTTGTTCTTCTTTACACAAAATATTGGCCAGCAACTTAACAGCATATTAATAATTTAAAACAATAAGAAGCTCAAAAATTAAAAGCCTTTTATTCATTTAAAAACAAAAACGGGCCAAAAATAAAAGCCCAATCGATTTTTGGACTCCATTAACATACATAACCCACAAAATGGGCCATATAAAACACCTCCTTCAGCTGATAGAAATGGTAAAAAAGCTTCGGCTCTTTCTCTCCTTACCCAGCTGGTTTCCCCGAAAGAGAAACCCTAAATAAATTCCCCGCAGCTGCCGCCGTCCTGGTCCCCCATCTCCCACATTCGACACCATACAGGTACTACTGGCGAGTATTATATACTCATTCTATTGTTTCTATTTATTTCCTTTTCATTTCTCATTTTGTCTTCTTTCACAGTTGGAGCAAGAAGTTATTGCTGCCCCAAATCTCAATCACAAGCCGATTTGCTATTTTGGCCGACAACAGAAGCGAAAATGTTGCCGGAAGACCCACACGGTATCTTACAATTAGTTGAAAATAGGTTTGTCGGATTGCTTTTATATATAATGACTCAGTTTCTCTTTTGGTTATAGAGGTAATGGCTGAATCCATAACCTTTCGTGAACTTCAACTTGGAACTAGCAATCGGTTTCTCATGGCTAGACTTTTAAACATATGGTCAGAATGTGAGTTTGATGGAACTAAATCGATTACCTCAATGCATATGCTTTGGTTGGATAAAGAGGTAAATTTATAAACATTATACACCTACTGGTTTTACTCTTATCACAAAACAGTTATTTTAAGCTTATTTGTAACATTTTAAATCCTTTAGGGACAACTTATGGAAGCAAATGTATCCCATGAAGATTCTGCTTTACTCTTATCACAAAACAGTTATTTTAAGCTTATTTGTAACATTTTAAATCCTTTAGGGACAACTTATGGAAGCAAATGTATCCCATGAAGATTCTGCTTATATTTGCAAAGACCTTGAGATTGGTTGTCTGTATACCATGATGAATCCAACTGTCATACCAGCTAGATCTGAGCGTCGCACTGCATCTTCCAATTTGAGGTTGTATTTTACAAAGGAATCTTCATTTACAGCAAAGATCGAATATCGAAGCACAATGCATTTTCCAGATGATTGTTTTTTTCAAAGTCCTTTCAATGGCAGTGGTTCTTCAACAAGTCTTCCACCTTGCTTCTCAGGTATTCATTGTTTATATTTAACCCATTGATTTAAACAGATTGTATTAGAAATTGATGTGCTATATTGTATATTCCAAAGATCACTTAGAACAAAACAACTAAAACCTTTTCATATTTCAGATATTACAGGATGTGTAACCCATATTACAGAACCAGATAAAGTCAATTCTGAAGTATCTATGTTCCAGATTTATCTTGAAGATATGAGGTATAACTTATTATTAGTTACTCTAATGTCTTGCTGGAATCAAGTTAGTCTATAATCATACTTATACTCCGTTTTCCAACTTTATAGTGGAAACAAAGGACTTGTGAGCTATATTGGCACAAGAATTAAAGATTTCTTTCAAAGTGCTCTTGCCAAAGAAGTTTTTTATCCTCTGGTTGTGACAGCTCTCACCCGAAATATCCACGAATATGACCATATTCCACAATTCTGTTTTGTAACATCTCCTGGCAGTCGTCTTATAGTACATTCGTACAATGAGATGACCAAAGATTTAATGAACAGGTAAATTCTTATATTTATATGTTCACTTTCAATATATTTTGCATGTTTTTTCCAATAAGTTGTCTAATTTAACTTTCAACACACTGTAGGTTCTTTTCTAATAGACTGCCTGTGGATATCATTGATTACAAATCAAAAGAACGGCTTGGATATCTTCGGCGTGACATTCCACCTAGAATCTCATTATTAGAATTGACCAACAAGCTGCCTTTAGGAGAAGAAGAAACAGAAGTATCTATCATTACCTTCTATGCTCTGTTATATATTTGTTAAAGAATTATACTTCAGAAATAGAAATATGTTTCAAATTGACTTTCAATAGTAACAGTATTTTCAAATATGGCTAAATTCTGTTTTTTGTATTCCTCCTATATCAAACCATATGACAGATACTCTATCGGTGCAAACTGAAAATAGTAAAAATCGACATTCATTCTGTGACCCGTGAAGTTTTTCCTGGAGACACTGAGTATTTCCAAATACCTTTCCTTTCTGATTGCCTATTATAAAACTAATATACATTGTTTAAATGAATCTAATCTACATATTTCTTCATATTATTTTATAAACTGCAGGCTGAATGTGAATCAGGAAATCACAAGGCAAATGTCATTATTAATCATGCACCTGCTCTTGCTCTGCTTCGTTTGCCACCGATCGAGTTTAAAAAAATGCCATATGACAAGTGAGTTCAGTTGCTGAAAGAATGTTGTGACAAGAAATTCATGGCAGAACTATACATCATTGGAGAAGAATATCAAGTTCAACCAGAGATTCACATGTTTACAATTTGGAATCCAAAAGAATTTCAACCATTACTGGATCTTAAACTGAACTTATAAACTCTGTTTTCATTTTGCATTCCAAGAAGGTATATGTCTTCCCTTTTTTATTTCTAATACAGTAGAATATTTCTATTTATTAACACAATTGAGACTTTAGATTTGATAATTAGCTTCTGCTTTTGTTATTATTTCAGGTGGTAAAACTGATGGATGAATCAGCTGGTTATCAGAGAAGGAATCAAGGGAAGCCAGAACTAGGATATATGAATTCCAATTTTATTTTGTCCAGTTCATCCTTTCGGTAGTAGAAGAAATACATTTATATTGTTCTTGTGTTGTAGGTGTTATATTCAAACTTAGAAAAACAGATACTTCTGTGATTTCAAGTACATGTATGTCTTTTATTTAGTTCAGTTCTTAGTATGTATGCAAAACAATATGTAGTCATCTAATTTCCACTTTGTTTTTGCATGTATTCACTTCTCTAATTATAAACCACTGGATCCTCAGTATGATTCATAAACCATCATTTTTGTATGTCATACACTTGCCTAATCAACGGATTTGTTTACCGATTTTTGTATGTCATACACTTGCCTAATGTCAGAAGCGCGATTATGTAAAAAGTGCTATAATTAGGCGAAAATTGAATTGTGACTAGCTATATTATGATAGCAACAATGAAAAAACAAGATTCTCTATTCTCACACATTCTTGGTGCATGGAATATTTACACACGTAATTTGCATCTCCAACTATTCTACGATACTCAACGAAGCCGCATCCGGCCATCGGGCCGGGCTCTAGGCTAGTTATTATTATATATTAAAGCAAGCTATGTACATAGATGTTTTCTTCTTCTTGTACGATTGGTAGTACTCTTTTCCAAACGAGTTGGGTAGCTTCCCATCTCTTCCCCTTCTTTTCCTACGATATTTGGTTGGGAAGGATTCTAGAAAGAGGCACTACCAATATACTCCCCTGATTTTCCAACTTCCACACGTTAGGGAATTGTATGTGTTCATATTCAGTCTTAGTCTCTTCCGAACATGAGTTGTTTGATGAATTGGTTTTTCTAGATTTGGAGTCTAAACCTCTATAATTGTAAATAATCCATTACTAGATTTGGACTTTTAATCTTTAAGCGGGTTCAGAATTAATATGGAATTCGATGTTGAGCAGAACACAAACCAGATTGGAGGGATGGAACGGTAGATTCATGTTGTTTGAGCCTAGAAAGTACTAGACGGTTGTGCAGGACACGAGCAAAGTGACTGTTTTTTATGGAGGAACGTACTCTTAAACCCTACAAAACAGTGGTCCGTGGGCGGTCCCCTAAGACATTCTCCGAAGATTAAGTTAGAGAAAGAAGTGAGAATATGAGTTAGGTTTAGAGAGAGGAAGAGAAAGTAGTTGAGTTACCATCAATGCTCATATGGGATATTTATACCCTGATAGGTGAGGACTTGGGCATTAAATGCTATTTTAGGCATCCTAAGTGTGTACTTTCCCATAATAGACCGCCTACGGCGGAAAATTATTGCTCAGTCTAGCTTATACCGAGGTAAGCGTATCTCCAGATCTTTACCCTCCTGTCACCATCGGTGCTTTATGTCAGACGGCCCGGTTCCTATCGTGTCCCAAGACGACCGCCAGGCCATCAGGAACCGCCTACTTAAACTAGGCCTCTTCGCTGGGTCGAGCTCACTTTCCTTACCGGGCCTCAAAGTCTATTACCGCTCAACCAGGCGGCCCAACAATTGCCCCTTAGGCGGGAAAACCTCTAGATTTTGGCCCTAGCCATTCCATCTCTTGCCCCTAGCCGCTCGGGAGGCAGAGACTTCCTGTCTAAGGGGTGTCTTGTCATTTGTCAATCATTTCCTTCCGCTATACTATCTCTTGCCTTTTACTCAACCGCATGCAGTGGACTGCATGCGCACACCGTTTGTTTGATGAACCCGCACCCTCAACGTGGCGTACTTTGGTTTCCGAGCTCTGACATCGGTCAATGGACCCGTCCTTTCGGTTGCCCGAGTTTTTTAATTTACAGACCTAGGGTTTCTTTTTGGTCACCCAACCGCCACGCCAATCGCTGCCCCCTCCTCCTAATTAAACACAACCATCGTCTTCTTTCTTCACTTTCGCATCCGCCATTTTCGCCAAGTTTTGCGCCATCTCGCCACCATTGCTCGCTGCTCTCGATTTTCTATGTCCCTCTATCTACATAGCCATCCCTATCTTCCATCAAAGCGGGCTGATTATCTTGCTAGCTTGCGACGATCCCAGAAACGGGCGAAGAAGAAGAAAAAGTGGAATTCACAAATGACTATCGACTCTCTAATAACATATGGTTATGCTTTATTCATTAACAAGATAATTGTTTTCATGTAATGTTATGTTATTTGGTTAATCTGATTATCCGATTAACCAAATCAATTAAACTTTGGTTTGGTTAATTCGATTTTCGTGTTAATTTGGACGGTTTGGTTATGACATTTTATTCCATGGTTAATAAAATTTAGACTTAATTGATTTGGTTATTACCACGGTAACCATTTGAACACCCCTACCGACAGAGGTGCTAGTGTGTCGCACTCGTCTTTGAAAACTAGTGGTGCCTCCAGAGGTCCCCCAGTTGGGGCGAAGCTAGCCGCACAAAGTATGATTGATCTATCCTCTCCCTTAGCCATATCTGACATAGAGTGGGATTTAGAAATTGTTAATCTAGTGAGCGGTTACGAGAATACTGGTGAACTTAGGGTGAATTTAGACCATCCTGATTTTAGCCTTTTAGGGTTAGATGGAAATGCTTTGGAAGACACGGGCGTCTCTTTAGCTTTGCGGGGTGCCACCTCCGTGGTTGGCGATAATCTGTGTGACTTCCTGTTTTCTGAGTTAGAAAGTGAGTTTGATCGGGGTGCTCATGTGGTTACTCTGTCCTCAGATAGCACCAGCAGAGCGCACAGTGGATCTGAAGACTCTAGCAATGGCTCTGCTAATTCTCCCTCGCTGACCATCTCTGGGGCCCCGCCTATGGCGCCCTTTCAAGCAGTTGCGGACGATATGTACCGTGTGCGTCTGCACAAAGATATGTGGTAGGAGAGGAGATTCTCGAGTCTATATACCAATAGGGACCTCCTAACGTCGCTTATAGTCCCTCCCAGGTTCTGCGTCAGCTAAGGAACCATGGACTTCCGCCTGAGTGGGAGTATGCGGCTCTCTCTCCTATCGGGCGCTCTAGCTTCTGCCCCGGCTGGAGGATTGCGGTTCATATTGAACATATTCGGATGGAACTTCGATTCCCGCTGGATCTGATTCTGACTAACACTCTGCTATTCCTTAACTTTTTAATAGGCTGCCTCTCTCCTAGAATAATATTTCATTTCATTGCCTTCCGAGCGGCATGCGAGAAGCTGAATAAGACGCCTTCCTTCGATGCGTTTTGCCTCCTTTATGCTATGCGCGTGTCGAACAATTTTTGTCTTGTTACAAACGTGAGGCCCATGTAGGCTTTGTCTATGGGGCGTCAAAGTTGGATTCACCCTAGTTCACAGAATATTTCTTTACCCACCCGGCGGGAAAGTGGTATTCCATTGAGGTGGAACCGCCGACGGGCTTTGCGTTCGGCACCAAGATGGATTGGAATTCTGATCTTGACTTGCTTCGCGTTCGGCACAAAGGTCTTCTTGGTCGGATAATGTTAGTTTTCCAATTTCGTCTTCCTCCGAATGGGACCATAATGGCTGGAAATAGTTCGGTGCTTTCACGGTTAATTAGTTTCCATTTCAACTAACTTATTTTAAGTGTTTCGTGCCTTTACTTATGGGTTTCTTTTGTAGGTGTCCGCCGATATGCATCGACCGCAAGGCCGCCTAAACCAACCTCTGGTGCGCCCGTTGTTGCGACCGCTACTCCTTCTGGTAGCCAGCCGGAGAGGCAGACTACCGTTCTTCCAGCGACTATCGAGACTCAACTTGTGGTAAGCCGCTCAGGAGTGGTGAAGGTGGCGGAGTCCGGTTTGAGTCGAGGCTCTGGGAAGCGATCCTTGGGATGATTTGGTAGCGAAGGATGGGGAGACCGCGGGAGATCAGTCAAGATCGACAATGAAGCACGTCCTCATTGATACTACCCACAAGAAAAAACAGAAGAGGACCGATCTTTCAACAATCGCTATCTTTTCTCCGTATGCCACCTTGTACCTGGAGCTGGCTAAGCGTGCCCTGCATACCATCATCGAGCAGTTTTCTCTTTCCAGAGAATACACCCGAGTCACCGGGACCCCTGTCCTTACATTTGATACCCAGCATCTGGCTAGTGCCACCTCACGGTGCATGTTTGCTGTAAGTATATTTTTCTATTTGTTTACATGAGTTGCTAGCTAGTGCCCTCGCTCAGCGTCTGATTTTTGGAAATTTTTCTCAAGTATTCGCTCGAGGGCGATTTGCTTACTCGAGCTATGCCTTGATTTATCACCCGAGGCGGTCTCAAACTGGGGCTATTCGCGTGGCGAACAATTCTTTGTATATCACCCGGAGGCGGTTTTAAACTGTGGTTATTTGAATAGCGAATAACTTATAGCTTATCGCTCGAGGACGGTTTTAAATAGTGGTTATTCGAGTGGCGAATAACTTATAGCTTATCGCTCGGAGGCGGATTTGACTTCTTTGAATTGTGCATTAGTTTGTCACCTGGAGGCGATTTTAAACTGTGATTACCCGAATGGAGAATAACTTATAGCTTATCGCTCCGGAGAGGTTCGAACTTGCCCAAGTTTTTCGATTAAACACGTCGCTCTGAGTTAGGAGAGCGGATCTGGTGACTAAGGGGGGGTGCTTAGTCACTTGACTAAGCCCCTCCCAGCCCTTAGATCTGGACACTTCAATCTAATGGTTAAAAAGTGAGAAGGGCTATTTAATTAATGACAGGGGTAGTTTGGGTATTATGGAAAATATACGAAGTATACAAACTGGATTTACAATCAGTACAAACCATACAAACATACGAACAGTACAAACTAGAGCGACAAAACATACAAACATTACAAACGTATGAACTGTACAAACAATACAAACTAGACTAACAAACAATACAAACCATACAAACATACGAACAGTACAAACTAGAGCGACAAAACATACAAACATTACAAACGTATGAACTGTACAAACAATACAAACTAGACTGACAAACAATACAAACCATACAAAAAGAAAAAACACCCGGGTTGACTTTGGAGGCTCCATCCCTATATAGAGGGGCTCCTTCCCAAAGTCAACCCGGGTGTTTTTTAGACATACAAACAGTACGAACATGGTGGACAAAAATGACAAACTAGACCGACAATCCATACGAATGGGAAAAAACACCCGGGTTGACTTTGGAGGCTCCATCCCTATATAGAGGGGCTCCTTCCAAAAGTCAACCCGGGTGTTTTTTAGACATAAAAAACATTACAAACATGGTTAACAAACCATACAAACATACGAACAGTACAAACTAGAGCGACAAAACATACAAACAGATTTACAAACATTACAAACGTATGAACTGTACAAATAATACAAACTAGACCGACAAACAATACAAACCATACAAAAAGAAAAAACAACCGGGTTGACTTTCGAGGCTCCATCCCTATATAGAGGGGCTCCTTCCCAAAGTCAACCCAGATGTTTTTTAGACATACAAACAGTACGAACATGGTGGACAAAAATGACAAACTAGACCGACATTCCATACGAACGGGAAAAAACACCCGGGTTGACTTTGGAGGCTCCATCCCTATATAGAGGGGCTCCTTCCCAAAGTCAACCCGGGTGTTTTTTAAACATAAAAAACATTACGAACATGGTGCACAAAAATGACAAAGTTTACAAACATTACAAAAAAAACGACAAACATTACAAAATAACAAAGCATACAAACATTACAAAATATGTCAACAAACATCACAAAATTAGCATTGTCGCAGGGAAATTTTTCTCCGGCGACGATGTTCGTCGGAAAAAATTTTCCGATCAGAAAATTGTCCGACCAAAAAAATTCTCTCTTCGACCAAAAACTCTCTCTCTCTCTCTCTCTCTCTCTCTCTCTCTCTCTCTCTCCCTCTCTCTCTCTCTCTCTCTCTCTCCCTCCCTCTCTCTCTCTCTCTCTCTCTCTCTCTCTCTCTCTCTCTCTCTCTCTCTCTCTCTCTCTCTCTCTCTCTCTCTCTCTCTCTCTCTCTCTCTCTCTCTCTCTCTCTCTCTCTCTCTCTCTCTCTCTCTCTCTCTCTCTGGGGAATGGAATAATGGACCGTGGGGAATAAAAATGGCGCCCAGGGGAATGGAAATGGCGCCCATTCTTTCTTGGAAAATCTCCGGCGGCGGCGCACCGAGAGGGGTGGCGACGCAAAAAATCTCCGACGGCAGCGCACCGGGAGGGAGGGCTCGCAGACTTTTTTTTAATTAAAAATTAAAAATAAATACGAAATTACTACATTACCCTTCATTAAATTAGACTAATAGGAGCCCTTGGATTTTAATAAGGTTGAGTGGCTGAGATTCACTTAGGCATATAACTAAGGGGACCCCCTTAGTCACCTGATCTCAGCCCCTGAGTTAGTTTGTTATTTCGTGTACTTCCAAACAAAGAATACAAACCTGGAAAAGGTGCAGAAGTAGAACTACAAAGACAGTATAAAATTATTTTCTTCCTTTTCCCGGAAGAATTACCCACTAAAAGTCTATACCTACTTCCAGAATCATCTAGCTTCGCCATCTACGGAATCCCGTCCTGAAACTTCCGGTATCGCCGCGACGTCGGCGGCATTGACCCCAGAAACCAGCACAACAACAGCTTCCTCTAACTCCCGTCGTTCCTCTTCATCCTTATTTCTCAATTCAATCACAACCGACTCCAAATCCTCCTGGCACTCTGAATCCAGAGAATCGAAGGACGGCAAGGTCTCGAGAGTGATCTCCGAGCTCCGGATCGAATCGTCCTCGAGTGGCGACATCGACTTCAAAATCACCCTCTTTTTCTTCAGATTCTTCCTGGCTCTCCTCCGCCACCTCCGCAGGCCGATCACCACCGCAGCCGGGAAAACGCTCTTCCGCATCGACGTCCCCATCTGGGTTACCAGCGCGTAGAGCGGCAGGGTCACGTAGCCGCCCAGGAAGTGTACCAGCACCCCAATCAAAACCCTGATCGATATGTTCTCTGTTTCTCTGTGGAAGCACGATCGAGGCCCGAACTTTTTCTGCAAACCGATTTCGAGCGTTTCCCAAAAGGTATCCTCGTTAATTTTCGCACAGCTCAATTGAATTTTGGGTTCGTTGTTTAGGTAAAGTATAGTATGTCGGGGTTTACGAGATGGGTGTTTAGGGGTTTACCGTTGTCCAGGTGAAGAACGCCAACTGAAACGAGTTCTGCATCAATAATGGAAGTTACCATGATTGAATAAATCATTCAGTCAGGAACTTTCAGATTAAGGGTTCGTTTGGATCAAATTTACCTGGAAGAGTATGAAATGTATAAGGTGGAGAAGGAATTTGGGCGATCCGAACCAGAAGAAGCGATCGCTAGGTCTAACGAGCACGGTTCCTCTAACGACTTGGGATTTCCCCTGGCTATCTATGCACAATGACGTGATGATGTCTTGAAGTTTGGTACCAACCACCAGTAACATCTGCAGATATAGAATATAAGATGGCACAAGATGGTTCAACAGAGAACCCTCCTTGAAGACATTGTCCTGGCTTCTTCCACAATAGGATTTTACATGTTACTTACCACCAGTGGGATGAATGGCAGCCACAGGAAACTGTGGAAGTCTGCAGAATGTCGAACACAGCCAATCAGAAGTTTTCATTTCGTGTCTTGTACAGTTTGTTTAAGCATTGTGGTTGATGGATCTTATTATTACCGTGTGCATTGAAGAATATGGATAGCACAGAGAAGGTCAGAATCCATAGCCTGCAAAAGGAAATGGGCTTCAATCAGACAATCATCACTTCCCTTAAGAGTTTTGTGATGATGGGCCACTGGATCGAGGGCAGCGAGAGGCCCATCACCATGCAGGAGAAGAGAAGACTACCTCTTGCCGACCACAACACGGAAGTCGGATTCAAGAGCTCTTTTGATGAACTTCTGGAAATGGAAATCGATCTCTTGTTCAAAATGGGCCTGGAGTGGGTCATAAACTTGTTCGCGTCAGGGAAAATTCTATGCAAGTGTTCGTAAGCTTTCTTCAAAGGTGATCAGTAATAGTCAATAGTACCATGATAAATCCATGTCGGAGTGTGAGATAATCCACTTTGGTGACCGACCCAACAAACTGCCTCAAAACGCATGTCTGCAAACCCAAGGGTGGATCATGATTCAAAGTGGATATGAGCTCTTTGGGGCTTATTATGAATTCTCTTGTGAAAAAGATTTACTAACCGGCCAACGAAGAAACGGGTGTTCACTCCAAAAGCTCAGATGCCTCCTCCCAAACGAAGTTTGATGAGCCAGTTGGAAACTTCTTGGTTCTTAACGAAGACAGGAATTAGTTAGAAACATTCTTTGCACTTGATAGACCGTGATTTATCTCTTCGTATCATCACTCATGATCAGATTACTCATGAGTAGGGTTGCAAATGAGTCGAGTCAAGTGGAGTTGAATTTTGATCTAACTTGAATTCGGTTCGTTAAGACGTTAACAAATGAATCGAGCTCGAGCTCGGTTTGTTTATGAAAGGTTGCTTACCCTTTGAAGGAAGGTAGTGGAGAGTTTTGGTCTCTGCCTCCCACGACTCCCACTTGCTCATCTGCCAAAATTACGGTCCATCCATCCACATGAGGAAAAACATTCAACAATATTGACAGAGACTCCAATTCTGTTCCATTTTGATTGATGTCGCTTTCCAACCCACCAGATAATGCACTTGTCAAAATCACAGCGGTAATCACTAAAAAAGTTGAGTCTTTGATTATTCTGATCACCTTGGCCATCCCTAAGCTGAAGATGAGAATGGACGACGTGGCATGAAATGAAGCCAGCACGAACATCAAGTAATTGAGTTGCTGCACACCTTGCCTCGACAGCAATGACACTTTCCCCTGTTTCCAGTCCACACATTCATTACATGGTTATGAAGTTTTCAAGAGATTGTCTGACGTGGAGAAAACTATTCTAAATGGTTATATGTAAATTGCAGACCTGATTCGCACATATGAGTTCCTCGTCCTCCACCGAGCTAGAACCCGTTGGGAAGCCACAAGGAAGAAAAGTTTGGCTGAGCTTATGGGGAATGCAGATGCTTGCAATCCACCGCTCGCTTACCGCCAGAAACAACGAGCTCAAACCCAGCAGCATCATTTCTGCCACCACCATCAACCCATATAAACTAACTGCTTCAGCTACTAACTACCTACGCTACGCTACGCTCTAAGAATTTGAGTTCTTACCGGATTTGATCTTGCCCAATGACCGAAGCAGTGCCCTGCTCCTTTTCTTGGTGAGGTTCTGTTGCAATTGCGATATGTGCAATTTTAGTCAGAAATACAATGGGTTCATAGCCAGAAAGGTGAAAGAGGTAGTAGTAGACTAGGAAGGGTACCTTGGAGATGAGATGGATGAGATGCTCAAAAGCAATGGAAATGAGGATGATGAAGAAGCAAACTGTGGCCACGGCCCAAGTTGGTGTCCCTTCCACTGATCTTTCCCCACCATCGCCCATTCTGTCTTCTCTGCTTTCTCTCCTGAAATGGGAAGCAGAGTAAGTGTAGTAATTGATTTGCCTTTCAGCTTCGAGTTAATTCGGTGGCGCTTTCTTCCCTTTTGTATCAGTTCATGATTTCCTTTTATTATGGCAAGTCAAGTATTGAGAAGCAAAAAAGAGAAAAGAGGGTAAAAGAAAGCAATATTGGAGTCAAAACCCACTCGGTCCTGCCAATTTTGTTTCCAGTACAAAAAACGAAATGAGATAATCACATAGTTTTGCTGTCGTTTTGCAGTGTCCCGCTTCCAATAAAAAATGATTCCAATTACAAAAAGGGAAAATATGATTCAAAACTTATTATCCACTATAGTATGAGTTTTGTGTTATGAGACCATTTCCAATCCAAGGAAAAAAATGGAAAAGTGCTACAAAAATAGTGCTTCAATGGCAAGGCCAAAGTGCCAAATTTTGAAAGTTTTTGGACCATATTTGACACACAAGAAGACAAGAAGGCAAACGCTTGTTTGTTGGGATCTAAATTCATATTTTTGGCCGAATTTAATTTCTGATTAAGCATGCGATGCAGGTCTATCTACATGAGATACATGTGTTGTGTAATTTTCTTTAGCGTGTTATGTTACATTTCGTGCCTTGTATGAATAACAGGGTTGCTCATATCGTGGCAAAACAAGCTTATATCGTGAATTGATTATCGATCAAAGTTTTTTATTTTGCTTTGTCATATCGCATGTCCTGCGAAGACCTTGTATATTTTGTATTTAGTTGTTTTCCTTCGAGTTATTTTTGGCCAAATAAAAAAACTATTAAATAATTTATTTATTTCAGAAAGTAAAAAATAATATTTACGTTTATACATATAAATAATATGAGAAGTGTTAAACAAAATAATGAATGATTTTATAATAATGCGAAAACGTTAGTTTAGAACACATTCGGTGCATATGTAAAACAGATTCTCTTACTTACTGAGCTCTCTGGAGAATGCCATACCAACTAAATTATGGGAATGGATTGGAAGGTTTGCTGCTGTTTTGGTTTTATTTCCACAAAACCATTATTTTAATCACAGATTAGTCCATCCGAATTCCTTCCGTCCTTTGTTTTCCCCGCACCGTGGGTTCATATAAATCATATAGCCGTCGCCTACTAGCCTTGCCTAATATTCCCATATTTTTCCGATTCAACGCACATAAAATAGGCACAAGATATAGTACATATTCAGTAACTATGGGACCTTTTATTCAGAAAATTCAAATATAAGGGTGAAGAATTAAATGTCTTTTTATTTTTCTTTTATTTTCTTAATCGATTCTTTTTTTCGTTTTAACTCGGATTTTAAAAAAAAAATTTGCACAGATGGAACGAGTTCATTGTGCTCTACAAAATGATATCCATTTTTCAATATTTTCTTAGAAAAAAAAATTCAAGCATTTCGGTACCCACTGCATAGCATATGCTATCTTCTTCGTTTTTAATTCGTTTTTGAAAATTTTTGCACAGAAGGAACGAGTTCATCATGATCCATTGGATCTACAAATTTCCGGGTGAACAACAGGACCAAAAAATACCACACAATACCACCCTGGTACGGGGTGGTATCTTGTGGTACACAATGTTAAAAGTCGTAAATGACAGTTAATATACTTCTACTATCATGTATTCAACCATCATACAGTCTTGGTTTGTTCATACCACCATGATACACTTTTTATACCATATGTATGCTCTTATTTCAATACCAGTCAATACCATATGATATAGACTAGTAAAAATGGCTCAATTTTTTTTGTTCCAAAAATATATCAAAGTGGATATCATTTTGAAAAGCAAAATTAATCTGATCTAATTGTGTGAAAAAATTTAAATTTTGACTTAAAATTAGTGAGAAATCGTCTGTTAAATATTAGGGGGGAATTAAAGGCTTTTCGGGAGAGAGAAAGGACTCTGATGTGGCGGATTCTGATTGGATTATGCATAATTATTGACCATAAGGTTATTGACCATAAGGTTATTGACTGGATCCGCTCTCCATAAAATAGGGATGGTGGTGTGTTTGGTTTGTTTGTATTTCTTTTATGGTGGATTTTTACTTTTTTATATTTATTTATTCTTTTAATGGTATCGATGTTTTACTTTTGGGAGGAGAATAGTTATAATTAGTGTGACAAGGAGCACCAATAATGTCAAATAATAAGAGTTGTGACTTCATTAACGGTTGGAAGATCACATTCCCAATCATCTAATCTTTGATTGTCCAAAAGTTTTCAACTTTAAAAGTTTTACATGGTCTTTAATTATTTTTTTCTTTGTGCATCAAAATGTTTAGGCCAAATATTATAAGCGTCTAATATTTCCTTCAACTTGGTGACAACAATTTCGCGTACATAATTCAAATTATCATATGTCATGATCGAATGATATACATTTTCAACCTAGTTCTCAATTTGTTACTTAGGATTTGAATTTCTCAATTCATTCAATTGTCTAATTGATGGTAAATTTATCCACTAATTAAACATACATATAACATGTGCTCATCATTCAAACTGTGGTCGATCTTACTATTCATAGGATTAAACTCAAAGATATCATTTCATATCTTAATACACTCTCGAGTAGGGATGGCAGAATTACCCATGCCCATTGGGTTTTAAGTATCCAACCCATGTGAGTCAGGTCTGAAATCCAAGTCAACTTTAAATGGGTAAAATCTAATGGGTCAACACCCATACCCATAATGTTGGGTCCAGTTGGATTTTATCCATGGATTTGGGTTAAAAACCCAAACCCAAATAATTAAACGAAAAGGAAAAAAACATCGCCCACCACTTCATCTCCCTCTGGAACTCGATACGCTAGCTTTCTCTTCTCAGATCGATCGGATTCCGGGGAGCAAGAGGGTCAGGTCACTTTGCCCCGTGGTCGGCTTCCTCAACACCGTCGACGGCTTCGCAACTCGCTAGCTCCTCCTATCCCTCTCGATCACGAGACCAAGTGTTTTCTCTTCTTCGATCGGTCAGAATCCAGAGAGCAAGAGGGTCTGGTTTCTTTTTCTCGTCGCACACCCCCTCAACACCGCCGACGGTTTCGCGAAACCTGCTCTTTCTCTCCCTTTCGATCTCGAGACCGCGAGAAGCCCACTCCTCCAGGCTCCAGGTATTATTCATCTTACCCTAAGTTTTTGAACTGGGTCTTTTGAGAGCTCTGTTAGTTCATTCAGGGGATTTGATCAAGGGATAGGGTTTTTGAGCGGGTCTTAGTAGTGAATTGGGTCTAAACTGTGATTGAATTTTAGTTTGAATGAAAGTTTAATGTCAATGGAAATTTTGATTGGAAACGTTTGCTGCTTGCTTGGTTACTAAACGTGTCCAATGTTTGCTGCTTGCTTGTTTGTCGTGATATTAATGTATATGGTCCTTTGCTGCTGTAATTCTAGTTCTGGTGGGTCTTTTCTGTGTTGCATGTGCTAGTTGTTGTGTAGAAGGCATCAGCTTATTAATGTATATGGTTCTTTGCTGCTGTAATTCTATTTCTGGTGGGTCTTTTCTGTGTTGCATGTGCTAGTTTGTTACATTAAATACTTCTAGGAGAAAGATCATAAAAGGGGATTCATCTTCTAGGAGGCGAAGGCAGCAACTTATTAGTTTATTACATTACATACTTGCAGCTTGCCTAGCGTATATGCATTCGTTAAGTTGCATAAGGAGAGAATTGGGCAGTTCAGTGTTGCAAAAGGGAATTTTTTTTTGCTGGGAATAAAGTGTGCAAAGAAGGCATTGTGAGAATATAGGTCAGAATAGGAAAAGAGTGTTATATGATATATGGAGGCTCTGATTGATGTGTGTTATGATCAGTAGGTTTCCATTTTTGTAAGTGGAGGGGAGAGCTGCAAAGTTTAAGTTATTAGTGTAGCAGTAGTGTGTAGTTGCATAAGGAGAGAATTGTAGTTGCTTTGTTCAAGCTTGTTTACTCTCATTTTCATATGCATTGGTCTCCATTTACAAACCGTGATGAGCTGTTAGAATTTCAAGCCTAGATTAGTAATTGTTATATCATTATATTTTGCAGGTGTTGGTCGTTCAACTCAAACCATCTTCTGTGATAATGATCATGGTGGTGATGAACAAGTGATGAAATGTATTTAGGAGAACCCTTGCAATGGCGGTCGCCCACTGAGTTGGAGAATAACCAAGATTTGTGGGTAGCTCTCATTTTCCTTCAAAACAACTCATTGATTTGATTTCACACTACGATCGTCAACCTTAGGTCACAGATCGTGACCGCCCGAAGGATGACAACGACGATTCTGACTCTGCCTCCGACCTCATCAACACCGAGGAAGGCTGTCGGAGCCCCGATGCTCCGCCGCCGAGTTACAACCCCACCACCCAGCAGCTCTTCACGGAGAGCAAGGGGCCGGAGCTCATCCCATCGGCGGCGGCGCCTGATCAGTGGCTGAAGTTGTCGGAAGTGGAGTCCCCGACGCCGCCGAAGCAAGTCGAGCAACGGAGGAAGAGTAGGCGCAGATCCAGTTCCAGAAAGCAGGAGATAGCTATAGCGCAATTTTACATTTTAGTACCTGATATTTATAAAGAGATACAAACAGGTCCAACATCATGTGCAGAAAATTTTATTTTAATACCTTAAAAATTTTGTTTTGCATTTTTCGTACCTGATAAATAAAACATTTACTAGCATGTCCAAAGAGATGGGTACCCAAGCTCAATCCATACCCATTTTCAAATTGAAAATAAAATCCAAACCCAACTCCACCTACCCAAACACTATCCAAATCCATATAGGATAAATTCATACCCAACCCATATAGATGGGTATAATTGGATTTGGGCAAAAATACCCATGGATGGATAAATTGCCATCCCTACTCTCGAGAATGCGTTGTAACCTTGTGACGTGTAGATGGGCTAGGATTGGCCAATTTCTCTCTTTCTTTTTCTCCCTCTAGGTAAGCTATATATATATAGAGTTATTCTTCTTTCTTGTACAATCACAAAAACCCTTATAAGATCTTATAGCTTTGATAGTGCCTACTCTCCTGTGGAGTGTGGACTAGTTCCAAATCTCGGGAATATCACTTATACCTGTTTCTGTTTTGTTTATTGTTTCAATTAATCCGTTATCTTGGTTTGACAACAAAATGTACATGATGCTATTTTTCATCAATACTACTATTGGCGAATGCATTTAATGAGTGACATATTAAACGCTATAATCCAATACTTTTTGAGAAACTATTACTATTCTTATTTTTTTAAACAAAAGATAATCCAATATATTGATTAAAGAAGAGACAATTACATCCTAGACTGTAGCCAGGCGAGATAATCAAAATAACGACACGTAGTCGGGTACAAACAAAGGGCCTTTCTAGCCACCAAATGGGCTACCTTATTGTTACGCCTCCCTACAAATCGTATACTAAGGTCGTCGTGTCCCACAAAATACTACGGATGGCCCCTACCCGGTTATCGTGGATATCCGCTCGGTTGATCTTATCAATTATCACGTTGGTATCTCTCTCAAATATCTCCGTAAACTCCATGCTTCGACACCAGAGAATCACTTCTCGGAGAACAAGTATTCCACAACCAGAGGGTCATCCAGCACCGAAAACTGTACCCCAGCAGACAACAGGACATCCCCCACTTTGATTATGAATAACCATGTCGCCGACCGAGTGAGACGCACTTTTAATTGCCCCGTCCCACATACAAACTACCGCATTTGGATGCACAGCACCCAATGGCTGAGCCTGCGAGGTACGGTGCCGAGGCCCCTGGTACGACGGCAAACTGATCCATTCCTGGCATTGCTGGTGATACTGACGCATCAGAGTAGGGAATCCAAATTGTTTTCCCTAAAAGACGACCTAATTCAGGGACCGCCAGATCCGCCAAAGGAGCGTACCACCGCCATAAAAAGCTGAGGTTGGTTGATAAGCAACATCAACCTCTTTAGGAACAACAGGGAAAATATAACGGGGTAAACCCTGACCCAGATATTCCATCCCTGAATAATCTCATAAAGCCCTGACTACGAGGCAATCCAAAAACAAGTGCTCCATCGTTTCAGATTCTGGCCAATACTATTACTATTCATCAATAGTGCTATTCTTTTTGATAGGGTATCATAGTGATTAAGGGATTAAGGTCATGGCTAATGGCATGGAGAAGGAAGAAGACAAGAGGAAAAAGACAAGGCTGGGGGACAAAAGACAAGGTCAGGCACCTGACATCAGCAAGGACAAGGGGCAGGGGGACACCCTCTGCCAAAAGGACTATGAACAGTGTCAGAGAGTCTGAGGCGCCCGACCAGAGCATTTATGGCTTGGCAGGCGCCCAGACCATTACCTAACTCTCAATTGTGTATAAATAGGAGTTCTCTCCTCATAAATAAGATCATCTACTCTTTACTCTATCTTCTCTCTACTTTCCCTCTCTACATACTACTTCTCTTCTTCTACTTCGGACGAGGAGGGGCGCCTACCCTTTCAAGGTCATGGCTGACACCCCAAACCCCTTGGACCCGAGCGACCCCCAGTCGATCGGGCTCAAACAATTGGCGCCCACCGTGGGGCCAAGCATGACTTTGAAAGACGCTTCCAACTCAAAGAAGGGGGAGGAAAGGAGCCCGGCGCCTACGAAGACGCCACTCAAGCAAGTTGTTGGTCGTGAAGCCATCAACCCTCAGCCGCTCACCATTCAAGGCTTGGAAGCATCCGACGACGAGGATCCATCGGGAAACGGAGAAGGCGCGGGGCGCATGGAGGACCAACTGGCAGAACTCCGGGAGAAGCAAGCACTTCAAATGGCGAGCATGCAAGGCCAACTAGACCAAGTCATGACCGCATTGACGGCGCTCACCAAAGGCAATGACCAGGCGCCTCCCAACTCACAAGAAGTCGTGGAAGAGAGGAGGCGCCTCCGAGGAAAAATGCTGGAAGCAGAGGCGCCTCCCATGAACTCCCCAAGGGAGGGTGTAGGCGCCTCGCCAAATGAGGATGCAATGGAAGCAGACGACGATGTCTACCTGGAAAAGTACGCCCGACTCAACTATGGCGCCTTGGAGGAAAGGAGTCCTCAAATCATTAGACAACCATTGTCAAAAGGAGTGCTCGAGACACCAATCCCACCAAATTTCGCAAGCATCGGTTTACCATCGTATGAAGGAAAGTCTGATCCGGAGGATCACTTGAGTGCGTTCTGCCGCAAAATGCAACTCCTCAACGCGTCCGACGCCGCCTTGTGCAAGGCATTCCCCTCAACCTTCACCGGAGCGTGCAGTAGTTGGTACTCGTCGCTTCCGGAAGGCATCATTCAGAGCTTCGCTCAATTCGCATTGCTATTCACAACAAAGTATGCAAGCCAGAAGAGGCAGACGCTGACGGTCCGGGCACTTGTCAACCTTAAGCAAAGAAAGGGAGAGAGCCTCAGGCACTTCATGGGGCGCTGGTGGGAGGTTGCGTCCGATGTTAAAGACCTAACCCCTCCACTCATGCGCACCAACCTGATGGACGCCAGCACTAACGAAGAGCTAAGGCGCTCTCTGGCCAAAAGAGAGATAAGACAGGTGGCCGAGCTGGAGGAAAAAATTCAAAAGGCAATTCTCATGGAGGAGGCGCTAGGGTCAAAGGAAGAAGAACAAGGAGGTAGCTCTAGGCGCCCAGCTCAGAGTGGGAGGGGCGAGGCGCCTAGGACCAGAAGACGGAGTCCTGATCGACGGGATGATACCCGACGTCCTAATGTCTGGGTAAGAAGAGACGTTCTTGCAAATTCACAAGAGCCTCGCCGCGATCGCACCAATCGCGAAAATGTGAACCAATCTCGTGGGCAGGCGAACATGTACTGTGAGTACCACAACTCGCGCACTCACAACACCGTCGACTGCCACTACTTCAAAAAAGCGCTCAAGATAATCTCCGATCGAGGAGGGGTAAGGGAGATGATCCAAAAGGCAGATCAGGGAAACCAATCCCCGCGGGAGCGCAGCCGCTCCCCGGTCGCCAGGCCACCAGTACAGGAGCGCCTAGGCCCCAACCCGAACGTCAAGGAGATAAGAACCATCGCGGGAGGGGAGCCTAGCCGAAAGAAAAAGCGCAAGGGGCAGGCAAGCGACACATGGTGTATGAAGATCGCAAAACAAGATGGTCCCGACCTGTCGTTTACATCACAAGACTATCCTCCAGAGGGCCCGTCTGAAAGCCCTCTCGTCATCAACATACAAGTAGAAGGTTTCAAGGTGTTCAGAGTGCTGGTGGATAGTGGGAGTTCCGCTGACATACTCTTCTACTCTTGTTGGCGCCAAATGCAGACACCCCCTGAGGTGATGCAAGCTTCAGAAGCCCAACTTGTCGGCTTCTCCGGAGCGAAGGTGAAGGTGTTAGGAACGGCGCGCCTAAAAGTCAAGGTAGGAGATGAGGAGCCGAGTGCTACACACCCAGTGGACTTCCACATTGCCGATTGCCCGTCCGCTTATAATGCCATTCTGGGAAGGCCTTTCCTAGCTAAGTTTGGAGCTGTGGCCTCAACCTGTCATCAAGCAATGAAATTCCAAACACCCCAAGGAATGGGGATAGCCAGAGGAGATGTGAAGGCAGCAAAGGCGTGCTATGCAGCGACCCTACACAAACCAAAAATACACACGATTGATGCCAGGCCAACAGAGGTGCCGCGCCCAGGAGCAGTAGATTCAGAAATTGAGCTGCCACTAGACCCCGACGACCCAAGCCGAGTCGTCCGACTCTCAGCCCATTTGCCGGAGCACATGCGCCTCCCAATGATCAACTTATTACGAGAGTACTCAGACTTGTTTGCTTGGAGTCCTGAAGACATGCCAGGAGTTTCCAGAGACCTCATGGAACATAAGCTTTCTGTGAAACCAGAAAGCGTGCCAGTACAGCAAAAAAGAAGGGGAGCGTCGTTGGCAAGGAGGGTAGCCATGATGGAAGAGGTACAAAAGTTACTTAAGGCAGGATTCATCCGAGAGGTGCAGTACCCGAAGTGGTTGGCGAACACAGTGTTAGTCAAGAAGCACAACGGGACATGGAGAATGTGTATTGACTTCACCTCGCTAAACAAAGCATGCCCGAAGGACCCGTACCCCTTACCAAGAATTGACCAGCTGGTCGATGCCACCTCCAACCACGAAATGTTAAGCTTTCTCGACATGTTCTCAGGGTACCACCAAATCCCTCTCAGCGAAGAAGATCAAGAGAAAACGGCTTTCATGACCCCGTATGGGAACTACTGCTATGTAGTGATGCCATTTGGTCTGAAAAACGCGGGTGCCACCTATCAGAGGATGGTAGACAAAGTATTTGGAGAACAGATAGGACGAAATGTGGAGGCATACGTAGATGATGTGTTAATCAAGAGCAAGAAAGAGGGTGACCATCTGAGCGACCTCAGGGAGACGTTCGAGAACCTGAGGCGTCACAATCTGAAGCTTAACCCCCTTAAGTGTGTATTCGGAGCAGGTGCGGGTCAATTCTTAGGCTTCATGATCACTCGCCGTGGTATTGAGGCTAATCCCAAGCAGATAAAAGCAATTTCCGAACTCAAGTCACCAAGAACAGTAAAAGAGGTTCAAGCGTTGGCAGGTAAACTCGCCGCTCTTAACAGGTTCATCCCAAGGTCAGCGGATAGGTGCGCCCCACTTTTCAATTCTCTAAAGAAGAAATCCAAGTTCAAGTGGACGGAAGAATGTGAGAAGGCGTTCGAAGAGATGAAGACTCTGCTAGTGAATCCCCCCATCCTCGTAGCTCCGAAGGAGGGAGAGCGTTTGTTCCTTTACATAGCCATATCAGACGTAGCTATCAGTGCGGTGCTTGTTCGGCGTCACCTTGAAAATCTTGCAGATCAGCCGGTATACTACATTAGCAAGACGCTTCTCCCAACTGAAAGAAGGTACCCAGCCATCGAGAAGGCAACCCTGGCATTGGTAACTGCCGCCCAAAAACTGAGGCCCTATTTTCAGGGACACACGGTCACCGTACTAACTAACCTGCCAATGAAGAGAATTCTTCACAGCACAAATGCTTCGGGACGTCTAACCAAATGGGCAGTCGAGCTAAGTGAGTTCGATATCCAATATGCTCCTCGACCTTCAATTAAGGCTCAAGTCCTAGCAGATTTTGTGGCAGAAGGAACGATCGAACCTACGGGAGTCGATGAAGGAAGGTGGAAGCTGTTTGTCGATGGTGCGGCAAGCAAGACAGGGGCAGGCGCGGGCATAGTCTTGGAGACGCCAGGGGGAGTCACACACGAAGTGGCCTTACGATTCTCAACACTTAAAACCAACAATGCGGCAGAATACGAGGCACTTATCAACGGCATGCGCATCGCAGAGGAGCTAGGGGCAAGGCGCCTGGACGTCTTCTCCGACTCCGCATTGGTGGTTCGGCAGGTGCTGGGGGAGTTTGAAGTCAAGGAAGATTGTTTGCTGCGTTACGTGGAAGAAGCAAAGAAGAGGGCTCAGGGTTTCGAGGATTGGAAACTCTCTCATATAGCGCGAGGTGACAACGCGCACGCGGATGCGCTTTCCAAATTAGCCACAGCCGTCGACTTTGAAGAGGAACGACATGTAATTGTCGAAAAGGAGAGCCCGAACACTCCGGAAATGGGGGTAAACAGTGTTAACGTCAATCAAGAGGAGCAAGATTGGAGGGTGCCGATCGTTGAATACCTCATGAATGGCACCATTCCGACAGATCCAAAAGAGGCCACAGGAGTAAGAAGGCGGGCGGCACGTTGCACTATTATTGGCTCGGAGTTACACCGACGGTCGTTCGAGGGAGTATATCTCAGGTGCCTGGGAAAAGCTGAAGCAAAGTGGGCACTCCGCGAAATTCATGAGGGTGTGTGTGGGAGACATGGGGGGCCGAGAAGTTTGGAAAGAACACTCAAGCTGCAAGGGTACTACTGGCCAACCATGAGAAATGATGCAAAACAATTCGCTGCGGCATGTCACGCGTGCCAAACCCATGCCCAGGAGCATCACCTCCCAGCCACCGCAATGCAAGGAAACGTCAGTCCTTGGCCCTTTGCCCAGTGGGGGATGGATCTGGTGGGTCCTTTCCCCAAAGCATCGGGAAAACGGAAATACCTTATAGTAGCAGTGGACTACTTCACAAAGTGGATTGAGGCTGAGCCGCTGGCCACCATTACAGCAAAGCAAGTCGAGAAATTTGTCTTCAACAACATACTGGCACGGTTTGGCATCCCAAGCTCTATTGTCACTGATCATGGCAAACAGTTCGACTGTACCTCCTTCGCAGATTTCTGTCAAAGTTACAATATCCAGCTCAAGCTCTCGTCAGTAGCATACCCAGAAGCAAATGGACAGGCAGAGGCGGCAAACAAAACCATACTTCAAGGACTGAAGAAGCGTCTTCATGAGCAGAAAGGAAATTGGGTGGACGAGCTCCCTCACGTCCTGTGGGCACTACGCACCACCCCCAAAAGCTCCACAGGCGAGACCCCATTCGCCCTAACCTTTGGTGCAGAAGCAGTAACCCCCACGGAAGTTGCGTTGCCCACCTTGCGTGTCCAATGTTTCGGCGAAGAAAACAACGCAAGCATGGCTCATGAGCTAGACATGCTAGACGAGAAAAGAGTTCAGGCGCTTAGGAAATTGGTGGAGGATAAGGAGCAGTTGGCAAAATACTACAACTCAAAGCTGAGGCCACATCACATCGAAGAAGGAGATCTTGTCCTGAGGAAAGTATTCCGTCCTAACCCGAATCATGGGAAGTTGGCTGCTAAATGGGAAGGACCCTTTGTCGTAAGGGAGGTAATAGGTCCAAGCACTTTCAAGCTCGCCACCATGGAGGCAGAACGTGTGAGCAAGACTTGGAATGCAAAGCATCTGAGGAAGTACATGTGCGACCAGGAAGCACGAGAGTAGTCGGAAGATGGACATTTTGTAGGGAAGAGGGGCGTCCTTGGAAAGACGTAGCCCGAAGACACCCTAAGGAAAATCGGAGTGTGTTCAGTTTTCTTTACTTTTCTTTACTTCAAAGTAATCCAAAAGATAGGCATTTTTGTAGGGGGAGGGACGCCTTCAAAGAGGTGCAACCCAAAGACACCCTAAAGAAGGTAGCAACATAGGAGTCATATTTCAGAGTAGTATTAATCGAAGTTTATGGGAAAGGGGACGCACCCTGGCGATACCCCATGTAACCCTTTATTTTGCTCAAGGAATGGAGGTTCATTACTCGGCAAGGCAAAACTATCCCTGTTTTAACAGATGGAGTCTCTCCTGACTCGCTTCCTCCGTCGAGGAGAAGCCTAAGCGTGTTTCCTCTTTTTCAAGAGTGCGCGTAAGAAAAGCTAAGTTCTTGTCTAGGATAAGCATCCTAGCGGAACATGTTTCCCGCGAACCAGCGGAAGAGCCCTAGCGCTTACACTTGGTTTTCATCCAAGTATCGGGCGCTCGCTGTGCGAGTCCCCATGAGAGGTGATAAAATTGATATCCCTCGTAAAAATTCCTGCCTCGGCAGAAGGGGTCACCCAAACCCGCTTCCTCCGTTGAGGAGAAGCCTAGACGTGTTATTTCTTTTTCAAGAATACGCATGGGAATCCTAAAACTTGCTTCCTTCGTCGAGAAGAAGCCCAGGCACGTTACTTCTTTTTCAAGAATACGTGTGAAGAGACCTAAAACTTGCTTCCTCCGTCGAGGAGAAGCCTAGACACGCCACTCCTCTTTCAAAGAATACGCAGGGGCGCCCCAAAAAGAAAGAGCCTGGGCGCGTTACTATTTCTTACCAAATATATGACAGGGCTAAAACAACTTGCACAATAGGTGGTGCTGCTGAAAACGAAAAACTTGCCGATAACACTGTTTCAAAATAACAGCCCGAAGGCTAAGCATCCATAGACATGCAAGGGAGAAATGAGCAGAAGATAACATAGAAATTGACTAAGTCCAGACGAACAAGGAAAAGAAAAACGCCCCAGCTCCACTAATCCGACTTGCTCGAGTGATTGTCGGACGAGCTAGAGTCACCATCGGTACCACCATCCGAGGCGCCACCCTGACCATCGACAGCAACCACGTCCACGCCACCTTCCTCGGCACCAGCATCGGCATCAACGTTGTCACCCACTCCCTCTTCCCCAACCTTCTCGACATCAACCTCCACATCATCGGCCGAAGAGTCACCCTCATCCAAGGGGTACGGGTCCGAGTCAGAAGGCTCGTTATCCGTACCAAGGAAGAGGAAGTAATCATCCATGGCCTGCCAGACTTCCGGAGTATCCCACTTCATGTCAGGATTGTCGGAACGGACCTTCTTCCGAATGCCGATGAAAGCTCTTTTCTTCACTCCGAGCAGAAGGTTCTGCTGCCACTCACGGAACTCCGCTGATGACAAGTGGGCGTCTACGGCATCTTCACGCTCCTTGACCAGTCTCTTCTTGAATTCCTCCTAAAAAAAAAAAAAAAAAAAAAAAAAAAAAAAAAAAAAAAAAAAAAAAAAAAAAAAAAAAAAGGTTACGCGCTTAGCTCGAATGAAGGGAGAACAAGAAAGACATAGCAAGAGGACTCACCTTCTGGTGACCCCTAGCAGCAGACATCGCCAACAGCTCCTTCTCCAAGGTCTCAATCCGCTTCGCCTGGAATGCTATCTCCTTCTCCTTCTCCTCACGAGCAGAAACACTCTCAGCAGCCAAGGCGTCTGAAAGCTGCCGCTTCACCGATGCCAACTCATCCTCCAGACGAGAATTGACACCTTGGAGAGTGATCTTGTCAGTTTTCAGCTGAGAAGCCTGCAGGAAGTTCTGATGGGCGCGATCCCGATTCTCCGCACTCTTGTCAGAAAGAGTAACCACATCAAGCATCGCCTAAACAAAAAACAACAACGATTAGTAATAAAGCATGATCTACTAAAAGCAAAAGTGTGTGGGAGCATACCTGGAACAAGTGCTGGCACGCCGAGCCTGCAGGAGAGGTACCCTCGTCAAGGGGAAGCTTAAGGAATTTCTTCAACTCCAAGGCCGAAGTAAAGGCGCTTGGAGCATTGAGGGCAGCAGACGGAGAGATTAGAACAGGCTCCTTCGGCTTTACGGCACGTCGCGAGCGAGGAGGTGCCAGGATCTCATCAATACTCCCAAGACTTGGCTTATTCTTCTTCTTCGGAACCACAACGGGAGAATCAGCCGAGGCATGGCGCTTCCCTAATGTCTTCTCTGGGAGAGGGTCGCGCGACCCCAAGGAAGGAAGCAATCGAGGAGACGCCTCCTCGATGTCGTCAAGCGCCTTGCCGGATGAACGGGGAGTCCGCTCGGCAGGGATGCTAGGCGCCTTCTGTGCCCTAGCTCCGGAGGCCCCAGGAACCTTCTTCGTCATCTTCGCTAGGCTGGAGTAGTCAAAATCTGCAAAAAGGAGAGTTACGCAAGCAGCATAAGTAAAAGAGTTGAAATAAAAATTGTTATTAAAGAAATATACCATGATCGTAGAGCTCTCCCAACGCGCGCGCCCTCTCCCCTTTTCTCTTAAGATCCACAGGGGGCGCTCGAAGAATGTAATGCTTCTGTTCACGCTCAAGCTTCTCTAGAGGGAAGTCCTTGGCCCACTCCTCCACCGAACCCTCACGCCACAAGGTGGAGAGGGGCGCCCCCGTCAGAGCATGCCAGGTACCACTACGCGGCTTAACGAAAAAATAGGAGCAATACCATTTGCTGGGAAGCTTGGGTGAGCCTTTGCAAACCCGACCTTGGTACTTGGTGTCACGCTTTACGGGTGACCAACCATGTTTGCCCCGCTCTAAATTATATATACTCCGGAAGATGGAAAAAGAAGGGGTGTAGCCTAGGCGCTTACAGATAAGGCGAAATGCACAAGTATGAAAAATAAGTGAGGGGGACAAGAAACTAATGGGACACCCAATCACCTCCAAGATGCCCGATAGAATAGGGTCGAGAGGGAACTTCAGGCCACACTTAAGATATTCTGAATAAATGGCAAACCAGCCCTCGGGGTAGCTACCGACACGCCCATTGCGATCAGGAAGCGCATACTCCCAATCTGTGGGGTACCCCAACCCACGGATATAGGTCAGAACCCGATGCCTCTGGATGGTGGGGCGCTTATCGGGGCCGAGAAGACGAACAGAAGGGGGAGGCGCCTGCCCACCCCACATACCGCGCCACAGCAGTAGGCAGTAATCCAAATCATCAATGGCCCTGAAATTGCCCACGGCGGGCTCAGGATCTACGCTTGATACGTCTCCCTCAGAAAACAACTCTTCCTGTATTTCTGACTCATCCCCCTCAGCATCATCAACGGCCTCGGCGAGCCGCCACTTAGCTTTTCTATACACTGCCCAATCAACTAACAATCCCTAAACACCAGTGCTAGCATGAAGGAGATAAAAATGAAAAGAGAACATAACTTACCCATTTTCCGAACCCTGCTTGTAGAGGCTTGGTTCTTTCTTTTCGCAGGAGCAGCAGCGCCACCCATAGAGGCAGAGGGTTGCGAGTTATTCGATGCCATAGCAAGAAGAGAGAGGTGGGCAGTGAAGTGGATCCTAGAGGAGAATTGAGCGCAGCGTCTAAGCCGATAGCAGGCAGGCAAAAAGCCGTTATCGCACCCCGTGACCCTGAGTGGAGAGGCGCCTCGGACGCCCCGATACTAAAAGACCTGTCACAAAGAGTGAGGTGCAGGATAAGAGCGAGGCACTTCCGAAGTAAAGCAGTCAGAAAATGAGAAGCAGTCAAGCAGCGCTCAAGAAAAGCTAACAACAAAGGGGGGCGTCTCACGAAATCATCATCACCAAAGGCGCCTATCAAAGAGTACAATTACTTGATAAACAGATAAAGGAGAGGCGCCTCACAGAGGAGAGCGCCACCCCAGCAAAATTTGGCAAACAAGAAAAAGGAGAGGCGCCTCCCTAAAAATCATCATCAAAGGCGCCTAGACATTACAAAAAACTCGACAACAAATAGGCAGCAAGTATCACCATCATAAGCGAAAACCATCATCATCATAATCGTCATCATCATAGGCAACAAGTATTTCAGCCTACAATCCCTAATTGGAGGCAATAATCAAAGGCGCCTATGATAGAAACCCTAATCGAATTGTCAATCGGATGATCATAGGTAATAGCTGAAGGCGCCTCCTCTCTATTCAAGAGCATACAATCGGAGGCGCCACCATTCCAATCCAAAGAGCACGTACCTGATGAACACGAGGGCGAGCCGAGCAAGGTATCGTCCGAAGGAAGAGGGAAGGCGCCTTCGAAAATGAATTGGGTAGGGAGAATGGACGCGAAGCTCCGGCGGAAAAGGAAGAAGCGGAGGCGCCTTCGCGAAGAGTGGCGCCGAAAAATGCAGAAGGCCCCGGCAAAGTGAAAGGGGAAGCGGCGCGGGCCGAGTTGACGGGGCAGAGGCGCCTTCGCAAAACAGAGCGCCAAGGAGGAGAGGAAAGGCGGCCGAGAGGAGCGCCTATGCGAAGCGCGATTGGAGGAGAGGCGCCTATTGCGAGGACGCCTATGCAAAGCGCGACGCAGAGGATCGGAAGGAGAGGCGCCGAAGCGGGGGAGGCGCCGAAGAGGAAGGCAGATCGCAAAAAAAAAAAAGGGGGGAGAGGAGAGAGTGGGCGGCCGAAAAAATGAAAAGGGGGGAGAGGAGAGAGTGGGCGGCTGAAAAAATGAAGGAGGGGGGAGGAAAGGAAGTTTAAATAGGGGGTAGGGGAGAGAGGGGGCGTTTCCCAATGCAGGCTATTTAAAGCCCAACCCATCCACCTTTCCCTCTCGAATTTGCCTAAGTCTGATGGAGTGTTTAACCCACTACCACCACAAGTTGCCTATTGGGAGTAGCGCTTTCACATCCTCCCCCAAAATTTTTCAAAGCCGCCGCGATCGCAGAGGCATTATCCTTGCAAATTGCTATTGCCGTATTCACCATCTTTATTTCTATTCTGTATGGATATCTTCCTTAATTCTTCCCTATTCTCACTTTCATTTTTATTTTTTCATTTCCACTTTTATTTTTATTCTTATTTTTATTTTTATTTTTATTTTTATTTTTTATCTTAGTAGTTGGCCTTCCTTTCAGCTTCAGTTTTTGGGTTTTTTTTTTTTTTTGTTTGCCGATGCCACACTGCTTGTGCCATCGCCAAAAGGGGCAATTGATAGGGTATCATAGTGATTAAGGGATTAAGGTCATGGCTAATGGCATGGAGAAGGAAGAAGACAAGAGGAAAAAGACAAGGCTGGGGGACAAAAGACAAGGTCAGGCACCTGACATCAGCAAGGACAAGGGGCAGGGGGACACCCTCTGCCAAAAGGACTATGAACAGTGTCAGAGAGTCTGAGGCGCCCGACCAGAGCATTTATGGCTTGGCAGGCGCCCAGACCATTACCTAACTCTCAATTGTGTATAAATAGGAGTTCTCTCCTCATAAATAAGATCATCTACTCTTTACTCTATCTTCTCTCTACTTTCCCTCTCTACATACTACTTCTCTTCTTCTACTTCGGACGAGGAGGGGCGCCTACCCTTTCAAGGTCATGGCTGACACCCCAAACCCCTTGGACCCGAGCGACCCCCAGTCGATCGGGCTCAAACACTTTTATTAAAACAATTAATATAATTAGATGGTGTACAAACTTGCCAAACATTTTTGCGTGTCGGATACTCTAATTCGATATTTTCTTTGACGTGGAAAAGCCTTACCAGAAAAAGAAAAGGTAAAATTACAGAAAAACAAGTTGCGAAGGGTGCTCTATCAGCCCGGCCCACTACAAAAACTCCACGCTCGCCGGGCTTTTGGGCTGAACAACCCTTTTCGTCATCTGGGCCCTTGGGGGCGCCGGCAAGTGTTGATGCAGCGGCTTGGAATTGACGTCGGCGGAGCAGAGAATAGCCACCGTGATCACGGCCGAAACGAACATGGGCACCGGCCCAAAGAACCACATCAACAGATTCAGCGCGAAGTACAAAGCTCGGAGTCCCAGGCACCAAAAATCGCCGGCGCGTATCACCGTCGTCTCCACGCTCTTCACGGGGACGTCGCTGCTGGGGATGCTAATGAGGTAGTTGGCGTGGACGAAATGCGTCGCCGAGGAAACGAAGCAAGAGAAGGCGAGGAGGAAGCAGAGCATCAGGCTAATGTATTTGATCGATAGCGTGCAGGCTCTTGTGTCGCCGTATATCAGCTCGCTCTGGAAGACGTTGGGGGAGTTCCCACCGAGCCAGGCGCCAATCAGAGAGCTGAGGGTTAGGGAGATTGAAGCCAGGACAGTTGCAGCCGAGGTGTTCGATGAAATTACTGAGAGAGCGATGGCAACATCGTCCTTGTCGCCCTGTGAAATTGAATTGGTGGGTGAATGGGAAATTGGGTTCGGGGAAAGGGGATTCATGAAAGAAGGAATTTTGTTTGATTACCTGCATGATTCTCTCGACCCAAGCTCTCTTGTCATTGTTCTGGAAGCCGATAGCGGTGCTGTGAGGGTGATTGAGGTATCTGTAGAGAAGGAAGAGGTTGTAGCTGAATAAGATAGCCAACGCAAGAGGGACGAGTAGTAAATCCAGCTCTTCCTTGTGGAAATCCATCTCAGGCCTTCCTTCTTCTGCCTCCCTTCGTCGAGCCAATTGGATTGAGGTGAGTTTTGCTTATATCTTTGATTTTGAGTGTGAGGAGTAAACTCCTACCGGAAATTAGGATTAGCTTGACTTGGAATTGTTTAATGTAGGAGTATGTATTTCTTTTCCTTGCTTCAATGGGACTGCAATACACAACTTGAATCTTTCTTTTCAATTTCCTATCACATGGATGATCAATTTGGCCGTTTGGATGATCAATAAGCAATGCATTGAAAGCAAGAGCCATAAACCAGTCACTGCTGCTCTGTAATTTTGGGCACAAGCCGTTTCCCCTGCTGCAGTTTCACAGGCAGGGTTACCCTAAATCGCTTTCAGGAGCTAAAAACAGTTCTGAGGCAGCCTGTTGTTTGAAGATGATGATGGATGGAAAAGGGTGGCGTGTTAAGAAACTGAAATGTTGGAACTGCTTTGCTTATGCTTGTTTCCCACGCAACCATTTCTTAGAAATTAGAACGCAACCCATCTAGGGCTTGTTTGATCCTATTGCGTTTCACGTGTTCAGCAGACCCATTTTCAAGTGCAAGTTTCAGAAAGCCACTATCCCTACTTCAGCTATCTTGGCCGTGACCCGTGAGCGGTGAGCTGAATTAGATGTGTGATTCCCTTCTGGTGAATCATTCCATTCCTTAGCTAATTTCAGCGGGACCTGAGATTTCATTGTGATTTTCTGGTCATAACGTATTTGAGGAAATTAACAAATTGTGGTTCGATTTGAGGGAGGATTGTTATTTACCGCCCGTAGAATTACTAATTGCCGTCCACAATTTTAAAGTAAATGACATTTTTGCCATCCTTCATATTTGTCACCCACCCCAATCAAATCTCACGTTCGATTGCTTTCCTCCCTCTGACCTCCGACATAGTTCCGGCCGTTTTCATCGGCGGCGTCCTCCCTTCATCGTCGGCCTTTAACAATAAAGGGGGGAAGTTAACAATCTCGTTAAACCTACCTTGTCGGCATCATCATCATCTTCCCGTCGTCCCATGGATCGAAGCTCGCGCGCCTTATTCTCGGCATCATCATCATCTTCCCGGCGTCGTCTGACGGAGATCAACGGTCCGACGACGGAGTTCGGACTACGTCCGATCGGCGGCGTCGGACCACGCCCGATCGGCGGCGTCGGACCACGTCCGATCGGCGGCGTCGGACAGGCCGCCAGTGTTTTTATCTCTTTTTTTTTTTGCGAAAAATAAAGTTTGTTTTATGGTAAAATTTTTAAGGTTAGATTTATGAAATATCCTCCCCAATAAATCACATTTAATGATTATTTTCCTAATTAACCAAAAAAAAAAAGAGTTACCTAAAGTGATTATACTTTACTAACGGACACAAAAATAGAAATTAGTAATAACCTAAAATAATTATCTTGGACGTGATATTTTATAATTATTTAAAGGTTTATTTAAAATGATTAAATTCACCTATTGGAGACAAACAAGGAAATTAAGAAAACCCTAAACTTACCTTAATTAAAATAAAATTTCCTTTCGCGATACTCAATTACCAACTAGCAATCAGAAGAGGTAAACAAGTTAATTAGGCAATTAGACGTTAGGTTATGCAATTGGAGGGAATAAGTTAATTATTTGATCTCTATCTAAATCACTACAAAAACATCCAAATCCGTAAATAAATTTTTTTTTATGGTCAGTAAATAAAAATTATTGAAACCTTGTCGATGCTCTAAAATGTGGATACGAACATGGTGGAATAGATCATTTTTCGATTGGACGTCCCGGACAAAAAAATATGAATAGTACCAAAATTTTCATCGAGATTTTTGTGGGCTCTGTGAATAATAAAAAGGTGTTTCTTGAGCCTATAATGCGTATTTCAATGATGCAAACAAATATTGTTAGTGGAAGTAGAAACGATTTTACCTCTAATACAATGTCGTAGTAGGATTAGATGTTTTGAGGTTGAAGTTAGTTATTTTGTGGGAATTAGGGTTTAGGGTTGAGAGAGGTAGAATGCGTAGAGGGAGAACGTATGATTTCATCTTTTATTACTGTTATTGTTGTTCCGATTAGATTAAATATTAATTAAAGCTAATTCATGCCTCACCACGTTTATTCACTAAACTTATTTTACGCAAAAAAAATAAAAAAAAAATAGTTTAAGTGATTAAATTAAACTCAACTACTATTAAAACAGGTAATTATTTATTAAATTATGTTTCCCTTAATTCCGTTTATAGCAATCAAAGAAGGAAATAATTAATAAAAAAAATATTATGTATTATGGCTTAGACGTGATGATTATGTTTCCCCTAATTCCATACGTGTTTGATAATTATGTTAAAAAATAATATATTAATAAATTGTATTCCACCGTTAATCTAACTAATTATAAATAGTGTCCCGGGCAAAAAAGTAAATCCCTACAAATTCGAGGTTGTTAATTAGAGATAACATCATATAATTATTGGTAAACTTGGGTTAGATTTGTTCAACCGTGATTATATATATTTAATATAATAATACAATTATTAACCTTTAATCTAACTAAACATTCGGGTTCTTATTTATTTGAAAAATAATCATTAAATGCAATCATTAAATGTATTGGGAATAAATTACGTTGGGTTGGGTTGTTAAATAGGAAATACAATTACATATTGTTAATTACAGAAATTTCCTTCCGAAAATTTGTTACTCAAATTTCCTCTTCCGAAAACTTGCCTTAAAAAACTCTCTTTAATTTGCTTAATTATCGGATTTATAATTACTTAAAACAACATAATTATTTAAATCTTAATTATGGTATTTTATATTTATTTAATTACTAAATTAATAATTCAAAAACGTTTTTTGATAAAAAAAAAGTAACCGTCCGCCGTCGGGTCTCGGACCCCGTCCGCCGCCGGGTCTCGGACCCCGTCCGCCGCCGGGTCTCGGACCCCGTCCGCCGCCGGGTCTCGGACCCCGTCCGCCGCCGAGTCTCGGACCCTGTCCGCCGCCAAAATTCGGACCATGTCCGCGTCCGGTGGTCGGACCCCGTCCGACGCCGGCGAGCGGACGCAAAAAAAAAAAAAAAAAGAAGGTTTAGCGGCAAGCTGCTTCCTCGACGGCGACGACGACAAGACCGCGGCGAGCCCCTTCCTCGAGAGGCACGGAAAGTGGATGAAGATGGTGGAGGGATCATCGCATAATAAAAATTTGGAAGGCAAATCGTTGCCCAGAATTGTGGGGAAAAAAAGAAAGGAACAAAAATGAGGAAGTTGAAGTATGCTATTATAATTTTGAGGGTGGGTATTTTGTTTCTCCACGGCGGCTGCAAAAGCCGGCCAGCGGTTCTGACGGCGGCGGGGATAGGCAATTCAATTAGGTTTTTAAAGTGTTGAAGGGCAAAATAGACTTTTCATAAAATTATGGGCGGCAAATAGTAAATACGCGGGCGGCAAATAGCGATTCACGTTTGTGAATGCAGTCAATGTTGCAAGATGAAAGTGCATGTGCAGTTTTGTGTGGGTTAAACTGAACCAACCACTTGCCCACTCATAATTAAATTAGATGGAAGAAGGCACTACATTGCTTGAATCAATGTCTTGTTGGGGAAGCAAAGCCTCTTCAAGCATATCCCATTCCCAGAACGTGGAATTTGTATAGCAAGTCAATCAAGCAACTGACTTAGCGCCAAAAAAGGAAATAAAAGGTTGCACAATATATTGAATCACAGCTCTACAGGGACTTTAAGATAGTTGCAACTTGCAAGAATGGTAGTCATTTGTCACCTAAACGTCCTATTACCTGTCAAGGGATTTGCTTCCGAGGAACTCAACTGGCATGCATGGCTTCATCTCCGCAAATACAAGCACATATCCTTTCATTCGCTACTTCTCTCAACAATCTTTAAATTTAATTTTATAGACAGAACTCAATAACTGAAGCTTCCTCTTGGCTCTGCTTTCATTATCATGATTCATGATAGTACAAGATGACCACCATGAAAACACAGGAAGCAAACATGGGTATGGGAGCATGGTGACAGCAAAATAAAGAGCTCTAAGTCCAAGGTTCCAAGAGTGTCCACCTCTTGTAATCATGAGCTCAATCTTCCTCTCCAAGTTCTTGTTCCCCGGGGTACTCATCGACAACAGGTAGTTGGCGTGAACCAGAAGCTTTACAGCATGAACAAATCCCGAGAGGCGAGAAGGCAAGGAGCAAGCAAGAGAGCAGCCCGACATTCTTGATGAACACAATAAAGGGCCCCGTGTCTCCATAAACTCTGTTTCTCTTGATGAAGTTACTGGCTGAACGGAGAAACGTGCATATTTAGAGAGCTCATGGTCAAGCTGAAGCCTGAAAGTGGCGAGGTAAGCTCCTGATGTCGTGTTGGTTGTGATCACGGATGTTGCTCAGTCTAAGGTGCCCTTATCGCCATTCTGCATGTGAAAGAAAAAAGATTAGCAAAGCTAAAGACTAAGGTAAGTGATTTGAGTCTTTAGAAGTACGAGAGGAATTTAGGGAGATTGTTGACTGACCTGGACGATGGTACGAACCCAATCAGTTTTGTCGAATGCTTCGAGGCCGATGCTTGTGGAGCAAGGGCAAGTGTAGTGTCTGTAGGAGAAGGTAGAGATGGTAAGTGAACATAATGAGAAGGCCATTTGGTACCAAGAACAGGTCAAGGTAGTCCTTGTGGAAGTGGAACTCCAGTGCTTAGGAACATAGTTTTTAGGGTTGTTTGTTCCTTCTGCAATTGGAGAATGGAGACCCGTCCAATGGGATTGCTTAAGTGGTATATTTAGGTTCTTAAGAGATGAAATCACCACTACACCTACAATAAGCCCATACAGAGAACCCCCACAACCATAGCCGATTTGCAGCTATATTTGCACAGCCGTTGTCGGTGGAATCACCACCATAAATCCGACCACTAACACAACACAAAATCGAGAAAAAACTCAATCCAGATGAATGCCTAAATGTCGGATTGATAGATCAAACCAACGCAGATGAAGATTGGAACAAAACAAGCATAGGAGAACCATAAATCATCACCAAACCTGTTCTCACTGGACCAAAGCGTCTTCAGAAACCCTTGAAAAATACCATGCAAGAGACTGAACTTTAGAATGATAAGCGCCCGATAATGAAACACATTGATCGAGTCTTTGTCTTGTGATCTCCCAACCGCGTCAAAGCCGATTCGCATGGGAAGGCTACTAGCATCTTCGAAACGTCGAAATCAACTAGGCGAAACAAGTAAGTATACAAGAGAGAGGTGAGAAGTCGAGAAGACAAGCCAATCAATCAAAATTAGTCATCCTTTGCCACCACAAGCAAAAACACTCCATATCTGAAAAATCAAATCAGAGAGAGGAAAGCAATCATCTCCATATGAGAGATTGAGCATAGAAATCCACAGAGCGACGTCGAAGAAATCCATAGAGTTAGACATATCACACATGTATTACTCCCGTGTATCCATAACTCGTCATAATTGGGACAAATGTGCCAAACACCATCCTGCATCGAGTTCTCAATGAGAAATGAATTCAACCCACACCTGTTCCACACTCCCACTGCAATCTGTAAACCTGACGACAAACCATGCGCCAAGAGAGAAGCCGTGACAGACGCTGCTGAAGCACGCCGCGAAAGCAATCAGAAAAGTGAAACACATGGTGGTGTCGGTGTCGCTAATACATCAATCACCAATAGCCACGGGATCATTTTTGTGGATTTTGGCGACTGCGCAATTTTCAAACTTCGTACAATCTAGCATCCGAATTTTGATGAATTGGACGTGCGTCATGTAGCAAACTTGCAATTGGCTTTGTATTTCCCCGCGGTTTCGTTTGCCGGAAAAGGAAGCCACTTAAGTAAGCCATCACATCACTTACCTGCTCTTGGCTCCTAATCACTTTAAGTGACACAGTTAGGTAAAGCCTGCAACTTTCATTGCTCCTTTAAATAGATGCCCTTTTCGTCATGATAAGTTAATCTTGTCTCCTTATTTGTTCTGGACCACAGGTTACCAAACCCATATCAATTTGACAACCTGACGTTACAATTGAGAATCTTGAATCCTAGTGACTAAATCATGTCTTGTTGGATTCTTTTTTCAGATTTTAAGAGTTCTTTAGAAAGTACGAAGTTTATTATCGATCTATAACAAATGTATTTGTCTAAATTCATTGTAGACACTAATAAAAATAGCAAAACTCATATGTCTTCATTGGTCTAGAAAAATTATCTGCAAAATTAAATATGAACAAGGGTGGACTACACTAATATTTTATTTGATTGATCATGTATCATTTTGTTTCACTATCAGGCAACCAGCCATACATAAGTAAAAACCAAACACCTTCATTCACCATAGCAAAAATTTCAACACTGATCTAGGGATAAACTTCAATGATTGAATTCAGCCCAGTTGTTGGGATGATCTTGTAGCAGCTGAAACCAGATTCCAAGAACAGGTGCTCCCATTCCTTCTCTGTTCTTTCCCTTCCACCGCATAACATCATCATTTCCATGTCCACAAACAGCCTAGTCTTGCCCAATTTACCTCCCTCTTTCCCTACATCGATCACCATTTCTATGAGAATCAGCTTCCCTGCCTTCTTCGGAATCGCCTCTTTGCATCGTTTCAGTATCTTCACACATTTCTCATCGCTCCAGTTGTGCAGAACAGACTGCCAAACAGTAATTCATAGGGTTAGCAAGGTAAGGAGCATCCCATTGAATTTCTTCCCAAGATACATCGATTTTTACCTTGATTAATACTGCATCTGCAGAAGGGATGGACTGAAACATGTCACCACCAACGAACTTCAAGTTCTTGCTTCCTCCCAACTCTGCCACAACTTGCGGCAGGTCCAAAACCGTACAATCCATAGACGGAAACTTCTCAGAAACAACTCGAGCCAAAGTCCCCGTGCCACCACCAACATCCACCAAAGAAGCCAACCCATCAAAAACCTCCTTGTGTTCTTCCACAACCAAGCTCACCAACCGCGAATCGCTAGCCATTGCATCATTCAGCAGCCCCACAAACCCTTCCTTCTTCTTGCCATAGTCCCAGACGTTCATCCCAAAGTGGGTTTCGAACACGGTTGCATCCTCGCTCTTGAGCCAATCGGCGAGGGAGAACCACGGGGTTACGAGCAGAGGGTCGAGAATCGCGAGGACGGTTGGGGACAGAGTGGTGGGGCTGGAATCGAGCAGGATTCTGGAAGAAGGGGTGAGGGTGTAGCCTTCTTGCTCGACGGCGAAGAATCCTGATTGGACTAGGATTCGCATGAGCCGCTCCAAGGGGTTGGTGTTTGCTGGTGGGACGTTGAGGGCGGATGCTAGGTCGATGAGGCTGATGGGTTTGTTGTGGTTGTGGATTATGTCGGGGATGGTGAGCTGGAGGGCGGATTTGAGGGCCATGGATTCGATGAAGTTGTACATGTGTTTGTAGATGTGGGTTTGAGCTTGGAAGAGCTCGGTGACTTCGTTGGCTTGATCATTTGGGTTCATTGTCTTCTGCTGCGAGGTGGTAGCTGGTGTGATTTTAGGGGCTTGTTTTGGGTTGAAGAAATTTTGGGATTTGTGTTTGCATATATAGACAGAGATCAAATGGATGTTATGCTGTGGAGTGGCTGACTGAGGAAGCTTCCCCTGTCTACAAAATGGTTTTTGCCTTTGATGAGAATTCAATGTGGAGTACTTGACTGAGGAAAGTTTTCTGGTTTTCGACCGAGGGAAGTTTTTGGCCGCACGGTTCAAGAAATAGGAGAAGTGCCTCTTGACTCATGAATTCAAAGAGGTGGAATGGAAAAGTTCCGACTTTTTCAGGTTGAAGCCGTCTACATGGTTGGGGAAATGCTGAATTTCTATATGTTATTAGAAATTATGCTATTTTGAATGTAAGTTATCGTATTAATAATTATATAACACTTCTATTTGTTAGGAGAGACCTTAAAATAAAATTTCTGGTAAATCTTGTTATTATCAACAAACTTTATTTATTTGGAAGAAGTTTTCCTTTCAATATACCAAATTAACTAAACATAAAAGTTACTGAAATCAAATTATTTGTGATCCATGTTCTTGTAGGGTTTCCATTTTAGGAAGGATTGGTTGAAGGACTCGATCGTGCGGTTTTGATCTTGTGTGCGGAGTGAGCTAGATAAGTTATTGTTTAGATTAAATTTTTCTTTCAACGCTAAAGTTAAATGAGAAAAATATAAAACGTAAGCTAGAATGTTATTTTGGAGCGTACAATGTACCTTTTGAGAAAGAAGATCGACTATGACAATCCCCAAAATGGCGAAATCGAATGGTCTCCAACTCTAAGTATTACGCCTTGATTCTCCTCAGCAGTAGTCCAAGCCTCCAAGCTTGACCTTGGTGACTGCAAACCCAGAGAGCTGCATTACATCATTTTTAGTGTTTAATTAATACTCAAAATTTCTTATATTTGAGTCTTCATCGTCATTAAAATTCGACGTTAATTTAAGCATGCACTAGTGGTCTTTTTATACACTTGGAAGTAATTGGTTAAGCTGAATGGAATCCTTCCCCACCTAAAGTGAGAAAGTTATTATGATGATCTATATTAAGGAACAACAGTCGAATTGTGAAATCGTATCGGAGGTTGTATTGCAAAAATAAAATAAAAAAAGTATTTTGTACTAAAATTGTGATTTCACTGTTTCATACCGCTAAAAAACATATATCGATCTAGTTTCCTATAAGAAAATTTTACGATTGAACCACCCGTCCGAAGCTTTAGAAACACTTAACTTTATGCAAGTCATCAGAAAACTTATTCCACTAGATACGGCAGACAAAAAAATGTCTCTTTGTCACTGAAAATTTGGGGAGAGCTCTCTACTCCACAAGCCACAAAGTACTATATACATCATTATTTGATTTATTTATGGACCTTAGGAGTTTAAAATACGGAAAGTCCGAAAGTGTATTGACAAAGAGGGGAAAATGGTAGGCGAGCAGAGCCCACCGTCCGACTTTACTAACCCCATTACCAACCACTGCCTGTACCTCCTCAACGTATCCACAGAAGCAGGTAACGTGGAAAGCAAGAAACAGACAAGGGTTTGTGCCTTCCAGGAAACAGGAGAAGTAAGACGACTGTTGTTTTCCAAGTCTTGTTCTGTTACCTTCTTTTTTTTTCTTGCTGCCTCATCTCCCGGAGACCAGAACCAGATTTCTTCAGGTAGAAATGTGGGGGTTGATTTGCCACCACCGGCACAACTTGACTACCGAAGACCTTGATCATTTCTTCTTTGAGTCAACGGATGAACATCTAAATCAGACTTCCATTAGAGCTAGCTAGACTTCCCCATTTCCACCTAACCACCTTAAGTCCTTAACCGCTTTGGACGATGATTCAAAGCTAAAGGTGGAGTGATTGAGTTTGATAGTTGATTTTAGGCTCAAATCAATCTATTGGGCAACTGGAGCAAAATATTATCGATTGGATAAATTTTTGTGATGATGGAACATGGTATAATCATATTTCAAAAACATCCAAGAATAAGTTGGTTTTTAAATATGACATTTATATGTCACTACCTTTCGAGACTAATTTATCAGTATCCTATTTTAAAATGACAACCTTTATCCTCTAACTTAGGGGAAAAGAAACAAAATAATAATCAAAATGAAGCAAAGTAAGGGCAATCAACCACTTGTAACATTTCACCATCTAAAGGAGTCAAAAAAAAAAAAAAAACATTTTTACAATTAAGATTCCTTTTTACCACCCAGAGCAGGGAAACTCGGTTACATTACCGAAGCGGAACAATGATATTAATAATTAGAATCTAGTCCATTGGTAATGTATTCATCTCAGCTTGACAACACTCAATCCGCAAGGTGAATTCAACCGTCGAGGCATGAACGCGACATTGTTCCACGATGTTGATTGGAGGACGGAGATCATATGTGCAATAGTTGCTCGACAATGCCACGGCCAGAGGATTGGATCCGTTGCAGTGCAAGTGAGAGAACCTAACAATCTGTGTGGCTGATGAAACAAATAAACTAGACTTTCATTTGTAGGGCTGAACTTCCCATCTCACCCTAAGCAAATTTGGATGTGATTAAAAAATTTCAACCGATGAACATGTAGACTTTCATTTGCTGAACTTCCCGGTTCACCTGAATTGGTTTAGAAGTTGATTCAAGGTAGAGTCTAATCAATACCCTCAAAAGTAGTATGCTTTCTGGCGTACGAGTGCCAGTGAGATCCTGTTCTAGTTTGTACTCTCACAAAGTAGATTCTTCATATTAAGCGGCAATGGGATTTCAAACTAGTATTGTTAGTCAAGCTATGATCACCAATGGCTATTTGTTCTATAAGCTGCCAACCCCACAGGCTCAGATCCTAGTACTACTGTCTAGGAATGCATGAAGCAGACTTTATTTCATCATTTACCGATTACATGACTCATAAGAATAACAATAGCAATAGGGTTTCATTCACGTCATGTCCTTCTCTACTAAGGAAAAACCTCAATCAGAGACCTCAACCCAAACAAAGGAGTGATCTTGTAGTGCTTGAAACCAGCTTCCAAGAACAGTCTCTCCCATTCCTTCTCACTCCTCTCCATCCCATTAACCACCAGCATCATCAGCATATCAAACAACAATTTTGTTTCAGTCAATTCATGTTCATCCTTCTTCTGGTTTATCACTATGTCGATGATCATCACCTTCCCTCCTTCCCCTTTGCACGAAATCGCTTCTCTGCATTTCTTCAGGATCTTCACACACTCTTCATTCTTCCATCCGTGCATAATCAACTGTAGCGACACCAAATCCCAACCAAATGAGCAACACAAAGACATGGAATCTAATTAGTGTTTTCACAATCCTATTCTATAGCTGTTAAGCACGATTGTAAGAGGATCATCTAACCAATGACGAATGGGAGGATGATCTAAAGCACATACCTTGAGCAAGACGGCATCTGCGGAAGGGACATGCTGAAACATATCCCCTGGAACAAACTCCACGCTCCCAGAAGTACCAGCCAAGTGACCAACAACTTGGGGAAGCTCCAGAACCTTACATTTGATCCCAGGAAACGCCTCGGCTATAATCCTAGCAAACGTCCCCGTCCCGCCACCAACATCCACCAGAGAATCAATTCCATCGAAAACCTTCCCACAATTGCCAATAACCAAATTCACCATCTGGGAATCGCAGGCCATGGCTTCATTGAATATCGCATTAAACTCAGGGTTTCGATCGTTGTACTGCCAAAACGCCATCCCGTGTGCTTTCTCAAACGGCGTGGAAGATGGAGAAGAAGCAGGCTCCTTCTTCCTCTCGTCTCCACCACCATCCTTAATCCAATCTCCCAGCACGTGGCACGGAGTTACGAAATCGGGCTGGAGCAGAGCCTTCACGAAGGCAGACAAGCAATTTGCGTCGGCTTTCACCAGCAATTTCGAAGACGGTGTTAACGCGTAAGCTTCTTCTTGGTCTTCTACCACTGCTTCGAAGAAGCCAGAGTGGACGAGAACGCGCATTAGCCGGTACAGGTGGGCAGTTTTGGCTGGCTGGATGTTGAGCGCGGGAACGAGTTGGGGGAGGGTGATGGGTTTGCCGTGGCGGAAGATTGCATCTGCGATTCCAAGCTCGTCGGCGCACTTCAGCGCCATCGAGTTGATGAAGTTGAAGATGTGGTTGTAGATGTGAGCCTGCGCTTCAAACAACTCAGTTGCCGATCTCTGGCTCTCACCCGGATCCATGATTCAGGAAATCAGGGGGGAAATGGAATGGAAAAACAGAGTAGTTAGAAAACAGGGTCTGGACTCTGGAGAAAGAGGAAAGTAGACAGAAGCGTTAAGTTATCAAGCAGAAGCAACTAAAGGCCTCTCTTTTATATCAGTAAGCATTATCGTCATGGTCACAAAATGCAATTGAGTGATGGGTTCCACAATTGACACCCAATTTAGGGCCACCAGCCATTGCAAACAAATTAGTCATTTTCTCACAATAAATTAGTAGGGTATTATTTTGTTTCGTTGAAACGAATTCTATTAGATTAGGGAAGTCAGTCGCTGCTGACTAACCATGTAACCGCAAAAGTCTAATAGGAAACCCACAACGAAAGTGGCCAACACTCTGTCTCAAAAGTTGGACTGAGTCGAAACCCTAATCCAAATCTTAGCTATGAAAAATCAGACCCAGAAGGAAATTGCAATTGCATTCAGACGATTGAGCAGTAAACAAGCTTTTCCCATTAGATCAACGACCCAGAAAAGTCACTACTACATTGTACTGGCACAGTTACACACGATAATCAGCAAACGAGAGTCTAAACTAGTGAAATTAATATACGAAAACAGATTCAAGATTTAAGCGCGCTCGCCCCTGATGCGTCTGGCGAGCTGAATGTCCTTGGGCATGATAGTGACCCTCTTGGCGTGAATGGCGCAGAGATTGGTGTCCTCGAAGAGACCCACAAGGTAGGCCTCGGCGGCTTCCTGGAGAGCCGAAACGGCAGAGCTCTGGAACCTGAGGTCGGTTTTGAAGTCCTGTGCAATTTCGCGAACCAGGCGCTGGAAGGGCAGCTTGCGGATCAAGAGCTCTGTGCTCTTCTGGTACTTTCGGATCTCGCGGAGGGCGACGGTTCCGGGCCTGAACCTGTGGGGCTTCTTCACTCCGCCGGTCGCCGGAGCGGACTTCCTTGCGGCCTTGGTCGCCAGCTGCTTCCTCGGCGCCTTGCCGCCGGTGGACTTGCGAGCGGTTTGCTTGGTGCGGGCCATTTGAGAGAGAGAGAGAGAGAGAGAGAGAGAGAAGCGCTAGGGTTTGAAGATTATGGAACTTGATGGATTACAGAATACTGAGTGAGAGAATTTGATTTCGGTGAGGATTGCCATAGAAAGAGGGGGAATTTATTGGAATGAAGAGGAGAGACTCGAGCAGGGGTGCTCTATGTTCTCTACGGTGACGATTGGGTTAAGAATGGGATCGATGGTACATTATCGACGGCTGTGGCATAACCTCGGAAGATCGGCACGGATGGATGACGTGGAGGGACTTATTTTGGAATTTGGGGCAAACTAAGAGCGGGAAGTCAAAATGAGGGAGGGGCAAAACCACAAAAGTAAACATTCGAAATGCGGCCTGTGAATTAAATATGGGCTGTTACTACTATCTAAATGCCCAATATAATTAGGTCTTAAGATGTGGCCCATTAAAAGCCCATTTCAACTGTTTTGTTTTTCCATAATACTCCGGTAATTAGTACGAGCAAGGTACGTCACATAAAAAGAAATAATGAAATATGGGATTAATAAGGTGATAAGGGGAGCACTTCTACTATACTATATAGTATTGGTGCTTTAATGTACAACTTAAAGTTGTACCATAATATTAAATGTATAAGTTTAGGTTGTACCATAAAGCAATTTGTATCATTATGTTATGGTACAACTTTACAACTTGAAGTTGTACCATCACATAAAGGTACAAGTTCAACTTGTACCATAAAAGAATTTGTACAAAAAGTATATGTACAATATAAAGTTGTACCATAACGTAAATGTACAATTTTAAGTTGTACCATAAAGGCAAAACCCTATAGCACCAATACTATATAGCATTGTAAAATTTCTCGTGATAAGGGCCCTAGAAAGACGAGTGAAAACGAAGGACAGTTTAACCTAGGGGTGTTCAAATGAAACCATGGAATACAATATCATAACCAAACCGTCCAAACTAATACAACAACCAAATTAACCAAACTAAAGTTTAATCGGTTTGGTTAATTTGTTAACCAGATTAACCAATATAAAATCACATTATCATTGACGATGAAAATTTTCCGGTTAATGCAACAATTCACAATTTATATAATGAATAAAACATAACAATCAACACGTAGTTTAGTTGACCCTTAACAAAAATACATGCAACTAAGATAATTATCTTACGATTAGTATAGAAGTATTCACCTAACAAAAATTTATGACAATGGTATGGGTTAATGGATTGTTGTGTTTGTGTAAATTTACTTAGTCTCTTAGCAATTATCATAGGCTGGAAATGACTTTTCTTTCAAGTTTTCATCCATCATAATGTATGAAATTTATCTAAATTAGGCGTCCATATGTTGTGGTCTACACTTTACATATACAAATATACACTATATGAGCAACATTGAGCTTTATATTTTATGAGTCTAAAAGGGATGAACATTAACTATTGAGTGGTTATGTAAAGTATTAAGTTTGTGTATATAATATATGTTAGATATATGACTAATTACTTAACTGGTTAAGAGTGTCTGAAACCAAACCAAACCACCTAAACCAAACAAGCTAAAAACTTTAACCAAACCAAACCAATTATCCAAATTAACCAAACCAAATTATCCAAATAGTACCGGTTAAAATGGTTACCATGATAACCAAACCTTTTGAACACCCCTAGTTTAACCCAAATATGTTTGTTGAAAAACGAGATGGGAGACGTGTTAGACAGCGAGGAAAACTTTTCCATAAGCAAGAATTTGCTAGACGCAAATTAAGAGCGAGGCAAAAAGATGGTACGTTGGGTGGGAGAAGATTGTCAGATTATCATGTTAGGAGGGAGGAAATTTTGGCAACCCATATTAAGAAAAGTTAATCCCACAAACGCCCAATCCCTGTACACCAAGACACATCCTACTATCCATTTGGACTCAGTTACTCTGTTCATTGGATTCTGATTGGTTGTTGCCTGTCGTGGGCCCCGGTGCATCTCCTCTCTCTTTCTCACGGACTGGTGGGCTGTTGCTCTCTATCAATGGTGGACCTGTTGTGGGCCCCAGTTCATCTCCTCTCTCTTTCTCACGGACCGGTGGGCTGCTGCTCTATCAATGGTGGATTTCACTTGTGAGCCTCCCTCTGGCGGCGGGTTGCTTGCGATGGAAATCGCGTTGATCGCGGATGCATGCTACTTTCCGCTACTTTCCTCCTCCCTCTGCCTTTCTTCTCTTCTGTCCCCACTTCTGTCCCGTCGCTTTTTATCTGTTCACCATGACAGTCTTACTATTCATGACCCTGTGAATGGTTGTTGCACTGTGATGGTTTTGCAGATGCTTCCTGACATCTCTCTCTTGCTCCTTCCCTCTGCCACGGAATTCGCGCCGGCCTCAAGTGGGAGGCTCTCTCCCGAGAGAGACTGAATATTTTTGCGTTGTTTTAGGCAAGAAGGGATTGTTGGTTCTTTATTAAAGGAGAAATTTTTATGTTTTGTTTGGCTGGCAAGGAGCCACGTCTCCTTTTTATTTGGCCACTCATTTTACCTACCCAAAGCATAATATCTCACCCCGATTCTCTCTCTGCTTTCTTACCACCATTAAACAGAATTATTTTCAAAGACACTTCACCTACTAGGCTACTACACATAGACTCAGATTATTATTCATTTAGACCGAAATTTACTGTTTGCTGCTCTTTGATTGGTTTTCTTCCTGTGCGTGGGCCAGTCTGTTTTTTTCATAGTGCTGGGGTTGGGCCGGCGGTTTTTGCCCGATTTTTCCCCTTGGACCGGATCTTATGCATGTTGTTGTGCGAAGCTGGGCGTGTTGCCCGCGGATCTGGTTAGAGAAACGCGTCTCTCTCTGACTGTCTTTTCTCGCATACTTCTTCTCTCTCTCAGGGTACGACTGAGACTGCTGATGGATGCTCTATGATGGGGGAGCGGATATGGTGACAACACCATATTTGTTGTTATAGTAACAACAACATAGGTGGACCAATAGGAACCCACCATTCTGCATACTTTTGAAATTCATGCGTTGACTAGGGTAAAATACAAAGGAAGGGCATTTTTGTCCTACCAAAAATTGGCAGCTCCTTTTCCGAAAATTTCCAGCTCCTTTTGTCCGAAAATTTCCAGCTCGTTTCTCTCTCCGTTTCTCTCTCTGTCCAATCGCGCGGCGCCGAGGCTGAACGAGGGCGACGAATCCTCATCGGAGCAACGCAACTACTGCAACGGCGGCGACGCAACGGCGGCGACGAGAGCTTGATCGCAGCAGCTACAGCAACGGCGGCGACGAGAGCCTGATCGCAGCAGCTACAGCAACGGCGGCGACGAGATCCTGATCGCAGCAGCTACAGCAACGGCGGCGACGAGATCTGATCGCAGCAGCTACAGCAACGGCGACGAGATCTGATCGCAGCAGCTACAGCAACGGCGGCAACGCAACGGCGACGAGATCTGATCGCAGCAGCTACAGCAACGGCGGCGACGGCTGAGCAAGCTCCTGATCGCAGCTAAGACATTGACGATGGACGAGAATCGTGTAGATGAAGTTTCTGTTGGTTCTGTAGATGCTCAACAACTCCTGCAAATTGCAACATCTTCTGAAAATGCAACAGAAGTTGGATATCAGCTGGAAACCTCTATTTCCACTAACAGTGGCAACAATGAACAAGAAGAAGGTACGCTCAACTCAATCCTTCCTGTTTTCTTACAATGAGCACCACAATCACGCTTATACAAGCCATTTACCATATCATAAGCACTACCAATCAAACCGCCCACAAAAATCCCACAAACGATACCAAAAGCATCGCCAAACACACCACATTCGTCCCAAAACAAACCACAGGAAAAAAAGAGACTATCAACCAAAACACTTTAGAAACAAACCACAATACTTCTTAAACGCACCAAAACACCTCCAATGCACACCATTAAAACCTAAATCGTTACATTCTGCAATCTGTTTGTAAAAAAAGCACATTGTAATGCAAACCATAAATGTTATAAAAGATTCATGAATAACTACAATGCAAACCACTTTTCACTTTTCTAGCAAATATCATTGCAAGATGAAATCATTAAACCGCCCACAAAAATCCCACAAACGATACCAAAAGCATCGCCAAACACACCACATTCTTCCCAAAACAAACCACAATACTTCTTAAACGCACCAAAACACCTTCAATACACACCATTAAAACGTTAATCGTTACATTCCCCAATCTGTTTGTAAAAAAAATCATACACTGTAATGCAAACCATAAATGTCATAAAAGCATCATGAATAACTACAACCCAAACCACTTTACACTTTTCTAGCAAAAATTATCGCAAGATGAAATGATCAAGTGCTCATTTCTTTCATCATTGCTTACAGGTGTGACATCAAACAGGTCCGAGTCAGACTACACTAGTTTGGGGTTGGCATTCAAAACCATTGAGGAAGCAAAACAATTCTACAAGAACTATGCTCACGACCTTGGCTTCAGCGTGAGGGACATGGGAGCTGTCAAACGTTCTACAAAAAGACAGCCAACCAAAACAGCACGATATGCTAGGTATTGCTGCAGCAAAGAAGGATACAAGACCACAAGCAAGTCAAATCCCAAGAATAAAGGATCAATAGATGTGAAGGCTTATCAACGTGCTGTACCAGAAACTAGAGTTGGCTGCCCAGCTATAATCAAATTCAGATATGATATCGAGAAGGATGAATGGCTGCTGGACAAGTGGATAACAGAACACAACCATGATCTCCTCCCTCCAAAATTCAAACATCTCTTGAGGTCGAACAAGGGGATCTCAGAAATGCATGCAATGGTCGCAAAAGTGCATGCAGATTGTGGAGTTTCACTACGGAAATCATATGAGTTGTTCACCACAACTTCAGGAGGGAGGGAGAATGTACCTTTTACCCCTCATGATCTGAAGAACTATATCACGGGGACAAGGCAGAAATCAATGAAACCAGGCGAAGCAACTATACTTCTTACACATTTTCGCCATGAAGCTTACAAGAATCCATCATTCTTCTATGAAATTGAGGTAGATAGTAACGAAGATATTGCAAGTATATTCTGGGCTGATGCAAGAATGCGGTTTGACTACAGTTGCTTCGGAGATACGATCAGCTTCGACACCACATACAGGACAAACCAGAATTATCGTCCACTAGGTCAGTATTCCTTGCACTAGTCAATTTTCTTGAGATTTGGAAGTTGAATGCATACCAAACATTACATAATGCATTAGGAGGTTTCTGGTGGGATTTTGCAAATGTTGTGGTTTGCTTTGTGAGGTTTGTGGTTTTCTTTGTGAGGTTTGTGGTTTCTTTTGTGAGGTTTGTGGTTTGCATTAATAGATTTCTGGTCTGCTTCCGCAAATGTTGTGGTTTGCTTTGTGAGGTTTGTGGTCTGTTTTATAAGATTTGTGGTGTGCATTAAAAGGTTTGTGGTTTGCATTAAGAAGGATTCCTTGCACTAGATAATTTTCTTGATATTTCGAAATTGAATGCAAACCAAACATTACGCAATGCATACCACAAACCTCCTAAACCATACTAAAAACGTCCTGAAGCACACCATATATATAAAAAAAGACAGCCTTTGTTTGTTTCAATGTTTAATTCTATGTTGTTCTTTTTTTTATTTTTAATTTACAGCTTTGTTTGTTGGCTTCAACCACCATCGTGCACTTTGCATCTTCGGGGCTGCTCTCCTATATGATGAAACAACCGCTACATTCAAGTGGTTGTTCGATGCATTCTTGAAATGTATGTCAGGCAGCCGACCAACATCAATATTCACCGACCAAGCTGCTGCAATCGCCGCTGGGATTAGATCCGTCATTCCTGAAGCATTCCATGGCTTGTGTACTTTTCATATCAAGCAGAATGCAATGAAGCATCTCGACACCACAAACACAAACATTCTAGAAGATCTACAATATGTCACTTTTGGAGTAGAAAATGAGGAAGAATTTGAGTACAATTGGTCAAGGTTGCTAGACACATATTATCCAGAAGAAGGCACCAATCCAAGGAACTGGTTGGATTCAATTTACAAGGTGAGAAAACAGTGGTCTTCAGCATGGATTAAGGACCACTTCACAGCTGGTATGCGAAGCTCACAGCTGAGTGAGTCTTGTAACAGCAACCTCCGAAACTACCTTCAACCAGATGACAACCTAGTTGAGTTCTTCACATACTTCAACAAGTTGCTCGAACGGAAAAGATCAGACGAAATGGACATGGATTATCAAATGGCAAACACAGTCCCAAACAACATGTACGTATTACTTCCTTTATTTGAACTTTTTATACTGTAGAATGCATCCACAGAACAGTTGAATACAACCCAGATACCACCTAAACCAACCCAAAACCCCTACAATCCACACCACAGACAACCTAATCCAAACCATAAACACCACAATGCACACCGCAAAAGCTTAAACAACCCAGATACCACCTAAACCAACCCAAAACCCCTACAATCCACACCACAGACCACCTAATACAACCCATAAACACCACAATCCACACCACAAACAGTACAATACATACCATAAAATCATTAATGTAGACAAGATGTTTTATGAATGATTGTATGTTGTATGTCATCTTCCAACAGGTATGACAGAAGCCCACTTGTTCAGCAAGTCGCAAAATTATACACAACTAAGATCTACAGTTCTTTCCTTGAGGAGTATTCAGAAAGCCTTGCTTTTTTTGTGTTCCGGAATGAATCTATGGATAGAGATGGAATGACAGCTTATGAAGTGAAGAAACTAGGAGGATTCGGCAAAAGAGTCGTGTTAGTGAACAAAGAGGAGAAGAAATACAAGTGCTCATGTCGTTTGTTTGAAAGTTCAGGCTGGTTGTGCAGACATGTAATCAGGCAGATAGAGATGGTTGGATTCAATGGTGATGATATTGAGCAATTGACTATCCCTAAGGAATACATTCTGCCACGATGGACGAGAGATGCCAAATCTGGAGAGAAGTTCACAATAAACACAACAGAATGTGCTGCAACAGATACTTATGCAGGGAGGTATCAAGAACTGTGTGCTAGCATGGTTATCCTAGCAACAAAAGTCTCAATGAATGACAAGGTCTTCTCAATGGTTAAGGAGAAGATTGCAGAGCTCACTAAACTAGCTTTCCAAAGCCTTCAGACTCAAGAAACTCAGCAAACAGTACCTGGTAATTTCACACATCTTGTTAGCATCCCTACTTATATTCACCAGTAATTGCTTAATCCAAGCCACAAATGATCTAATGCAAACCATAAACATCTTAATCCAATCCACTAATTGCTTAATCCCTACTTATGTTCAAGTATCTTGCATATTGCTTTTTCAACAGATGGAACCACCAATACATCACCCTCACAAAGCGCTGCTGCTTCAGCTACAAATGACAAGTATGCCAATGTGAAGGGATTCAAGGCTCGAAAAGACCCATGGAAATCAAAGAAGAGGCCAAGAGGTGGACTTGAGGTAGCACTGGAGAGGGCTAGAAAGCAAAGAATTGATGAACAGGCCGCCAACAAGCGTTACAAAAGCAACAATGAGTGATTAGTTTCCTTGTTGTTATCCATGTTTTTTTTCTGTCATAAACTTTTAGATTTCAATGACAACTATGAGACAAATATGAACAGTTGCAGGTTTTTGATAATATTTGATCAACACAGATACAGTTGAATACAACCCAGATACCACCTAAACCAACCCAAAAACCCCACAATCCACACCACAGACCACCTAATCCAAACCATAAACACCACAATACACACCGAACAAGGTTAAACAAACCACAGATACCACCTAAACCAACCCAAAAACCCCACAATCCACACCACAGACCACCTAATCCAAACCATAAACACCACAATGCACACCGAACAAGGTTAAACAACCCAGATACCACCTAAACCAACCCAAAAACGCTACAATCCACACCACAGACCACCTAATCCAAACCATAAACACTACAAACCACACCATACAGGAAAGAAAACAAACTACGAAACCTCTTAACAAAACCAAACCACAAACATATGGAAACTTTCCAGAACACTCATTAAGCAAACCACTTATGTATTAACACAAACCACTTGTCTTATAATACACACCATACACGACGAACACAAATCCTCTTAATCAACACCATTAACACACTAAAACACATATTAACACACTGAAATCTGAAACTGTTCTTGCAAATGCATGCTAAAATCAGCTAGTCCACCTTGCGATCAAACTCCAAACTCTTCTTCTTCACCTCTTCAAGTACACTGTTCTCCTTGTTCAGCAGCAATGTTAATGTGATCTCATCCCGCCTCTGATTGATTTGTCTTTGCCAATTCCTCATAGCTGGATGCAGTTTGCCATCCCAAAACTCAGCAAAATTCATAGTAAAAACACCACAGTCAACCCCACCACGTTGTCTCACCCCTCGCTGTCTAACCCACTTGAATTCTTCAAATTTGAAGGGCTCTTCTCTGCAGGCAGGAATGTATTCTGTGGCATAGCGGACCACCATATCCGCAACAGCACGAAACTTGGAATCAAGGTCGTCAGGGTAAAGGCTGTCAAGATAATCATACCGTTTGTTCTTCAGATTCACTACATACATCCTGTAGTGGTCATCAGAACAGTGGGGGAACATCCACTGCATGCAGAACAAAAACAAGTCAGTACTCCAAAAGCACAATGAAGAAAAAACACACATGAAACAATCTAGCAAATCTGACTAAAAAAATACATACATAATCACATTGTGAGAAATCCAAACCATCTGGTATCCACTTGCAACTTGTAATAATTTCATCAGTCTCTTCAAAAAAATTAGGCAGTGGTCCTTCGTTCTTCACTATCCCCTGCACTCTTTGCTACAAGGTAGAACACAACATAAACACAGTAAAACAAACCAGACGTATTATAATGCACACCACAAAAACCCTAAAACAAACCAGAAGTATTATAATGCACACCACAAAAACCCTAAAGCAAACCAGACGTCTTATAATGCACAACACAAAACCCTTAAACCAAACCAGACCTATTATAATGCACACCACAAAAACCCTAAAACAAAACAGAACTAGCAGAAAATGTAACTCACCCCAGCCCTGAATAGAACACCCATCTTTTCAGTTGCCCTCTTCTCACTTGCTCCCGATTCAGATAGGCAGCATAGCAGTCAATAACATCCACACTCACACATTTCCCATGTGCCAAAGTCTCTGTGTCCTTTCTATACAAGCAATCGAATCCATCAACGCGACTGAAAAGGATTTCCTTCCTATTTTTCATAATCCATAACAAACAAAACAGTCGGCATTAGAAAAGTACTAATAAGCACTATATAAAAAAATATATACAAACAACCGCATATGTATGAAATCTATACACATTAACTTACAAGTTAGTCGAATCCCTTGCATATCGCAACACAGCACCCTTCAACACATCAATATCAACACCGGATGAGCTTCCTGCATTCTTCACTTTAAATTTTTTTCTGATTTTTAAAGCAACCCACAAATTAGATAAAACAACACTAAAAACAACTAACACAAACCAAAACTGAAACATAGTACAACAAATTACCTTTGTATAACAAATTACCTTTCCCTCCCTAACTAGCTGACTCAATGTTAAATCTCCACTACCATCACCACCCTCAAGCACCTCACCGGCATCAGCTTCTTTCCTTTTCTCATCAACCACCACATCTTCACAAACATCCCCCATAGCAGACTACAGAAACCAAACCACAAAAGTGTTTAACAAAACCAGATATATGTAAACCACACCACTAACAAATGCAAAACAAACTACTACAAAAGACATGACAAACAAACCAAAAACAGTATAATCCACACCACAAATATTCAAACACAAAACAGTAAGAATACCTTTACGACCTTCTCAACCAAGTTATCCAACTTAGCAGCATCAACACCATCAACATTGTCATCTCCATCATCACCTTGTCCCTTTTCCTCACAGCTGCCCATCTCCATCACCTTCTTAGCATTCTCAGAATCAGCTTCTTTCCTTTTCTCATCAACCACCACATCTTCACAAACATCCCCCATAGCAGACTACAGAAACCAAACCACAAAAGTGTTTAACAAAACCAGATATATGTAAACCACACCACTAACAAATGCAAAACAACCAACTACAAAAGACATGACAAACAAACCAAAAACAGTATAATCCACACCACAAATATTCAAACACAAAACAGTAAGAATACCTTTACGACCTTCTCAACCAAGTTATCCAACTTAGCAGCATCAACATTGTCATCTCCATCATCACCTTGTCCCTTTTCCTCACAGCTGTCCATCTCCATCACCTTCTTAGCATTCTCAGAATCAACACTTTTTTGTGTCATCTCCATTGTCAGATTATCAAGATGATCATCAAGTCCCTCCGAATCTAACACTCCCTTAGGAGAGGTATCATCATTAGCAGTGCCAGCAGGATCATTGTGACCAACATCTGGCAACACAACATCAACACTACCAGCACCATCCTTATCCATCTCCATTGACAAATCATCAAGACCGGGGGACTTTGGACTGTTAGCACCAGTCTCATCATCAGCATTGGCAGCAGATGCATTGCGACCGACATCATTGGTTCCCTTAGCAACAGAAACATTATCAACTCTATCAGTGAAATCGACATTATCTTCAGGACTATCCTCTGGTTGCTGCCCCTCCAGCATCTTTATATGATCATCAACTTGTTCAATGCTCGAACTGTAATGAGCAGCCATCCTCAACAAAGCCCTCTTATAACTTTCCATGTCATTCTTCAACTGATATGCCTACAAAAACACGAAAACAGCCCAAAGTTACTGAACAGCCCAAAAGCAAACCATAAACCTTCTAAAGAATCTCACATTCCTTTTAATGAACACCTAAAACACACTTATACGAACCACATATGTTTGAGTTCTCACAGAAAAACACCTACCAAACGATGAGTACCATAAAATATTCCTTTAACGAAGTAATGCAAACCACTATTCTTTTAATAGAAACCACAAGTACACTAAAGCAAGCCAAAGAACAAACAACAGAAAACACAACTAACCAGCACATGAATAAAATAAAGTATTCTGTAAACAAACTAATGCAAACCACTATACTTGTAAAGCACACTGAAAGTACTCTAAAGAAAGACATAAAACGAATAACACAGAAAAAATCACTCACTTCTTCAACCGAATGAACACCATCCAAGTTGAGGTCAAGATGGGGAAGCTTCGGAAGATCCCCTTCCCTCACCATATCAAGATCATCTACCGGCCTTTTCCTCTTTGAACCCAGCACACGTTCTCGTCCCATTGGTTGACTGGAGGTTGCTTCTTCTTCCATCACTACATCTCGATGACCAATATTGAGATGACCTTCGTCCATCAGTACTTGAAAAGCAGCACTTGCGACTTTGTACGACCTATGCTTATAGGTCGGTATGGGCAGCTCAGGGGGGTTCTTCACACGGTCAAGAATCGAAATCTGCCACATATACAAACAGACAGAAGTCAAGCAACCACAAACAAACTGTGCCAGAAAGATTATAATACACACCACACAACCAGGGGGGGAGGGGCAAAAGCAAACCATAAATATTCTTAAACAAACCATAAACATCTTCAACCACACCAGATTCGTCAATAAACAAACCATAAATGATAAACAATAGCAGAAACATTATAACAAAGGGGGGTAAAGCAAACCATAAATATTCTTAAACAAACCATAAACATCTTCAACCACACCACATTAGTCAATAAACAAACCATAAATGAAAAACAATACCAGAAACATTATAACACAGGGGGGGGCAAAAGCAAACCATTAAAACTCTTAAACAAACCATAAACATCTTCAACCACACCACATTCGTCAATAAACAAACCATAAATGAAACAGTAAACCAAAATTCGAAAAGGGGTATATTTATTCACTTACAAAAAGAAGATGAACGTCACCAGGGAACTTTGATATTGATTGAACCACTTCAACCATACTGTCATTAAAATGGTCAGCCACATGCTTACACCAATTATATTGGGTGAAGTCAGCGACCATTTCATCTTGCAAAAAACCAGCATAGGCGAGGTTAATCTTCAAATTTCCACTGGGACACAGAACTGCCTCCATTGCATACAGTACAAAAAGATCCCTCCACTTCTTATTGTCCCTCTCCTCTTCCAATGCCAGTTTAACGTTTGCCAATGACGCCTTTCCTTTCTTAGTATTGGAAAGCCCTAACTCAATTCCCCACCTGTGCCTCTGGGCTGCACTGAACATATCCAGCTGAACAGCATACGGTCCACGCGGCAAACCATAGACTCTCTCCACATCTGCCTCTCCAATTCTAAACTTCCCTGACCGTAGCAGCGGGAAAGACCTTGAACTCACATCAAAGCTTTTGCAAAGCCATTCAATAAAATTATCCGGGAGTCTCGTAAGCTTAACCCTCGACACACCCCTAAAACCCAGAGGATCAAGCATCTGCAGTTTTTCTTCACTTGTACTGTCAGCTTCCATGATGCCAAGAATACGATTAGTATTACTACGATGCCTCTTATCCGGCTTTCCAGGCACAGGAGAAGCACCATCTTTCTCTCGCTTAGGTGTTGCAACTTTTTCTTTTTCTTTCCCCTTACTGCACCATCTTTCTCTTGCTTAGGTGTTGGAACTTTTTCCTTTTCTTTCCCCTTTACTGCACGTTTCTTAGCAGGTGCCATGCCTACAAAGCAACCAAAACACAAACCAACATAAGCAATCTCAAACCAGAACATATAAAATCCAAACCATTAAGGGCCTAATGCAAACTGTAAACCCATGAAAACAATCCAATAATCAAATTTAAAGCAGACAAAACAACAACTCCAAATGAACCACCAACATCACCCTGGAAAAACACCAGAAAGGCCCCAATCCAACCCACAAACACCCTAAATGTCACCAAACACAAAGCGCACCACCAAAAAAAAAAAGAACAAAACAACAGAACTACTGAACACCACCACAAACGACTCAATAATCAGATGTAAAGGAGACAAACAACAACTGCAAATGCACACCAGTAAATCTTCTAAACCAAACTGTGAAATCCGAAACACAAACCACAAAACATTTTAAAAGAACCACCAACAGTAGCCTGAAAGTACACAATAGTTTTATTAAAACCCTCCAGAAAGGCACCAATCCAACCCACAAACACCCTAACTGTCACCAAACACAAAGCACACCACAAACGACTCATGAGAAACCAGAAACCCTAAAATACACAATAGTTTTATTAAAACCCTCCAGAAAGGCCCCAATCCAACCCACAAACACCCTAACTGTCACCAAACACAAAGCGCACCACCAAAATATAGAAAAAAACAACAGAACTACTAAACAACACCACAAACGACTCATGAGAAACCAGAAACCCTAAAATAATCAAAGCACACCACAAAAATGAAGAAACATCCAACAAAACCTAACCAGAACGCACAACTATGAAATTTCCTCGTCTCCTTCAACAAATTTAGACTGCATGCGTCAAAACATCGCAGAAAACTGGAAAACGAAAGTAACAGAGGGCAAACATGAAAACGAAGGTTGTAAATTCAATAGCAGAAGCAAGCAATGACAATGCTAACGAAAACGAAAACGGTGACGCCAAACTAACACCATACAAGTGGAACTCCGGCGACGCTAAACGACAACGGCGACTTCGCAGACCAAAACTGACGACGGAGGAGAAGACAGTTCCAGTTTATCGGAGGAAATCACCGGCATACCTCGAAATTCACTTCGGCGACGGAGGAAACAGAATCGCGCGAAGGAAATCCACAAGCCGCAGACGAAATCGCTCGATGCAGATGCAAATTTGGTGGCGAGAACAGGGAGACCGAAGCAGACGTCCCGTCGGAGAGCAGTTCGTGAGCAGAGGGGAAAGGGGAAAGGGGAAAGCGGAAAACTGAAATGTCTCAACGCGCGCTTCAATGAATTTTATTATTATTTTTGAATTTCAAAATTAATGCCAGGTAAAAGAAAACAATTATTTAATTATTGTGCAGTTATTATTGTGCAGTTACCCTTATACCCCTGTTGTTATAATAACAACACCTTAGGTGTTGTTATGCTATCCGGAGCCCTATGATGGAGACTGGGCGACGTTTAGGGAGAGAGAGCAGATAAAAGTGTATCTTCTCTTTCCCCTTCCTCCTTCTCACACGATCCCCATCTACCTCATCTCTCTCTCTCTCTCTCTCTCGCTCTCTCTCTCTCTCTTTTTCTTCTCTCCCTACTTTCTCTGAACTTTTGGGATGTGAAGAGCCGCCTAAGAACCGGCTAAAATTCGCCGGAGGAACCTCTGCATCTTTACCGGCCGATGCTGAGGCGGATGAGACTGAGGTGCCTGAAACTCCTCCACTCGCAGCTGTTCAAGAGGCTCTAGGAGTACTACAGAGGACTACCGTTTTCCTATTATTGTTCAACCATATCTGTCTATTCAGGTGAGCTACCAATCTCATTCTTTGTTTCTTTGGGACTATGATTCCCTTCTCTTTCCAGATTTACCTTCCGGTTTCTATTTTCTTTGTTTTTTTTATCTTCTCTTCTCTTTGTCCCTATTGGGTTCTTTTGGTTGGAAAAACTCAGTAGTGTGTTTAGTTTCTATGTTTTCCTCTTACCACTCTCCTCCTGACACTTCTCTCTGCTTTGTTTCTCGCATACCCATTCCGGAAATCAGTGACTTGGAGCGATCAACTCGAGAAGGAGAACTTGAGAGGTCGAGAGAGGAATCAGAGGAGACTCAAATCGGCAAGGGGTATCTGCACTGAGTTCACAGCCAGGGAGGCAATCAAGTTCCATGGTTTGGATTGTAGATCAACGTTGGAGAGGACGCACGGCGGAGAAACGAGATCGATCGACGAGAACCAGATTGTTATTCCTCTTCTTAGGGGTATTTGTTTCTCTTTGTTCCTAAATGGGTTCGTTCTCTCATCCTTTCTCAGTGTATTTGTTCGATCCTTTATGCAGGTTTAATTATCATCTCTGACCTCTCCAAGGAACGAAGGACCCCAGCTCTGTGTAAGATTTGATGCACCTGTAAGTCTTTTTGTGATCTCATTTGATTTTTTGGGGTTTAGATTGTAGATCGGCATTGGATAAGACCCACTGTGTGGACTCAAGATCCCGACGAAGGAGAGCGAGATTTTTTAATAGATGCATGCGACGAGTTCCTGGTAAGAATTTGATGTTTTAAATGCACCTCTAACATTATGCGGTGAGAATTGGATCTTTTTGCTTCATCTCTCTGCTGCGATGTTTTGCTTTTTCTCAGCTTTATTTGTAAATTATTCTCTCTTTTAAACAGATGCATGCGGCGAGTTCCTGGTAGAGGTTTGGGTGGCCGGTGATGGTTGTTGAAACCCACATACATACCATCTAGAGGAGAGGATTTTTTGTGTTTGAAGATCAATCAGTTGAAAAATCCCAAGCGAAGGAAGGGGGCCTCGAAATAGTGACGTTGGGTGAGATTTTCAGTCTCTCTCTCTTCTCTGTTTACTGCTGGCTGATTCTATATACATCTTACTTTTAATATTTTTTACTTCCCTCTTCATTTCTAACTGTGGTGTTTGCAGAGTATTCCCCTCATCGACGTGCGTCCAACTGAACCAAGCAGGTAACCTTTGCCATATAGATTGTTTAACGAGGATGTCTGACTTGCCTTCATGAGTTTCAGCTTTTGTTTGCGATTAACAACCTCCAATTGACTTTGTTTCTTTGATTTTTTGCAGCTGGTTTTTTTGGACTTGAGGAAAGGTTGTTGTGTGATAAGGATATTTTGTTAAATGTAACTGGGTTAGGTGGGTTCTGCAATGTTGATGATGGTTTTGTGTCTTTCTGTTACATGAGAAATTGCTATCTACCTGTGTACTAATATTTGTTCTCCTGTTGCCATGCTTTTTTGTTTGTGGTCATCAGACCCTTGCAATTGCAGTTAGTTTGTGTGCTTTCCTTTCTTTTTGGCAAAGCACAACGTTCTTTGTGTGCTTTCCCCTGATTGCACAGCAGAGGAAAAAACAACAATTATTCAGTACACTTTCAAAGGAACTGCAGAATTATTTAGCTAGCACCAGCGAGCCTTCAATAAATTGTCAACCGCCATCATGTTTTATTCTCCTTTCCAACTAACATGTTTCCTTGATGTCTAAATAATTGGTAATATAATTTGAGCTCTAAAGAATTGTGATGTGTACCTTTTATTTTCAGGTTTATCAAGGTACAAGACCAATATAGGTTACGTGACCACATTTGTTACGCCAACTTTTTCTTGCAGTTGATCAATTAGAAGTTTAAAGTTGAATTTTACTTTGGGGGATCTTCATTGAACGCCCTGAAATTCTCTGTACTTTTTCTTGGTTGGCTTGGGTCGTTATTAGCTGGGGAAGATTCAAAATTTCAGCTTATTTGTGCCAGCTGTGTATTCAAATATTATCTTGGCCAATGTAATTTACTACTTGCTATAATTGTTTTAATATACCCTTACACATGGTTTTCCCCATTTTTTATTGCGCCTGCATAGATTATCATGAGTCCTAAGTCATAATGCTAAATTGTGGCAAAGCTCTTATGTACAATTCAGCCTTCTTAAAATTGTCTGCTTTGCTCTATGAGGTGCATGCAAGTTCAATAGTATTTTGCTTGAGTTTTAAGTAGCAAATCAATAACTAATTATAGTAAATAAAACACATGATGATACAAAGTCTAAAAATGCATGATGTACAAATCCAAATATTAAGATGTGATTTGTAGATGCCATGTTTATGTGGGGAGTGGATAGTATAACAACACTCATAGTGTTGTTATACTAACAACAAGATTCATTAAGGGTAAAAGGGTAAACTGACACAAAATAATAAATTAAAATTAAAAAAATAAATTTTAATTCCCCAGCCACCCCCTCTTCGTCTCTCGATCTCTTCTCGCCATGAAATCAAAAGGCCTCCTCCCGATCCCGTCTCCCACGCCGCTGTCCAGAAACCTCTCCGGCCGGAACTCGGAAGGCTCTTCCCACCGCATATCCGAACCATCAGCAACCACCGCTCAATATCCTCTGCCACCACTTAACCTCCTCCATCCAAGCTGTTTCTCCCTCCTGGTTTCGACGCCGACGCCGATGTCGATCCCTCGATTTGTCAAAGGAGCCAGCCCCGACAGATTGAGCGATTTGCCCGACGAAATTCTCCACTGCATCCTCTCCTTCCTTGACACCAATTAGTCGGCGGCTCGAAGCGGCATTTTGTCGAGCAGGTGGAGATCAAACGGTTCCCGGCCTGAATTTCGTTGGGAAATCCTTCAACAACAACGTGGAGAGTTTCAAAGATTACGGCGAACAGATTCTTGTTTCTCCGTTTCTGCACCTAGCATGGGGTTCGACAGGTATCGCTCCTCCATTGCCCTGGATTTGGGGACACATCTGTCGTGTTCCCCTCTCTTTGCTAGCCCATCTCCCTTTGCAATCAAACGCTGGAGACTCTGAATTTGAGAGCAGTCCGGCTTCATACGCTCAAATTTGGGTTGCCCACGCCGGCTTTTCAAGTTCTCACAACTCTGACTTTGCGCGAGGAATGCTGATTCGACGAGGAAGAACAGGGTCGGAGCTGGTATATATCCTTGTGAGCTTCTGAAGCCGTTTTCAGAAAGTGGAGTTACAGAGAAGGGAGTTCCATATAGCATTTCCATCTAGAACGGCGAATGCCTTCTTTGTTGTGTTATGGGAGTTGTTTGAGAATAAGAAGACTTGGAAAAGGGGTCCGTTGGGTTGTGTTTGGTGTGCTACTTGATATCTTTTTAGGTCTTTTGAGTGGTTGAAACTTTTGGTTTAATTTGGTTTGCAAAGTTTATCATTTGCCTAATAACTGCACAGGCTTTGTATATAGGGCAATATGCCTGTGTTACCCCAGTTTAGTTTTGGATTTCAAATGGAACCAACCACAAATATTGCATAAGTATACCATAAACTTTTTAATACAAACCACAAACACATTAAAAAAAACAAAAACAAAAAACATACACCTTCTAATGCATACCGTAAATCTCCTAAAACGTACAAAAAAACAACACAAAGCAAACCACAAACATTTCTAAAGCAAACAAGAAACACAATAAACCAAACCATAAACCTCCTAATGCATACCACAAATCTCCTAAAACAAACCACAAAGCTCACAAAGCAAACCACAACATTTGCAAAAGCACACCAGAAACCTCATAATGCAAACAAAAAACCTCCTAATGCAGACCACAAATTTATTAAAACAAACCAGAAATCTCGCAAAGCAAACCACAAAAGTTTCGAAAGCACACCAGAAACTTCTTAATGCAAACCAGAAACGTCCTAATGCAGACCAAAAATCTATTAAAACAAACCAGAAACCTCGCAAAGCAAACCACAGAATTTTCAAAAACACATTAGAAACCTCATAATGCAAACCACAAACACGATAAAGCAAACCACAAAAAAGCAAACCTAAAACGTCCTAATGCAGACCACAAATATATTAAAACAAACCAGAAACCTCACAATGCAAACCACAAAATTTTTGAAAGCAAACCAGAAACTTCTCAATGCAAACCACGAACACGATAAAGCAAACCAGAAACTTCTTAATGCAAACCACAAACACGATAAAGCAAACCACAAAAGGCATACAAAAATATGAGAAACCAAACCATAAATATCACAATGCAGACCATAACATCCGGTGGTCGTTGGCCGTTGACCGGTCAACGAAGACCGTTGACCGGTCAACAAAAATCGTTGACCAAACTCCGATGACCGTCAGTGAGTAGATTCCGGCGCCGATAGGCATATTCCGGCCCCGATTACTAGATTCCGACGCCGGTAAGCATATTCCGACCACGGTGAGCATATTCCGGCGACGGTGGCATATTCCGATGACAAAAAAGCATATTCCGGCGACAAAAAAGCATATTCCGGTGACCGGCGACCAGATTCCGGCGACCGATGGCTGAATTCCGGCGACCAAATTTTTGGGCCGAAAAATAAAAAAAATATTTTTTATTTTTTATTTTTATTTTATAATTTTTTTATTATTTAAACATATTTTTCATAATGACAATTATACCCCTGCTTTGATTTTACACTAGGTCAACTCATCTAATAAAAAGTCATCACAACCCTAGCTTCCTATTGGTTGGAGACTAGTGTTGTTACAATAACAACACAAAGAGTGTTGTTACCCTAACTGGTCCCGTTTATGTGTCCACTCAACACGATAACAATAGATTACACAAATCAAACGTATCCCGCGGCAGAGCGCGGGCGGATTACTAGTACTGATATATAGTGAGACTCATTGGGACATTGGAAAGTTAAGCTGACAGCTAATTTTCTTGTTGACTAACTGTTGCTAGATGATGTAATTGTGTTTTCGACGTAATATACTGAAACAGCTTACCAATAAAGAAACACACTCTAAAATCACACGCATTTAACCTTTATAGGATACACAATTATAAATAAATTATTTATTTTCCTTTCAAGGAAAAACTTCAATAAGCGACCTCAGGCCAACCAGAGCAGTGATTTTGTAGTGCTTGAAACCAGCTTCCAAGAAGAGCCTCTCCCATTCTTTTTCGCTCCTCTCCTTCCCATTAACCACCAACATCATCAACAAGTCATACAAGAGCTTGGTTCCAGCCAATTCATGTTCATCCTTCTTCTCGTTCATCACAATGTCAATGATTATCACCTTCCCTCCCTCCCCTCTGCTCAAAACTGCTTCCTTGCATTTCTTCAGGATCTTGACACACTCTTCATCATTCCAATCGTGCAAAATCGTCTGTACCAGCATTCAATTCAAACTTAGGATGACAATTTTGCCCATACCCATGGGTTTTTAACTATCCAACCCAATTGGGTTGGGTATGAAATCCAAATAGATGGATATGGGTAGAGTTTGATGGGTTTGTACCCATACCCATCTACTTTGAGTTGGGTTGGGTTTATAACAAATGGATTTGGATTTGTACCCATGCCCAAATACAAATTATAGTTTGGTACCTAATTTTTTTTTTTGCATATAAGTCCTCAAAATATCGATGGAAAATTACGTTTTGATACACAAATTTTTTGGTCTTACATTTTGGTACCTAAAATTTTCAAGTTTTGCAAATAGGTCCAATTTTTGCATGTGTAGTTTAAACATCCTCAAGTAAATGGATATCCATATCCAACCCATACCCATTTAGATATGAAAGCAATATTCATACCTTACCCAAACCCATCTACAAACCCCCCAAACCCATATGCACTTCACCCATACCCAACCAATTATCAATAGGTCTACTTGGATTTGGGTATAATTACCCATTGTGGGTAATTGCCATCCTAATCCAAACCCACCACAAGCAATCAAAAACAACAGCCCAATTGGGAGGTGCCGCAATGCTGAAATTTTTCTCAGTTTCCCGATTCCTCCAAACATCACAAATTATCCGGATAATGATCTATGTATTAAAACTTGATGCTTTTGTTTGTTTAATTACGATAACAGGTTATTCAAAGAGCATAATCTAACATGATCCATAACAGATCATTAAAAACGACATGCAACATGGTCATTTCTCCGGTCAAACAGCATCATCAGCAAGACTAGACTACAACCGTGAGAATTGAATGATCGGAGAAGGCATATTACGTACCTTGAGCAAGACGGCGTGGGCAGAAGGGACATGTTGAAACATATCACCTTGAACAAACTCCAAGCTCCCCGAGGTACCAGTCAAGTGATCAATAACTTGAGGAAGCTCAAGAACCTTACATTTCATACCAGGAAAAGCCTCTGTTAATATCCTGCCAAATGTCCCTGTCCCTCCACCAACATCAACCAAAGAATCAATTCCTTGGAAAACCACTCCACAGACTCTCACAGTCATGTTCATCATGGCAGAATCACAAGCCATGGCTTCATTGAAAAGGGCATTGAATTCAAGTTTTCCATTGGCATACTCCCAAAACGCCATTCCATGTGCTTTCTCAAATGCTGTAGTAGTACTGGAAGAAACCTGGCCATCCTTGATCCAATCTTTCAAGACGTGACTCAGAGTTAGGAACTCAGGTTGAGTCAGCATCTTCACCATGGTAGACAAGCAGTTCGGATCGTCCTTGACCAGCAATTTCGAAGATGGTGTTAACACGTAAGCTTCTTCCACTACTCGGAAGAAACCAGAGTGGACGAGCACCCGCATCAGCCGATACACGTAAGCCGTCTTGGTTGTCCCAATGTTGAGCGCGGCAACGAGTTCAGCAAGGGTGATGGGTTTGCCGTGGGTGTGGATAACATCGGCGATTCCAAGCTCAACAGCAGACTTGAGTGCCATCGAGTTGATAAAGCTAAAGGTGTGGTTGTAGATGTGCGTTTGAGCTTGTAACAACTCAGCCGCCGATCGATGGCACTCAACCGGATCCATGCTTACAAAAATCAGAGAAACGGTCGAAACAGAGACAGAGGAAAAAAGGATAAGAAACATAAGGCGTTCCAAGTACCATTTAAAACCCCAATTGGGGGGTACAGTAGCACTGGGTCCTCCTCAAGGCTGTAAAAGGACAGAAAACTAATGAGACCCAAATTGAAATTGCAATCGAAATCAGACACATGAACAGCAAAGATGCTTTTTCATTAGATCAACAATCCAGTAATAGTTCATTAAGCTGGCACAGTTAAACTTAGTAGCAAGCCCTGTTAGAACCGAAACAACAACAAGGAACGGGGTTATCGAATCCGGAGCTAAGACGCGGATTAGGTCGCTTTCTTTAAAACGTTCGCGGCATTACATTCGTTGCGAGCACTACAAAAAAAGAAGATGTTTGGGGACAACTATGTTATTTGTCTCAAGAAATATAATTATAAGTGAGATAGGAGAAGACAAGTGTGTAAAATTGTCCTCATAAAAAAAAAGAAAATTTTTTTTTATTTCTTATTCGTCCCCAAATAAAAGATTTGGCAGAAATAGAAGATTGCCGTGGATAGTTATCACCAAAAAAAGATTGTATGATTTATCGGATGATTATTTTAATTATAAAATTAATTAATGGGCGTAGAAGTTGGAATCTGACGCCAAATTTTTTGTATTTCCCCGAAAGTAACGAAAAACTATTTCACCCGCACATGGAAATCTATTTTTGGCGACCAAAGGTTTAGATTTTTTGTTTGCAAACTATCTTTGATATTTCCATTTTTGCCTTATACGTCCTTTTCTGTTTATGAGATAGAATCAATTAATTAGATACTAAGTATCCTTCACTGTTATATTAGTCTCTCAATGACAATCATCGATTTGCTTTGAGCTTAACCTAGTTTTTATTTATATCTCTATAGCCGCACAGACTCCTTTCCTCTACCTTATTTTTCATCGTCTCTCACTCTTCCGTCTCTTTCTCTCTCGAACTCCGACTCTTCTTTCAATTTTCATCTGTTCTTGTTCTGAACTTCTGATCCAAGTCCCTCGATTATCCTCTTTCGTACTCGATCGCGGAACATGGTAATGATTGCAGATTTGATCCCCTTGTATTTAAGTTTTGATGTAGGTGAGTTAGTTTGATTTTTCTTTTGAATATATTTTTGTTAAGCTCCTAATTGTCCGTTGTTTTGTACTTTGCTCGTAATAGCCAGCGCTATGGTGAGAAAAAATACAGTAGGAGAGGTTCGGTGAGTTTGTGACACTGGTTAGATTATTGGGAGGCATGGTGATTGGCTCATGGATCGTGAGCCGCGACCAACGATGAAGATCCATATCCCTACACCTATTTTCGAAAATCAAATCATACAAGATGATATCAACGCAACCCGTAGCCAGCAAAGCAATTGTAATTTTATTTCGTCCAAAAGTTGTAATTTTGCTTTTTATGTTTTATCATTTGTACAATTGTATATATATATACATTGAAATATAGTTTCGTGTGTATCTATATATAATGTCACATAATAAATTGTGCACCGTATCAATTTGGTATCAAATTCAAATATACATTGTCCCTAAAAATTATAGTGACAAATTTTCGTTCCCCAAAGTACAAATTAAGTGACAATTGTTTGTCCCTAAAATTCATATAGGTGACAACTTATTGTCTCCTATGGACGACACGTGGACTCTACAAAAAGGAAATGGACAATGTATTATCCATAAATAGTGGAATACTATAATGAACTAAATTGGGTTAATTGCACGGTTGGTCACTGAAATTACAAAAAACGTTCAAGTTTGGTCACTCAAAATATTTAAATCCATTGGTGGTCCTTCACTTTACTCAAACCGTTCATGTTTGGTCACTCTCCGTCCAACTCCGTTAACTTTGGCTGATGTGGCAGTCAACTCTCAAAGTTGACCATTAACTTAGTGACGTGGCAACTAAAAAATTATTAAAAATTAAAAATTAAAAATTATATTTTCCACCTCATTATTACATTCATTAAAAAATAAAAAACCAAATACCCGACCCAATCCCCCTCTCCAAATCGGACCTACGGGAATTAGCCGCCGACGGCTCTTCTCTCCGTTCCTGATTCTACAGCTGTTGGTTGTCATTTTTGGATTGGCGCCAAGCTCGAATCTTTTACAGAGGGTTTTGGAGGGTCGGAAGGTGAGGCGGCGGCGGAAGAGGTGGAATAGGGTCGGCAACGTGACCGGAGCTTCCGCCATTCGCACAGCTGGAGCCGCCGACAACCTTGGTTCCTAGGACTCGACTCGAAACTCCAATAGGTCGAACCGGTGGTTTGTCACCGGCTCTGCCTCTCGACTGTCGGTGTCAGAGTGGAGACCCCCCTGCATCGAATGAACTCCAGCGATTCTGCTAGTGTGAATCTCGATCGTCACGTTCGATGGCGAGTATGGTGCTCCATTCGAGGTGTTTACTGCATTGATAATCGGCTCTTTCTCACTCCATGAGATTCGGCCATACTTGGCCATTTCCCTTTCCCAGTCAATGTGTAATTCCTTGTTGCTTGATGATACTCTGTTAATAGCAGGAAAAAAACAGAGGATGGCCTGGCCTTTTCAGTTTCCACACCATTAGTGATAATTCATCTCCTAGGCCTCCATGGAAATACAACAATCCCATGTCCAGGAGGTTCCCCCGAAGTCTCCCCACGTACGAGCTTCTCCAAAATGCTCCCCACATACAACAAGCCCAGCACTAGCGGGTCTCCTCTCGTAATCATTGACGATGAAGGCGTGACTGTGACGGAGATGAGTTCTTCCAGTGACGGCGGCGGCCACGATGGAACGTTGGACAACACCTTCCTTGCGGCTACAGCTCTCATCGCTGGTTGATCCCGCTCGACCGATGATGATGCCCGATGCTGGTTTGCATCGTTTGTCTTCTTCTGATACCGCCAGTTCGTAACGCGACTTTGCGTCGATCTTTTCTCCGGACCTTCAACTAGGGTTTCTACTCCATGTCTGATGGCCCTCCTCTTGTTGGGGATCGCCATTGATATCCTAATCTTTCAATTACCCTACCCGACCCTATTCCACCTCTTCCGCCGCCGCCTCACCTTCCGACCCTCCAAAATCCTCTTCCCTTTCCGCACGCATCAGCTTCGTCTTCGATCAAATCGACGTCATTGAGAGCGAACGCGCCGAGAAGCACGAAACTCTGTAAAAGATTCGAGCTTGGGGCCAATCCAAAAATGACAACCAGCAGCTGCAGAATCAGGGACGGAGAGAAGAGCCGTCGGCGGCTAATTCCTGTAGGTCCGATTTGGAGAGGGGGATTGGGTCGGGTAGGGTATTTGGTTTTTTAATTTTTTTATGAATGTAATAATGAGGTGGAAAATATAAAAAATTAATTTTTTAATTTTTAATAATTTTTTAGTTGCCACGTCACTAAGTTAACGGTCAACTTTGAGAGTTGACTGCCACATCAGCCAAAGTTAACGGAGTTGGACGGAGAGTGACCAAACGTGAACGGTTTGAGTAAACTGAAGGACCACCAATGGATTTAAATATTTTGAGTGACCAAACTTGAACGTTTTTTGTAATTTCAGTGACCAACCGTGCAATTAACCCGAACTAAATTAGAGGGGACAATGATTTGTTCCTAAAAATAATATTTAGGGGACGACTTCTTGTCACCAAAGTCATAGTTACAGAGACGACATGTTGTCTTTTATGAAAAATAAATAGACGACAACTTATAAGTATTGGGGACGACTGTCGTCCCTAGTATTGGGGACGACCTACTTTTTTGTCGTCTCCAGAAGAATAGAGGACAAGCGTATAAGGGACAACATATTGGGGACGACTTAGTCATCCCCAAAAACTATGGGGACAATTTTGCTTATTTCCTGGGACGACTTTTGTCATCCCCAAACCTCTTCTTTTTTGTAGTGGAGCGGCAGACTATCAACCGGTCGTCTTCAGGATAAAACAGCTCCTCTTGTGCTCGACTGTTTTTGTGCAAAAACCATAACTCTTTGAACACCCTCTCTTTCATGTTTCTGCTCGTTTGCTTTGCGGTGTCTTTAGAGAGGCTGGGAGACGACTATTTATAGGAGCCGAAACTCCTAAGAATATACCCTCTTATTTGGGGAACTAGTTTTGTGCCCGCCCGATGGGCGGCGAGTGTCATTTGTTTGTATTTTTCTTTCTATTATGTGTTATTTTTTTCAATGGTATCAGATTCCTAATTTTCATATTTATTTATTATTGTTACCTATTATCACTGACTTATCTGATATGAGGGTCGCTACATTTACTCTATGTTTTAATGATGATCAACAATAAAGTCAAACAACGCTGTAACTTCATCACGCTTGGAAAATATTATTATGACCAATCGGATCTTTGATTGACCAACAATTGTCAACTTCATAAGTTGTACATGGTTTAAGCTCGTGTACGCCACCTTACAGTACTCCTATAGAGTTGGTAGTTAGACCATGTATTAACGGAGTTTGGGACATTATGATATACCATATTCTCTAATAGGTGAAACACGGTCTCTAATTCTCTAATCCAAATCGTACCGATTCATTTAATGAAAAATAATAACCACCGATTCTTATTTGTCAAAATATATTAACATACAACTAATAGGTATGAATGAAGGTGCATATTACACCTCGAGTGTATGCTAGCCTTTTCCACCATTATATCAAAGTACAACCAAACTATTCTCTATGCTTCTTACCTTCAACATTGTACGAATGATGTCAAAGCAAATGTTAGTTATTGAGACACTTTGTCTTCACTTCACATTATCATCAAATATTAAATATGTGACTGAATGTAACTGGAATTGTGTGATAACTTAATACAAACATTAAAGCGCTCTGTTGTGCAGTCACTATAGTAACTGAATTTACAGGACATCGTCATGATATGATCCTGCGTTGGTTTTATAGGACACCGGTCCGGGTATATCCCACTCTGGTATACATGACATCAGTTAGGGTATAACCCGTAGTGGATTTATAGGACACCAGTCTAGGTACGATATGTGGTGGTATGCATGGAATCTACTATACTCCCCGAGGAATGTATGACTTAGCAAATTAAGATGTAAAATGCAATGAACCTAACCATGCATGTGATTGAATCCTTGTATAAATATTACTTATAAATTATAATATGGTTAAGTGATGACTTTTTATGATGTGATATATGAAATGTGCATGTCAATGATGATGGTTTTCTATGGTTTTTTGTACAATGATTTAAGATTGGATGATATGATGTTTTGCCATGTTGGGACAGGGATTACATGGTAATGCCAGTATGATGTGATATTTGATGCATACATGTTTAAACATTGAGTTATCAAGAGACTAGGTGATGGTCCTTATGTTGTGATGTATGAATTCCTTGAGTTTGAGATGTGAATGCGATATGGCATGTGGATGAATGGATGTTTATTTGACTGAATAAGATATAGCATATCGGATATATCTTGACAGTTAAGTTAAGCCAATAAGGCATGAGAGGTGGGTGACGGAAAACTGAATACTCCATGTGTTCCCATGGTCAATGGCAGGGACAATAAGTCATTTTGAACTATACTCTTAAAGGTAAAGGAGAATATATAGATCATTATCTTATGAGTAAGGTTGTTAGGCGAGTAACTGGTTACTAGAAAAAGATAGTAATATATGTATTAGGGTGTCATATTAAGTAAGGATTAAAATAGTTATTTACATATCAACCATCATATGTCCAATAGCTTAAGATTCGTTTACAAATCTTGCTTAACTTAGGTGTTATTAATCTGAATATGACTCAAAGTTGCACATCTACACTCATGTATAAAAAGGAAAGGACAATGTGTTTTATAATTGTGCATGGAAGAATATTTAATGACGTATTGAAAATAAAAAGAGAAAGAAGTCTAAATAACATAAAAGAAAAGATAATGATATAATTTTAATATGCGAGAAATGCGAAATTCAATCCTAAAAATGACAAATGCATTATGTATATGCACATTACTTTTTTTTAACTTCTTTCACCAATTGGTCACAAACATATTTAAACCATATAACCAAAATTCGGTTTTGAAAATATACAAAAAAAAAAAATTTGGTGACCGTTGGTGTCTAGTGATATTCTTAAACACATGAATTTTTTTGTATATATCACTGTAGCATATGACTGAACTATGTTAATATATTTCATATATTTATAGTAAGTATTTTCTAAAAAATTACATTATATCTACATTGGTTCACATACTTATAGTAGTTCGTACAAACAAAATATTAAATTCTTCGTGTTCTAGAATGTGGAAGAATATTATTCTTTACTTTTCATTTTCAATTTTAAAAGAAAATCACATGTCAAATTATGTAAAATTTTATAATTGTGTACCAACTAAATTTATGCTTTTATGATTTTTTTTAATTATTTTTAAGAAATTAAAAAAAATTATAAAACATATTATAAACTAAAAATAAATTATTTGTAGATGTTAATGATTTTCTTATCAATGCTAAAAAATAGAATATAAAATTTTAACCGTGATAGCTATTCTATTGGTTAAAAAATAGTTGTGAACTTGTGATTAATTGTATGAAAGATATTTTATTATATTGGTTAAAAAATTAAAATGATTACAGTTTGAGCTTGTAGGTTGCATGATTAAATCTTAGTTATGTTTTGAAAAATATACAAAAAACAAATTGGTGACCATTGGTGTCTAGTGAAATTCTTAAACACATGAAATTTTGTGTATATATCACTGTAGCATATGACTGAACTATGTTGATATATTCCACATATTTATAGTAAGTATTTTCTAAAAAAAATGCAACATATCTGCATTGGTTCACATATTTGTAGTAGTTCGTACAAACAAAATGCCAAATTCTTCGTGTTCTAGAATGCGAATGAAGATTATTCTTTACTTTTCATTTTTCAATTTTAAAAGAAAATCACATGTCAAATTATGTAAAAGTTTATAATTGTGTACCAAAAATTTATGCTTTTTCGAATTTTTTTAATTATTTTTAAGAAATTATGAACAATTATAAAATATATTATAAAATAAAAATAATTTATTTGTAGATGTTAATGATTTTCTTATCAATGCTAAAAAATAGAATATAAAATTTTAACCGTGATAGCTATTCTATTTGTTAAAAAATACTTGTGATTAATTGTATGAAAGATATTTTATTTTATTGGTTAAAAAATTGAAATGATTACAATTTGAGCTTGTAGGTTACATGATTAAATCTTAGTTATAGTGATTGATATACATGTTTTGTTGTGGTTAATAGCATCAAATTTTATCCTGGTGGTTGAACATTTGAAATAATGATAGTTTGACCTTGTAGATCACAGGTTCAAATCTTGGTCATGACGATTGATATACATGTTTATTTAGTTTTATTTTAATGTAACTAATAACTTAAAATGTTAAAAAAGACCAAATGACATGGAAAATTGTGGAGATTTTGTTGTCCTACGTGACAAAAACTTTCTCCACAACGACCATAATATAAGTTAAGATAAGTCAGATTAATTAGAAAGAGAATTACTTCCTCACTTAAATTCCATTGTGTTCATTATCTTCGTATCTTTTAGGGAGACAAGATAATTAATTCGCAATTTCTCTAAAAAATATAAGTCAGTCCCCAGTCGACCCACCCACCCTCTCGTTCGCCCACCGTCCGACCGGTCAGACAGACGGCGTGTGCGTGTGTGTGTGGTGGTCCGTTAGGTACTCCCTCTCCCACAAAAGCGGGTCACCCCAAGGGGCATGCTCTTAGGTGAGAGAACCCAATCTTTATACCCCTTTGGTAGGAGTTCTCCCACCAATGTGGTACACAAACATTGGGACCTATAGCTTTCAAAAGCTATTCACTTATTCATTTCCAACAATCTCACACTTGAATAGTTTTGAAATTATCTCTGAGCATCAACAGTTCCATAAGATCGGGCATAAGCTAAGGTATTGCGAAGATTTGAACTTTAGCGTAGTGGTTACACTTCCAATTTTATAAGGGTGACTCGTAGTCTTTAACCCTATCTCAGACAGTGTAGCACACCAGATCTTTTCACTGAGTTGTGTTCTCTTCTTACCTTGTGCGTTTATGGCCCTGCACGTTATCCTGGTTTAGTGAATGCTGTAGCAACTTTGTGCCTTCAAAGTTCCATAAGTGAGTCTATAAGAAGTACCCCCAAAAGTAAAGTACTTCACTCCACATGGAGTATAGACCTCATTAACACAACCTCTAGTCTTTGGGATTCATGCTTCACTATGCATGAACTTTTCTCAATATTACTCATGACTTGTTATTACCCATTGAACTCGTTTCTTGAGATCTCCAGTCTATCGGGTCGGGTTACCGTCACTTGTAATCCATGGTTCGGTAGGTATAAGTCCCATACCCTTGGTGGTATTCTGGACTTTCTCTCTAGGTAATCCTTTCGTCAACGGATCAGCTAGATTCTGTTCGGATCTTATATGATCCACCTTCACTGCTCCTATCGTTAGGAGTTCTCTTACAGTACTGTGCTTACGACGAATCTGTTGTCTCTTTTCGTTATAGAACCGGTTCTCAACTTTAGTGATAGCTGCGGTGCTATCACAATCGATCAATATCGGAGGGATCGACCTTTCCCAAAGAGGAATCTCTGATAACAATCCTCTCAACCAACTCGCTTCTTCACTAGTCGTTGCTAGTGCTATCATCTCTGATTGCATAATTATTTGAACTAGGATTGTTTGTTTCATATACTTCCAAGACACAGCTCCCCCAACGACGTTAAAGACATACTCGTTGGTTGCCTTGAAGTCGTCCGATAGGGTATTCCAATCTGCATCACTATACCCTTCTAGTACAGCAGGAAACCTTTAATAGTGTATACCAAGGTTCGCTATTCTCTTGAGGTATCTCATGCCCCTCTCTATAGCATTTCAATGCTCTCTACTAGGACAACTATTAAACCTGCCAAGCAATCCCACGACATATGCAATGTCTGGTCGAGTGTAATCCGCCACATAACGGAGACTGCCAATGATGCTAGCATATTCACATTGTCTTACACTGTCTCCAACATTCTTGTTTAGCTTTACGCTAGCATCATAAGTAGGGGTGTACATGGGTCGGGTGGTTCGGGTTTAACCATTTTAATCACCCGACCCATGCACTACGGTTTGGAAATGATCAAACCCAAACCCACCCAAAAAAATTAAAACCCTACGGTTTGTTTCTAATTGGGTTGGGTCGGGTTGGCGATATTTTTAAGTAAAAACCCAACCCAACATAAAATATATAATTATTATACATCATAAAAATATTTTATAACTAATTAAAATTTCAAACGAATAAAGCGAGGTGAAAGGTATCAAAATTTAAAAATGTTGTTTGAATTTTAATAAAATGTGATTTACTTCAACATATGTCTAGTTTTTTTCACGATATTTTTTGAAATAGGCTAAAAAGGTTATAAACAAACGCATCCATACTATGTTATTCTATTAAATTTGTACACAAGAAAAGGATTACGTGAATCATAACTATATTCAATTTATGTCTAAACTTTAAGTCGAAGAATGCATTAGATTAGGGAGACCATGATAGAAAAACATGACAAAATATCTTAATTTTCTCATAAGTATTGCTATATACGACATAAATATTTTTTAGATACGAACTCATACTAATAGTTGGAACACGGGTTGGGTCGGGTTCTACGGGTTGTGTAATCCAAAATCCAAACCCAACCCAAAAGAGGCGGGTTGTACAAAAGAAAACTCTCACCCAACCCAAAACTTCGTTTTAGCGAAAAATACGGGTGGGTTGGGTCGGGTTGGACGGGTGGGTCGGTTTGCGGGTGTGTTTGTTCACCCCTAATCATAAGAAGTACATGCAAATTTACGGTCGAAATAATTATATTTCTTCAAGATCTTCTCTATGTAGCTAGATTGATCAAGAGAATAACCATTTGATGTTCTAGTTATCTGGACTCCAAGCATAAACTTAGCTTCACCCAGATCTTTGACCTCAAAGCTTTATCTCAACATGGCTTTTGCTTCATTGACTACGTGGATATTTGTACCAAATATCAACACGTCATCTACATACAAACATATGATAGTGCAAGTGTTATTTTCTTATTTATAGTAAGTACACTTGTCACTTTCATTCACCTTAAAGCCATGTGAGAGAACGAGAGTGTCAAACTTCTCATGCCACTATTTTGGAGTCTGTTTAAAATCCTATAATGATTTGTCTAACTTACAGACTTTCGAGGCATGTTCAGGGATAACAAACCCTTATGGTTGTTCCATATAGATTTCTTCGTCCAAATCACCATTCCGAAATGAAGTTTTAACATCCATTTGGTGTACCACGAGATTGCTCAAGGCAGCAAGAGCAATCATGACATGAATGGATGTTATTCTAGACACTGGTGAATAGGTATCGAAGAAATCTATATTCGCTCTCTGCCTATAGCTTTTAACTACTAGGCGAGCTCAGAAACTTTTGATTGCACCATCATGTCTCCATTTTTTTTAAACCCATTTATTACCTAAGACTTTGCAGTCAAGAGGTAAGTCTGTTAGATGCCAAGTCTTATTAGCTTCCAACGAATCCATTTCATCTATAACAGCCTCATTCCAAAAATCTGCATCTATGGAAGTTAATGCTTCTTGCAAACTTTTGGGGATCTTCGAGGGTGTAAATTGTAGTAAAGTCATCACCAAAATCATTGTAGATTCTAGGTCTTTTACTTCTTCTGAGTTCATCATCATATCCAACATCCTCACTATTTCCGTTATCTCTAATAGCATGTAGCACATTACCTCCACTATTTCTCGTTTTAAATGGAAATCGTGTCTCAAAGAAATTAGCATCAATGGATTCTATTATAGTAAGATCATTCAAATCATAGAATCTATATATGCCTTACTATTGGCAGCATAGCCAACGAAGAGACATTCATATGCTCGACTAGCCAACGTAATCATCTTAGGATACAGAATTCTTACGTAGGCCAAACAACACCACGTTCTTAAATAGGACATATTAGGTGGCTTATTCTTCAAGATCTCATAGGGTGACTCTTTTCTATTTATTTTTGGAAGATGATTTAGCACATAGCAAACCGTCAACAAAATATCACCCCACCAAGATGAAGCAGCTCCAGAATTGAGCATAATAGCCACGACTAATTCTGTATACGTCCTATTTTTTCGCTCAACTTTACCATTCATTTCTGGTGAATATGGTGTTGTGATTTCATGAATGATACCATGTGAGCTATAGAATTCCTTGAAGGGATTAGATTCATACTTTGATCCTCTATCATTCCTAAGTCATTTTATTTTTCGATTGCACTGATTTTCAAATTCAACAACAAATACCTTGAACATATCAAGGGCCTCGCTTTTGTTTTTCATCAAATAAACAAAGCAATAATTAGACTAATCATCTATGAAAGTGATAAAGTATCTCTTGCAAGACCTAGTTAATGTCCCATCTAGTTCACAAATATAAGAATGAATCAGATCTAGGGGTTCTGATTCTATACTCACAGATTTATGTAGCGTTTTTCGTTATCTTAGCTTGGCTACAGAAATCACATTTATCAAATTCATTCATTGAGAGTTTAGGGATCCTATCTTTCTTAAATTCTTCACAATTCGTCTTTTCACATGACAAAGACGAGCATGCCAAACATTCAAATCACACACCATGTAAACTGAAGAATTCATCTTATTAATTTCGACATTCAACTTGAACATCCCATTAAATGCATATCCCTTTCCCACAGAACTCCCATTCTTAGTAAGGGTATACAAGTCACCTCCAATAGATTGATTACACCCAACCTTATTAAGAAGATATCTTGAAACAAGATTCTTCCTTATTTCTGGAGTGTGCAACACATCTTTGAGCCCCATCTTCTTTCCAGAGGTAAAGTTCAACTCCACTTCTCCAGAACCAACACCATAGTGGTGTGGCAGTCCACAACAACACTTTCTTGTCAGTAGGTGCTTTTGTGTATGTCGTGAACATAGCACGATTGTTGCATAATGCTTCGATGCACTTATATCTAGCCACCATCCTTCTTAGTCACCGGTGAGGTTGACTTCAACAATCATATTTGTGATCATGGCCACCAAGTCCTCTTCTGTCAAGTTAACCCTCGCTGTAGCAGCAGGGTTAGTCTTGTTCCTGCACTGACGTGCCATATGACTTTGTTTCCTGTAGTTATAGCAGTGAAACGGAATGTCATTGTGTTAGGATTGGACCATAACCCTTTGGTTGCCCCGAGGGACACCATTCTGGTCGGGGTGAATTTTCTGGTTTGGATTCTTTAAACCTTTTTGGTTAGGTTTCAGAGATCTAGGGGTGGGTCGTTTAGCATTGACGACCATCACCTCTTCTTTCATATCCTGGTTTACGGGACTCTTCCTCTATCCTTGGGTGAGTAATCAAACTTCAAGTGAAAATTCTTTAGTTTTATGTTTAAGCATATTCTTAAAATCTTTCCACGAAGGGGCAGGTTATAAATAATGCAAGCAACTTGAAACAGATCGTCCAGTAGGGATGGAAAAAATATCCGTAACCGTGGATATCCACCCAAATCCGACATAATCGGGTAGGGTAAAACCCGAACCCAAAGGACTTTTAGTGGGAATGGGTAAAACCCGAACCCGAATATTGTGGGTAATGGGTGGGCATGGGTTTTTCACTATCCAACCCGAACCCGCCCGATTATACACATGCATATGTATTTTGTCCAATTTGATGAATTGAGGGATCCAAGTACTATTCCCTGCAATATCCTGCTCAGTATGCTTTGAATTGACAGTCTTTATGGTGATATGCCACCTAGGGAGGTAGTGTAGCACTATGGAGGATGTTGATGCATTTAAGAAGTTTCCTTTCTTCTTCATATTGTGTTGGTTGATTGTGTGAATTAGTGATCTTAGGACCCTTGAATTGTGTGTTATTATGGACTCTCTACTTGTCATGGACTCCTGTATCATGTTTTGAAAAAAAGGGGCTCTAAATTGTGCTTTTAAAATAACGTCTCTCGTGCGAAAAGGGTGAAAGTGTGTATGGGGAGACGGGAATCTGTTCCCAATTTCCACCTACTACCTTCAGCCACCTTACATTTCTTTCCCCCGCATGAGGCTCGAGACATCTGCTCCCGGCATGGCCAGTAAGAGTCGGGCTCCCTCAAAACCTTTAATAGGTGGGAGCCCTGTTTTCTGGAAATAACAGAGTCGGGGGTGCACGTTGCTATAGAGGTCTGGAGAGCTGCATTGGTTTGAGTCAAGTTTGCTTGGGGACAAACAAACGGTTAAGTGTGGGGGAATTTGATGACTTGATATTTACACATGTTTTTGTCCACCATTCTTATATTGTTTGAGCCTTGTCTCTCGTGTTAGGCCAATTTCACGCTAGGTTGTTCTTGTTTGTGATATTTCAGGTCATAGTACGTGAAGGAAGGTTTGGGCACGAGTTCGGGGTCGATTGGACGAAGTTGGGACGTTTGACGAAAAGCCGAGGGAACCACACGGGCTGACCTAAATTCCACACGGCCGTGTGACTTGGCCGTTTGGAACACCTTCACGCGGGCAAAGCCACACGGGCCGTGTAAGGACCCCTTTTGGCCGTGTGGAATGTCCAGAGAGTTCACACGGGCAGGCAATATTTCTACACGGCCGTGTGGTTTTGGCCGTGTAGCGTACCTGGAGTCACTAAATCGAACGCGGCGTTTTGGAGAGCCACACGGGTAGCTGGAGATTTCACACGACCGTGTGATCAAACAGAACTGAGTTTTTAACCCAATTTCGGGTCTTTGAAGATGGACGCTTTTCCAGAATAAGAAATAAAGTCCTAGAGAGAAAGTGTGAAGAACAAACCCTAGGAGTGATTTTGGAGCTAGGTTTCATCAATCAAGCTTGGATGTCATCCTTGGAGTGAAGATTATCATCCCAGAGCAGATTCTTCCCATTGTTATGAGTATGGCTGCTTTGTATCCTATTTTCCTCTCTCTCTCTCTCTCTCTCTCTCTCTCTCTCTCTATGGAGTAGAACTCTCTCTCACTTGGGTATGAAGAACCCTAGTTCCATGTGTTAGGGATATTGATTGTAATGACTTTTGGATTGATATACTGTTTGATTATAATCGATTGATGCATGATTCATTGAGTCAATTGAAGCCTGATCAACTTTTCTTGATTTCTGCTGCAACCTGAGATAGATAGAATCTGATTAGGTTGTTAGAGCTTCTTCAATCGGTAGTAGTGAAACGATTATATGAGAGTTAGTCGATTCATTGCTTTGTACTTGAATCCAATTCCAGTAGTGGAGTTATGTATTAATTGCCTCAGCGTTCTATCTCGTTGAAGACTAGTCGTCTGCCGGGCATGGTAAAGGAAACCGTACCGGACATCATACCGGATTCCTTTCTGGTATGGTATTTTGTGGTACGACCGTGGTTCAACCATTTTGTACCGGTAAATATCGTTTTTCACTATTGATAGAGAAATGAAATGCGATAGTATAAAAAATATAATCCATCAAAAAAAGAACCAAATAGAGCATTATACAACCACGGTGACCCATTTTCAACATAGAAAAATAGCAAAATAATATTCTTTTTAATTATTTTCCACATATTGGACGAGAATACGGAGAAATGAAGCTGAATCATAGACCAGGAAACCGGATCATACCGTCTGGTTCAACCGGTTCAACCGGTCAAGCCGAAAAAACCGGCCGGCAAGGTAAAATCAGCACAATAAGCCCACCGTACCGCTTTTGGTCCAATTTCCGGTTGAACCGGTTGAACCGGCCGGTACGATCCGGTTTCCTGGTCTATGCTGCCGGGTAGTCTGTGTGAGAGGGCTTGGTCAGCTTAAGAGATTCCAAGCTACTGTCGGATCTTCCGCAGTTTAATCAACAGTAAATCAACCAAATGAAATTACAACTTTGACCTAACTAAGTAGCTAGGGGGACTCATTCCCAAGTGACTCTTCCCTTGCTTAAGAACTTCGAACCATTTCCTGCTTTCTTACTGCTTTTGTTTGCAATCACTCTCACTACACTTAGTCCCGCTATATAACAGGTAGTCATGGAGTAGGCAGTAGATCTAGACCTCGGGTTGATAAATTGAACTTGCCACTATTATGCATTTCCATTCTGCGATTGCACTTGGTCGCAGTTTGTTATTGTGTTTTAGCGAGTCCAGTTTTGGCGCCGTTGCCGGGGAACTCTAGGTTATTGTAGTAACGTGAAAGTCTGTTACTTTAGCATTTTTCTTTTCTTTTCCACCCTTGTTTTTCACTTAGGTGTTATGTTTTTGTTGGTGCATATCTGAAACATGGATCCTCATGGCTTCTCCAACCATTAGGACGGACGACGCGCATGCGCACGTGTGTGGTGGTTCGTTAGGTCTTCTCTCCACAAAAGTGGGTCACCCCAAGGGGCATGGTCTTAGGTGAGAGAACTCAATCTTTATACCCCTTTGGTAGGAGTTCTCCCACCAATATGATATTCTAACATTGGGACCTATAGTTTTTAAAAGCTATTCACTTATTCATTTCCAACAAGCCCACACCACAATCTAAAATGATCATAATCAGATATGAAGGTATTGTTACATTAAAGCTCGTTCTCCCCTAATCCTTCTGGTGAGCTGAATGTCCTTAGGCATAATGGTGACCCTCTTGCCATGAACGGTGCACAAGTTGGTGTACCCAAAGAGATCGACCAGGTATGCCTCGGCGGCTTCCTGGAGAGCAAAAACAGCAGAGCTTTGGAACCTAAGATCGGTCTTGAAATCCTGTGCAATCTCGCGAACCAGCACTAGAAGGGCAGCTTGCGCATCAAGAGCTCGGTACTCTTCTGGTACTTTCGGATCTCGCAGAGGGCCACGGTTCCGGGCCTTCATTTGTTCGGGCTTCTTGACTCCGCTGGTGGCCGGAGCGGACTTCCTCGGCGCCTTCCCTCCTGTGGACTTGCGAGAGGTTTGCTTGGTGTGGGCCATTTTCGGAGAATGTTGTGGATTATTAAATATGCTGGGTGAGAGATTTGATTTCGGTGACGATTAGTGGGGAGAAAGAGGGGGGTTTATTGAAATGGAGAAGTGGGTGCAAGCAGTGTCTGCAGTTACAACTTACAAGGAGTCAAGGATGGATGGAGGGGTGTTCTGTTTTCTACGGTGGCGATTGGGATAGAGATCGGATAGATGATGCATTATCGACGACTGCGACCAATCTTGGAAGATTGGCACATATGGGTGATGTGTGGGGCTTATTTGAAATTTTGGAATTTGGTACAAGGTGAGAGCGGGAAATGAAAAGAAGCAAAACCGCAAAAGTAAAAGCAAATTGGATCACGGTTTCATATTTTGTAATATGGTTCAGTTTATACTAATATAGTTTTTCAAATGCTAATTACACGTTTCGACACTTCATTTATATAAATATTTCATGTTTGTCACCTGAATTAGTTTTCTTTTATATTTGTCGCTAATTTTATGAATCATTTCACAGTTAGTCGCTACCCGTTTATCTCCGTCAATTCGTACCGTTTTTTTATGACGTGGCAAACAGATTGCTGGTTAGACCATTAACTAATGACATGTCAATTAAATAAATAAATAATATAACAAACAATTGACTGGCGATGTTAATGGAGACTGACGGAGAGTAACAAAGAGTGACTAAATATGGAAAATTTTACTAATTCGAGTGACCAACATTGAAATTAAATATTTCGAGTGACTTAACATGACACTTTTTTTTAGTCAACTCTGTAACCATGCAATTTATCCGATAATTAATGGAACAAATCCTGAGCGATTCTCTTCAGCAGAAGCAAGCTTTAACGATAGCGTCAAGCAATCCGTCTTGAGAATAAAGGATGAGCAGTGGAACTGCTGCGCTAATTGGGCCCCTAGTTCAGCTGCTATTGCTTCCGCGGATTCAGCTGGCACTGTCCCAGGGACGTTCCTTGTTGCTGCCAACACTAAATTTCCATCTCCTCCCCTTATGACTATGCCAAGACCCGTACCTCCTCCCGTCAGAATCCCAACGTTAGTGTTGAATTTTAACTCACCATTTCCCGGTCTCCGCCACCTCTTTTCAATATTGCCTTGTTCGGTGTTTACTTCCGCGGTAGGTCTCTGATGCTCTCTATAATCATCCAGGAACGCAAAGGCTCTAGGCACAATCTCATTTTCGTTGAGTTTCTTTCCATTAAAGAGTTGTGCGTTCCTTTCCTTCCAAAAGAACCATAATAAGACACACCACCTCTCCAACGCTTCATCATCCTTATTCTTCATGACATCCTTTAGCCACCCATAGCAACCATTGTTCGTATGGTAGCGGAAGCAGTCCCCCACGGGCGACACCCTCCACAGTCGAGACGTCCATGCACACTCGCCAAATATGTGGATTTGGGTTTCTCTTATGTTGCAAAAAGGGCATCGATCACCCCATTTTGTGTTGCGAGTGCTGAAGTGGTCCCCCGTCGGTAGCGCCTCCCGTCAAACCTCCATACAATATGTATTACGTTTAGTGGGATTTTCATTTGCCATAGTCTGTTCCAAATCGCTGCTTCGCCTTGTGTCACAACTCCATGTTGATGTTTGAATCCTTTCGGCCATTGGGAATATCCCTCCTTCACAGCATAGTTAGTAAATACTCCGTTTAATACACGTATATGTACCTGTACATATTTTACCGTTTAAAACTTCCGTATCCGTATTATTATCAAGCCGTTTCATTTGTTTCCGTTCATTTGATGTCTCTCTTAAAAAAACACGTATAATGAAACGACCCGACTCTTTTTGAAAAACAAACCATAACTCAAACAAAAAACCGGATATTCGGAGCAACCAAAACCACATTAAAAAAAACTGACATTATTTAAGAATTTCAAACGAAAAAGCCCTAACACTTGGGCAAAATCGCAATCTCGAACACTTAAAACAACTTAACATAGAATCTCCAGTTTATACTACTAACCATGCAACAAAGTAATTAACTATTCTAGCTCTGACTCCTCATGAGCTCCTTGACTTCTCATCAATGCTGGTGCGACTGCTCGCCACGCGTTGTCTCTTCTAGAAATCCTCATCCGCTAACCCTTCCTCAACCTGGTGAGTGAGAAGGGGTCAGTCTTGTCGTTACTTCCTAAGGTCTTTGCCCTAAGCAACCTCCTTACTAAAAACACGTTATTAGTGGGTTTCCTTCCTAAGACGAAAGTCGTTCTCGCTTTTGTCATTAACAACTTTATTTCAAAACCACTAATAGAAGATCTTTACTCCTATCTATCTATCTATACATAATATTATGGCAATTCAAAAGTAATTGTTTGCCACCTAAGCACTTGGAGAGCTCACAAATTGCCAAGGTGGATAATATTTTTACTAAAAGAAAAATAGTTATTGATATATTTATGGAACTATCTCTCTCTTCATTTAATATTTCATTTCCCTTTTATCCTTTTTTTTTGTATTATATCAATGTACACAATAATAAATAATGTATGAAAAGTGACATATATTACATTTGTTATTTCTAATTTATTTAATATTTATTTTTCTTTTCCGATACTTCTTTTATGTTTTTGTTTTTACTTTTGCATAGTATAGATGTACGCAACAATAGACTAATGTCTTTGAGTCACACATATAACTTTTTTCTCAACCAAAATAATATTTTTAACTCATTTTTACAATAATTTACAAACATGTTACATTTTGATGAACAATTTATACAAACACACATACATAATAACATTTTATCGCGACAAAATAACGATGGAAATTAAAGAGAGAAAACAAGAAACTTTTGAATAGAAAATTGACCAAGCAATAAAATCTATTTCTTAAACAAAAACCTTATTCGTTCTAATTAAGTGAAAAAATACGAATCATAGGTGCAATAATTTACAATGTATCCTAAGTTCAAATTACTAATATTTTGCATTTTTGCTCTTGATCGTGTTAATTTAGCAACTCTACTGAAGTTTTACGTCATATGTTAAGAAATTTAATTTTCAGACGTGGAGTAATAAATTTTCAAGGATTATAAATAAAAAATTTTAAAAAGACTTCGGTATGATTGTTGATGAACTTGACTTCATATCTTAAGATGAGACACGAGATACATTAAAAAATGATACATGTGAAAGTTAGATGAATCTTTGCTACACTGTATGTTAAACATCATGTGTTCATCAACCATTGACCTATGAAGCAAGATTAGAGAAGTTAATCATCGTAAGAGGTATGATCTTTCTTAGCAAACACATGCATTTTTTTTTTGCAATAAAACGCATGCATAAATAATTATATATTTATGAAATAAAATAATTCGATAGAAATTCAATGGAGCAAGAATAGATCACATTATTGGATAAATGAAGATGAAAAGTAAGAATAACTTTTCTCTCACTTATAATATGTCCTTCCATCCCTTATTTTCTTTTACAATTGTCCATATTTCCCTTATTTTCTTAACATTTTATAAATCCCGATAAAAAACAAGCATTAATTACACTTAAAAATAATTATAAACTCTTTTTAATATATATGCTTATATATTGACCATAAATGTGGCAATACAAAAAATGCATATATTAGTATAAGTAATGAAATTTTTATTTCTAAACAAATACCAAACATAAATAAACTTTAGAAAACGAAGGTTCTACAAGTTGTAAAATTATACACTAACGCACCATATTAAGATCAAAATCCGTATGTGGGTATCTTGGATTGAGATTCTAAAACAATATATAAACAACGACAATGAGTCTCAGTTAGTCCAAATTAAATTTCAGAAATTAGCAATTGATACATATTGTATAAGAGACTATATACAAATAAGATCTTACAGTAAACTTCATGAATATTCAAAGTGTCAACTTTAAATTGGGATGAAGAAATTTATCCAATAACGAAGTATATATACAAAGAAACTCTCTGTAAGATGTCCTCATATGAACAACATGGATTCATATAAGATAGAAAAAATTGTACATGGACTTCATGAATATTCAAAGCGTCAACTTTAAATTGGGATGAAGAAATTTATCCAATAATGAAGTATATATACAAAGAAACTCTCTGTAAGATGTCCTCATCTGAACAACATGGATTCATATAAGATAGAAAAAATTGTACATGGACGTGGTATACCTTTGTGACATGGTTTATGATTAGAGAATTCAAACAGTATAAGTGAATGTGCTAAGTATTGAGAATTTTCAATATATAGACACAGCACATACGTACTCACTTATCAATACAAAATATAATAAATTTAGAAGGTCTAAAATAGTTTAAACATATAGATAAATTGAATTAATGTCAACGATAAAATGAAACTCTCCGGCCAACGGCCAACGGGCCGGGTAAAAAGCTAGTCTTATCTTATAGAAGTTCTCAACTTCTATCCTTAATATTTTATTCCGACATAACTCATAGAAGTTCTCGACTCCTACCCTTAACTCAAACACAAGACACTAGGACCACCGCGTTACGTCTCGCCGTCCAGTTGCATATCCAAATTTGGCAATGGCACTGCGTTACGTCTCTTTGTCTTATCCATGCCTAGTCAACTACTGCGTTACGTCTAGCCGTCCAGTAGTGACCCCATTCCTAGCTCCCAGATCTCTTTGTACGTACAACTAACCACCCATAACATAACTATAAGCAATTCTAGCTGGCTTTGCTTGTAAGCCACCAAAATCCATTCATATCCTCCACTCATACGAGTATAATCCACTCAAGTCCATATATATAAAGCTTGTTTTTGTACCCACGTGACATAAATGCATATATGTCCATTCTATATATTTCATGGACTTAATAAATCATAGACAACTGGTTCATTCCACCTAACCTTTCACTTCTATATTCTGAACGCAATAATTATCAATCCCATACCGCATAGAACAAATGTATCCATTGAGCCCAAGGAATTACCTACAGATTGAACGCACACAATCGCCTGCTTCACTGCTCCAGTTCTTTCTTTGACGATCGCTTCCAACACAACACAAGCATATGGTGCAGGCTACGCCCCATGGGTGCCACGCCGACCAGGATATCAGAGGCGTCCATTTCCAATGGTAACAAAACTATCCGCCTCTTCCTAGCTATGCCGTGTCCTATGCCGTGTCCAATTAAATCTCTTTCCCAACAGGAATTTGCTAGTGGCGTACATCGGTAGGAATCCTTCCTTCCGACCACTCTTTCACCTAACCAAGCGGCTTGTGTTGTGCGAGAGGAGGGAGGAAGCGAGATGATCTGGGGGTCTCAAAATCTGCGGCTACTCTCGCTTTAGCTTAGGTCGCCTCTTCAGTTTCTAGCTTAATTAGGTCATCTAAATGGTAGGGGGATAGAGATAACCGAAGCAAAATGAAAAGGACGGCTTCAAATATGATTAAATGGTAGGTATTTATATTTAGGTTTAACTAGAACTAGGTTAGGACCGCACTTCGTGGGCGGACTGATCAACTTGCCTTTTTGTTATTAAAGGGAATAAAAAGTGAAACTCAGCTTAAAACGCTTACTATTGAGTAAATAAAAGTTTTTTTTTTCAAATTGGATTGGACGATGAACTAAAAAGTGAGTAATTTATGGTTCAATTGTTACCCATGATAAACCCATTGCTGAATTATTTAAATAACCATTTATAATTGTAAATGAGAAGACAATATATAAATATAATTTACTAATTAGGGTAGACAAAGAAGGCAGAGATGTAAATAAAGAATGAGAGATAAAAGGACAACTAAGGAAGTAACAAAAATCATTATGGCATTATTTAGTTTATAATTTTTTTGTTTTTTCATAATATTGTTTTTTTACAAAGCATTCAACCAGGGAACTGATTAGATCATAGCGGGATTTGAAATTCAATGTATAATTGATCAATCATAAAACCAAAATAACTTTGTAATTGGTTCATGACTCTCTTCTATCAAATAAACATGTGCTCTACTGTAATCAAAACCTAAGAATAGTTTAGGTGACAGTAGTGCAAATTAGCATTACTCTTAGGCAACAGTAAAATGGCTTTAAGTTTATATATATTAACAATTATAATATCATTATTGAAACCATTGAGGGCAATTTAGGAATTGAAGGGTACATTTTGGGTATGTGTGCGACAGGCTCGATTCGACTAGCTCGTTTATTGTTTGTTGAACCTAAACTTGAAAGTTGGTTGTAACATTTCCTCCACCCTTATAAAAATTTCGTCATCGAAATTTGCTTGAAACTCATTCCTCTGTTAATACCATTCTGGTACCTCCTTTCCTCAAGAATTTACTCTCGCTTTATGAACTTTGATGATGTTCGTTGCTTGTCCCGTATAGTTTAGCTCACCTCAAAATTATTTCCTCTTCACAATAAAAGATATTCTCAACAAGCTCGCTAGCATCGTGTAGCTTTGAGTGGCTACTTATCCTTTTTAATTCCCCCGTTTGGGTGATGGAACATAATTTTTGATTCAATTTATTGTTCTAGCTCAGTCAGTACTTGTTGTTGGACCTTAAATCGAAGTAGAGCTATCACATTTCCTCCCCCCTTAAGAAAAATTTCGACCTCAAATTTTTTTAATCATGACTTCTCCAAGCCTCATTCTTTACATCGTCTATCTCGTTGAGTGACTCACCATTTTCAAAACTTGTCGTCGGCCTTCTTGAAGATTTATCGGGCTCCCTAAGACCTATTCTAATTCCTCTTTTTATGCTCCTATCGTTATTTAAAGTCTAACTTCCCGCTGCTCCTTGGGTCGTAGCCCTACGCTCGATTCTCGTGAACTCAACGAACCTTCCGTGCTTCCTTCCCTCTAAATAATGGCAGTCATTTGCCGTAACTCCTTGCCTACTGTTTATCAATGTACTAGATACTTGGCATCTTCCTGGACCTTATACTGATCGGCTCACATCCCCGTAGGATACGTGCTGCCTTGAACCTCCTCTTCCCACTCATGGAAAGGGTTTCACTAAACTATCCTTATAGGAATGTGTTTCCTCTCCTTCCCGAGTTGTATCATATCCCCGTGGAGGCCTCCTAAAGTTATTTTCCTATTAATGATTAGAGTATACTGGAGATTCTAAAATCCTTAAAAGAAACCGTGACTCGTTTGGCCAAACCTTTAACCTAACACCCTTTTCCTTTCCTTTAAAAACAGAAACCTTGAAGAACTCAGATCGTCACTCCAGTATTCCTTGGAGGGCAAGGAACAGAGGAGTGTTGGCTCTGATACCAAAATGAAACAACCCGACTCTTTTTGAAAACCAAACCATAAATCAAATCGAAAACCGGTTAATCCGGAGCAAACCAAACCACATAAAAAAACTGACATTATTTATGAATTTCAAAAGAAAATGCCCTAACACTTGGGCAAAATCTCGAACACTTAAAACAACTTAACACAGAATCTCCAATTTATACTCCTAGCCATGCAACAAAGTAATTAACTATTCTAGCTCTGACTCCTCACGAGCTCCTTGACTTCTCATCAATGCTGGTGTGACTGCTCGCCACGCCTTGGCTCTTCTGGAAATCCTCATCCGCTAAGCCTTCCTCAACCTGGTGAGTGAGAAGGGGTCAGTCTCGTCATTACTTGCTAAGGTCTTTGCCCTAACCAACCTCCTTACTAAAAACACATTATTAGCGGGTTTCCTTCCTTAGACGAAAGTCGTTCTCGCTTTCGTCCTTAACAACTTTATTTCAACACCACTAATAGAAGATCTTTACTCCTATCTTATCTTATAGAAGTTCTCAACTTCTATCCTTAATATTTTATTCCGACATAACTCATACAAGTTCTCGACTTCTACCCTGAACTCAAAAACAAGACACTAGGACCACTGCGTTACGTCTCGCCGTCTGGTGTCCTACCATAGTATACGAACCGCGTTACATCTCACCGTCCGGTTGCATACCCAAACTCGGCAATGGCACTACGTTACATCTTGCAGCCCAGTCCATGCCCGGTCAACTACTGCGTTACCTCTCGCCGTCCAGTAGTGACCCCAACATACTCGATCAGCTGTTGCGTTACGTCTCACCATCCAGAAGTGATCCGACCATCTACCGCGTCCAGTAGTGGCCCAACCGCCCGGGGGTTCATCTTACATACCAACATACATCACATACATAGCACAACGCGTGCCTCCACCTTAAGTAGGCGTGAGATTCCTCTCACACATAATCGCGCTTACTTGAAAATAACAAACATGATTGAATTAAAAGACATAAACTGAAAGACCTCGACGGATATTTTACCCCCTTTATACTCACCTCATTTTGTAGGTGAAGATCATGATCCATAACCTCGATTGGTTTGCTATTTGTCCTCTGCTAGACGCCATTGTCTTAACCTCGTTGTGCTGCATCATTCAACTCATCTAGAACATATCCCATTGTTAGTAAATGGAATAGACTAACTCAATTTGCAACATAATGCCCTTAACCCACGGGAATTAATCAGACCCATTCCTAGCTCCCAATCTCTTTGTACGTACAACTAACCACCCATAACATAACTATAAGCAATTCTAGCTGGCTTTGCTAAAAAGCCATTTACCCATTTTTAGCTCTTTTTTTGTGCTCCAACCCACATTATTTTGGGAAGTTAAAAATGGGTATTGATGAATTGGGAGCCAAATTTAGCTCCCAAAAGAGTGGAAAAGCCAAATTTGGCTAGAGAAAATGGTGGACCCGCGGCGGGTCCTCCTTTATTTTTTATTTGTTTCTGTGGAATTTTCTCATTGGTTGATTGAGTTGTTTTCCTTTTTTCTTTTTTTGTGTGGTATTTTGTCATTGGTTGATTGTGTATGTTGTTTGTTTAATTGTTTGAAAGAAGCTATGAATTGTTGTGTGTTTAATTGGTATTATCTCAGTGGTCCCGAAGTTAACGGTAACAAAATAATGAATAATTTTCCGAAATATTTTTTGTCTCGGAATTTAAAAAAAATTACATCGAAAATTTTGTTTTCAAAACTAATAACTAACTATAGAATAATTAAAGTGAAATATGAAAATTAGAGGTCAAATAAGTATGGTTTATTGTAATAAATTGAAAAAAGGGAGATGAGAAGCGAAATTTAGCTTTGTGTAGGGTTGGAGTGAAAATGGGATTTGGGGAGCTAAAAAGCCAAATTTGACTATTTGGGGAGCCAAATTTGACTTTACGGGTTGAAGTTAGTCTAATCCACCAAAATCCATTCATATCCTCCACTCATACGAGTATAATCCACTCAAGTCCATATATATAAAGCTTGTTTTTGTACCCACGTGACATATATGCATATATGTCCATTCTATATATTTCATGGACTTAATAAATCATAGACAACTGGTTCATTCCACCTAACCTTTCACTTCTATATTCTGAATGCAATAATTATCAACCCCATACCGCATAGAACAAACGTATCCATTGAGCCCAAGGAATTACCTACAGATTGAACGCACGCAATCGCCTGCTTCACTGCTCCAGTTCTTTCTTTGATGATCGCTTCCAACACAACACAAGCATATGGTGCAGGCTACGCCCCATGGGTGCCACGCCGACCAGGATCTCGGAGGCGTCCCTTTCCACCGGTCACAAAACTATCCGCCTCTTCCTAGCTATGTCGTGTCCAATTAAATCTCTTTTCCAACAGGAATTTGCTAGGTGCGTACATCGGTAGTAATCCTTCCTTCCGACCACTCTTTCACCCAACCAAGCGACATGTTTTGTGCGAGAGGAAGGAGGAAGCGAGATGATCTGGGGGTCTCAAAATCTGTGGCATTTCTCGCTTTAGCTTAGGTCGCCTCTTCAGTTTCTAGCTTAATTAGGTCGTCTAAATGGTAGGGGAAAAGAGATAACCGAAGCAAAATGAAAAGGCCGGCTTCAAATATGATTAAATTAGGGCTGGGAAAATAGACCAGACCGTTAGAAAAACCGTGGTCCAAACCGTACCGCACAGTTTGGTCCGGATCGTAGACCGTGAAGTATGGTCTGGTCTGGTCCATGGTCTGTATTATTTTATGATTTGATCTCTTGGTCTGGTCTGGTCTAGACCGCGGTTTACCGGACCAAACCGTTGATCCAACTGACTTGTCAATACGTGTTAACAGCCCATTCGACCACTCTCCAAACTCCCACAACCACACCCAAGTCTCAACCTTAATTTTGTGAATCTCTTCCCTCCTTCATTCACAACCACATTTAACCACAGAGTAGAGATAATCGTGTCTCCATATGACATTATGTTAATGTTTATGACATTATGGTGCAAGCTGGGATGCTTTTACTTTGTATCTTTGTTATGTAATAAGATTTAGAGTATCAAAATTATTCATGCATATTAGGAATAATGTTTTAAGGCAAATAACAATTATTTTTCTTGGTTATTGGTTCAATTTTTTGTGTGATTGACTAAACAAATTATTTATTTTTCGTTGAGTGTGGTCTATCTGGACCAGACCAGACCGAACCAGACCGCACAGGCGTGGTCTGGACCAGACCGTATAGTCTGTGGTCTGGTCTGTGGTCTATATTTTAGCCTCTCGGTCTGGACCGTAGACCGTATATATGGTCTGGTCTGGACCAGACCGCACCGTTTCCCAGCGGTATTTATATTTAGGTTTAACTAGAACAATTATAAAATCATTATTGTAACCATTGAGGGCAATTTAGGAATTGAAGGGTACATTTTGGGTATGTGTGCGACAGGCTCGATCCGACTAGCTCGTTTATTGTTTCTTGAACCTAAACTCGAAAGTTGGGGTGTAAAATATAATACCCGTATAACACGTTTAATATCTATATTTAATGAATTAAAATATTAACTTTACTATTATTTTATATAATTATAAATTTAAAATAATTAATTTCTTATATTTATTACTATTAACGTACTATTAAACGTCATTTGCTTAGAGACGAAGTATAATACCCATACATATTTTATACGTAACTTTCCCGTACCATATTTTACTAACTATGCTTCACAGTATACTCACCCTTCTCATTTGGCACCCATATCAATGTGTCCCTTTCTCCCGCACCTCGCAGTGGAATTTGTCTAATAGCTTGTACAGTATTTGCATCAAAACAAGCTTCCAAGAGTGCCTTGTCCCATTGTTCATTCTCCGGGTCAATGAGTTCTCGAACTCTCTCACCTACTTCCAGGCCTCTAGGCACATCCATGATAAAATAAGGGTCCTGCGGTAGCCACTTATGCCCCCATATATGTACTTCTGCCCCATCTCCAATCCTCCACCTCAGCCTGTCACATAAGAGTGCTTGTGCACTCATAAAACTGCGCCAGATGAAGCTTAGATGGTATCCCATCCTTGCATCAAAGGTAGAGGAGTTCTTATGATACTTAGCTCGTAATATGCGTGCACTTAGTGAGAAAGGGCGTTGGTGGAGCCGCCATAACTGTTTTGAAAGCAAAGCAGCGTTATAACCATGCAGATCCCTGAAACCCAAACCTCCCTCCGCTTTGGCACACACTAGCTCCTCCCTCCTGACCCAGTGAGCCCTCCTTTCCGATCCTCGATCTCCCCAGTAGAAATTCGTGATCATACTGTGATTCTCATCCAGGATACCCTCCGGAACCTTTAAAACAGACATGACGTAGGTAAGCTGAGCTTGCGCCACTGACTTGATCAAGGTCTCCCTACCTGCTATCGAAAGAGTTTTTTCCTTCCATCCCTTCAACTTTAGCCTCACCCTCTCCTTCAAACCATTAAATATCTCCTTCTTCGATTGCCCCACCATCGTCGGAAGCCCCAGGTATTTGTCATGTTTATCAACCATTTTCATCCCGAGGACCCCTCCAATTGTGAGTTTATGGTGCGGTTTGACGTTCTCGCTAAAGGAGATCTCCGACTTCTGGAAATTGACCATTTGTCTCGACTCTTTCTCATATGCTCGAAGGATATTCTTAAGAGTAATACTCTCCCATTCAGTTGCTCTGCAAAAGAAAACACTATCATCAGCAAAAAAGAGGAGGGTCACGGTTGGGGGCCCCCGCGCTGGCTCCAGACCCTTTAGTTTTTTCTCCTGCAACGCCTTCTTCATGCTTCTAATAAGCCTTCGGCACATAACAGAAAGAGATAGGGGGATAGCGGATCCCCCTGCGTGATCCCTTTGCTAGGTGTGAAACTCTCCGACTGGTGACCATTGATAAGCACTGAATACGTCACCGTTCTCACGCACATCATTATAAGCTGGACCCACTCCTCTACAAAACATAGCCAAGCCATCGTGGCCTCCAAGAAATGCCATTCCACCCGGTCGTACTTTTTGGCCATATCGATCTTGGCTGCAAAGTAACCTGTTTTCCCTTGCTTGTTCTTTTTCATCATGTGAAAACACTCAAATGCTGCTATTATATTATATGTGACGACCCTTCCTGGCACGAACGCACTCTGCTCTTCCGATATCACTCCATCTAACAATGGTTTTAGCCGATTCGCTAGTACCTTGGCTACCAGCTTATAGATCACATTGCACAAGCTAATTGGCTTGAAATCCTCAGATGAAAAAGGAGACATCACCTTCAGGATTAAGGCAATCAGCATATGGTTAAGGTTCGACACCATTTCTCCTCTCTCCAGAATGCTAGTCACCATCACCGCCACATCTCACCCACCACACTCCAGTTCTTCTAAAAGAACAGCACAGAGAGGAGAAATCCTCAGATGAAAAAGGAGACATCACCTTCAGGATTAAGGCAATCAGCATATGGTTAAGGTTCGACACCATTTCTCCTCTCTCCAGAATGCTAGTCACCATCACCGCCACATCTCACCCACCACACTCCAGTTCTTCTAAAAGAACAGCACAGAGAACCCATCCGCACCAGGCGCTTTACGCTACCCCATATGTTTTAGCTCACTAACTACTTCCTCCCGACTAAAAGGACATAATAACTCCGCATTCTGTTCCGCTGTGATGACAGGTTGTACCGAATCCAGGATCGGTGTCTCCTGTGGGTGCATCCCCGCTTCAAACAGATTTCGGTAATAATTCAGCATACATGTTGTGATCTCTTCGTGGCTTGTAACTATCTTCCCATCTTCCTTCATGACCCGCCGAATTGTGTTTCGTTTTCTGCGGGCAGTAGCTTTCTTATGGAAGAAAGTCGAGTTTTTATCATCTCCTTGAGCTAGTCCGCTCGTGACCGCTGCTTCCAATAGTCCTCTTCCCGTTCCTATAACTCATCCAATTCTGTTTCCAGCTGTTTCATTTGTGCGAGAACTGGTTCCGATTTGGGACCTCGTTCAAGGACCCTCACCGCGCGCCTGATTTTCTCCCTTTGCTTGGAAAATTTAGAATACTCAATCAGGCTCCAGTCGCTCAGCTTGGCACGACACAATTTCAGCTTGGACATCAAATCTCCATGACCCGCCAGCCCCCAAGCTTCCTCGATCACCGATTGCTACTGATTATGCCTTGTCCAGAAGGGTTCGAATTTAAAGTTCCACCCCCACGTTGGTTCATCATCGTCTTCACCCATAGTGTCACACACTAGCGGTCGATGGTCAGACCGACACTTATCTAGATGACAGACGCGCCCCTTAGTGAAACGTTCTTGCCACGTTGTTGAGGCTGCAACTCTGTCGAGTCGTTCCTCTATATAGCCCTCACTCAATCGCCGATTCTCCCACGTATACTCATAGCCTAGGTACCCCATATCAAACAGTTGAACATCCAGCATACAGTCACTAAAGGCCCTCATCTCGGATTCCACCGGAGCTCGCCAACCATTCTTTTCCTCAGCCGAGACAACTTGATTAAAATCACCTCCGCACAGCCAAGGTCTTTCCCACTAATCCGCCAATCGACGAAGCATCTCCCATATTTGCCACTTGTCACTCCCTTTCGACCAGCCATAGATACCCGTAAATCTCCAGATATCTTCATTTTCCTCCTCAATTTTGATGTCGATATGGTGGAGCGAGGCTGACATTGCTGTAGCTTTCACTTCCTCCTTCCACCACAAACTAAGTCCACCTGCTCGGCCCCCTCCCACACTACTCATAGGCCAGCTATCTCCCTTTGCGAAGCCAAGTTCAGCACGCAATTCTTCATTTTCTTATGTTGTCCGTTTGGTCTCCATTAGGAACACCATATGTGGGGAAACAAGTCGCAAAAGCGACTTTAATGATCTAACTGCCCGCTTGTTCCCCAATCCGCGACAATTATAACTTAATATTCTAATTTATGACCCAATGGGGATAGGTTTCCCGCACCTTTCAATGGACTTTTGCTGTTATGATTCTTCGCATTCTTCTCTTTCCATAAGTTTTCTGGAGGCTGAGCTACACCTACCTTCCCGAATCAATTCCTTGATTGTTACTTTTCTCTTGCTCATTGTTCATGTGTACAAAAACAGGCTTTTGGTTTGGTTGCTTCGTCTCCTCCTTTCCACGTGCATGGGTTTGCATGGAGGCTCACTCCCCTTTGTAGCGACGTTGCTTTTCTCCCTTTGAACTTCACTCGTCCCCACTTTATCTGATGGGCCACTCGACGAAGATGTACCTTCCTCATGTCTACCAATCTCATTTTCTTTCCTTGCCTCTCTGGTCTAACCATTCTTGTCTAACTCAGTTTGCTTCTTCCTGTTAGATCCTGCTTCTTACTCAGCCTCCTCATTATTTAATACTTGGAAACGATTTTGTTCTCTATGCCTTCCTCCTTCTGCTGGCTTTTGGAATCTCACATGTGGGGCTCTTTCTCTTCGCTTGACTATCATCCACTCGCCATACCTTTCGTTGGGTCTTCCTCTTGAGTTTCCGTTACCATCAAGACTTCCTCCTTCTCTTCTATCTCCGGTTCTCGACAATTACACGGCTGATTGGGTTTCCCATATGTTGGACAGTCCCCACAAATGTTTTTCAAGCCCTCGTACTGTATCAGGTACTTGATTCCTTCCACCCTGTATTGGGATAATAACGGTCTAGTCAGGTTGACCTCCACACAGACCCGTGCGAACTTTGCCCTAGCTCCCTCCTCTGTTGCATGATCTACCCGGACCGGTCTGCCGATCATCCCACCAATTAACATTACATCTTCTTTGTTAATAAATTTCACCAGGAGGTCTGTCAGCTGGACCCACACAATGGTAGATTTCACCTCTGACGTCCATGGATTAAAGCCCTTATACCATCGATGGACCTTTAAGTACGTATCCCCCAGAATCCACGGTCAACCCATAAGCCGCCAGTTCATAGTCCTGCTTACTCTTAAATCTCACTAGAAAACAACCGTTCTTCATGTATGAGATTTGGATATTGCCATGCCTTGCCCATAGGAAGTTCAATCTTTTAGCTAAAGGGAGGTAGGATACCCTCCGTCCCAGTCCTTTAATCACTAAGGCTGATATCCACTCACGCCGCCACTGAATCTTCTGGCTCGCCGTGAACGGAGCCGTCGGGCATTTGTGAGATCTCATTTCTCCTTCGAGAGCTTGCTCTTACGTCTGTGAGTCTCTTCCTTCTTTTCTAGTCCATCTACATCTTTTACCTTCATCTGGCTTTCTTTACTTCCCATCTTTCTAGTGCGGGTTCCAGTATGGCATCAGGATTAGAAAAATGTCTCTCAAACTTTCACCTCTCGGAGGATGAAGTAAACATTGTCAAGGTAGAACAGGAAGATATCGACACAGTTGTGGACAAGATAATAGAAGATCTGGGCGCAGTTGGATTGCTTCAGGGAACAAAAAAGCCAGGAGTAAAGTTCCTCAAGACAGCACTGACAGCAGCATGGAGACCAAAGTAAGATTTCGATGTGCAGTTGATTGGGGAGTGTCTCTTCACGTTCCAATTTTTGAACAAAGAAGACAGGGGGAAGGCTCTGAATGGAGGACCATGGCATTTCGAAAATCAACTCATGATACTAAAGCCGGTTGAACGAGACAAAGAGGCATCCGAAATGGATTTCAGTCAAACTGATATGTGGGTTCGCATCAGAAAGATACCATCACGGCTGAGAACAGAGAAAATGGTAGAAAAGATAGGTGCGATGTTTGGAGCGCTGAAGGTATTTGATACTGTTAACTCTGGAGCTTGGAGTAATTATATGAGATTGAGGGTTAACTTCAGTGTTAACAAGCCCTTACGAAGAGGAGTTTTACTCATGGTTGGAGAAGAGAATGTATGGTATGAAGAGAATGTATGGTATGAAGCTGCATATGAGAAGCTCCCCAATTTTTGCTACAACTGTGGGGTTCTGGGGCATATCCAAAAAGATTGTGAAGAAGAACAGATCCCAGAGGAGACAAAGCAATATGGAGGATGGCTCCGGGCAACGTCACCACTGCAAGGAGGAGGTATAAGAAGTAAAGCAAAAGCTGCAAAGATTGCTTCATTGTGGTCGGCGGCAAAGCAGAGAGGTAGCTCCGGGGAGAGTTCTGGTAAGATGGTGATCGAGAGAGAAGGAGGAGAGGCGACGCTTCGACTTCCACCAAAAGTACCTCGAAGGAAGCTATCTGACATCATCAATACACCCCCAACTCGTCTCTTGGAAAAAGGGAAAAGTAATGATGACGAGATAGGCGAAATTGAAAGCAGAACGATAGCGGGAAAGAAAAAAAGAGGGGAAGATAAAAAAGAAAAGGAAATTGAAGAGTCGCAAAAACAGAAGGAGAAGGATCAAGGGGAAGAAGTGGACCCTCTACTGGACAACTTCTCTGGTCTGGTGATTGAAAATATTAAGGCCCAACGGGCAAGCCCAGATAAAAAAGCCAAGGAGGCTAGTAAAAGAAGCGAGAAGAAATGAATTATGCTCAGAAGAGACGGAAGTAAAAGAGAGGCCACTGATCCACTACAAATTAGTGGAGAGAAGAGACATGCAGAGGCAGCCATGGAGGTAGACGAAACAGAGGCAGCTTCAGGAGTCCAGAATGGCAAGAAGCACAGGAGGGAAGACATGGAAATTTCACAGATATCAGAGGCGGACCCTGCCCAGTTGTAGGGCCGCCTACTGCAATGAGTCTTCTATGTCTCAACTGCCAAGGGTTAGGGGATCCCAAGGCAGTTGCAGCTCTGGAATCAGTTATTAGATTCCGAAAACCCCAAGTGGTGTTCTTGACGGAAATGAAGCTGAAAAAAGATGGTTGGGAAAAAATTCAGATGGAAATGGGGTTTGACAGAAGTGAAGGAGTGGAGGTAGTTGGATAATCTGGCGGATTGTGTATCTTTTGGACAAAGGATATCGAATTGAGGATCAAAGCAAGTACACAAAACTACATAGACACAGAAATTTCAGAAGAAGGAGGCAGAAGAAAGTGGCGATTTACAGGAGTCTACGGCTGGCCACAGAAGGATAACCACCACCTAACTTGGGACATGTTGAAAGAATTACATGACGACAAAGACGAGGCTTGGCTATGTGCAAGTGATTTCAACCAGATTACGACGGAAGCAGAGAAACGGGGAGGAGATTTGCCAAACGAACATAGGCTAATGGGCTTTAATAATACTTTTGAGGAGTGTGGGCTCATGGATGTGGGCTTTTTGGGTTATCCGTTCACTTGGGATAACAGGCGTGACCCACCAAACTTCATTGAGGAACGTTTGGACAGAGCGGTGGCGAACAAACAATGGATGGATCGATTTGACAGAGCCTTAGTGTACCACCTGGAGGAAGTAATTTCGGATCACCTGCCGATTATTATTGATCTTGAAGGAGATAAGACTGAGGATATAAGGTGGGGAAAGAGCTTCCGTTTCGAGTCTTTCTGGGCAAAAGATGAGGACAACTATGATGTAGTTCGAGAAGCGTGGGAGGAATCAGACTTTGATAGTATGGAAGGAAGTCTGAAACGATGCGAGATGAAACTCACTAACTGGAGCCGGGCGAAGTTTGGAGAAATCCCCCAAAGAATTGCACAAACAAGGAAAGAGTTGAAAGATATGGGATCGCAGCCAAGACACACAAGCTGGCGATCAAGGAAGAGAAAATTGGAATTGGAACTACAGGATCTGCTTTACAAAAATGAACAACGATGGAAACAAAGATCCAGGATGGAATGGTTGAAAGAAGGCGATAAAAATTCTAAAGCTTTTCACGCCAAGGCCTCGGAAAGAAGAAAGAAGAACAAGATTTGAAAACTAAATGATGAGCAGGGAAGAGTTTTTGTGGGGCAAGACGAGGTTACGCATTGCCTTTTTTTCCTACTACTATGAGCTGTTTGGGAGCAAAGTTAAGGGGACGCAATGGAAATCTATTGATGTCGTGGAGCTAAAAGTAACTCCGGAGATGAACCAAATGCTTCTCAGACCGTTCACAAGTGAAGAAATTCAATGTGCATTGTTCCAAATGGGGGCTACAAAGGCTCCTAGTGATGACGGTTTCCCAACTCTATTTTTCCAACGGAATTGGAATACCATTTCCCCGAGAATCACCAACAAGCTGGCGGAGTTCCTTCACCAAGGTACATTCCCACATGAGTTGAACAAAACCCTCATTGCTCTGATTCCAAAAGTTAAACATCCAAAATCTCCAAAGGATTGTAGGCCTATTAGTCTCTGTTCGGTCCTATATAAGATTCTTTCTAAAGCTATTGCAAATCGCCTAAAGAGAATCCTTGATCAATTAATCTGTGAAACGCAGAGTGCCTTTGTGCCTGACAGATCAATCGTTGACAATGTGGTATGTGCTTTTGAATGTTTTTTTTACGATGAAGAAGAAGATCAAAGGTGATAAGGGGTTCCTGGCTTTAAAACTTGACATGGCGAAGGCCTATGATCGAGTTGAATGGATTTATCTTGAGAAAATTATGAAATGGATGGGGTTTACTGATCAATGGGTGAATCTTATAATGAATTGTGTTACTTCTGTCTCCTATGCAATGTTGGTTAATGGGCATAAGTCGAGCTTCTTTCAGCCTAGCAGAGGACTTCGACAGGGCGACCCATTGTCTCCCTACTTGTTCTTGCTTTGCTTGGAGGGTCTGTCAGCTCTGATAAACAAGTATGAGAAGAATAAAAAATTCATGGGATGAAAGTATGCAACAGGGCACCAATTATTTCTCATCTCCTATTCGCTGATGATTGTATCCTTTTTGCCAGGGCTACGATAGAGGAAAGCAGGAGGCTTAAGGAAGTCCTTAATATATACGAAGAAGAATCTAGACAAATGATCAACATTGACAAATCTGAAATTTTTTACAGCTCAAATATCCAGGTGGCTAGAAAAGCAGAAATCTACGAAGAGTTGAGGATCAAAGAAGTTGATAAGCTGGCTAAGTACCTAGGGCTTCCAACGATGGTGGGACGATCAAAAAAGATTGTCTTTAACAACCTTAAGGAAAGGGTACGCAACAAGCTAACCAACTGGAAAAACAGATATTTCTCAGCTGCAGGGAAGGAGATTCTGATAAAGAGCATTGCACAAGCCCATGTCACCTATGCAATGTCTGTGTTTAGAATACCAGATTTTATTATAAATGATATTCACAGCCTCTTGGCAAACTTTTGGTGGGGACAAAGAGGTTCAGAAAGGAGAATCCATTGGAAGCGATGGGAAAAACTGTGCAAATAGAAAGACAAAGGCGGTATGGGCTTCCGAGATCTTAGGATCTTCAATAAAGCACTCCTTGCAAAGCAGCTGTGGAATCTATACCTGAGAGCAAACTCCTTATGACTGATCAAAGCGAGATACCATCATAAATGTTCTATTCTGGAGGCAAAGGTAAGGTGGAGACCAGGCTTTATATGGAGAAGCCTCATGAGTGCTCAAGATCTCCTTGTTCAAGGTTGTAGATGGAATATTGGTTCAGGGGACGAGGTGAAGATTTGGGGTGACAAGTGGGTTCCTGAGCTGGAAGGATTTCAGGTGTATTCATATTGCCCGTTTATGGAATGGGAAGCAAAAGTCTAATGCCTCATAGACCAAGAAACGAGAACATGGAGGAAGGATATGTTAGAACTGATGTTAAAAGGTAATTTGCAATAATTATCTATCATTATAATCATATCAAAAGATAATCCCATATACAATAAAGTTTGAACATGGTGTGTTCTATCAACAACCATTTGATATGATGAGAAAGAGTAACCATCAAATAATGCAATGACAAGAGAAGCTAGCTACTACATTTATGCTAGAGCCAGGGCATGCTTGGGAGCTTCTCAATTATCATCATGTCTCCAATCCCATCTGTGAAAGAAGAAGAAGAAGGCAAGAGTTGATACATGGTCCATGATAGGTTAATGCATGTCGTGGAAGTTGATTGGAAGAAGACAAAGCAAAATAATGTATATCCAATTAATTAAGGGTTTCACTTCTTTATATATATGTATCTGTGTATGGGAGTTGTCAGGGAGTGTAAAGAAAGATCAAAGAAAAAGAAAAGAAAGAAAGGCACAAGTGTGCCGAGTGTATGCATATCTATGCAATTAAAACAATAGCCAAAAGTATAAGGCATTGTTTGGTTGAGTGTGTTTTCTAAATTGAGTGAATAAACACCATATGTTTCCTTTGTGTTGATCCTAAATCATACCACATTTCCGCTAATTCCCAACAAATTTGGTATCAGAGCTAATACCCTTCTATCCTCTCAAAAATCCCACCTTTCTAGCATACAAAAATCCTCTAAAAAATCCATGGCAACAACTTCCTCAAACACCATGTTTGCTACCTCTTCTAATCAAATTCCCATTTTCGATAGAGAATTGTACGAGTACTGGAGTGCCCAAATGGAGCCAATTTTCATCTCTCAAGATCTATGGGATATAGTCCAAGATGGCTATGAAAGTCCACAGGAAGATGATGAAGACTCGAAGAAACGATCAGGCAAGCAGACAAAGGAGTACAAGGAGAATGCCAAGCAAAATGCCAACGCCTTGAGAATCATTCAGCAAGCAGTGAGCAAATCAATTTACCCCAGAATCTATGGCATCAAAAAGGCCAAAGAAGCTTGGGATGTCTTGCGTGAACAATTTCAAGGTTCTGAAAAGATGATCTCCATCAGGCGACAAAGTTTATGGTGCCAGTTCGACAACTTGATGATGAAGGAAACCGACACCATCAAAGACTTCCACTCGCGTGTTGCGGAGACAGTCAACCAGATCAAAGCCACTGGTGACGTCATGAAAGAAAGGAAGGTCGTGGAGAGAATTCTCCGGAGCCTATCATCGAAGTTTGAACACATTGTTGTTGTCATAGAGGAAACCGAAGATTTGGCAAAACTACCAATGAGCGAGTTGATGGGCTCACTTGTAGCACACGAGCAAAGAATGAACCGCTTCACCAAACCGCCATTGGAGCAAGCTTTCTCGTTAAAAAACAGCATGACGGAAAGTAAATATGCCAAATCGGAGCAAGGTCAGAGAGGGGGAAACTCACAAGGAAGAGGAAGAGGAAGATCCAATTACAGAGGAAACAACCGACACAATTATCAACAACAAAAATCGGGCTACACCGGCTCGAGTTGCATAATTTTCAAAAAGGCGAGCCATGCAACAAAAGATTGTAGATTCAAGTGCACCAAGTGCAGAATTCAAAACCACTCCCAGAGAGATTGCTTGTGTTAGAACAAGCAAGAAGAAGGCGAGGCAAGCGGCACCAAAAGTGAAGAAAGCAATATGGTGGCCTTATCATGCTTGAATGGTGAGCAAAAGTTACAGCTTCCCTGGATGGTGGATAGTGGTTGCAGTAACCACATGACTGGAGATCTGGAGTCCTTCACCGACATCGATGACAAATATTGATCTCAAGTCAAGTTGGGAGACGGAAAGAAGCTAAAAGTGGAAGGAAAAGGCACTGTTTTTGTATGCACAAAAGAAGGCAACAAAACTCTCATTCGAGATGTTTTGTATGTTCCGCAACTAACTCTCAATCTATTGAGCGTGGGACAATTGATGCTGAAAAATTACAAGCTATTGTTTGATAATGGCGTGTGCGAGATTATCAACAAAGTTGACAATTTCATGGTGGCCAAAGTCCCGATGACTTCCAACAGAATTTTCTCTCTTGCTATGTCACAAAATGGTGAGGTAGCATTCAAGAGTGAAAATCTGGATCAATCCTTCCTATGGCATCTCAGATACGGTCATCTCAACTTCAAGGGCCTCAAATTGTTAAGGCAGAAAAATATGGTGGTGGGACTTCCCCAGATCAACAGAGAAGACAAAATCTGTGAAGGGTGCATATATGGCAAAATGCATCGTTTACCATTTCCAAAGACATCTTGGAGAGCAAAAGCGCCACTGGAGTTGGTACAGGCAGATATATGCGGTCCAACCAGAACACAATCACTCAGCGGCAAAAGATATTTTCTACTATTTGTAGATGACTTCACCAGAATGATGTGGGTATTCTTTCTGGAGCAAAACTCAGAAGCTTTTCCTAAGTTCCTTCAATTTCAAGCAGTAGCTGAGAAGGAAAGCGACCATCAGATCAAAACTCTCCGAACAGATCGTGTAGGAGAATTTATTTATACTCCATTATGGAGTATTGCAGCAACAACGAAATCAAAAGGCAGCTGACGGTCCGTTACACACCACAACAAAATGGCGTGGCAGAACGGAAAAACCGCACGATTGTCGAGATAGCGAGAAGCATGCTCAAAGCAAAAAAGCTTCCCAACAACTTGTGGGCAGAAGGAGTCAACACGACAATTTACATCCTCAACAGATCACCAACCAAAGCAGTTCGGAACAAGACACCGTTACATGCGTGGCACCACAGGAGGCCACAGGTGGATCACCTCAAAGTCTTTGGGTGTATAGCTTATGCACATATCTCTGCCCCAAACCGAGACAAGTTTGACCAGAAGGGAGAAAAGCTGATCTTCACTGGCTACAGTGATGAGTCCAAAGGCTATCGTCTTTACAACCCAGTAAAGAACGAAGTGGTGGTTTCCCGTGATGTGATCTTTGATGAGATGGCGGAGTGGAATTGGGAAAATCCAATTTCTCAATCTCCACCAAGTTATGAAATTCTGGAGGACTCAGCAAATCCAGAAGACTCCAGCAATGAACCAGACCCAGTTGCAAGTCCAGAAAGAAATTATGCAGCTAGCCCAGAAGGAGACAACTTCAGAGACGTCGTAACAGAGTCGGATTCACCTCCGTTAAAAACAAGGTCTTTACAAGAAATTTATGAAACAAGTCATGTTGCATATTTTTCTTGTGAACCTCAAGTCTTTGAAGAAGCAGCCAAAGAAGAAGTTTGGAACGAGGCAATGGATGCAGAAATTTCCATGATTGAGAAAAACGAAACATGGGAGCTTGTTGATCAACCGGAGGACAAGTCGGTTATAGGTCTCAAATGGATCTATAAGATCAAATTCAATGAAGATGGTTCTATCCAGAAGTACAAAGCTCGACTGGTGGCAAAAGGCTATTCACAACAGCCCGGTATTGATTTTCACGAGACATATGCACTAATAGCGAGGATGGAGACCATAAGAACAGTTCTCGCTCTAGCTGCTCAACTGGAGTTACCAGTATACCAGCTGGATGTCAAATCAGCATTTCTAAATGGAGAACTAGAAGAAGATGTCTATGTGAAACAACCACGAGGCTATGAGAAAAAAGGAGAAGAAGACAAAGTCTATCGTCTATGAAAGGCTTTATACGGGCTGAAGCAAGCACCGAGAGCCTGGAACAGCAGGATTGATCGATATTTTCAGCATAATGGATTTCAAAGAAGTCCGAGTGAAGCATCTCTCTACATCAAAAAGGGAGAAGGAAAAGATTTTCTAATGGTGTGTTTGTATGTTGATGACTTGATTTACACAGGTGCAAGTCAACATATGATCGAAGAATTCAAAAGTACCATGATGAAAGAATTCGAGATGACAGACTTGGGACTCATGAAATATTTTCTTGGGATCCAAGTGAAGCAGTCACCTGGAGAAATATTTATTTCACAGGAGAAGTACACCGAAGATATGTTGAAAAGATTTCACATGGCAACGTGCAAACCAATCTCAACATCGATGGCGTTGAACGATAAATTACAATGCAATGATGGAGCTGAAAAAGTCGATGGAAAGCTATATAGAAGTCTCGTCGGGTCACTCATATACCTGACACATACCAGGTTGGATATATGTCATTCAGTAAGTCTTATATCAATATTTATGAATGATCCTAGCAAACTTCATTTTGCAGCAGCCAAAAGAATTTTGCGATATCTTCAAGGTACAAAGAAATTGGGCCTGATGTACAAGAAAGAAGCTGAAAGAAAGCTGACTGGATTTACCAATAGTGACTGGGCAGGATCACTAGATGATCAAAAAAGCACATCGAGGTACATATTTTGCTTGGGTTCAAAACCCATTTCCTGGAGTTCAAAGAAGCAGAAGACTGTGGCATTATCTTCAGCGGAAGCAGAATATATCGCAGCTACAGATGCAGCGTGCGAAGCGGTATGGCTAAAAAGATTAATTTCTGATTTGCAGCAAAATGAAAATGGTCCAACCACTATTCATTGTGACAACATGTCAGCCATAGCCATGACAAAAAATCCAGTATTTCATGCAAGATCGAAGCATATCGAGTTGCGTCATCATTTCATCCGAGACCTCGTCAACGAAGGATTAATCGTGATGGAATTTATCAACACCGACGACCAGCCAGCAGATATTATGACAGAGGCGGTTACCCGTGAGATGTTTGAAAAGTTCAAAGATCTACTCCATATTGCAAATTAAGAGGGGTGTTAAAAGGTAATTTGCAATAATTATCTATCATTATAATCATATCAAAAGACAATCCCATATGCAATAAAGTTTGAACATGGTGTATTCTATTAACAACCATTTAATATGATGAGAAAGAGTAACCATCAAATAATGCAATGACAAGAGAAGCTAGCTACTGCATTTATGCTAGAGCCATGTCATGCTTGGGAGCTTCTCAATTATCATCATGTCTCCAATCCCATCTGTGAAAAAAGAAGAAGAAGAAGGCAAGAGTTGATACATGGGCCATGATAGGTTAATGCATGTCGTGGAAGTTGATTGGAAGAAGACAAAGCAAAATAATGTATATCCAATTAATTAAGGGTTTCACTTCTTTATATATATATATGTATCTGTGTATGGGAGTTGTCAGGGAGTGTAAAGAAAGATCAAAGAAAAAGAAAAGAAAGAAAGGCACAAGTGTGCCGAGTGTATGCATCTCTATGCAATTAAAACAATAGCCAAAAGTATAAGGCATTGTTTTGGTTGAGTGTGTTTTCTAAATTGAGTGATTAAACACCATATGTTTCCTTTGTGTTGATCCTAAATCATACCACATTTCCGCTAATTCCCAACAATTTTCACTACTGAAGAGCAGCAGCCAGCAAGCCATACTGGCTATTCCCTTGTCAACAACAATAAGTCCAGACCTGCTTTGCTGGACTGGGACTGAAAGTGGCAAGTTTACTGTTAAATCAGGATACTTCTACGAGCTTAACAGAAGAAGTGATGATAATGGGGGTGATGAGGCTAATTTCTGCTGGAAAAAAATCTGAAGTTTAAAGATCCTAAGTAAACTCTAAGTCTTCCTCTTGAAAGTAGCCCACAATATACTTCCTGTAGTAGAGCGAATTTGCAAGAAAGTGAGGAACCAAAGTAATGAATGTCCCAATTGTGGAATGAAAGAATCTATTAAGCATATGTTAGTGGACTGTTGCTGGGTGCAGAGAATATGGAGCAATACAGACTTGGCAGACTTGTTTTACCAAGCAGATGGGAAGAGGTGTAAAGAGTGGCTTGGTATGATTCTAATTATGAAACTTCAGCTGAGCAGATGGCAATGATGTGCTCTCTTTTGTGGTTCTTTTGGAAGGAAAGAAACAATTTCTTGTTCAATAATAAATTTTTGCAGGAATGGGAAGTGTTTCCAAAGGCAGACAGGTTCATTCGAGACTTTATGGAAAGGCAAGGATCACAGATCTGTTGACAAAGAAGGGAGAAGAAATTTTAAATGGACAAAGCGTCCAATTGGAGTTTTTAAACTCAATACGGATGCAGGTGTGAGTACAAAGGGAAGCACAGCCTTGGGTTGTGTTGTCAGGAATTGGAATGGAGAGGTTGTCTTTGCTGCAACCTGTGTTGATTCTGAAAGATGGGCTCCTGATGTTGCTGAAGGGAAAGCTATTCTCTATGGCCTCACTAAAATGATTGAGAAAGGAGTTGGGCCTCTGATTGTGGAAACTGACTGCAAAAAAATGGTGGACTTGCTGCAAAATAATGTCGAGTACAAGACTGAGGTTGGGAACGTTTGCAGGGATATTAAGGAGATGGTTGAGCATACTGATGTTAGAGCATGGAATTTCACTTACAGGTAGGGCTGGGCATGCGGGCAGATCATCCGCGGGTTTGGGCCGACCCACCCGCATTTGACCCGAATTTCGTTAAGTGGGTGGGTCTATGGGTGGATGACGGGTTGCGCTGGGAGCCATCCGCCGGGTGGTGGGTGGGTTGTGGGTGGGTGCGCGGGTGACCCGCTCAACCCAACAGCAAAAAGTTCAAAGTCGTCAGCGCTAGAGAGGGGAGAGTGGAGACGTTAGACATAAACTAGGACTGCTCCTGGAATTTGAACCTCAAAGCCAACCTTCCAAATAGCGATCCCCTCTTCTTCCCTTTATTCTTTCTTCTAGTTCTTGTGCCTAGATCACTGCTCTTTCCTTTGTGGAATTATTTTTCTTAGTTCCTTGCACCTGATAATCATCTCAATCTATAGAAAACTCTTTCATAATAGAATTTCTATCCATTTTAAGAACTAATTCGACATTTTTCGCCCTATTTCATCTTCTTGTTTCCCCAGATAACTCTCTTCGCCTATTATCATGTCAAGTTGACTCCTTTATATTATATACATTGTGATGTGGGTGAACCCACAAACCCACCCAAATCATCCACCATCCGCCCGACCCAACCCGAGACTAAATGTGGGTGGGTGGTGGGTTAAAAATTATCAATCCGTTTAAGCGTGGGTGGGTGCATTTTATTGTCAAAGTCCACCCAACCCACCCAATGCCCACCCCTACTCACAGGGAAGCAAACCAAGTCGCTCATATTATTGCTCACTTAAATATCGACTAAATTACACGTTTGGTCACTCAAATTACATAAAACTTTCGCATTTGCCACCCAAATCACTTTTCTTTCTTATTCGCCACTAACTTTACAAATTATTTCACCGTTAGTCACCGTTAACTCCGTTAGTTTTTTGATGATGTGGCAAACAGAACTGATGACTAGACTGTTAACTTAATGAGATGGCAATTTAAAAGAAAAAAAGGACAATTAGACTGCACAGGAGTAGCCTCACCTTCCCCTCCATCCTCTTCTTCGCCTTCCCCATTTTTACACAGAACAATAGAGCTCGTCGATGGGTTCTTCCTCGGTTGCACGATTAGCCACCGGGCCGACTTTCTGGTCCGAAATATGCCAGTCCGGTGGTGGTTATTTGGACGGCTCCAACCAGATTTTGAGCAGGCGCTGGTTTCTCGATCAGAACCATTGGCCTTTCAGGTTTTCGTGGAAGATGGTCAAAGATTTCAAAGAAAATCCCATCCCACCGCAACAGCTGAAAGAGCGGGTTTTTCCACTTCAGCCGCGATAAAATGACAGCGCTGAAATCACAACCAACGGACGAAGTCGGCAGAGCCGTCGACAAGATCTCGACTCTGCAAATGAGAGTGGGAGAGGTCGAGCTCTTGTAAAGTTCCACAGAGTCCATCGAGCTCGATTGGGATTCTGCCGGAGAAGCTATTGTATGACAAAGTTAACCACTTTAATTTCTTCACAATAGCTAACAACGCTCCCGAAATAGGAAACTGGAGGTCGTTCTGAGTCAAATCGAGGGTTTCCAAAAGGGAGCAATTACAGAACTCGATTGGGAACCCGACACCCGAAAAACGATTCCGTGAAATAATGAGCTGGGTCAAGTTCTCACACCACCCGAAATCCAACCTGGGGAAGCTGGTGGTGAAATTGTTGATGGAGAGATCCAATACCTCAAGCGACGGTGAAATTGCCGAACCGGAGATTCACGCCGGGGATTGTGTTGCCGGAGAGGTTGACTGCGGAAAGAAGAGAACATAAGCTGAAAATGAATACGACGGGAGGGTGTCTGAGATGTTGTTGGCCGACAAATCGAGCATCTCTATAGCACACTCGCAGGAGAGATTCCCGGCGGTGAACAACTTCGACTGCAAAACTAGCCTAGTGAGAGAAGGAAGCCCGGAGATGAGCTGAGGAAGTTGTAGAGAATCGACGAGGCCATCGCTGGTTAGGTTTAAGGAAGTAACGCGGGCGCTGGATCAGGAGAAGCCGAACCACGAACAAGCTCAACCGCCGTTGAAATTAGAACTCAGCTGGACAAAGGCTTGTCGGGATTGGAACTACAGAGCGAAGAAGATGCGAAAGGAGCTGCTCCTCTAGTTTGTTATGGAGGAAGGCGAAGAAGATTGTAGATGGGGAAGGTGGGGGCCACTCTCCGCTGTCTATTTTTTTTTAATTTTAATGTTTTTAAATTGACATGTCATTAAGTTAACGGTCCAGTCAGCTGTTCTGTTTTCCATGTCATAAAAAAACTAACGGAGTTAACGGAGACTAACAAGGGATGGCAGGCCGGGGCCCAAATTCGGGTATCCGCCCGAAGCCCGCCCGATAAGGGCCCATGTGGTTGGTGTTCTCTGGCCCGTCAACAGGTGGCGGGTAACCTGAAACCCGTCAACCATGGTTTTCGGGCGGTGGTGGTTAGCCCAGTATCCGCCCCCCGACCCGCCCGACGGCTTAACCGTGTAAAAAACGACGGCGTTTGGAGTTTGTATGGTGTTGAAAGGGGTAAATATCAGACCATTATTGATGGTAACCTGGGGAGGGTTTCAATTACAACTGATTTGTGGACTGCCAGAAATCAGAAAAGGGGTTATATGGTTGTAACTGGTCACTTCATTGATAACTCTTGGAAGCTCCGTAACATAATGATGAGATTTATGTATGTTCCAGCCCCTCACACCAGTGAAAGGCTTGCTGATAGGTTGTTTGATTGTCTTTTGGATAGAAACATTGATGGTAAGTTGTCCTCAATCACATTGGACAACTGTACCACCAATGATTCCATGATTTTCCACATGAGAACTAAGCTTCTGAGCAGTGACTTGTTGCTTGATGGTAAATTGGTTCATATGAGGTGTTCTGCTCATATTCTGAATTTGATTGTAAGGGATGGTTTGGATGCAATCAAGGATGCTATAAATTTGATTAGGGAGAGTGTAGTTTACGGAATTCTACACCTAAGAGGGTTCAAACCTTCTTCGAAATTGCTAAGCAACTTAAGCTGTCTGTTGAGAAAAAATTAGTCCTTGATTGTCCAACTAGGTGGAATTCCACCTATCGTATGCTCTCTGTTGCTATTCCCTACAAGGATGTTTTCTTTCGTTTGAGTTTGAGAGACAATCATTACACATCAGTTCCTTCTAGTGAACAATGGGAATTTGCTTCTACTGTGATTGGGAAGCTGGAAATCTTTTCTGAGATTACTGAGTTGTTCTCTGGTTCCAAATATCCGACTGCCAATATGTTCTTCACTAAGATATGTGATCTCAGACTTAAACTGAATGAGTGGGGTCTTGATCCCAATCCTGTGATTTTTGGAATGGCTAGTCAAATGTCACTGAAGTTTGATAAGTACTGGGATGATATCCATCTTGTGCTTGCTGTATCGGTTGTTTTGGATCCTAGATATAAACTCCATGTGATTGAATACTATGCTGGAAAGTTTGGGAATACAGAAACTGGTTTGGTTGCTGAGAATACCAAGCAAATGATATGTGGTTTGATTCGTGATTATCAAACCAAAGCTGAGAACAAATCTGGTTCTGAAACTGGAACTTCTTCTTATGGTTCTGGATCTGCCTCTGCCACTGAACTTGACTTTGAACTCTTTGTAAGTCAAAGGAAAAAGAGTAAGACTTCCTTGATTATAACTGAGTTGGATATGTATCTTGCTGAGGATATCATTCCTCGCACAGCAGAGTTTGATCTGCTCTTGTGGTGGAACTTCAATGGTTTGAAGTATCCGGCCTTGCAATCAATTGCAAGGGACTTTCTGGCAATCCCTATTACTTCTGTGCCTTCTGAGAGTGCATTTAGTTCTGGTGGGAGGTTGTTAGACCCTCACCGGAGCAGGCTGCATTATTCGACTGTGGAGGCAATGATGTGTACTAGGAGTTGGATAATGGAGGACATGCAACGAGGTAAAATGCAACTATATCTCTCAAGTTTATTGGTTTACGTTTTAATAATAGTATGAACTCATTCAACTGGTTCTCTGCAGATTCGGAGGCTGCTGTGGAGGCATTAGATGGACTCTTCTCAACAATGACACTCGAAGATACAACTGTGGAAGAGGCAGAACCTGGTGGTAAGATCAATAAATCATTTTTCCATAATGTGTTCTAATTTCTATTACTTCATTAAGGAATACTTATATTTGCATTGTTTCGCTTTTTCAGGTCCAGAACTCACCTTAATGAGATCACCATTTGCCCATGAAGACTGATTGGTAATCTGCTGTGGGACCAAGGTAAATGTCTTCTTCATTTGTTGTCGTTGATGCATTATTCATTTAGTCTTTACTAACTGAATCATTCCTCTTATGTGTACTTTATTCAGTTTCAATTGATGATTGCTGGTCTGCTGGTTTACATCGATTGGAATGAGGGTCAGGGGTGGTCGGGTGGATGATTTCTCAATGATTCGATGTTGCTGGAACCTAGATGGAATGTTGCTGCGTTGCTGTTGCTTGAACCTATTTCATTCTACTGTTTTTGGATAAGAATTAGACATTTAGAATTTTGGGAACGTCCTTCTTTTTGGTTGTTTGGTTCATTTGATTTGATCATTTCTATCACAAACACGAAACAGATGTTGTTTTGGGATGTTGTTTTTGGTTGTTGTTGCTGAGCTGCTTGGCAAGCTTTCAGTTGGTTATTTCAAGTCTTTTTAACAGACCAGTCAGTATGAATAAAGTGTCCAGTTTCCAGAATTTTTGTGTCATTTTCATTTTTATTTTCATGGTTTGGTAGCGGGTATTATAGACCCGCGGGCACCCGATTAACCATTGGGGACGGTGATGGTTATCCAACCAGGCCCGCAAGTCCGTTTGGGCCGGGGACAGGGATACCCGAGGCCCATGGTGGGTGGGCAACGGATCCAGGGTACCCGGCCCCGATCCGTCCCGTTGCCACCCCTAAGACTAACGGCCGGTGACTAACGGTGAAATAATTTGTAAAGTAAGTGGCGAATAAGAAAGAAAAATAATTTGGGTGGCAAATATGAAAGTTTTATGTAATTTGAGTGACCAAACGTGTAATTTAGCCCTTAAATATCCCTCCCCATGTTGTTGATTTTTTTTTTTTTTTAATCCATGTTGTTGATCTTATTTGGACAGATTGTTTACCCCGAGTGGTAACTGATGTTGTAGCCTCTGATTGATTCTCTTTCAATGGAAAGCAAGCATACGTTTTTCTCTAAAAAAAAAAAAAAAAAATAATAAATAATGGCATTTCCATCCGATTATTAATTTATTATTCTATTATGCTCAACCGGAGATTTGAGTATTTCTGTATTTGACTATTATTCTCCGGCCACCGTGCTTCTTTGTCAGCGCCGCGCCCATCTCATTTCTTACTTCTTCATCAAGCAATATCTTCTTCAAATGCACCCCGCGACCCACCTGAAGCTCCATCTCCGATCTCACTCCGCCGCCTTAACCTAGAAATGTTCTCCAATTAGCCGATTTTCCTTTCCATTGGGTCACCGAAAAGTCGAAATGGTGCTGCCCTTGCTAAAGCTCGGCACCTTAGCAGTCAAGACGCTGAGCAAGCCGCTGGCTAGTAAGCTCAAGCAGCAAGCTGCTTACCACCCTAAGTTCCGCCAAATCATCATCAACATGGCGCAGGTTAGCGTTGAACCCGCCATTTCAATTTCTTCTTCAAATTGTTTTCCCCTTTTGCTTAATTTCGTGAAATTTGGGGATCAGTTGAATCACCGAATCTCGACGAGGATGCAACGGCGGATCTACAGCCACGCTACCGATGCGGAGATTCGGCCGTTGAACGAGGAGAAAGCTGTCCAGGCCGCCGTCGATCTCATCGGCGAGTTATTCGTTTTCACGGTTGGTCTTCTGTTTCGATTTTCCATAATTTACTTTTCATTTACTTTAGTGGGTTTAAACCTTTGATTCGTATGACATGTGAATTGATGAATGCTAAGCTGGAACTCTATGTGGGTTGAATTAGGGAGCAGTTTGAGTTGGTAGAGTTTCCCCAAGAGCAGTCAGCAGCCAAGGGGTAGAATAGTGTTCACTTTGTGCACAGTAAAGATACTTTCAGCCTCTCTGCTGGCCGTCCCATTAAGCTTTTATGTGGAGGGGATTGTGGAAAACTTGTTTCATAAGGGTGAGATATATATCTTTGTTTAATGGTGTGAGAACTTGTGTGGGAAACCCCAGTTGCAGACTTTCTACCAATGGTCTTATTCTCCTCTAATCATTGAAGCTAAAAGGGACTTTCTCTATGTTCCCAGCACGTTGTTCTGGTTCAGTGTGGTCCTTGTAGACCTGTAAACTTTAGCTACTAGTAGCTGCAATCTGCTGTCGGAAGTAGAGATTATGCTGTTAATGGTGTTGCAGGTTTGGTCCTTGTAATGGAAGTCTATGTTGAAATGGGTTGTTTGGACAAGTTTCTGATGAACGGTCTTTTTTATCTTGCTTAGGTAGGAGTAGGTGTTCTGATCTTCGAGGTACAAAGAAGTTCTAAATCAGAGGCTCGAAAAGAAGCAGCAAGGTTGCAAGAACTAGAGGTACTTGTTCGACAATAATATGCTTCTGTTTTCTTTATTAGGCTAATGCACATTACTATATACGATTTGTATCAGTTTCCTCATTTCCGTACTTGTCCGTCCACCTTTTCAGTTTAGTTATATGTTTCTGCATGCAAAACTATCTTGGTACTTCATGGTTGGAAATGAAAAGAGTGAATTTATCTGTCTCATATGGGGATGTCAAGTTTGTTTGTCATTTGTCCTTGAAGGGCTACCAGGATAATCAAAACTCTATAGTGAATTGAAAAGAGCACCGTCTTTGGCTAAATGAGCTAGATGAATATATAGAAAGCAGAAGGAATAGCTATAGATTCTCGATCAAGAAAGAGTTGGAAAGATAGAAAAGGAAGGAAAGCGAAATAAAAAAAAAAGGATGGAAAGAGAATGATCGATCTGATCCTTGTGATAGTTGTATTCCAGCATTTGGCTACTGGTGCTTTTCCAGCTCTGGTGAAGTAATAGCAGTATCTCACTATTCTGTAGAGGACATGGTGGACTAGTGAAGGCCATCGCTGATTTCTTCTGGAGAGCAGGGTTCAGCTTGTGATTGATTAATGTGAAAGGAAACATTGTCCTGAAGGAATAAAATTACCATAATTCCAACCCCTTTTTCCTTTTTGGTACAACCAGAATCAATTCCGATGGTCCAGTTACTTTTAGACTATTGCAACACTCACTTCCAATTCCCAAATGTCTTTCTGATCTTAAACCTGCCATGTTCTTCTATGTGTTAGGTTTGATCTCTTGCGTGATTGATGCTTACCCAACATTTCAATCAATCTGCTTTTGTAACCACTGATTGATATCTTCTGGTTAAGTGAGATAACTATGCCAGGCTTTTTATGTTCTTCAAGCTGAAGAATTGCTATCTTGACTAAGACGCTTTCTATTATTTACCGTGCTAGGAAATGAGGCAAAGAGATGAAGACTTGGCAAAAGAACTGGAGTCTTTGAAACAAAAACTGGATGAAATCGAGCAGCTTGCCAAGAGCAGAGGACTCAGTGGCATTTTCCACTTGAAACCCTCAAGTAAAGAACACGAGAAAACAACAAAACCAGCATAAAACAGCGCAGAGAAAACTTTGTTTTTGTTCCTTGGGATTCTCTGTAGAGAGTCGTACACTGATTGACTGATACATCATACACAACAATGTGAAAGTTCAGATTTATCCCCTGCCAATCATAAACAATGGTCGGAAGAATTTACGCCTTAATTCCCTGGACTAAGAATGATTGATTTCAGATGTGCATCATGAAATCAGTTGTAGGAAAATGGAATTGGAGAGAGTGCAAAATGCCAGCAGTGGGTGGCTCGAGCCTAGATGCTTTTCTTTCTTGCCAAGTTTCATATTGTTGACCTAACTGGTTTGAAGGAAGGTTGAGATTGAATGAGTTTCTGTTGTGCCTTGTCTGCACCCGAAGATATTTATCAGGATTTGGAACAGATATATTATGGGATGGCTGTTGTTGGTACTTTGGTCTCTGGTGTTTTTTTGGAATAGATGCTTTTGTCTTAAATTCCTTCTGTTTAACAGGTTTCCATTTCACTCCTTAACCAATCCCGTACCGTCTATCTTTCATGGAAAAAGGAAGGAGATGCTGATCACCACCACCAGGTACCCTTTTCAAGATTGGTAGATGGCCTTGGATTGTCCTCGAAGGTTCGAACTGGATAATCGCAAATTCGCAATCGCTTTAGTAATTTGGAAAGAGCACCGTCTTAGGCTAAAGGAGCTTAGATGAAAATACAGAAAGAGAAGGAATAAGTACTATAGATTATCGTCCAAGAAATAGCAGGAAAGACAGAAAGTGGAAATAAAGGGAAGCAGGATGAAAAGAGAACGAACTGATCCGATCCGGGTGATAATTGGATTCCACCATTTGAGCAAGTATTTTGGTGTCTTTCCGGCTCTCATGAAGTAATAGCAGTCTTCCACTGCTGCCCAGTAGAGGACATAGTGGACTAGTGAAGGAAATCACTGCTTTCTCCTGATTAAAACTTGAAGGGAAACCAAACCTTCTTCTGATGGAATAAGATTATCATAATGCCAAACCCTTTAGCTTTTCTGGTCCAACCAGAATCAATTCCAATGTTCCAGCTACTTTTGGACTATTTCATTTCAACACTCGCCACCCATCCCCTAATACGTTTCTCATCTTTCGATCAGCCATGTTCTTTTATCGGTGTTAGGTTAGAGTCATACACTGTGATACACAGCAAATCATAAACAATGGCCCCGGAAGAATTGATGCCTTCATTCCATGGAAAAAGAAACGATTAGATTTCATATGAAACAGGATCTAGTGTAGGGGCAAAAAGGACTTGGAGAAGGGCAGAATGGCAGTAGTGGATGGCTGGATGCTTTCTTTCTTGCAAAGTTTCTTCTCTTACCTAACTGTATGGTCTGAAGGAAAGCTGAGATTGCTGGTAAGCCTTCTCTGGAGAGGAAGATGTTTTATCAGAATATGGAACAGATAGATTAGGGGATGTTTGTTGGTATTGCTGGTCTGTAATGTTGTTTGGAATAAGATGCTTTGTATTAAATTCCCGTGTGTTGAACAAGTTGCCTTTTCATTCCTTAACCAATGAGATAACTTGCATGCAGAAATGGAGGAGATGCTAATCGGTGATCACCACCACTAGGTGCATTATTCAAGATTGGCAGCTGGGCAAGGAGTTTAAGACGATTGGAAGGTAATGGCAATCAATTTGGCTTGGTTATCAAAGAGTAGGTGTAAGCACGCTTCTTTTCCATTCATAATTGTCCGATCGAGAATCAGATAATTTTTATACCCGCAAGATGAGTAGTTGTGATGCATACATTGTGCAATATTTGTATAAGTTTTAGTGATTTGAAAGTCATTGTGATATGGAGAAAATGGTCTATTTGTTTTATAAAGTGGTTGACCAAAATTTAAGAGAATGGTCTACTTTTTTCATAAAATGGTCAAACACTTTTTAAGAAAATGGTCCACCGTTTCTATCAAGTGGTCCACCATTTTAGTGAAGTGGTCTACCACTTTCAACTAGCGATCGACCTGATGACACATTTACTTTCAACTTACACCCGCTTGTTGGAAGAGGTAGACCGCTTCCATCAAAAGGTCTATTTCTTTTAGAGAACGGTCTGCTGCCTCTGGCGAACGGTCAACCACATGGCACAATTATATTCCACTTACATTAGGAAAATAATGAAAAATAAGAAGTCTACGATATAAAATTGTTTTGTAGTAATGCAAAGCCCTATCACCCGTGGCCAACAAAATCTCTAAGCATATTATAAACATAGACAACAAAAATAATACCCTCTTTTAACACTTCTAGAATAAAAACTCATAAAAGCAAGGTGATATTAGATTTATGGACGTTGAACATGACAAAATTGTATAATAATTACTCTGCTGTTTAAGTATCTTTATAAAAAGAATAGCAACAAAGTTGATCTATCACAAGATAACTATAGGATAAAAACAAGCAAACTTAAAATTTGAAGGAAAGATGCAAATCTCTATAGAGTAAGTCAAATCTAATAAATAAATATGCATAACATTTTCCAAATCTATGGGAGAACAATCACCCGAGAAATTTCACATTTGTACTAATTTTAACCCTCTTACCAACAAACATATACATTAACATTGGACTCTTCTATCACATATGATGATATCATTAACAATGGTTCATCAGGTCGACCGACTATTAGAAGCAGTGGATCACTTGATAGAAGAGGTAAACCTTTTCGTGAAACTAGTAGACCGATTTCTTGAAAAGTAGTCGACCACTTAGTTGAAGAGATAAACTGATAACACCAAAATTGTGTTATTTACCTTGCATTTATCAGACATTTTTGTGTTAAAATGATCTTTAATTGTTTTACAAAGCACCATTTGCATGGCCTTTTCGTTCCTTTTCGATTTCTATACTATTTTAGGATGCATTTGACATTACGAGTAAAGACGGGGAGAAAATGGGCAAAAATGTATAGAGACAAGGAGAAAGCCCAGACAAGGAAAAGATCTCAACCGAAGGGCTCAAGTTTCCCACCGCGAAGATGGGCTGCAAAGTCTTCTAGAAGATCGCGGGCCAAAGCGAGAAGATCACGACCGCGAAGATGAGAACATTGGACGCAAACTTTGGAAGGAGGCGGCGCTGGGAGAATAGAGAGTTTCCCCACTCTCTTCGCGGGCAACGTGGATGTTGACCAAGTAAAAAAAATTGCCCCCGTGACATAGTAGTTCGCGGCCGTGATCTCCCGTCTTCAGGCCGCAAACTTGCCCGAGATTTCCAGCGCCTATAAATAGAAGAGTTGCCGGAGTGAAAGGGGAGAGCCGTCTCAGAGTGAGAAAATTAGGGTTTTGGAGTGCTTTAGAGAGAGAAACACTTTGGGAGAGATTCATTGAAGATCCATTCAACCCAAGGAGCAAGGAGAAGAAGCTTGATTCCATCATTCTCCTCTTCTAATTTGTCTTTTTTTTCCTTCTCTCTAATGACTTGAAGCTCTAGTGGTTGTTGAGCGTAGATGAACCCTAGTTGTAGGTTGTGAATGTTGGGTTATGAATGAATGAATGTGTTTGCCTAGTTTGCCTAGTTGACCGCAGTCTTCCCTTTTAGCCTGCTTTATGCTACTGCACTGGGTACGAAGTTCTAGGGTTAGACGGGTATGCGCCATTTGGCGAGTTTAGGTTAGATGTGTGAATGGGTGTTTATAGTAGTCGAGGCAACCGAACCTCTGCTATAGGTGACTTTCTAGGTGAAACCTGGGATAAAACCTCAGTGTGCACGATGGATAGTGTCCATTGAAATGAGCCATATACTTAAGGCCCCCAGATACGATAGCCTAGATCGAGGTGACTGGAACATGGGTTTAGGGGAGGCGTACTCGGAGGCGTGTGGATAACGACGAATGCCCACGAACAAGAGCTCACTCACCACATTCGATTAACTCTACTTTACAACCTTAGCTAGGTGGATTCGACCCTAGGCAACCATTTTATCTCTAAGAGTCCTCCCAACCACTTGGTTGGTTGTTTATTTTACCTTAGAAGTAGGTTAATTTAGTCAAACAGCCCTCACCAAACTTCCATCCCGATTATATAGTAGTTCGGAGCGAAGTAATAATACACTTAGGGATCCCTTGGAATACGACCGAACCACTTTACTACAATCCTGGCTTGGTTATACTTGGCTTAGTTAGGATTAAATAGAGTGTGCTTCTAGTTTATAAATTTAAAACTCGATCGCGCACGAAAGCACTGACTCGTTCTAACTACAACATCCCAATCACCGGCCAAGTACAATTGGCGACCGGGAGTAGCATTGGGCAAGTAAGCAATAATAATTTATCGTACCACGGGGATCTAGGCTTACCCTACTTCAGCTTTAGGGTTCGTTATCTAGCCAACCTAGGATAGCGATTAGGAAAACTAAACTAACTAACCTAGACTACCTAGCTATTTACAAGGTTTGGGAGCTCTCTTGGGTTAAACCCCCTATTTCCGTCCTTTGGATTGTTGTTGAGTATCCTCTTGGCTAAATCAACTCAAATACTTTACCGTTAGGAGATGGACTCCCTCGGGAATGACTCGGAACGACGAATCGATGAATGGGGTATGCTCTATTCAACCTAGGGCAACCCTATATTGTAGGAGATTGATGGAATCGAATCCCTCGGGGATTACCCGGACAATATAGGATGAGGAGTGACCCAAAAATGCCAAGAATGGGCTATAAGGTGATTTTCTCCCTCCTAGGTCAAAAGCTTAATGCATGAAAATGGAAACCAAACTCAAGTCATTCATGAAACCTTCCATCAAATAAGTAAAATCATCAATCAAACATGGAATTTGTCACATACATCAACAATGAAACAAAATCTAGACCTAGCGTTCTTAAACCCAAGATAAGAGGGTGAGTTTCTAGGGAGAGAAGAGAGAAATTTCAAATTGGAGCCCAATATCTTCTTCTTCTAGGCTTGATTCCTTGCTTCCAAACTTGATCAATGCTTTCAATTAACCTCCAAGATCACTCAATAGCTCACTCTCTCTCTAGAACTCCCCTTTGGTGTTTTGGGTCGAAGCCTTAGAGAAAGAAATTAATTCCTCTCCAAAAACCATCTCTCCTTTCTCTCGCCCCACTGTTGTCTTTATATTTGCCTGACAGGGCCGAGTTCACGGTCTTAGGCTTCAGTTCACGGTCTTAGAGACCGTGAACTAATTTGAGTCAAGTGAAACCGCAAACCGCGTTGGAAATTGGTTAGTTCACGGTCTTAGATACCGTGAACTGAAACTACATCCCGTGAACAGTACTCAACCTCCACTTTTTGGCTCGTTTTGACCTCCGAATGACCCGAAACTCGTCCCGGACCTTCCCACTCATGCTAGGACTTGAAATGTACCAAGAAATGAGGGATAAAATGTATTAAGCAAAACGAACAAGAAATGAGGGATAAAATGTGTACAATTGGGCCCGAATCACACCCCTACACTTGAACATTTGCTTATCCTCAAGCAAACCAAGTACAAAACAAGGTAAGCTTACAACTTCTTTTTCAACAAAATTTTATTTTGGGGCATTTCATAGGGAACAAAACTAATGAATCACAATAGTTATTTAAGCAACGACCTACGGACAAAAACAAGGTACTCTTGGAAACCACCACAAACGACATTCAACTGTATTAAGATTGTGCAAAAGAAGAGTTCTCAAATTATTCACAAATCAACACACAACATGCCTCGATGACTCACTAATCACAGTCAGTCATGCATGAAGATCACATCATAGGAACGAACGATCGAGCAACCTAGGTCCTCTCCGGGGTACAAGATACGAATAAAAGCATGAAGAAGGAATCACTCACACTCGACCAGTGGGGTCAGGACCATTTGATGTAAAATATGTGCATATTCACGCTCAATCCTAACGTCCCTTTACCATGACGGTAGCCTCTAAATGCTAGAGGAAACAAGATGGGTGTCGTTGCTAGCTTGTCCGAAGGTCTTAGACACGGGTTCAAATGACTGGCTAGGGTCTAGGACACGGGGAAAAGACTTTTTTGGGTGGTGTCAAACATAACATGATGTTCCACATCTTCAACCTAAAACCAAAATAAGGTTTTATGGATTCGACTAGAACCTTCTTCTACAAGCAATGACCACTAGCATCGGCCAAAAACCAAACTTCCCTCCATTCCAAACCACAACCAATCAACAAACCATGTCACACATACTTTCTTTCTACATTTGCTAGTCAATTCAAGCACAAGAGTGTAGAGGTCATAAAAAAGGAAGTGTTTCGATAGCTTGCATGCCAAGAAACACTTCTAAGAGCATGTCCAACATTTATTATATTTTTGGTGGCCACTCTCTTTTCTTCTTTGCCATTTTATTGATTTCTTTCTCTTTTTCCTTTTTTTCTTTTCTTTGAGGGCTATAGAGAGCTATAAACACATGCCACAATTTTGAACTTAAAGAACAATGCTCGCTTTGAAAAACTACCTTCAACACTCACTTTTTCATTCTTAGCAAAACCATACAAAAATCACTCATGTGGAACCTCATTTAAGCTCAAATGGTATGAATGGAGCTTCCAAACACAAGAGTGACTCGATAGCGGTGTAGACACGAAGAAGGTAGGGTCGCTTTATCTAAATCAATTAAGCTCAAGTAGCAAGAGCTACCTAACACGAGAGCGACCCTTAGACACACGACTCAAAAGGGTTAACTAAGGGATAATATGATCGGGTCGGTCAACTTTTGGGCCGTGGACTAATCCTATGCCTCCATCTTCCTCGCTAGCAACAACGTGAATGCTGTACATAATGTAAAGGGGGATCTATCGCACAAGAACAAAACGAACGATACAAGTCTCACATGGCTACCTAGGTTCTCAATCATTCGTTCTAACTCCCTAAACTCTATGCAAAGGCAACTGTGAAAAGCAAGTAATCGATTCAAAACACATATCTGTTCATAAACACATGAGAACTGAACCTATGCACAAACCTAATACATGCCTCAGTCATCATAATAGGTTGCACACCATCACAAGCAAATCATCCATAGACAATGCTAATAACCAAGCGATTCAAAACAAAACAACACAAGTGCCACTACGATCATGCATATGTAGAAGTTGTTATGCTTGTAGCCCTCAAATTTTAAAAAAATTGGGCATACAACTAGGCTCCAAGCACTCAAAATCACACCAATCATTCACACACAAGCATAATACATTACCCCTCCCCTCCCCTCCCCCCACACACACTTAAGCTCGACATTACCCTCAATGGCATAAAAGGAGGTAGAACGATGTTACCGGACAAGTTGTGAATGTTGGTGATCGGAAATGGAGGGCGGGTGGGATCCGAAAGAGCAAGGAGACGGCAAAACACCACCAAAATCTATGTCGTCTTATTGAAGGGAAAAGAAATGCAAATTGTTGATGGTTGGGTTTCCTCCCACCAAGCGCTTCTTTAACTTCGTGAGCCGGACGGTTGCTCCTCTAGTTTCAGTCCACCCAAGAACCTCCTTGAAGTTGAGGTTCTCGTCGGTGAGGTGATGTCTCAAGTCACGAGCATTGGATGAATCCATGATTGAGGGCTCGTGAACTTGGATCATTTTGAGGCTCCACCCACTAGACCTCTCCTTCTTTCCTTCCTCCTTCTTCTCCTTTCCCCATGCCATGTAGTGAAAACTCGCTTGACTTCTAATGCATCCACCAACGGGGCTCGTCGATGGTTTGGCCTTGGCTTGGCAAAGAGCCGCAAAGGAGTCATTTTCCAAAAGTGCATCGAGTTCAGGTGGAAAGCTTTCATAGCAATTGTAACTTGTGCATGCTTCATCCACCTCGACCTCGTTCACATCTTGGACACCATTTGCTCTTTCTACTTCATCTTCAACCTCCCTTCCTTCATCTTCAATTTGTACATCCCCTTGGGAACAATCAAGATCTTCCGTCTCTTTAATGCTCACTTCCTCCTCTTCAACCACTTCCTCCTCTTTCCTTTTCATGTCTTCAAGTATGGTTTGGAGGGTAAGATGACATGCAAGATCATAGAAAGGATTCTATTGCTCCTCCACACTCGTGACTTGGTCTTCAAGGTTTCTTTCGGGAAGGGGAAAGTGATGAGAGTCGTCAATGCAACCTTCTTGTTCATCCTCACCGTGGGAGCTCTCCGGGGTGAGTTCGTCTTGCTCCACATGATTGTCATTGATCTCTCCTTTAACCTCCTCTTTCTCTTCCAATGATGAGAGGCGGTAACTTGCACAAGCTCGTTTCACCTTCTCTTCAAGTGTCAAATTGGGTGGAGGGAGAGGTTGAAAATCTGTGTTGGAGCTTGTTCTTTCAAATTTCTCCATGGCAAGCTCCAAATTAGACTTCACTTCGGGTTGAGAGAGATCCAATTTTGAGCACCCTTCATCGGTGCCTCGAGCAAACCGCTCAAGCATGAGCTCCAATTGACTCTTTAGCTCCGGTTGTGGAGTGGCAAATGGTCTTGAGGATTATCCTATGAAAGTTTCCATTGCGAACTCCAACTTGGATTTCTCCTCGACTTGTGGAGGAAATCTTCTTTATTTGGGGAAGCCTCTTCATATCCCCATTGGTATGGTTCTTCTTCTTGGAAGGGAGGTTGATCATAGAACCCGGTTCCTTGGCTTCCACCTTCTTGCTCACTCCATGAAGCTCCGGTATACCCCCATTTGGGTGGTTGTAGATACCCCAATATGTTGTAGAAGCCATTAGGTTTCATGATTAAACCACAACAACAAAAATACAAAAAGAAAATCGAACAAACACAAACCACCCTTCAAAGAAAAGATTGGGTCAACAAACACAAAACGAAAACAAAACGACTAAAGTAACAACCTAAACCTCTTTCAAATAACCTAGAATGTTCTCCCCAACAACGACGCCAAAAACTTGACTCGTTCTAACTAGTAACTACAACATCTCAATCGCCGGCCAAGTACAACTGGTGACCGGTTGTAGCATAGGGAAATCAAGCAATAAGAATTTATCATACCACAGGGATCTAGGCTTACCCAAATCAACTTTAGGGTTCGTTATCTAGCCAACATAGGATAGCAATTAGGAAAACTAAACTAACTAACCTAAACTAACCACTGACTCGCTGTTACTGTCACTCTAGAAAATGGCCAAATGTAACCACTTCCTAAAGCGTAGTATAGCGGGTTTGGGTTTTATTATCAACCCGGGTCCTAGATGTGATGACTACTCAGTGAATTCGTATTATCTAGCAATGAAACTTTAGTGAAGTTCTAAACTAACAAGCAAGCAAAGCAACTAAACGTTTGTATTCAGATTAAGAGAGGTCACCCGGATATGGTTCCCCCTAGTCTGCAGTCAAGCCGGATTGTAATTACCAAGTTCGATTTCTATGAAAGTTATACTGCGGAAGGTTCTTAATCAGTCTGAAGTCTCGACTAAAGGTCTTCAGACCCTCTCAATCTGAGTCTCTAGCTGGCGACTAACCTACACCGGAGTAAACAGATTGAGGCCCTATGAACAAAACCTCCACTACCGAATGGAATTGGGTTCATACAATCAAACCTAACATACAGAACTAGGGTTTCCCACACCCAGATGAATGGGAGAACTACTCCATGGAGAGAGAAGCAAAAGCAGAATCAGACGCGGAAATCATACTGTGAAGATGGATTTCTGCTCCTGGACGTTGAATCGGCACTACTCCAAGCTCAAACCAATCTCCAATGGTGTTGAAGATCGATCTAGGGCACTTGGAGGCTCTTGTTCGTCGCTTTCTCTCTCTAGGAACCGCTCTGTCTCTCAAAAACTCGAATCCCCCACTTTTGGCTCGAATTAGGCTTTAAAACCGGTTTTCCCCGAGTTGCACGGCCAGGTGCACGGCCGTGCACCCCACCATTCTGGCCGTGCAGCTCTAAAACGCAGCGTATCCACTTAAGTCGAACTCAGCCATCTTGCACGGCCAGGTGCACGGCCGTGCAAGCTTCATGGCCTGCCCGTGCATGCTCTCGCACCAACCCGCACGGCCAGGTTTGTATGTTGCACGGCCGTGCGGTACTCTGCTCTGCCCGTGCGTGGCCTCGGCATGAGGCGCACGGCCATATGGCTCAAGTGCACGGCCGTGCGTCTCCATGGTCTGGCCGTGCGGCTCCCCAACAAGCTCGCCCTTCGTCCGTTCGTCGTCCAATCGACCCCAGACTCGCTCCTAAGCCTTCATTCACGTACTAGGACCTGAAATAACACAAACAAGCACAACCTAGCGTGAAATCGGCCTAAAACACGAGAATCAACACCTCAAACGGAGTAAGAGCAGGGGTAAAAACATGTGTAACTAACGGTCTATCAAACTCCCCCACACTTAACCGTTTGCTTGTCCCCAAGCAAACCTAACTCAAACCAATGCAACTCTCCAGACCTCTATAGCAACAAACAACCTCGATCGTAGGTAGAGGACTTCCTAGATCATTTAGCAACTTACGAGGTCAACCGACGCACAAGTCATCTCATAGCTTCTTCGGCGAGAGCACTAGTCTCGAGTTAGCATCATGGCAAACAGTTCCTACAGCGTAGTATAGCGGGTTTGGGTTTTATTATCAACCCGGGTCCTAGATGTGATGACTACTCAGTGAATTCGTATTATCTAGCAATGAAACTTTAGTGAAGTTCTAAACTAACAAGCAAGCAAAGCAACTAAACGTTTGTATTCAGATTAAGAGAGGTCACCCGGATATGGTTCCCCCTAGTCTGCAGTCAAGCCGGATTGTAATTACCAAGTTCGATTTCTATGAAAGTTATACTGCGGAAGGTTCTTAATCAGTCTGAAGTCTCGACTAAAGGTCTTCAGACCCTCTCAATCTGAGTCTCTAGCTGGCGACTAACCTACACCGGAGTAAACAGATTGAGGCCCTATAAACAAAACCTCCACTACCGAATGGAATTCGGTACAGAATAGTGAACTGGCTCCTCGACTAAAGTCACCAATTCACTACCTTCGATTAAGGATACTCTATCAACCTAGGCAGATATTATCATTCTAGGTTAAAGCAGAAACAACAGGAATTTGATCAGGATTCAAGTCATTCAATCATTCAAACCTCAATCGAATATAATCAAATCATAGAATCAATACTTGGGTTCATACAATCAAACCTAACATACAGAACTAGGGTTTCCCACACCCAGATGAATGGGAGAACTACTCCATGGAGAGAGAAGCAAAAGCAGAATCAGACGCGGAAATCATACTGTGAAGATGGATTTCTGCTCCTAGACGTTGAATCGGCACTACTCCAAGCTCAAACCAAGCTCCAATGGTGTTGAAGATCGATCTAGGGCACTTGGAGGCTCTTGTTCGTCGCTTTCTCTCTCTAGGAACCGCTCTGTCTCTCAAAAACTCGAATCCCCCACTTTTGGCTCGAATTAGGCTTTAAAACCGGTTTTCCCCGAGTTGCACGGCCAGGTGCACGGCCGTGCACCCCACCATTCTGGCCGTGCAGCTCTAAAACGCAGCGTATCCACTTAAGTCGAACTCAGCCATCTTGCACGGCCAGGTGCACGGCCGTGCAAGCTTCATGGCCTGCCCGTGCATGCTCTCGCACCAACCCGCACGGCCAGGTTTGTATGTTGCACGGCCGTGCGGTACTCTGCTCTGCCCGTGCGTGGCCTCGGCATGAGGCGCACGGCCATATGGCTCAAGTGCACGGCCGTGCGTCTCCATGGTCTGGCCGTGCGGCTCCCCAACAAGCTCGCCCTTCGTCCGTTCGTCGTCCAATCGACCCCAGACTCGCTCCTAAGCCTTCATTCACGTACTAGGACCTGAAATAACACAAACAAGCACAACCTAGCGTGAAATCGGCCTAAAACACGAGAATCAACACCTCAAACGGAGTAAGAGCAGGGGTAAAAACATGTGTAACTAACGGTCTATCAACCACTAACCTAGCTATTTACAAGGTTTGGGAGCTCTCTTGGGTTAAATCCCCCTATTTCTTTCCTTTGGATTGTTGTTGAGTATCCTCTTAGCTCAATCGACTCAAATACTCTACCGTTAGGAGATGGACTCCTTCGAGAATGACCCGGAACAACGAATCAATGAATGGGGTATGCTCTATTTAACCTAGGGCAATCCTATATCGTAGGAGATTAATGGAATCGACTCCTTCGGGGATTACCCGAACGATATAGGATGAGGAGTGACCCAAAGATGCCAAGAATGGGCTCTAAGGGGATTCTCTCCCTCCTAGGTCAAAAGCTTAATGCATGAAAATGGAAACCAAACTCGTGTCATTCATGAAACCATCCATTAATTAAGTAAAATCATCAATCAAACATGGAATTTGCCACATACATCAACAATGAAACAAAATCTAGACCTAGGTTTCTTAAACCCAAGATAAGAGGGTGAGATTCTAGAAAGAAAAGAGAGAAATTACAAATTGGAGCCCAAGATTTTCTTCTTCTTCTTCTTCTTCTTCTTATAGGCTTGATTCCTTGCTTCCAAGCTTGATCACTGCTTTCAATTAAGCTCCAAGATCACTCAATAAATCACTCTCTCCAGAACTCCCCTTTGGTGTTCTGGGTCAAAACCCCAGAGAAAGAAAATAATTCCTCTCCAAAACCCAGCTCTCCTTTCTCTCTCCCCGCTGATGTCTTTATATTTGCCCGAAAGGGCCGAGTTCAAGACCTTAGGCTTCAGTTCACGGTCTTAGAGACCATGAACTAACTTGAGTCTAGTGAAACCGCAAACCGTGCTGGAAATTGGTTAGTTCACGGTCTTATAGACCGTGAACTGAAGCTCCAGCCCGTGAACAATGCTTAGCCTCCACTTTTTGGCTCGTTTTGACCTCCGAATGACCCGAAACTCGTCCCGGACCTTCCCACAGGTGCTAGGACCTGAAATGTACCAAAACAAGCACAACCTAGCGTAAAATAGGTAGAGGGACGATGATCTACTAAGCAAAACGAACAAGAAATGAGTGGTAAAATGCGTACAATTGGGCCCGAATAAAGCACGATCAAGTTTTTGGCGCCGTTGTCGGGGAACTCTTAGGTTAATAGGAAAAGCCGAGAAATACTAGATAATCTTTTGTTGTGTGCCAAGTTTGGCGTTGTGTTTTGTTTTTATCTAGCATTGAATATTTGGTGCATTTTTCTTGTGTTTTGTGTTTGTAATGTCGTATTTTCTTTCTCGTATCATTCTTTCTTTTGTTATCTTTGGTCATCTTGTCCTAATGGTTTGTTCACCTTTTGTTTTGTTTTCTTTTCACACTTGCGCTTTCATAGTTTGTTTTTGTTTTTGTGAATATAGATAGTGTTTAGGTGTAGTTATGGATCCATATTGGTGGAACGAGGAGAAGGGAGATCATCAACCACCGAATTGGTGCTACCTTGAAGCTTCTAATAGTGGTTCTAGCCAAGGATCCGAAGATGAAGAAACAACTCCTTTCTATGGGCATCAAGAAGACTTCCCTTTGTTCACCTTTTGTTTTCTTTTCTTTTCACACCTGTGCTTTCATAGTTTCTTTTTGTTTTTGTGAATATAGATAGTGTTTAGGTGTAGTTATGGATCCATATTGGTGGAATGAGGAGAAGGGAGATCATCAACCACCGAATTGGTGCTATCTTGAAGCTTCTAATAGTGGTTCTAGCCAAAGATCCGAAGATGAAGAAACAAAAACTTTCTATGGGCATCAAGAAGACTTCCCCGACTTTCAAGCTTCATCATCATATCACGAAGACTTCCTTCCACAATCGAACCCAAAAGCCAATAGGAGCTTTTGGTTGAACAATTTATCCAAAACATCGAAGAGAGCTCCAATGTGGAATCTTCAACAATCACCCCTATTGACTTATCTCTTCTAAGGGCATCAGAGGAGACCCTCCGGAAATTGGAAGACTAGGAGAGATTGTTGGGCAAGTATGTGCACAACTTGCTCACAATCGACCCTTACCCTTCAAAGAAGAGAAGAAGGTCGAAGAGGAAAATGTGGAGACTATAGGGACATCCAACCCTTCCTTTCAAAAGTTCCTCAATGAACAACGAGAATTGGGAAAGAGGTGGGAAGCCACGCTAAAAGAGCTCGAACAAATTTGTTCAGGACTCGAACAAGTACACCTCTTGGAAGATAAAGATGAATAGGAAAGCGAGGAAGAGGACAAAGTCTCCACGGTGGGCGAGCAATAGGACATCGAAGATCAATCTATTGAAGAACTTGCTTGGAGACACATCATAGCTCTCGATCAACAAAGAGCGGATTTACAAGAGAGCCTTGATGTGGTGGAAGACGAACTTAAGGAGGAGAACGAACTTGATATTCAATGTGGGGAAGAATTGAATGAACAAGAAAGAGAGGAGGTTAAAGAATGCATTTGGAATCCAACCAATGGACAAGGTCGAAGCGGATGAAGCTTCCACGAGTTGCGCTTACTCCTCAAGCTTTTCACCCGACCTTGATATACTTTTAGAGAAGGATCCTTTTGCGGATTCTCTTTTCCAATATGAGGCCGCGACGTCACTAATCCCTCTTGGTGAATCTAGTGATGACCCTTCGAAAATGCTTGATTTGGTTCGGGGCAAAGAGAAACAAAGAAGAATTGAAGAGAGGTTTCATTGGAGGTGTCTCAAGCATTCTTATATACATGAACCTTCACTGAATGATCGCGAAATCGATCGAAACTTGAGACACCACTTAATCGATGAAAACCTCAACTTCAAGGAGGACTTGAAGACAACGGTCCGGTGAAATGACCTAAAAGACACGCTAGTTGGGAGGTACCTCAACATCGGTTTGCATTTATTTTCTTTTGCGACTCTCTTGTTTAGAATAAATTTTTATTGTAAATATTTAGTTTTTCATTTAATCGCTTTATTACTTTTCATCGCAATATACGGATGCTAGGATTGTCCACTTTTGCCCTGCCTCATAGTGTTAATACTCCTTCATTGAGCCCAAACAGGTAAATTAGACAAGTTGTGCTTTAGATTCTTCTTGGGCAGAGCAAAGATTGCGACCTCTGAGCAGCTCTTCGCGACCACGATCTTGTCCTACCTTCCCTGCGAATTCTTGAATTTCGCTAAAGATCGCAACCAGTGACAAAAAAATTGCGGTCGGGATCTTTTGCCCTAGCCCGCGATCTTGTCCGCGATGATGATTTTCAGACAAGATTGGTGCGGGCTGAAGGATTTATTCGGTTAGAACCATGTTGGGCGGTCGCAAGTTTTCGGCTTGGCCAGGATCCGCCTGCCAAAATCCTGGCTTGTATGGGTCGTTTGAAATGTTATAACTGCGATGCTATGGATCGGAAAATCGCCAAAATCGACAAAGCAAGCAAACGAAAACTGAAAGCAAGCGACACACGATTTACGTGGTTCACTAACACCATGTGTGTTAGTTAGTTCACGGATAGGAGAGAGTCAGTTTTTACTATATCGAGGACATTACAGATTACAGAGGAGATGAGAAATATTTATACTTCTCCATGTGGGTCTAAACCTAACCCCGTGACTTCCAGTCATAGCGGCTGATAGTCCGATTCAAGTCACATCAACAAATCTCCGCCTTGACTTGAATCCTCTTCCTCTAAAATCTCTTTTGTACTCTGCTCCTTCTCTCTCTCTCTCCTGCCATCAATGCCCTGTAGGTCGGATTAACCCACTCAAGACATTCAGCAAGTCCAAGCAGTGTTGCAACTTGCCATGTGGAACCGGCTTCATGAACATGTCAGCAGGATTATCCGCGGTGCCAACCTTCTTCACCTTAATCTTCTTCTCTGTCCTCAAGAAATGATACCTCACGTCGATGTGCTTAGTCCTCTCATGATGGACTTGATCCTTGGCCAGACATATTGCACTCAAACTGTCGCAATACACAAGTGCCTGATCATTATGTAGACCCAAATCACCAACCAGTCCCTTCAACCATATTCCCTCCTTAGCATCTTCTGTCAACGCCATATACTCTGCCTCAGTAGTAGACAATGTCACCGGCGACTGTAGAGTTTCCTTCCAACTCACTATAGAACTCCTGAGAGTGAATACATAACCGGTCATCGATCTCCTCGTGTCAACATCTCCGGCATAGTCCGAGTCTGAATACCCAGACACCATGCACTCTGTATCACTTTCGAAGCTAATCCCCACATCAGATGTACCCTTAAGGTACTAGAAGATCCTCTTTACAGCCTACCAATGCTCCTTCCCATGTTGTATCATGAACCTGCTGACAACACTAACATCATGTACAAGATTAGATCTAGTGCATACCATAGCGTACATCAAGCTACCTACTACACTAACATATGAGACTCTCGACATGTACTCCTTCTCAGCCTCTGACTGCGGTGTAGAAGCCGAGGATAGATGAACATTTGAAGCAGTAGGAGTATTCAAGGGCTTTGCTGAAGACATGCCAAACCTCGAAAGTATCTTCTGGATATAGCTCTTTTATGAAGAAAAACTTCTTCTTCCACCTATCCCTTTAAATCTCCATACCCAAGATCTTCTAAGCAGCTCCCAAATCCTTCATCTCAAACTCAGCACTGAGAAGCCCCTTTAACTTCTGGATATCAGACTTCGACCTCGCAGCTATGAGCATATCATCCACATACAGAACAAGATAGATCATCGAACCATCCTCCACGTTGTTGTGATACACACAACAATCATATGGACTTCTGTTGTAGCGCAGCTCAAGCATGTAACTGTCAAATATCTTGTACCACAGCCTCGGAGAATGCTTAAGTCCATACAAGGACTTCTTCAGCTTACAAACATAGTCTTCTTTTCTTGGAGCCTGAAATCCTTCTGGCTGAGTCATGTAAATTTCTTCCTCCAACTCTCCATGTAGGAAAGCTATCTTCACGTCTAGCTGCTTGAGCTCCAAATCATAATGTGCCACTATTGCTAGTAGCACCCTGATCAAAGTATGTCTAACCACTAGTGAGAAAATCTCATTATAGTCAACTCCTCTCCTCTGCGAGAAGCCTTGTGCAACCACCCGAGCTTTAAATCTAATGCCCTCTTCAAAAGTGATTCCTTCCTTCTTCTTGTAGATCCACTTGTTTGTAACAATCTTCCTTCCCTGTGGTCGTTTGACTAGCTCCCAAGTCATGGGATTCCATCTCATCTCCCGTTGCGGCAAGCCACTGATCAGCTTTGCCATACGAAACAACTTCTTTATAGGACTGTGGTTCACCTGCATCCACTTCTTCAGCAACCTGAAATGAATACGCCACCATATCCTCAAAGCCATACCTCTCTGGAGGTATTCCTGCATTCGCTCTCTTCGCTCTATCGGAAGCCATAGACTATTGAGCTCGTGCACTGGACTCTGAAGTTTCTAGCTCTACAGAAACATCATCATGTTGATCTTCTCCACCTTGGTGCTCAAACTCACTCTCTTTGAGATTTTGTAGCTCCACCTGCTTATCAACATTCCTGCTACCTTCAACAACAGTAACCTTCAACATGGGGTTAAACATAGACTTCTCATCAAATATCACATTTCTATTGAGTATAACTCGATGCTCAGAAGATGACCAGAATCGAAATCCCTTAACTCCATATCCGTAACCCACAAATACACCCTTCTTTGCCCTTGGGTTCAGTTTACCCTCATCCAATGATAATAAACAGGACACCCAAAAACTTTCAGTGAAGAGTAATCAGCAGGCTTACCATACCACACTTCATAAGGAGTCTTACACTCGATACCTGTGTGAGGTCCACGATTGATCAGGAAGCACGCCATGTTTACTACTTTTGCCCAGAATCTTCGCTCTAGTCCAGCACTAGAGAGCATGCACCATGCTCTCTCCAACAATGTTTGGTTCATCCTTTCTGCAACGCCATTCTGCTGCGGTGTATCTCTAACGATCCGATGACGGACAATCCCTTCATCCTTGCAGAATTCGTTGAACTCATAACTGCAGAACTCTAGACCATTTTCCATTCGTAGCTTCTTGATCTTCTTCCCGGTCTGATTCTCCACCAATGTCTTCCACTGCTTGAACTTTGTGAAAGCCTCACTTTTCTGCTTTATCATGAAAATCCAAGTAAATCTCGAATAATCATCAATAATAGACAGAAAATATCAGATGCCTCCAATGGATTCAACTCGTGAAGGACCCCAACATTCGGATTGGAGGTAATCTAGTATTCCCTTCGTCCGGTGGATACCCTTCTTGGGAAACTTGCTACGATGTAGCTTCCCAAACACACAATGGTCACAGAATTCCAAATTTTGCACCTAGTGCCCGCAAAGAAGATCCCTCTTCAACAGAACTTACATCCCTCGTTCACTCATATAACCCAATCTCATGTGCCAGAGAGTGGTCATATCTTCCTGATGAACCCGAGCCGATGAAACTGCAACAGAACCTGACAACACATTTCCTAGTAATGCATACAAGTTACCACGTTTCACACCTTTTAGTACACTCCTCGAACCCTTGCAGACATACACAACTCCACCTTTTCCTTTGAAACTGAAACCCTTGCTGTCGAGTAGACTCAAGGAGATCAGGTTCTTTGTCATTCGTGGAACATGTCTGACATCATTCACAGTACCAAACGAACCATCATGTGTCCGAACCTTTATGGACCCGATTCCAACAACCTTGCAGACAACTCCATTTGCCCTGACCATGTTACCACCATCTATCTGCTCGTAGGTTGTGAAGCAATTCCTATTCGAAGAGATATGGTATGACGCTGCAGTATTCAGAAACCACACATCACCACGATGTGCCTTCTCATCTACAACCAATGCGAGATCGTCTTTACAACTGTTGTCCACTTCTGCCATGACAACTGAATCTTGCTTCTTCTGTTGCCCTCTTCTCCTGGGACAGTTATACTTCCAATGCCCCACTTCCTTACAGTTGTGACAAGCATCGCTTGGTTGTGGTCCGAGACCCTTAGAATTCCCTTTACTAGATTTCTTCTTACCCTTTCCACCTGTGACAGCCAACCCCAATGCTTCACCACCTGTACCAAATCCGGATGCCTTATGTCCGATCTCTCTCGTGTAAAGAGCAGATCTGACATCCTCCAACGACAAGCTATCTTTACCAGCAATAAAAGAATCCACAAAATTCTTATATGAACTCGGCAAAGATACAAGCAGGATTAGGGCAGCATCTTCATCATCAACTTTCTCATCTATATTGCGTAAATCCAACAAAATAGAATTAAGTTGTTCCAGATGTTCCCTCAAAGGCATACCTTCTTGTATCCTCAAGCTGAACAATCGTTGCTTGAGATGCAGCTTGTTGGTTAAAGACTTTGTCATATACAGACATTCCAGCTTTAACCACAAGCCCGCGGCAGTCTTGTCAGCAGCGACTTCAATAATGACGTCATCAGACAACGATAACATGATGGTCGAGTGGGCCTTCTCCTATAAGGTATTCCACTCATCGTCATCGACCGCTACCTTCTTTTGTTTTGCAGACAACGGGCCTCATATCCCTTGTCGTTTCAATAAACCCTGCATCTTGATCTACCATATAGCGAAGTTGTTCTTCCCCGTCAACTTGTCGATCTTCTTGTTCACCGACGTCATTCTTCAGAATCGAAACCCTAGCCTGATTTCCAGCCACGACTCTAATACCACTTGTTATAACTGCGCTGCTACGGATCGAGAAATTGCCGGAATCGACAAATCAAGAAAACGAAAACAGAAAGCACACGACACATAATTTACGTTGTTCATTAACACAATGTGTTCTAGCTAGTCCACAGGCAGGAGAGCGCTAGTTTTCACTATATCAAGGAGATTACAAAGGAGATGAGAAGTATTTATACTTCTCTAGGTGGGTCTAAACCTAACTCCGTGACTTCCAGTCATAGTGACTGATAGTCCGATTCAAGTCACATCAACATTAAATGTTTTTTCCAGCCAGGAACCACGTCGAGCCGCCGAGAATTTTTGACTCGATAAGGCTCCAGTCACCAAAATCCTTCAGGCGACCAGGCACCGACCTTCAGTTTTTTTTACTGGTCGGAATCATCAGCGGGCCGTCAGGATTGCTTGGATCGACTAGGCTCCGACTACCAGAACTTTCAGCTAAAGTTTATTTTTATAGATATAATTATTTCATTGTGCTTATTAATTGTAGAATCAAAAAATAAATTATGTTTGACAAAAATGCAATGTTTAATTAGGAAAATGGCAATTAGTGTGCTTATTAATTGTAAACGATCTTTTCTCGAGCTACCAACACTAGAAATGACCCAATCCTTCATTGGTCTCTTTAAATTTTTTTCCCAAATGCATAGGAATTTTTTGTTTCTCGATTTGAGGTCCCAGGTGTAAACATAATGAATAGTGTTGAAACTTTGATAGAGGTTTTCGGTAGCCCCGGGGGTTGAAACATGGAGTTTCTTGGGACTAGCATGAGTCTTTCGATGATGAAAATGATTATTGTTAGTGGAGGTTCGAAAGATTTGGCCTTCAAAATGACATCGTAGTAGGATTGGATGTATCAAGGTAGAAGGTTGGTGGTTTGGTGGAAATAAATGTTTAAGGTTGAGAGGAGTAGAAAAATTGTTTCTAAATTTAAATACTAAAAATAATTTATTTTTAAATTCAATACTAAATAATTCTCCAATTTAAACTCTAAACTCTAAATTAAGGTTTGATTTAGTGTTTAGGGTTTGGATTAGTGGGTTTAGTGTTTGAATTAGGAAATAAATTAGGTTTATTATTGAAATTTAAAATTAAGTTGGCTTGAATTTAGAGTTTTTGTAAGTTTGGGGATTTTGATATTTTTTATAAGTTGTGAAAAAATCATTTACCAAAGCCATATGTTAATAAAACATAACTAAATTTTTTAATACAAAGTTGGGGGCAAATAGTAATCGACTTGGCTACAAATAATATGCCTCTATTGTTTTTGTATAAAAGAATCGCATGAGAAAACGTTTTATCTTTTCTCCTAACTTAAAACTTGTTTATTTTTCATTCAGTTTTTTATTCGTTTCCAACTATGAAAACAGAAAGTGACAACTTCTTGCTGTTTTTGGAAATGACAAAATGTTGTTTTCACCTGTTTTCATCATCTGTTTTCTCAAAAATAGGAAACAGAAATGAAAGTAAACAGCCCTTAGTGAATAACAACATGATTTGTTGATATTTGCACGAGATGCAGTACGAGAGACTGATATGATTTGGTTATCCAATATTTTAGCTTGGTTTCTTAATTGCATCATCTAGCTGAGAGTTTTAAATTGATCTGATCGTTTGATTGTAGAAAAGTTATATTGCAAGTTGATTTGAATGTGACATTCAATGCAGATAAAATCGCGTTTCAAAATTTAAAAACTTACGCTTTTACGTTTCTAGGTCACTATAACACTTTCGTTTCCATTTAAAAAACTTTAGCGTATAAAATCGTATTAAATTGCGCTTTAAAACTTAAAACCTTACGCTTTTATGCTTCTAGTTCACTAAAATGCTTTACGCTTTTACGCTTTTACTTCACTGAATGGTTATTCTTTTCATGAAATTAATTGTAAAAAGTCTATTTTAAAGGTAAATCACTAACAATATGATACGTTTGAGATTAAAAGATACATACCATATACTTTGTAAGTATTTATTAACTTATCTAAATTTTGTGCACTCATATTTTACATAGTATATGTCGTACTTAATATATTTTTAGTTCTTTTACAGTATGCGTAAAAAACTTAGTCTTTTACGCTTTAATTCTACGCTTTACGATTTTACCCCTTTCCGCTTCTATGTAGAATCTCGCTTTTGACTGCATTGGTGACATTGACACTTTTGGGCAAATGAAAATTGTTCCCTTTTATTTGGAATGAAAATTGGTCTTTGACCTTGAATTGGAATAGAATTGACAATATTTTGCCTAAACGTTGGTCATTAATTAACTTGGTTTAGTTTGGTTAACCAAACCATTAAGTATGAAAAATTAAAAACCAAATTAGGCAAATTATCAAAACTCAAAATCATTAAGAATCTTATTCTTTATTGGTTAACCAAAAGCCGATAAGTAATTCAATGGTTTTGATTTGGTTTGGATAAACCACAAACAAAACTCATAGTTTGAGAAGTCCAAAAATGGAGTGAAAAATGACAATAATAATAATAATAATAATAATAATAATAATAATGGAGATCGAAAAGAAGTCTACTACACCTAAGTTAGTGATAATGCATATTGTTGACGGGTATTGATTTAGTTAATGTGTTATCAATTTGGTTTCGGTTAAAATTGAAAACCGAAACCAAAATGACACTCCTGGTGACAATTATCTAGTAGCCGCAATGAATATGAAGGATGAATCTATGTGGTGAAGATGGTACCACCCAGAATCCTGCTAGTAGCTATCTTCCAGGTATATGCCCTCCTCCTTCAGCCTTCTTAGGCTCAAAATGTGCACTCTGGGATTGTGCTCGACCAGCACAGGGTGGGTTGGACTTTTGGCAGGTCTAGTGCAGTAGGTTTCATCATGACCTAGCCCTGAATGAAGGCCTCCCGGGAATGGAACCTGTTCTTAGGCCCGGAGGCATTGGCCTGAAAGACGGCCTTCTCTTTGCAGCTTTTGGTGCAAAGGCTGAGGGAAAAGATGTCGGTGTCCCAGAATGCGAGGGAGCTGCAACCACAAAGTCTCCTTGGAATGCTCCTGGTAAGTTTAGATAAAGCTTGTCTCATTTATTTTTACAGCTTTGTCTATTGAAGTAAGTATTAACTCCTACCTACATGTGGCAAATGGAATTAGTTTGGTTGCATCTCTTGAAAATTTAATGTGCATTGGAGGATATTTCATTCATTTGTCAAGTCTAAGGGCTAAGGGGTGTTGGATGAAGTTTTAGAAGCTCTGATATTGAACTCTAAAATGACATGTGAATTAGTTTGTTAGTGGCTGTGATAAAGTGAATTTTTGGACTGAATTGGCAAAAGATCGATTTGAATCCCAGACCAGTTTGTCAAATTCTGAAGTGAGTTCTAAGCCGACTCAAAATTCTTTGTTATTATTATATGGAAGGTTTAGGTACTGAAATATAAGGAATGTTCAGGTTCTTGTAAACCCATTGACACCACCTATCCACTTGCCAAATCAATGGATATGGTGGGTGAAATAGATTGTGGGTTTGATGGGTTTCAAGTGGCTGGGTTTTGCTGATATTTGCCACCTCTAGCTGAGATGTTCCGTTGACATCATGGACTATCATATTCACTGTGTTATCTTAGATGACCCAATAATGCTTTTCTTTTCTGTACTTTGCAGAACTCTTTGATCTTTCGGTTCTTGATGGTGAGACAATCAGGGAGTGGCTCTTCTTTGACAAGCCACGTCGAGCATTCGAGAGCGGCAACAGAAAGCAAAGGTCGTTGCCTGATTACAGTGGGCGTGGATGGCACGAGTCGAGGAAGCAAGTCATGAACCATCTATGCCTCATTGACATTCTAATGAAGGAAATTCTAATTTGATTCCAAAACTCTAATTTGATTCATCAATTGCTCTATGACATTAGATAAAGATAATGGCATATTATTTATTACATACCTGGACGAAGTCCATGGACTTTTGCAGGATGAACTTCTCGTACTCCGAGACGGTAAAGGTTTTTTTACGAAACGGCAGAGAAAAGTAACTGATGACGAAGTCATTGGTTCCCGCACTCACCACCACCAGTGATTTCCTTATGTGCTCTTCCGTCCTCCGCTTCCCCATCACAGCTTCCAGCCTTTTCTTATACTCTCTCAAGTAATCCAGCTGCTGCTCTATTGGTATCACGTTCTGTCCAGTCAAAGCAGCAGCAGTAAATTAACTTACCGTTAGTCTCTCCTTTTTTACCGCGCAGTTATTTTTGGTAGATGTCCCGATATACGCATGGAGAAATTGACAAGACGAAGACGGACCCCAAAATGGGTTTTGGCCCAGACATAAAAATATAGCAAATGTTGAATTGAATGCCAATCGGCTGCGAGTTTATGTGAGACAGAGAATGGACCACCGCAGACAGAGAGAGAGAGAGAGGGGGGGTAAATTACACTTATTTGAGGGGTCATGGGATCGTAGCCGGTGCCGGCCGAAGCGAAACTGACGCCGGTCTTGAGGTCGTCGACGGTGAGGCTCGGGTCGAGATACGGCGGCACGTTTTCCTTCACTCCCACGTACGAAGCTGCCTCCAAATAAAATACAGCCCACAATAATTATAACAGTAATTTCCGGGAAATACTCTTTTTTTTTTTTTTAATTATTCATAGGCATCTTGGATCTTGGGCTAATTAAGCAGTCGTAAATATTTTGATCAGAAACATTAATTATAATTATGGCATCTTACCATACAGTACGAGCATTGCAGATCATTAATTACAAGTTTTTTTATTTAAAAAATAATTAGTCCAAATTAACTAGCACGAATTGATACTGTAAATATATATATATATATATAAAAAGCTGAATACAGTGATTTGTAGACCAAAATTAGACAAAAGAAACTCGTAACTATTAATCAAGTAGGTGCAGAATCACGTGAAAAGATTCAGCTTAATTACTGGTGTTAATTGTACACTTTATTTTTTTCTTTCATTTCTGATGTCAATTATCAAGTAAAACAGAGATGGGCGATGCTATTCGGACTTGACACTAACCTATGAAGTCGGTGGTCAGGCGGCCGTTGCTGAATCGGCCGGTGGGCTCCCCGCCGATGAAATCCTGCCCGTAAGGAAGGAAATTTCCCTTGAAAGCCGTCTTCACGAAGTTATTATTCCCGGCGTCCACCGTGGAGTCTCCGAACACCAACACCGCCGTGACCGAGTTGTTCAGAGGCCTCGCCGTCGACAAGGCTTCCGTACTAGGACCGCCATTTGTTAGAAGGTTGAATAGTAAGATGAAAAGAAGACAACTGCGGCAACATTCTCTGTAGTAGTGGCTCTCCATAATAAAAATAACACTGGCTGGCTGCAGCGCTTTAGCTAGCAATATGGGCAGAGCTTTCAATATATGATTTGGCTATGGAAGATTAGTGAGTGGTGCCGGTTGCTTGGTTGGGTGCATTTATGTAATGTTGATATGATGGAATAGAAAGTGGGTCACGTACCCTTTGAATACTGCCGAGAAGAGAAAACGATAGACTCAGATTTTTTTTGAGAGTTTTGGGATGGGAATATATATGTAGCTACCTAGCAAGGTGTTAGACCAACTCCAGTGCAAACCTCAAATTTGGGATCATCCCCAAATTTGAGGTTCATCCCCATTTTTTCTTGTTTTGCTCCAATGCTACATCCTCTATATTTAGAGATCTCCATTTTTTTAAGTTTTTCATTTACTAAAAATGTACTTATAGAAGACTTAATATAATTTGTTCATGTTAATTTTTGTATAGTTCATCATCATTTTTAAATAGAAATTTTCTGGTAGATTTTTTTTTAATTTTGAGACAAAATTTTTGTTGACAAAAAATGATTGACCTAATTTGGGTTTACACACAATACTTGAAAATTATTGATCTAGTTAAACCCCTAACTAATCTCTAATTAAACCCCAATTAACTTTTAAAATATTAAAAAGAAAAAGAAACGCCACGTGGCGGGCTTTGGGGAGTCTCTATATTTGGGGAACCCCCATTTCCACCCTCAATTTTGGGGGTCCTTTTGGAGATCTCCCCCAAATATAGAGACTCCTCCATTTATAGAGGCTCCACTTTCCCCCAAATATAGAGGCTCCCCCATTTATAGAGGCTCCATTGGAGTTAGCCTTACAAGATAAAGCTTGTAATTTAGGGGGGCGGGTACTATTAGTAAGCAAATATTATTGAGAATATGAATTAATTGGATTTTAGATCATATCCCAAGTCTTAATTAGTGATACACAATTTTAAGTCTTTAAATTCTAAATTCTAAGATAGTGGATCTAGTTTGTATTTAAAGAAAAAGAGTTGTTTATAAATAATTGTTATTTAATTAAATTGATTTTTTCATACGTAATTAAGAAAATAATTAGGACCTAGCTAGATTTTTACTCGTTCAGTATACGATAGTTTCTTACTAACAGTATACAATACCCCATATCTGCTATGAATATCATAGCTCTATTCATTCATATATATGGGTTGATGTTTGATTAGAAAAAAAATATGTGTCTTTTCCCCCCTTTTGATTTGGGCGATCAATGGCTTATATATGCAAGTTTCTAGAAAGGATGGAGTAGTCATTAGCGAGATTAGTAATACGTGCTTTGATTATTTCTGATGGTTTTGGATTAGGGACAAAGTTATACTGTTTCTAGTGGGTCTGGATGTCTTCATCAATTTAATTTACTCTGATTAGTAACACGTGTATGTACATTATACACGGCTGGAAGGACCAGATAGCTCACCTATTAAGCTGATTAGGTTTGGGAATCCTTAGTGCATGATGACTAGATTTTTGGGTCTTGTACTATCATATCCAATATTGACTAAATTTTGGGGTTTTCACTATATGTTTTAGCCAACTTTTTTTTACGAATTTGTTGGGATGTATAGAATTTGTTATCTACTTTGTTCATCTGTATTTCATTTCGGCTATTTTTTGGTCTTTTTGTTTAGTAGTTAGCAGCAAATTTTCTATAAATACATCTTCGACACTCTAATTTGTAGTAATGAATAATTCGTTCGATAGACATCTAGCACAACTTGAATTGTAATCGATCAAATTCTTTCATGACCAGTCGACCGTAGATATATATTCATTGACTTTTTACCAGGTCTCACGGCAGATTCCTAAAAAAATTTTCTTCAAGGGGTTAGAAAGGGAGGGCGTCGGAGAATTGGGATTGGGCGGCCTCCACATCTTCAGTTTGCAATTCCATGACGGGAGGAGCAGAAATGCCAGGGGCGACGGAGATTGCAAAGAGGAACTTAATGCCTCCTCCTTTCAACCGAAGAAGATGGACAGATGAATTTCAAATTAGGATCGAAAAGATAACCAGTTTCAATTATTATTTTGTTTAAACCTCATGCAGGGGTAGAGCTACACAATACCTAAGAAATACCAAAATCACGAATGAATACTTGGTTATTCTGAAAATTATATAGTAACTAGAATGGTTTATATAATAAAGAGGATGGATAGATGAATTTCAAATTAGGAACTTAATGCCTCCTCCTTTCAACAGAAGAAGATGGACAGATGTATTTCAAATTAGCATAAATTTTTAACCTACTTTTGTCGTCAGTTTTTTTTTTTTTTTTGCATAGCAAGGAGGCCACGGCCAAGAACAAGAACAGTTACAGGGAGAAGTTAGGTGGAAGAAGAAGAGCTAGCCACAACTCGGCGCTCAAAAGTAACACCTCTAATGTCATCCTGCAGAATCGAAGTAACACCCGATGGAGGATTAGCCAGCTCATGCATACCGTAGGGATAGACGAGACCGTGCTTCGAGAGCCAGTCCGCGACTCTATTCCCTTCTCGGTATGTATGAGCCAGACTCATCAACCAATCCTGTCCAATCTTTCTACGAATACGGTTCAGAAGTGTTGCATAAGGATGAATGTGATCATGCCTCTCCTGAATTAGCTGAATAGCCAACTGTGAATCAGACTCAAGCTTCACTACTCGATAGCCGAGTTTCCAAGCCAACTCTAACCCATAGAAAATAGCCCAAAGTTCCGCTAAAGCCGCCGAAGCCGTGCCTATATTGGCGACGAAGCCACCCAGCCAGTTGCCTAGCGAGTCTCGAATGATTCCCCCAGCACCTGCCGGGCCTGGGTTGCCGTTCGAGGCACCGTCTGTGTTGACCAAAACCCAGCCCTCATTAGGTGGTTTCCATCTAATAGCTGCCACCACTCGATCAGAATGCTGTTTCTTATGATTGATGAACAAATCCGGAGCATGCCAAGAGTCATTCCACAGTTTGCTCTTGGTGAGGATGGAGTGCATAAGAGATGGAGCTGAAAGTGCCGCACTTACCCCTTTGAAGGCAGCGGTTGTTCGATTTTTCCATAACAGCCAAATGGCCATGCTGAAGAAACCCGGCCAACCAATGCCCGAGCCGGTGGACTCTTTGCTGAACAGGTTACTGCGAAACCAAGTATCATGGCTAGCACTGAAGAACTCATGCTGCTTTTGTTGCGGAACAAGCCTGGACCAGAAGAAAAGTGCTGGAGTACAATCTCTCACTATATGTAACACCGTCTCCGGGTGGCCTGTGCACCGCAAACAGCAAGGTGACGTTGCCACTTTCCTTTGAAAACAGATGGTATCCGTAGCAATCTTCCCCTGCACTGCCAGCCAACAAAAGACTCGAACCCGCTCCGGAACAGGGAGTCGCCAAATCGACCTCCAGATCACGTCTTCAGCCTGCTGGTCATGCTTAGTGAGCAAAGCATATGCCGACTTCGTAGAGAATCTGCCGTCAGCAGCCGGAGCCCAGAAGAGAGTATCCTCATTCTGAGACAGGCTATCAACAGCTACACTTGTAATCTTGCTGCAGACGTCCGGCGGAAGGAGCCCGGAGAACATTTCCATGCGCCAGCTACCATCCTCACGAACAAAATCAGCCACTTTAGCTTCCTCCGCGCCCTCCGGTAAAGCACTAGTCGCCAGCTCCTTTAGAGGCACCTGCAAAACCCACAAATCATTCCAAAACTTAGTTCTTTTCCCATTGCTAATATTCCACGCACATCCTTGTTTAAGGAGATCAGCAGCTTTCACAAAGCTATTCCAGGTGAAGGAACTTCCCTGTTTTTTCCGCAGGACCTCCAATCCGGGTCTTTGGCCGCCATACTTCGAGAGGAGGAGCTGCTGCCAAACATTTTCCTTTTCCTGAAGAAGACGCCAACCGCACTTGGCGAGCATGGCCAGATTAGCCTGCCGGGTTGACCTGAGTCCCACTCCCCCTTGCGCTTTAGGCCTCAACAGTCTCTCCCAGGCAACAAGATGAAACTTTGGGTGATTCTCCTCATCTCCCCAGATGAAGTCCCTGTTGATCTTATCAATGCTCCTACAAACACCACTAGGAATCAACTCGGTATGCATAGTGTAAACGGGTAAGGAAGCCGTTACCGATTGGGCAACGGTAAGCCGAGCTGCAAAAGACAGGCGTTTCGCCTTCCACGGGGCCATCTTCTTCTAGATCCGAAGGATGAGGGACTGATATCTCCCTTTAGTGACCCTTTCCTGAATAGCCTGAATCCCGAGATATCTTCCCAATGCAGCCTTAAGAGGAATCCCCGCGCACGTGCTCAGGTATTCGGCTTTTCGCCGGGCAACATTCGGAGATACATAGAGGATGGACTTGTTGTAGTTGACCCGTTGACCCGAACTGTGGCAGAAGTCCGCCAGGCACTTCTTAATGACTCGGATCTGCCTCCTCTCCGCTTCTACAAAAAGCAGTAGATCATCTGCAAAAAAAAGATGAGTTAGTGGCGGCCCGGAACTGGTCAGCCGCACGGCTTTCCACTGTCCTTTATTGACCGCCTCATCGATCTTATGAGATAACCTTTCCATGCAAAGAACGAAGAGATAGGGAGAGAGAGGATCTCCCTGGCGAACCCCACGGGACGGCGTGATTGGTGGAGACAGCTCCCCATTCCATCTGATGCGCATGGTATTATGCTCAACGCAGTACATGATACAGCTGATCCAGCTACTTGGCAGCCCGACTTCCTTCAAGGTATCTCGCAGGAAGTCCCACCTGAGCATATCGTACGCTTTCTCAAGGTCAATCTTGAAGACCATGCCTCCTTTCTTCCCTCTTCTCTTCCGGAAGGAATGTAAAACTTCTTGGACAACAATGATGTTATCCGTTGTTTGTCTTCCACGGATGAAACTGCTCTGTCTAGGAGAAATTAATTGTCTCATGATGGGCTTAAGTCTCGACGTCATGGCCTTGGTGATGCTCTTGAGACACACATTGTTGAGAGAAATAGTGATATAATCAAAGTTGCGCAGGGTCAAGCTTCTCGAACCAAACAGAACCGGATAGGATGGAAATCGATCGGACAGTACTCACCCGTGAATAAGGGCAATCGATATATGAATCGATCGGACAGATTCAACTCGGAATAAAGGGCAATCGATATGGGTAGCTCGCCACAACCAGGGTGATTACCTAGCTGATAAGAGTCGCTCTAGCACTCTGGAGATTCTCGACAGAGCAATTAGGGCAAATTCCGCGTAGGGAACTCGGCTTTAGCCTCTGAAATTCAATAATAATCGTCTAATCCCAAAACCAACGTGTTCAGCCCTTTAAATAGGCAAAGTACAACCCAAATCCGACTCCAACATGGAAAAACAATCATAAACCGACTTTAAAACAAGAAAACTCGGAAACAGCCCAGCAAACCCGTTAAGCCCAACCCGTTAAGCCTGGACCCGTTAAGTAAACCCGTTAAGGCTGGACCCGTTAAGCAAACCCGTTAAGGCTGCTTCTTGCAATCTGCCTTCTCTTCAGCACTTCCTCCTTCTTCCTCCACTCGAATCATCATATATGGCTTCCCTCGAAATAGCTCCACATCCATGGCTCCAAAGTAGCTATCCAAATATGTCGCAAGCTTCTCCTTCAACGTCCTTGCCTTAGCACGTGTGACTGGCCCATTGATGTCCTCATCAGCCCCTCCTTCTTCAAAAGGATTTGCCCTCAAATCCGAATTGCCATCCAAATAAGGTGCAAGGTCAGAAACATTAAACGTTGCACTTACTCCATACTCTCCCGGCAAGTCGATCTTGTAGGCATTGCTTCCAATCTTCGAAACCACCTGGAAAGGACCATCACATCGGGGCATTAACTTCGATTTCCTCTGCTGGGGAAACCTCTCCTTCCTCAAATGCACCCACACCCAGTCGCCAACTTCAAAGTGCCTCGGTTTCCTGTTTTTGTTCACATTGCGCATGATCTGCTCCGTCCTTCTCTCAATGTTCAATCTCGCCTTCTCATGTAAACTCTTCACGAACTCAGCTTTCTTGGCTCCATCGAGATTGACCTGCTCATTCAAAGGTAATGGCATCAAATCCAAAGGAGTGAGTGGATTGAAACCATACACGAGCTCAAACGGAGTGAACTTCGTCGTCGAGTGCACCATCCTGTTGTAAGCAAACTCTACATGGGGAAGGCAGTCCTCCCAAACCTTGATGTTGCTCTTGATCACAGCTCGAAGCATCTGGGATAATGTTCGATTGACCACCTCTGTTTGCCCATCGGTTTGAGGGTGACATGTAGTAGAGAACAACAGCTTCGTCCCCAGTTTGCTCCACAACGTCTTCCAGAAGAAACTCAGAAACTTAGTATCTCGATCGGATACTATGGAACGCGGCATCCCATGCAATCGCACCACTTCCCTGAAAAACAAATCAGCCACGTTAACCGCATCGTCAGTCTTATGGCATGGGATAAAGTGTGCCATCTTCGAGAATCGATCCACCACCACGAAAATCGAATCTCTTCCCTTCCTTGTCCGCGGCAAACCAAGCACAAAATCCATAGAGATGTCGATCCATGGAGCATATGGAATCGGTAGCGGTGTGTACAATCCAGATGATTGCACCTTCGACTTGGCCTGCTTGCACTCCACACACCTCGCACACAGATTCTCCACGTCTCCCTTCATGTGCGGCCAATAGAAGTGCTCTTGTAGACAACTCAGCGTCTTGTCTACACCGAAATGTGCCATTAAGCCTCCTCCATGAGCCTCTTTCAACAGCAACTCTCGAAGTGATGATCGAGGAATACACAACTGGTTAGCTCGAAACAAGTAGCCATCACTTCGATAGAACTTCCCATCGCCATGCTGCTCACAAGCTCTATAGATCTCCCCAAAGTCAGCATCATCAGAATAGAGCTCCTTGATATGCTCGAAACCCAAATACTTCACCCCCATTGTCGTGATCAACGAATGTCTTCGAGATAGGGCATCAGCAACTACATTTTCTTTGCCCTGCTTGTACTTGATCACATATGGAAAGGACTCAATGAACTCAACCCATCGAGCATGTCTCTTGTTCAGCTTGTGTTGAGCTTTCAAATACTTCAACGACTCGTGATCAGTGTGAATCACGAACTCCTTCGGCCAAAGATAGTGCTGCCATGTCTCTAAGGCTCGAACTAGAGCATAAAGCTCCTTGTCGTACGTCGGATAGTTGAGGGCAGCCCCACTCAACTTCTCGCTGAAGTAAGCAATCGGCTTCTTCTCTTGCATCAACACTGCTCCAATTCCCAAACCAGAAGCATCACACTCCACCTCGAATGTCTTATTGAAATCCGGCAACATCAGAATAGGTGAATGCGTGAGCTTGTGCTTGAGCAGCTCGAATGCTCTGGTCTGCTCCTCTCCCCAATAGAACGTCACGTTCTTCTTGATGATGGATGTCAATGGTGCGGCAATGGTGCTGAAGTTGGGCACAAATCGACGATAAAATCCAGCAAGCCCATGAAAGCTCCGCACCTCATTCACGTTGGTTGGAATAGGCCAATCGCGAATTGCTTTCACCTTCTCTTCATCCACCTTGACTCCATCTGCACTCACCACAAAACCAAGAAAAATAACACTAGAAGTGCAAAACGAGCACTTCTTGAGGTTAGCATACAATTTCTCCTTTCTCAACATCGCCAACACCTCTCTCAAGTGATTGAGATGATCCTCCATGCACTTCGAGTAGATCAGAATGTCGTCGAAGTATACGACCACGAACTTGCCAATGAATGGCCTCAAAACATGGTTCATCAGCCTCATGAAAGTGCTAGGAGCATTGGTTAAACCAAAGGGCATCACCATCCATTCGTATAGACCCTGCTTGGTCTTAAACGCAGTCTTCCACTCGTCTCCCTCCTTCATACGAATTTGGTGGTAACCTGATCTCAAATCAATCTTGGAAAACACCGTAGAGCCATGTAATTCATCAAGCATATCATCTAATCGTGGAATTGGATGACGATACTTAACTGTAATTTGATTGATGGCTCGGCAGTCTACACACATCCGCCAGGTGTGATCCTTCTTTGGCACGAGAATCACCGGAACTGCACACGGGCTCAAACTTTCTCGAACATGCCCCTTCTCCATGAGCTCGTCAATCTGCCTTTGCAGCTCTTTGGTCTCTTCCGGGTTAGCTCGATATGCTGCCTTGTTTGGAATTTGAGCTCCCGGCACGAAATCAATTTGGTGCTCAATTCCGCGAATAGGAGGCAGCCCCTTCGGTGCTTCCTCTGGAAACACATCCTCGAACTCATCCAACACCACTCTTGCTTCGGCTGGAACTTCTTGGACTAGCTCTTGATTGAGTAGCACGTCCCTGTACATGAGCACAATCAAAGGTTCTCGTGCACAGGCAGCTTGCTTCAAATCTCCATTGCGTGCTAGCATCACTGCCCTTGAATCCACAATTCCAGCTCCCTCTTCTCCTTTCTTGGCCGAGGCATTACTTGCCTTTTCTTGCTCTCGACGTTGCTGCATTTGGAGTTGATCTCGATATACTTCACTTGGAGACAGAGGCTTCAACACGAACTTCTTTCCTCCATGTTGCAACTTGTACTTATTTGTCACTCCATCATGCTGTGCTTGTCGATCAAATTGCCATGGCCTGCCAAAAAGCACATGTGCAGCTTGCATAGGCACTATATCACACAAAATCTCATCTTTGTAATCTCCAATCTCGAACTTCATTAGTGCCTGCTTTGTGACTTTGATGGATCCGTGATCGTTAAGCCATTGCAGCGTGTATGGCTTTGGATGCTTCAACGTAGGCAGCCCTAGCCTCTTCACCGCACACGCGCTCACAACGTTCGTGCAACTTCCTCCATCGATCACTAGAGACAGTAACTTCCCATCAACTACACATCTCGTATGGAAGATATCTTCTCTCTGTTCACTCTCCTCCTTAGGCTGCACAGACAATACTCTCCGTGCTACAAACAAGCTGCCAGGAGGTGGTTCCATTTCCATAGACTCATCGACATCAGAATCGGTGGTCTCTTCCTCTTCCTCTGATACATACTCGCCATTATCAAGCAAGATCAGGGTCTTCTTATTGGCACACTGGCTCGCAATGTGTCCTCTTCCATGGCATTTGAAACAACGAATTTCCCCCGACGATCCACCTTGCTTCATAACTGGATTTGCACCATCAGCCCTTGCCGCGGGTCTAGGAGCTTCTTTCACGGGCAGTTGCGGCTTAGGGTTGGTTGCAACTCCTTGGCTCGAACGTGTGGAATTCATGGAGGGTTGAAACCTCCTATTTCGAAGCTGTCGTTCCACTTTACTTGCCATATCCACCAAATCTTCAAGTTCAAGGAACGGTTGTATCTCCACCACGTTCTTGATCTCTCGATTGAGACCATACAGAAAACGAGCTATGGTAGCCTCGCGGTCCTCTCTCACATCAGCACGTATCATCAACACTTCCAACTCCTTGTGATAATCTTCAACGCTTTTAGTTCCTTGCCGGAGAAGCTGGAGGTTTTGATACATATCTCGCAAATGGGAACTCGGTACAAACCGATCCCTCATAATTCCTTTCATCTCATCCCACGTCTCAATAGGACGCTGCCTGTTTCTCCTTCGTTTCGTTCCCAACTGATCCCACCAAACAAGTGCATAATCCGAGAACTCTAGGGCAGCCAATGTCACTTTCTTCTTCTCGGAGTAGTTATGACAATCAAACACTAGTTCCATCTTTCGCTCCCAATCCAAATAAGCATCAGGGTTCGTGGTACCGCGAAAAGGTGGAATCGTGACCTTGAGGTTTCGCAAATCATCATCCTCCTCAAAGCCCTCTTCTTCCTCGTCATTAAACTCCTCTTCATGATGTTGATGTCGTCCTCTCCTTTCAGCTCTAGGCATTCCAAGGCGTCTATGCTGGCGCATATGACGCTGTACTTCGTGAACCAAGGGTGGAGGAGCTCGGTTTTCCCTACCCCTTTCTTCTTGTCGAGGTCTAGGGTTAGGGTTTGCATCGACCACAACCGGCTGCTGGAGCCTTGTCTCGACAGCCTCCATCCTCGTGGCTTGCTCGGCAAGCCTTACTGTTTGCTCTTCTTGAGCACGAGCAATGTTCTCCAATTGATTTCTGATCGCTTCGAGTGCTGCTTCCATGTTTGCGATGCAAGAAAAGTCCACGAACACAAGAACTCGCACAACCTGCTTCTTGCCTCGCAAGAATCACCAAGAACTCCCAAGAACAAACAACCTCCTGTCTTGCGGCTCAAGAACACGCCAAGACCTTCAAGAACTCGCACAAAACCACCAAGAACACAAACAAGAACGCACAAGATCTTCAAAAAAAACGTCAAGAACACGCCACTGATTTGAACAGGGCTCTGATACCACTTGATATAATCAAAGTTGCGCAGGGTCAAGCTTCTCGAACCAAACAGAACCGGATAGGATGGAAATCGATCGGACAGTACTCACCCGTGAATAAGGGCAATCGATATATGAATCGATCGGACAGATTCAACTCGGAATAAAGGGCAATCGATATGGGTAGCTCGCCACAACCAGGGTGATTACCTAGCTGATAAGAGTCGCTCTAGCACTCTGGAGATTCTCGACAGAGCAATTAGGGCAAATTCCGCGTAGGGAACTCGGCTTTAGCCTCTGAAATTCAATAATAATCGTCTAATCCCAAAACCAACGTGTTCAGCCCTTTAAATAGGCAAAGTACAACCCAAATCCGACTCCAACATGGAAAAACAATCATAAACCGACTTTAAAACAAGGAAACTCGGAAACAGCCCAGCAAACCCGTTAAGCCCAACCCGTTAAGCCTGGACCCGTTAAGTAAACCCGTTAAGGCTGGACCCGTTAAGCAAACCCGTTAAGGCTGCTTCTTGCAATCTGCCTTCTCTTCAGCACTTCCTCCTTCTTCCTCCACTCGAATCATCATATATGGCTTCCCTCGAAATAGCTCCACATCCATGGCTCCAAAGTAGCTATCCAAATATGTCGCAAGCTTCTCCTTCAACGTCCTTGCCTTAGCACGTGTGACTGGCCCATTGATGTCCTCATCAAATAGGCCTGAGTTGAGTAACCCTCTCTGGCGCGTCCACTTTGGGGATGAGCACTAGCGTAGATTCAGTCACCGCCTCCGGAAGAGTACCTGTCATGAAAAAAGAAAGAGCCATATCGGAGAGAGACTTCCCTACCACCTGCCAAAACTGCTGATAGAACGCCGCATGAAACCCGTCTGGGCCCGGGGCTTGAAACGGCTTCATGTCAAAGACTGCCTTGTGGATGTCCTGAATGATAAACGGTCTGAACACAGCAGCCGCCTCTGTTTGATTCAGTCTAGGGAAACAGTCTTTAGGTAAACGGTCCTCATACGGGGAACTATCCTGCAAATAAATGTTAGTGAAAAATTCAAAAACAAGGATAGCAAGGGAGTGAGGATCTGTCACCCAATTATCAAGATCGTCCAACAAGGCCTCGATCTTGTTGAAACGCCGCCTGATGTTAACTTGCTGGTGAAAGTAAGCGGTGTTCCTCTCCCCATACTTAACCCAACTGTCTCTCGACCGTTGGTACCAAACAAGCTCCTCTTGCTCCAGCACTTTATCAAGATCACGGGTCAAGTTTGAATGCAGTTTGGCCAGACCGGAGGAGAACCCATCTGCAAGTCTTGACTCCACTCCCTTTATTCTTGCCAGCAGCCTCCGCTTTCTTTGCATAATATCACCAAAAACCAGCTTGTTCCATTCGGCAAGCTTACCAGCCATCAGATGCAGCGCATTCTGAAGTGGAACATTGGTGTCCCAATTTTCGGCAATAACAGTAGGTAAATTCCCATTCGTCAACCAAGCTGCTTCGAACCTGAAGGTCTTAGTAGCTTGGCTATGAGTTGTCTGCAGATCCACACTGGTGAGGATTGGGTTGTGATTGGATTGGTGCCGCGGGAGGTGCACCACAGACGAGTTAGGGAACGCTACGTTCCAGTGGAGATTGCACAAGCTCCTGTCCAACCTACTAGCTTTAAACGTAGAGCTCTGATCACCTCTAGCCCAGGTAAACTATGGCCCCGAAAAACCAAGATCGACGAGCTCTGCTAAGTGTAGCCTCTCCGTGAACACCTGACACTTCCTCAGAGTGTTCCTCGCAGGGGGACCCGACTTTTCCTCCGGCTTGCTAATGGCATTAAAGTCACCAGTAAGCAGCCAAGGAATATCAATATAGTTACTTTGTGAGATCAGACTCTCCCACAGATACCGTTGCTCCCTTTGCCGAGGAGAAGCATAGACAGCCGTCAACATCCAAGGTGATCTATTGGCTGCGGAGACTTTGAGAGTTACTTGCTGCGAGCAGGCCGAGAAAGGCTGTACTGAGAACATACCACCATCCCAGAAAACCCACACTCCGCCCTTCCGTCCCACTGCTTCTACCCGGAAAGAATTTGGGAAACCAAGTCTATCACAAATTGCGTTAGCAGAGTTGCCGCTTAGCTGTGGTTCCAGAAGCACCACAAAATCAGGCCGGTAAGTCTGAATTGCCAGTTTCAAGGCCCTGCAGAACGCGCTACTCCCTGCGCCACCGACGTTCCACGAAAACACTTTAAATTTGTAATTCATCGACATAAAGTTGGAGAACACCCACAAGCGGGCGGACGACGACACCAGACGGGGAGGACTGCCGAGTCGCCTAGGACGATGATGCCCCGCGCAGACTTTCCTCCTGCACCTGGCCGTCCAGCCCGATCGACACCTTCTCCCCGTCTCCATTCGGCGGTCTCTTTGCTGCTTCCGTCCAAGCATTTATCTCCTGCAACGTCAGCGACGCCAACCGTGAGTTTGATTTGGGCTTCCTTTTCTTCACCGGCGACCAGATCTGCAAAGGTTTCATCGGATTTAGCTTGGTCGGCGACCTTTTCCCCTGAGTTTTCTTGCTCTTATTCCGTTTTGTTCTTGCAGTCAAAGAGGGAATTGGTTCGCTGCTGTCGATCGGTGAGAGTGGGTTGTCGACTATCTGCATCAAGGTACCATTAGGGCCCAATACCGAACGGAATATTGGAGGTTGAGGTGGGCCAGCAGCTGGCTTTTGGGCTGTGAGCCCACTCGCTGCATCAGGACTCTTCAGACGAGTTACCAGGCCAACGGACGACCCTGGCGGGCTATGCGAGGTTGAGGCCCCTTCTTGCACGATCTGCCTCGGGCTTTTGGGGCAGGCTTCTGAATTGGGCCCCGGCCCAAGAAGTCCTTTCGCTTTTCCTGCCGTGTCATTAATTGCCTTCCCCTTTCCTTTTTTCCCATCATCAGCACTTTTCTTCCCGTTACTAACTTTCCTTTCTTGGGCTCGATTATGTTGATGCGAGGGATCATTAGTTGGCGCCAAAATGGGCAAGGTTTGATTTGCTTCCTTGCCAGCTGCTCCACGATTCCCATTCTTGGAAACAATCAACTGTGTCCCTGCGTCTTGTTCCCCCTTTCCTTTTCTTTGCATATCCCCTGAGTTCCGCCGCGAATTTCTCGTTACTAACTTCCATGGCCCGAACCCCGGATTGGGATCTTCCGATGAAGGAGACGGGCCGGCCGGCACTGGATTCCCGTCGAGCTTCCCTTGCGGCAGTGACGCAACCGTAACGATCTGGGGACATGTACCTATGTTGTGACCGATCTTTCCGCATTTGAAGCAGACCTCGGGGAGGTTCTCATACTCAACTTTCTGCCATTCATCGTCAAGCCATATTCTAGGAACCAGGGCTTTCGAGATATCAACTTCTACCGCTAACCGAGCAAACTTGGCTCGCTGCTGAGTTAGGGTATGATAATCTAGCTTGATGGTCCGCCCAATGAGATTCCCCAACATAGTCAGAACCTCCTTATGGTAAAAATGAATTTTCAGAGCCGGGAGCTGAACCCAGACGATCATAGTTTTTGGAAGGGGATCGGAGGCCTTGAACTTTGGCGACCATTGCTGAACGACCAAGTAGTGATCAAAAATTACCCAGGGACCATCTGTTAGAGCACGGAAGTAATCCTGTTCATTCTCCAGCTTAACCAGGAAGCAGTCGTGGTCCAGATCTTTAACTTCTATTGAACCCGTCGGCCGCCATAAGCTTCTGAGCCGATTGCACAGAGTAACGAAGCCAATTCTTAGTCCGAGTAACCTAACCACCAGCGTTCTTTTCCAGGGTGCACATAACTTCCCCTTGAACTCTGCCGATATTGTGAGCGCTGGCTCCCCGTTCCGATCGCCAGGCACTAGATCATGCTCTCCCACCGGAGTCCATTGATCAGATTGGTTCAAAATCGTCGTCTTTTGTGGTAGTCCCATGACAGCATTGGCATAGGAAAAAGTCTGGCCCGGCGCCTTCCCAGTCGCTTGTCCTGATTGCGTATCCGCCGTCAAAGCCTCCGACAACACCTGTTGCACAGACAAAGAAGAGGAGTCAATTGTCATATCCGAAATTCCTGTGGCCTACGCCACAACCATTGATGAATGATTAGGAGCGGCTAGCGCCGGGGAACTAAGAGGGGTCAGGCGGTCGGTCTGAGGGGAGTAGGGCCGGCGCCGGCAAGGAGGATCCATCGTTATCGTTTGAGAGCATTTTTTCAGAGCGTTTTCCCTTGGTTTTACTTGACTAACCCCACTACGAGATACTTTCACTTTTGTCGTCAGTTATTACTTATTAGTTATAGTCTCACTGTATAGTTATTTAGTTCCTTAAATTTATATTATGATTTCATGAATTTTTTCAATTAAGTTATTCAACTTATAATTGGCATGTTTTAATAATAATTCCCCCCCCCCCCCCATAAGTTTAACAATAATTTTAAGTTTAATAGAAAATCATTCTATTATTTAAATTATACTTTGATTTATTAATGATTAATGATTTCTCAATGTATAGTTAATTATTTCCTTAAATTTAATTATAATGTCAATTGTCATGACGTTTTTCCAATTATGTTATCCAACTTATAATTAGTTTGTTTTAGTGATAATTTTTTCCCGAGTTAGTTTAACAATATTTTTAATTTTGATAGAAAACCAATATAATTATTCAATATTTAAACTTTTATTTAGGGGTTCGATACTCAATAATTATACGTTTGATGGAAAATCAATCTAGTTATTTCAATTTTATACTTTGATTTTTTTAAAAAATTCTATAATTAACATAATCAAATTTTTATATATTTATATAGTTAATTTGATTTTTTTTTGTCTACTTACACTAATATACTCAAAATTCCCAGCCCCCCAAACCCATAATCCCGACTTCGTCCCTGACCAATGGAGAAGAATTTTTTTATTTTTTTTTATCTCAATGAATTACTTCAAAGTGAAGGAAAACAAAGCTCATCTCCTTCCAAAAACTCTTATCCGATATGACAATCTCCTAACAAGACCAAGCAATTTTGCTATTTCCCATAAAGCTAAGCTAGCTAACTCAAAACCTTAGAACAATACAAAGACGACTGGCTAGTTAAAACAAGACGTTGAACAGGTTTTTGACCGTAAGCTATGTCGAGAACAGCAATCTGCAGTCTACACACATTTCAGTATTAGGCAGCTAGCAAGCTTGAATGCATCTCATAGCGTACATAGTTCCAGCAGTTTTGTGTCTCATTCTGATTCCGGCACTCCTTTCTTTCACTGCAGAGCGGCCGGCTATGTGTTGCTAAATGCTAAGCTGGCCATTGTTTTTGGGGAATGCAGCCTGAAAATCACAGCCAATGAGGAAAGGGATGGGCAATACCATAATGGAGAACAGCATTTAAGTTTGGGTGGAGCAAGCAACCTGGCGTAACTAGGACCAAGCGTTATTGCTGTGGGTATCGATCTAACCCCCAAGTAACGTTTTTCTTTAAGGGGAAAATAAAAGGCCTGTGTTCTATATATAGTTCCAAATTTTTTTTAGAGGGTTGGTGTCTCTAAACATTAATTGCTTGTGATCATCCTCACATTACCACTAGATCAACCTCAACATTTTCTCCTACTCTAAACATTAATTGCTTGTGGTTTATTTTTCTTTAATAATTATATCAAGTTAGAAAGTAGAATTTAATCTATATAATTGAAGATAATCTGATTTACATAATTGATTGCACTTTGACGGGCAGAAACACTATAAGTAGCTACTACAATTATTTTTTGTTATCATCAAAGATATTGTGGGAGACACTTGAGTCAAAAAGCGTAATAATTATTCCTTATAATAATGATTAGGGTCCAACCAAAAGAAATTAGTGTTCCTTAATCATTCAAGTAGGTGGCATCGCATATGGTTGGTTTTGGCCGGTAAGAGTTGGGTTGGATGGGTAGATTGCTTGCGGGGCCTAACGGCAGAAAAATGAACTAATGTGGTGGGTTGGGTCGGAAGCTGAGTGCCATAATGCTCACTCCACTGCCGAATGCAGATTCCATATCATATCATTCTTTTTGTTATCTTTTCTGAAGCTTCCAGTACCGCTGCTCAAGTCTGAACACAATCTAAATCCTCGGGTACATGGTATCAGAGCTTTCTGTTATCGATGGGTCTTTTATTCGAATCCTGATAATTTTGATCTGTTATATTAAATACATAATATTTGAACATATGCAAACTTCATACCCATATATAGTGGCTTTCGTTATTGCACCAACGTCCAACTACAAGTTCTAGCTCTGTTCCATAATATTAATAGCATTATAAGCCGCGGGGACAACTTAATTAATGACCTCAATAATTCTTGCGTAATTGTGGTGCCTATCATAATGGCCTCGTCATCTTATCCATCTCCTGATAGCTTTTTATTCAACAATTATTAGCTCACATTAGCTTCTTCAACTCTGAACACAATGCCCTCTACCATCTGCTCTCCACAATATGAGTCTATCTGAACTCTGCTATGGTTGTGTCCAACGGTCAAAGCCAACCGAATAGACATTCTGCATTATAGTACCTCTCAAGCCCGGCTCAAGATAGAGTGCATAACCATGGGTTATGCATCCATCAATAACCAAATCTGAACCCTTCATTTAGAAAATCCAGATATAAGGATGGAGAATTAAAGATCATTTCTATTTTCTCTACCTTTCTTAATCGGCTCATATCTTTTTCATTTTAACTCGGATTTTAATTTTTTTGCACAGGTGGAACGAGTTCATCGTGCTCTACAAAATGAGATCAATTTTCAATATTTTTTTAGAACAAAAAATTATGGCCTCTCGGTACCAACTGCATACCATATGGTATTTTCTTCATTTTTAATTCGTTTTTGAAAACGTTTGCACAGAAGGGACGAGTTCATCATGATCTATTAGATCTACAAATTTCTGGGTGAACAAATTACAGGACCAAAAAATACCACACAATACCATACAATACCACCCTGGTACGGGGTGGTATTGTATGGTATCTTTTCGTTTTTAATTCGTTTTTGAAAACGTTTGCACAGAAGGGACGAGTTGATCATGATCTATTGGATCTACAAATTTATGGGTGAACAAATTATAGGACCAAAAAATACCACACAATACCATACAATACCACCCTGGTACGGGGTGGTATCTTGTGGTATACAATGTTAAAAGTCGTAAATGACAATTAATATATTTCTACTATCATGTATTCAACCATCCTACAGTCTTGGTTTGTTCATACCACCATGGTACTTTTTTCAAACCATATGTATGCTTTTATTTCAATACCAGTCAATACCATATGGTATAGACTGGTAAAAAATGGCTCAATTTTTTTTGTTCGAAAAATATATTAAAGTGTATATCATTTTGAAGAACACAATTAATCTGATCTAATTGTGCAAAAAAAATTAAATTTTGACTTAAAATGAGTGAGAAATCGTTCGTCAAAGATTAAAGAGGGGAAAATTAAAAGCTTTCCAGGAGAGAGAGGATGCTGATGTCATACTGATGTGGACGGGTTACTCATGGTTACTCACCACAAGGTTACTCACCTGATATGCTCCCCTCAAGCCCACCTAGGTAATGGAGCAAATACTCAGGTTCATCTCGACCGTAGCAAGTCAGGGTTCTGAGTGATTTCATAACAAACAACCGAATATTGCTTGATCTGTGACAGGTTTGACGACACCAAAATGAGTTGAGAGTAATACTCAGTGAAGTGGGTTCAAATTGCCCGTCCTAAGTCCTAACTAGGCGTTTATGCATAGTACTTCAGTATTACTTGACGGATATGGGTTAGAAAAAGGGAAGAGATAAGAAGTTTATTTCGATACAGATCCAGCCCCTGGGCCCTTTCTACTTAACACAAGCCCAAACTTAGTTAGGCCTCGCAAAGGTAGTTTTTTGGATGGCCCATCACATATGAGCGCACGACGCAAGGGGTTTTAGCAAACTGGACGTCCAAACTCTGGGAGGAACAGCTAAGCCTAATCTTAAGAGTTAAGAATTGGGCTCGGATTGTTAGATAAAAGTCTTGAGTTCGAAGATTTAGCCTTGTGGATTTCAAGCGTGACACTGGTGCTGCGGTGGTGGGCTTTGTTGGATTGCATTTGCAGGTGGGAGTTTCAGTTTGCTTTTGGTTGATGGGATGAGCTATCGTGACTCGTGAGCAGGGGTGTTGTGGTTATCGTAGTAATCATTTTAATTGGTAGTATATGAATAATTTGGATTATTGTTTGGTTTGGTTAAATTGTTTAGCTTGTTTGGTTAGGTGGTTAGTTTGGTTTTAGACACTTCTAACCAATCAAACCAATTAATCGGTTAAGTAATTTGGTATATATCTAATATGCCATATATATATACTTAATAATTTGTCATATATCTAATATGGATAAAGAATTTAGATAAACTCATACTTTATGTTAGGAAATCTGAAAGTGAAGGATGTTTTAAGCCTCTAATAATTGCTAAGCGTATAATACAATTCATAAAGACACAACCAATTCATAAAGTCATACCATTGACATATATTTTGTTAGGTGGTTATTTATAATGACTGAAAGATAATTGTACTAGTTGCATATATTTATGTTAAGGATTAAATATGTGTTGATTGTTATCCATTATATAATTTATGGATTCAACGAGAGTTGTTTTTCTCGTGGAATGATAATGTTATGTTATATTGATTAACTCGGTTAATCAGTTAACCAAACTCATTAAATGTTAGTTTGGTTGTTGTATTAGTTTAGATAGTTTATTTATGGTATTGTATTCTATGGTTAATAGAATTTATGTTTAATGGGTTTGGTTATTATCATGATAACCATTTGAACAACCCTAACTATGAGTGCGTGACTATCTTGGAGAGGTATGCAAATTAAAAACCACTCTCTAACTAGATGTCTTCTCTTTCCTTCTTTTTTACATTGATGGAAAAAATTGAATGGAGGGTAATTTTGAAACAAAAAAAGTACCACATGTGATTTATCCCTATTATTCATATACTTTCTCCCTATCATCAAATACTTAATACCATAGTTCAGGAAACCGTACCGGACATCATACTGGATTCCTTTCTGGTAGGGTATTTTGTGATACGATCGTATTCCAACCATTTCGTATTGGTAAAATACTCTTTTTGAAATAGTAAAATATTTTTTTTTGTCAAAAACCGTACCAACATAAATAGACTACCGTACCGAAATAATATCAGATCATACCGGAATATGCGGATAACAAATGATAATAAATAAATAAACAAGAATATCTACAATATTTTTTATCCTTAGAAAATAAAATAAAAGTATTTTGTATTTCTGTTTTACTTTTTTCTAATAATATGATACATACTAGTTAATGTATAAAACCCAATAAACCCCACCTCAAAAACCATCGAGCCATAAAAGCAGAGACTCAACTCCATTCTCTGCAGCATATTGATGCGTGATAGCGGAATCTCACGTATCGTGGAACTCGAACTCTTCTACGAAACTAATAAAACACGATAAAGATAGCTAAATTACTCTAATCTACTTTTCTCTTATTCGTTGCTTAACGAAAACCAAAGAACAATGTACATATTTATAGGACTACTCTCATAACCCTTTCCCTCTCCAACAAGGTAATCTAAACCTAACCCAACAAGTAAACTATAACTTCCTCAACAAAACACAATAAACTAATACGAATATCTCAAATAACCATAATAATCTAGCAATTAACTAATAATAAGTCCCTAATTACTAAGCCCATACTAGGCCTAAGGCCCATCAAATGCTGTTCCGCATCACATATATCTGCAACTCCTTTCTCTTCCACAAATACTACTTCTAAAACTCTCTTCTCCACGAATTGGGTCCTCAATTAGAGGAGGTTTTTGCTCTTCTTGTCTTCACCGAAGCAAATTCGGTTCATCTGTTTTACTTTCTCCTTGGGTGGTGGAAGACGCGGAATCGGAGCCGCCAGCCGACAAGCGTCGAAGAAGGGTGATGATTTGAGAAGCGCCGTAGCGTCTTCGTTGATCTCCCGTTGAGATGCAATGAATTCGAGGAGAACCAAAGCTTGCATGCAGGATAAAATCTGAATCACGACGACGACGGGGATGGATTCTAAGCAGGCGGAAGGAAACAGTCAGCAGGGAGAACTAGAGACTAGAGAAGACGAAGGGGTTGCTGGTCTGAAGTTCAGTCCTGGGATGGCTGCTTTGGACAGATGAAGAGGATGATACCGGTCGTTCTCGGGCTCGGCTGGGGAAGGCGAACGACGACGGAGGAACGCGAACAACGACCGGTCTTTAACCAAAACGCGGCCGCATCTTAAGAATTCTGCAAATCGCCGGTTGCATCAAAATCTACCAAGATACCGCGGTACGCCGGTTTGACTTACCAATTCCGGTCGACAGACTTCTGCAGCGGCATTTGGTTTACGGTTTTGTCACTTATCCGATTCCCAGTTTTTCCGGTTCAACTGGCCGATACGATCCGATTTCCTGGACCAGTGGCGGAGCCACTCATTAGATTGGGGGTGCTTGCACACCCTGCTTGGAGGAGCAGCAAAAATTTTCGAAGGAAAAAGTAAGTTTGGAGAATTACCCTTGATCGACTAATAATAAACAATCTTCCTTACAATCTTCACTTGATGAGTTTCTAATAAATCTTACAATTCTTTATATAAATAAGAAGTTAGTTCTAAAATTAAACCTACAACTATTATTGTTTCCATAAGAAGTTCCCAACAGTTGTTTTTCCCCTGTCGATACTTGTACGATTCATATCATTTACCCCAAATCTTATGGTATTTCTCGGTCCTAAGTTGAATTCATGTATTATTTTATCTACCATTCGATGGCAGGTTTAAAAACTTACAAAGGGTTGACGAGTTAGAGAAAAAGTGAAAACAAATAAGCACAAACCGTATTTATCTATTTATTTAGTTCTCAAGTTAACAATTATCTGTATGTTGCAACTATAAGTGTGGGAAGATAATTTTCACCCATGAATATACAAAAAATTATATTCAAAATCGGATAAACGATGAGTTGGTGACATATATTGAACAAGAGTTGCGTGCTAGTTTGCACAAGGAATGTGTTCGACAATGTTTTTAGAATATGAAATCTCTTTGTTGTTCGTTATAAGTGGTGTGAGTCGAACTATTATTATGTAATTGTAAAAATATTGAGTATTCTGCTATCGATTTTTTATTTCATTTGATGTTGACTTTTCTATTATATATAGTTGATTTTTTCTGATATGAATAAACACCCCCTTGGCCAATTTTCTGGCTCCGCCACTATCCTGGACCATGCTTAATACACACCCTCCTCTCTCCTCCCCTCTCCTTCTCACCTTAGTTGCTCCAAAAACCCTAGTTGCCTTCTCCTCCACCCATAGCGACAATGTCTCCGCCTTCAACATTGTTGCTCAATGCCACTTGTGGCCTGCATCTGTTCCCCACAACGACGACTCTTATTGTGAACCTGCTCTGAACCATACCCGCGTGGGAATACCTAACCTAACCGCGCTTATTGCAAAGCGGGTATGATTGAGGTATCTGTCCCATCCTGCCACTGACATCCCTAATACCATGTTCCCTAATACCATGTTGATAATGATTGGTAGTACATACGATTATATCATGGTAATCTTAATTGTATCATGGTGGTATGGATATAGCATAGTTAGAATGTATGTATACATGATAATAGAAATATACTGATCGCCATTGACCACCTTTCATCACTAGCTACCATTAGTTACCACCCTATACCAGAATGGTATAAGGTGGTATATATTTGGTCCAAAAATCCCCCCTACAAATTAATAAATAACGATAAACTCAATCTTTCTATGCAAAAAATTTCAAAATTTGTGTGAAGACGTATGTGGTACCACGGTAGTAACGAGTGATAATGCGTTGCACGAAAATCTTTTTTCTCGAAATATAGTGAAAATGAATATCATTTTGTAGATCATAATGCTTGTGCAATTTTTTTTTAAACCCAGGTTAAAACAAATAAGATATAAGCCATTAAAAAAGTAGGGAAAATAAAAAACAATTTAATCTTAGCCCTTAGATTTGATTATGAAGGTTGTCAACTGGGTTTAGCTAATTGGTCCATTCAAGCAAGTGGTTGAAAGAGTAATGGTCCGATCATTTTAGCCCGAATTAGCTTGGATATATTAAAAAAAGTTATTATATTGTTCATACACATTGGAGTAAAAAATGTAATTTTACGATAGAAGCATTTTGGTTATCTAGAAGTGTAAAAGCATAAATTTTTAAGTTTCAAAGCACCATTTTTAATACATTAGTAAGAAAATAGTTTGATTCTACGTAGAAGTGTTTTGGTAACCTAGAAGCGTAAAAGTGTAAACTTTTATTTTCCAAATCACGATTTTGACTACATTGTTCTTATATATAAAAACTATATCCATTCTAATATAATATATGAGTAATCACTATATAACGTCACACCAAAATAATAGCTCGTACTTGAATCCAACACATAGTAAAAATTCAAACACAAAAATCCACTATATAAGCTCGTTATTGGCACCTTTAATGAACTGGACCAACCTGAAGAATAGAGATCGAACTTGTGATTAAAAGAGTTGGAACTTAGGCTACCTAATTCGTGTAAACTCCGGCGCTCCGGCTCTAGTTCGAGAAAAAAGCAAATTTTCTATTAAGCGCGGATCCGACTGGGAATGTTGGCGGCGATGAAGGTTATATCGGCAGCCATGCACTCTTTCTCAATGAAATTGGCAAGGGAAGAACTCTCACCGAAGAGTCTTGTTGCTGCAGCAAAATCCATTGAAGGGTCATAAGATTTGGACTGCCCAAAAGAAATTAGGTGTTGCGGGCTTCTATACTTTTTTGTGCTACGTTCCAAGCAACTATATCTTTCGAGTTTGTGGAAATATCCATCGGATGCCATTTTATCTTATTTATTGCTCCAAGCAACTGCTATTAGCCGCATTCCAGAATGTTTACCCAAAATCCTTTTGAGTTTTCGCGTAAGATACTTTGATACTCACAAAATCGGTTTTAGTACACAATCAGCAAGGTTGTTAACCCACGCCGACTCAGGAGTTGCCCAAAATCGACCCAGACCTGGTGGGAAAAAACATATGAGACACATATCTATTTTTGACTTCACCTGAATTCGTCAAATCCACTTCAACCCGGTCAAAACTCGACAAACTCGATTTTTAATCCTGTCAAAATCCAGTAAAACCGGTCAACAAACTTTCTTTCCAAAAGCAACTTTATTTGGCTTTCACATATAAAAATCTCACGCTGCTAGGACTTAATCAAATTCACGCATCAATGTTCTTCATTTGCAAAAAACTAGATAAAGAACTTCATTTATACAGTTTGCTCAGTTTTGGTCAAATTCCATTTTGTTCCGTAGTGTAATAAGGGTTTCTTGTACTTTCATATGTATAATAATTTTGAATTTCAATGTCTGATTGTTCATTACAACCATGTCTTAATCTTGGAATTTCAATCCTTTGGAGTAAAAGCACAATTGATGGGTGTCAACTTAGGTAACCAGAGCATGGAGCAGGAGCGAGAGCGTCAAAACGTCAATTTTTCAGTAGTTCTATTACGAGAACGTGAACAGAGCATTAATATTATATTATTATTTACTAAATAATTATTTCTATCAAGTATTTTTATTCCAAAGAGCCTAGCTATATATATTCACCAGAGAAACAAACACCTATAAATATATTTTCAGAAATAGCCGTGTTTAATTTTTTATTACAAAAATAGCACCGAACCTCCAAAAAATTTCAAAAATAGCACTCTTTCCCAAAAACCACCACCCCACCCAGCGGTTTACACGAAAACCGCAAGGTGGGGGCGCAGTTTTTAATGAAAATCGCACAGATAGGAGCGGTTTTCATGGGGTCGGACCAGTTTGGTCCAAAATCGCTGCCCCCTGCGGTTTGGTCAATTTTTTTCCGATCAATTTAAACCTAAGTGGAATCTTCAAACGAACATATCTTTGTGCACGGGTTACCGATCGTAGCAAAATTTTTTTTGATTCCGCATAACTTTTCGAGATCTTGCAAGGCATTTGCGGGATAAAAAAAACTACGTTCGGATACCCGAGCACAAAGGTACGTTCGTTTGAAGTTTCCACCTAGGTTAGAATTGATCGGGAATTTTTTTTACCAAACCGGTCCGACCCCAGGCAGTCATGAAAACCGCCCCCACCCTGCTGTTTTTGGGGAAAATGTGTTATTTTTGGAATTTTTCAGAGTAGGGTGCTATTTTTGTAAAAAAAATTAAACATTGCTATTTCTGAAAAAAATCCTACATGTAACTAATAAATTATTAATATTAATATAATAATAAACAATAATAAATGAAATAATCACACCAGCAATCATTTCCCCTAACAAGGATTATAATTTTCGGTAAGAAAAAGTGTATCATTTATCAAAGTATCTTACGAGGAAATCGGAAGGGTTTTGGTAAACATTTCAGAACGCGCCTAATTGCAGTTGCTTGGAGCAATCAATAAGATAAGATCGCATCCGATGGATTTTGCAGCAGCAGTTCTAAGCAGTTGCGGGATTCTTTCCTTTTTTGTGCTACATTTCATTCCGCTCCTCGTAGTTATAATAGGGTTGTCCATATTGTAGCAAACCAGTTCTTGAAGTGATGGTTTCAAACACTTGTCAATCATCGTATTTTCTTTTTTAAAATTCCTAATCCTGACTTTACTTGGCCTTGTATCTTTTGGTATCTATACGACTTCCTTTCGGAGATGACTATGGCAAAAAAAAGCAATGGCTTTCTCTGGGCTTCTGTTCTATTCGCTTCTGACTCGGCTACTTGCCCAGCCCCACAAATGGAAAAGATACAAAAAATCTTCAATCGTGTCGTGAGTGCACCTTAGTTCCAACTGTCTTCAATGCATCCCAGTACCAGGGACGTTGAAGGTTTTTTGAATGAATTACAATGTCTACAATCCAATTCCATTTTGGAGGTTATCAGACCAAACCAATTTGTCAGACTATTTTGCTCTTTACCCAACCGGTTTACTTTATTAGAAACCAACTGTTTGTATTATCTCACTTCAGATACAAACAATAATGATTTGTTGGTGTGGGCTTGACTCACGATCCGTTCGTCTGATTTCATCGGGAGGGAAGGAACCTGTGAAAGGCCGGGGATGCCCCCCGAATTAAGCTCCGATGATCAAGTAAGCATATACAATAGAGAGATGTGAGAGTATTTAGAGAGATGATATATATATGGCGAGTTCTACAGTACCCCGGGTGAAATCCGGGGTACCACATACCTTGAGTATGAAAACACTATCCAGACCTTGAAATGATTTATCTTTTGGACATGATACTATACTCTGACCCTTAAAGATCAAAATCTAGGTGTTAGTTCTCTAAATCTTATACCCCAAGATCAATTTAATTAGAAACAATAATCAACGGCTGTGATTCGTCCAAATATAGGCAAGAAAATGAATGCTCCATCTTAGGGTTTATAGATTATTATTTAGATAATTAGGACCTAGGGTTCAGTCATTAAGGGTTAGGGTATAGTATCAAGCCCAAAAATTATGCTAATTCGAAGTCTAGATAGTGTTTTCATACTCAAGGTATGCGGTACCCTGGATTTCACCCGGGGTACCGTAGAAGCCACTATATATATATATATAGAGAGAGAGAGAGAGAGAGAGAGAGAGAGAGAGAGAGAGCTAGAGTGTAAAGTCAGGGAGGAGAAGAGTCCCCTTTCTTGGAGGGCTTGAAAGCTCTTATATAAATGTAGTGGGCACAGGTAGTGTGGTAGGTTGCGCGACATGTAGTGCGGCAGGTTGGGCGTCACTGGTTGCACGCCAGGTTGGGAGTCATTATGCTAGTAGACCACAATGCTGGTGCGCTCCTACTTTGTCTCAGTTTGGCTCAGTAACACCCCCAACACCAACCTATAAAATTGGCAAAATTCATTTGTGTAGCCAAAACTTTAATGTTTGTGACAATAATAGCCACTTTTGGGGAAATACCAATAATAGGTAGAAATTTGAAAGTTTGATGGCAATAATAGTCATTTCCGTCTAAAACTTTAACGGTGTTACCGTGTTACAAAATTTTGTCTATTAGGTTAACGGTACGCTGGCGAGCATGCCAAATCATTGAAACGTTAGCGACAACTCAGCATTAATTGCCACGTAGATGCCATGTCACAATTTACTTCAAAATGTATTTTATATTTATTTTCATTTAGAAAAAAACAATTATCTTATTTTAATAATTATCTTTCTCTTTCCTCACTGCCTTCTTCGTCCATTGCCTTCTCCCTCTTCACAAACCAACCATCGTCGATTCTCTGATTCCCCCGCACTTCTTCACCAAACTTCTCCCCCGAACCCCCCGCACCCACCCATCTGGTCGTCGTTCCAGCCCATCTCTTCAATCACTCTAGTCGACTGGTCGGGCATCTCTGAGAGTCTGGGTTCCGCCTCAACCCTAGAATTTGGGGGAATAGGGTCATGATTGACGATTTCGACAGCGGCAACTAGGCAAACGACGAGACTCAAACAACAAAGTGTTCCATCTCAGATCCAGCTATGACTGATGACGACTGATTCTAATACGACGGCGGTGAGATCGAGAGATGAAGGGAGGCAGCGGCGGCGGCTGAATCCTTCTTCTCTATTTCACGCTACCAAGAGAGATTGGGGGCAGGGACGTAGCAGGCGGGAGTAATGGCGGACGGGAGCTACGTCGCGACGACAGAAGATGGGAGTTTTTCATTTAGAAGGCCGAAAGGTGTGGGAGTTTCAAAATGGTGGTGGTGGACTAGTGGTATCGACGACAGAAGATGGGTAGGGATTGATTGATGTCAATAATTAGGGGTTATGGAAGATTGATGGCATTTGGTTAATTGGGGGATTAATTGACCTGTTCTGGATTTTTCATTTAGAAGGGACGGATCACGGATGGATTGAGGGATTTGAGGCGGAAGGGGAAGGAAGAGAGATGGGACTTGGGAGAGATTTCCCTGGGAAGGGGAAGGAAGAAAGATGAGAGAGAGAGATGATTCTGCTGGGAAGGGGGAAATAAAAACCTTAATTTATATATTTTCTATCTCACATTTTAATTGAATAATAATTGTTGTCAACTCAGCCTCTTCGTTAGTCCAGTCAGCAATTTGGTTACACCGTCAAACAATTGGACGGAAGTACCTATTTTGGTATTTCGCCAAAAGTGACTATATTAAGTTGCAGAGTAGTCTCTTGTTAGTGAGTTTATTGGTTGGTTGTTTGCATGTCTTAACAAGTGTGTCAAAGCTATTCAAATATGTTGACTGTTCTGTTTGATGTTGTTGTTGTTCTTCTTCTTCTAATATAATTTTCTTTCTAGTTTCTCCAAAAAAAAAAAAATAGTTTTCTTTGTTGGCTATGGCTAACTGGTGCCTGAGGTTCCTGACAAGTGGGTTCAGTCAATTAGCAGACAGCGAATTCCAATATGAGAAAACACTTATTATGAGACCACTTTTTTTTGACAAGGTATTATGAGACCACTTGGTGTTGTTTGTTTGTGGTTTCCATTTTGTCCTCCAAGTCTAAGTGGGGACTCATGAGCCTGCCAGCAGAAGCCCATTAACCACCAATAATTTGTTAGTTATTCAGAAACAGAAAAAAAGAAAACGTTTCTTTCACCAAAAACCACAACCATGTCAATGGCTATAGTGATAATTGTTTTGGTGAATTTATGACTATATGATTTAGAAACACGATAAACATATGAACATAAACTGTGTTTGCAGCCCAACATTTAGGATAATTATCTTTCAAGCAATAAACTTGAATTCAACTCCCGACAGAATCCTGTCGTGCTTGAAAATTATACTGTCCCGAAATGGTTTTTTTTTTCTTTTTTTTCTGATTGCGTATTCATGGAAGGTAGAAGTACTCAACAACTAATGTTTCTTGGTCCTCTGGGTCAAATTAAGAAAAATTCCACTACCAACCCAGATTGATTTTTGACCATTTTGGCAAAGCAGTTTTGGGAAACCCAACCACATGTATCTGGTGCTATTACTTTCCTCCCCTTTGTTGGGTCAATTCGGGACATCAGCAATTACTGATGACATAAAAAAGAAACTCCATCCAATAGACTTACTTCACCCTCGTACATGGGATGGGAAGGAAGAAGAACATTCACCATTTACGGAGCTTCAGCTTCTAGATTCACTGCTCTCTCCTCAATTTCAAACACGTGCAGACCCTCTTTTATCTTGCCTTTTTCCTAATTGGCTCACTGCTCATTTTCCTCGATGTTACGACCACAGATGATCGCCAGAATTTTTTTTTATAATGGTGAAAATAAGATGATCGCCAGATTTGCTAGGCCATTTTGATAGAGGCATGCGAGAACTAACTATACTTTACTACATAGTGTTGCTCAATTAGTTGGGTTTGCGATCTTTGATCTACACTAATTTTTGTTCAAAAAATATTAGATTTCGTCGGATATGAATGTTTAGTGAGTGAAAATACTTGTTTCAATTCGATTTAGTGATCAAATGAAACAAAATTATTTGAATTTAAAAGTAAAATCATATAGAATATGCTCGAATTGGCTTTAAATATCATTGATCATAATTTTGCCGTTATGACAATATATCTTGTTGTTGCCAAAATTAATGCACCGATCAAACCCTTATTCGAAATATCATATGTACAATCAAAAAGTTCAAAACTGAAAGAGATCACTGCCAAAATGATTACAAAAGAGAGAAAGGAAATTCCAATGAAGAGTGATCTTGTATGCAATTGAATCCTTAACACAACAATATGTATGAAACTCGATATAAGGAATCAACAAGCTCTAAGCAAGCTATTCAAAAAACCCTCTCCTCCCCTGTCACGCGACTCCCCTGTTCCGCCTCCGCCAGACGTCTCCTCCGATTGCGACTCGACAGCGGCGCCGGAGCTATAACTCAGTTCCGGCTTCCCATCCTTGATGATGTTACCACCATCATTATTACTATTACTCCCAGCCGCCGTCGCCTCCGCCCTGGATATCTTCCCGGGATGATTCATCAGCCTATGTAGCGGCTCAGCCGCCGCAGCCAGCTCCGGCGGGAAATTGAGCACGGCCTTGGTCCCCCGCATCCGGAAAGCAGCTCGATCGTAGGCCAGCGCAGCTTCTTCGGCTGTATCGAACGTGCCGAGCCACACCCTGGCGCCATGGCGGGACGAGTCGCGGATCTCAGCGGCGTATTTCCCCCATGGGCGGCGCCGGACCCCTCTGTAGTGGCGCTTGGATATAACCCGACTGTTGCCGGAAGTGTGGAGATGGTGAAGGAGCGGGTTGGAATTCGGTTGGTGGGTCGGATACGAATTGCTGCTGGCTTCACTCATCATCTGGTATATCACCATGTCCTGTGAATCGTTCTCGCTGAAAGGCAGCTCGTTCTGCTGCGCCATGGCTGAATGATAAAATACAGAGGACTTTTGTTATTGTGGGGAAGGAAAGCCGACGAATTTTGGTATTTAAGCGCTCGTGTTGAGTTTACTAGAGCAAAAGGGGATTATGGGATTGGGAATTTTTCGTTGAATGATTGATTTGTTTTATGGGACTTTATGATTGTTTTGGGTTGAGGGAAGGAAGGAGGAAATTCAGGGAAAACAGGGGAGAGGAGAACAAAGGGGTTTTGGTTTCTTTCTTATAGTGGTTCTTTCTTCTTACTATTAGGGTTGGTGGGTTCTGGCCAGTCTTATTTTTACAGAAACCTATGGAACTTTTTGACTCACTAGTAAAGCCACCATTGGAGTTGATTTTATACAATGGGATGAGGGGTGTACGTTGTATTGCTAACATACTGCTGTATATGCTAGAATTCAAGTCAGGTTATGTTTTGAAATTTTCTTCCATATTATTACTTTCCATGTCTGATTGATAGAATTTGGGGAATAACATTATAACTAAGAAAGGGTTTCCCATATTTCGGTTTTGTGATAGAAAACTTGTCTAAAGGTAGTCACGGGCTCGGCTCATTGTCCGGTTTTATTTTGCTATGTAATAAATAAGGATAGCAACTATTTTAATTCTCGGTGGTAAGAGGTTTCCCATCTTTTGTTCGATTCTTTCCTATTCCCCCGAGCTTCGCAAAGGGATGCTTCTTTCCTTCTCCAGGTTCTGCAAGATTATGAAAGTATCAGTGGTCAGAGAGTTAATCTCCAAAAATCTGCTGTGTACTGCAGTCCTAATATGCTACAGTCAGAACAGGAAGAGTTGGGTTCTTTTCTTGGAGTTGGGTCTATACTTAGGTTTGCCCTCTCTTTTAGGGAGATCGAAGATGGAGACTTTCGTTTTGTGGAAGAAAATTGTTGTCTGTTCTTCAAGGTTGGAAACAGCGAAGTCTGTCTACTGCCGCCAAGAGGTTCTCATCGAATCTGTAGCAGCTGCCCTACCTATTTATATAATGTCATGTTTCCGGCTACCAACAGAGTTGATACGGCAACTGAATGCTCACTTGGCTCATTTTTTGTGGGAAGCAACTCAGAAACAAAGGCGGATTCATTGGCGATCTTGGAAACTCCTATGCTCGAGTAAGCAAGCTGGTGGTTTGGGATTTAGTGAGTTTGGTCAGTTCAACCAAGCCCTTCTAGCTAAGGTTGCTTGGCGTGTTCTTTCGGATCCCACTTCTCTTTTGGCTCGCATCTATATGGATCGTTACTTCAGTCGTCACCGATTCTTGAAGCATCTCTGGTTCCAATCCATCGTGGGGCCGGCGAAGTGTTATGTTTGGTAGAGACTTGCTTGCTCAGGGACTTCGTTAGCAGGTTGGTGATGGCTTCATTATTCGAGCTCTATTGGATCCATGGCTACCTACCACTCCCCCATCCACTCCAAAACCCAGACCAGGTGCTCTTGCTGCTTTTCCCTTCGTTTCTGCTTTTATTGATCCAGGAATCAAGCTTTGGAATGCAAGCATGCTCAATTTATATTTTGATGAAGCTACTGTCCGTTTGATACAAGGGATTCCTCTCCCACAGCAACGGCTCAGAGATAAGCTGATCTGGCATTTTGAATCCTCTGGATTTTTTCCAGTTAAATCTGCATATCTAATACCTATCTTCATTGCAGCTTGTTTCTACCACTAATAAACATAAAGTTTTATTAATGGATCGGATGTTATGGCAATGAGTTTGGAATAGGAAAGTGCCACCTAAGTTGATTTTCTTTTTTGTGGCAAGGATTACATCATATTCTTCCAACTAAAGAGGCATTGACGATTCGAGATATGGATTTAATACCCATTTGCTCGGTTTGTGGTAGAAAAGATGAAACAGTTGAACACTTGTTCTTCTCCTGTTTGGTTGCTAGAAAATTCTGGAGATTGATTGGTATGCAGGGATTTTGGAGGCAGGCTGAGAAGCGAACATTTCAGGGTTTCATTCGGTACACTCTCAGTAAGGTTCATGGTCCGGATGAGGATTTTTTGATTCTGCAGGTGGTTTGCTTGCTTTGGCGGTTGTGGAAGAATAGGTGTTCGGTGGTGTTCCAAGCAAAGCAACTCTAGCTGAATGTTTTAGCGAACTAATGGTTACATCAGGTTAAGGAAGTGGAATAAGCTTTACTTCTTCCTAACAATGTCTCTCGTACATAACTTCTGTTACCATTCTATTGCAGGCTTTTCGTGCTAGTCAGGGTATCTGGGCGGAGAAACAATGGTTATCTATGTTACTGAGGAGGTAGTGCATCTATGTTACTGTTATCACAATAAACAATGGTTATTAATTCTATTAGGGCTAAGAAACGGTGCGGTCTGGTCCAGACCATATCAACGGTCTATGGTCCAGACTGAGAGGCTGAAGTATAGACCACAGACCAGACCACAGACTATATGGTCCGGTCCAGACCGCGCCTGTGCGGTCTGATCCAGATAGACCACACTTAACAAAAAATGAACAATTTCTTTAGTCAACCCCACAAAAAATTGAACCAATAATCAAGAAAAATAATTTTTATTTTCCTTAAAACATTAATCCTATCATGCATGAACAAATTTGATACCCAAAATCTTAGTACATAACAAAGATATCAAGTAAAAGCATCACAACTTGCACCATAACGTTATAAACATTAACATAATGTCATATGGAGACACGATTATCTCTACTCTCTGGTTAAGTGTGGTTCTGAATGAAGGAGGGGCGAGATTCACAAAATTAAGGTTGAGACTTGTGTATCGTTGTGGGAGTTGGGAGAGTGGTCGAATGGGCTGTTAACACGTATTGACAAGTCGGTTGGGTCCACGTTTTGGTTCGGTAAACCGCGGTCTAAACCAGACTAGACCAAGAGATCAAAACATGAAATAATACAAACCATTGACCAGACCAGACGATACTTAATGATCTACGGTCCGGACCAAACTGTGCTGTACAATTTCGACCACGATTTTCTAACGATCTGGTCTATTTTCCCAGCCCTAAATCCTATGTATTTTGTCAAACTGTAAACGTATAAGGGATAATCAAAGACATTGATTACGTTGAGATGAATTTCACTTTGGCCTAATGTGAGTGACTCTGGAAATGTTTTTAATCACATTATTTATCGTGAGACAAAGTATAGTAATTCTAATATAAAAGTTTTCTTTGGTGAAATTAAACGTGTAACCTGGCATGATTGTAATATCTTTGCATGTTGGGAGACCAATTTATTTGCAATTGCCATGTAATCTCCCAAATCGACTTACGTGCTCAGAAGGTTTTAGTTCAAGTGCCTTGGTAATCATTTTTCAGTAAGCTTAATAGATGTCAATAAACCTGAATACTGAATTCGATGGCCAACAACATTTTCTTAAATAGATAATTGAAAATTAAAGATTTTGGTTATATGCATCCAATTGAAGTAAATTGAATTATTTATCGTTAGACAAAGTATAGTAACTCCAATCTGAAAGAGTTTTTCATCGATGAAATTAAACATGTAACCTGGTAGGGTTGGAATATCGTTACATGCTGGGAGACCAATTTATTTGCAATTGCCTTGTAATCTCCCAAATCGCTCATCTTGAAGTTATGGATGATATAAAATTTGCAATCATGAAACATAGGTTGAAATTCCACAAATTTTCCTTTGAAAATTCCCACCCAAATTTCATTACCTTGAGAATAAAGTAAAATTAGTAATATTTAAAAGATTGTAAGTTTACTATTGATTCAACGAATATCATTTCGACACGAAGAATAGTATCTAATTTGGGATTGATTGCCAGCCACTTCATGGAAACACAACACTCTAATTTTATTTCATAATGAATATCACTCGAGCTCATAAAATATGTAATAAACACAATCTTAATGTAGAAAGTATTTAATTTGAAAAAGAAAACATATATTAACTCTTTCTAAATAAGGATCTTAACATATGTAGCCATAACTATTATCTTCATTGTAAAAATTGGAAACCAAATTTATAAGTTAAATTGTAAGATTCTAACACTGAATTGCAATTTAATCATCCAATAATCTCCTTGAAAAAAATCATCCCATAATGATGAATACGTGAATTAAAAAGCTGAATCTCTACTTGAATAGAGAAAAAGAATATCTAGTCTCTACTACCCATATGTATTACTATTAACTTGCCAATCTAAGCGTTTTCAACCGGAATATGCTTTGAGTTTTATATCTTCGAATTCGGCCCATATACATAGGTTATAGAAAAAGAGACCCAAAAAGCATTCATGAATTAAAAAAGAAGAAGCAAAAAGACCACGGAGTCCTTCCGTACTCCACGCAGGAGACAAGAAAAAAAGTAAATACAGGCTAAATTACACGTTTGGTCACTCAAATTATACAAATCTTTCATGTTTGCCACTCGAATTATTTTTCTTTCTTATTCGCCACTAACTTTACGGGTCGTTTCACCGTTAGTCACCCGCTGTTACACTCCGTTAACTTTGTCCTATGTGGCAGTCAACTATAAAGTTTGACCGTTAACTAGATGGCGTTGAAATTAAAATGAATTAAAAAATTATTTTTCCACATCATTCCACTTGCTTTGTCTATATGCTATTATGCTTTATCATATTTATTATTTAATTAATTCTAATTATTAGCGAGAGAATTCCTCCTTCTTGAGACCTTGACAACCCAGGTGAAGCTTTGCTCCGACGCCTCCAGAGCACCAGCTATCTCCATCCTCCTCCTCTCCCTTCTCTGCCCTTCTTTGTTTAGTGTATAAGCTTCGGAAAAAAAACATGGGCATGGGCTCGAATTCCAAGAGATCAAGCGGGCCAGTGCTCCGGTCGCTGTCTCCCCGCGGTCGATCCTGTCGTACAACTCCGCCGGTCATCTCTCATCTTCCTCGTCCTCATCGGCGTTCGTGTCTTCCAAGAGCTCGAGCTTTTACTCTCCGCCGTCGGCCTTCTTCCGCACCACGCTCCACCACCCAGATCCGCCTTTCCGACGCGCGTCAATCTACATCTCCCAATCGCAACATATCCGTCGCGACGAGCCACCAATCACATCTCCAGCCTCCCCGCGAGGAAGACGTGTATGTGCTCTCCGACCTCGCATCCCGGATCGTATCGCTGCAGTCTCCACAAGAACAACCACCAGAACGGCGACGCGGGAGAGAGCTCGTTCATGCCGAACAGGCTGAACATGAGGAGATCAGCGATGACGAATTCGCTGGTGAGGATCGGCAGCGTGGAAGGAGACTGGGTGAAGAGAGCGTTGTCGGCTTTGATTCGACCGTCGTCGCGGGAAGGGTTCAGAATCGGATTCCACGCCTTTGTAAGGCTCGTGGAGTTTGAGGGCATTAATACACAGAGAACGACCCTGATCTGTTGAAGAAGAGCCTCGGAAGCAGAGTTTGTCGACTTTGTTTGTAGCCCAGGAGAAGATCATCGGCAATGATGCAATCTGGCTGCCACTACCAGAGGAGATCCTCGACGGGTTGCTGGAAGACGACCATGAACTTGAAGAACGGGACAATGAGGTCCGGGTACTTGATGGCATTGACGCAACCTTCCGTCGGCACATGGAATTCGATGATGTGGGTTTGGATTTAAAGACCCAATTGAGCATTTTGGTGAATCTTGTTGGAGAAGAGAGGGTCGGGCGTTCACGGGAGTGGTGATGATCGTCGATTTGACACCGTGGCGGGCGAACAGCCTCGCCATGAATGCCCTTTGGATCCTAATTCCTATGGCCTTGAGCCATGAAACTATGAAAGGGAGGAAGACAAAGTGGAGGAAGAGGCTGATAATTAATTTTTATTAAATAATTAAAAAGATAAAACAAAGTAAGTGGAAAACATTTATTTTATTTTCCACGTCATCTAGTTAATGGTCAAACTTATTTTTGACTGCCACGTAGGACAAATTTAACGGAGTGTAACAGCGGGTGGACTAATTGTGAAACGATTCATAAAGTTAGTGGCGAATAAGAAAGAAAAGTAATTCGGGTGGCAAACATGAAATATTTTTATAATTTGAGTGACCAAACGTGTAATTTAGCCAGTAAATACAATATAATAGCCACAATTATTAATAACCGGAAAATTATAGCCACAACTATGAAAATGCAAATTATTAGCCATAATTATTATTGTGCGTAAACGAATGGCTAACAGTCCGTTACTAACTTTCTAACGGACAAACTCTCTCCACTTCCCCCGACTCTCCTCTCGCCGACACCAAAGGCCCCATCACTCACGTGATCTTCAACATGGACGGCCTCTTGCTGGGTAATTTCATCGGTCACTACTTCCATATGTAAAAGGTGTTTTGCCCTTTTAAAAGGCGGCTCTACCGACCTCTAATAGCCTGCTCTTGGCTGAAAACGGTGATATTGCCGGAAAACTCCCCTGGTTGGAGAAGGAAGAGGCAATTGAATGCCATCGATTAGACCGCCTAGCCCCACTTTTCACGCCTCCGTCGCTGAACATTTCGCGGTTGCAGCAGATGTTGCCGCTGGTGTTTTAGTTGCGTGCGGGTGGATTACCTGCTGGGGCCGTTCACCCTTCACCAAGGAGTTTTTGCGAATAGATTGTCGAGCTCGCCGTCTTGCGGGAACCAGTTGGGCAAGGTAGTCGAGAAGAAACTTATTTTTGTTCAACTTGGTGTTCGAGGCCAGCAGCTTTCTTTGTTGTGCTGTTGAGGACTTGGTTTGGTACTGTGGTCAAGAAGTGTTAGGTTCCAGCAGACCATTTTATGGTGAAAGTCACAGAGGAGCTTATATCCTCCACCTGGATCTTTGCCTTTGCGACACTCCCTTCACCGCTTTCAAGGCTCGTCGCCGGCAAGGTTTTCCGATGAATGTAGCGTCAGTTCCCATTGAAACGTCACAAATAATGACATTTATGTCATTAAAGTGATCTACTTATTATGTTTTATGACGCAAGAGATTTTAATGCCTCGTTAATTAGTTTTGGAATAAGTGTTATTATTTATTAACAAGTTATTTACTAACCTTTCAATTGATCTAATTAATCTCTCCTAATTACCACTGGAATCACGATGATGAATATTGGGAGCATCCTTGGGCATTCTAAAATTCTGGGTTGTTAGCCCGTTACAATTCTTTTGGAGTATGTTTTTTGGCAGTTACAAACGATCCTATTAATAGCTCATACGTTTTATTGAATATGTTTATGAAAGATTTAATTCTCCCCAAGACATGCAAATATGTTTTTTGAAATTATTATATAAATTAATGGTAGGAGTAATTCTCCTCACATTTGGTTTCTTATTTCTTTAGAAATAGTCAAATAGAGCTATCACCTGGCTCATGAATCAGCTTTGGCCTCAAATCGAAAACGGATAGTCGAGAAAGCATTGAACATTTATTCTTTAGATGACCCCTAGCCACCAGATTGTGGACTTTAGTGGGATTGAGCAACTTTATTGAGACCGCCCCGACTGTTAACTTTAGTCTATGGTGGCGACTTGTCATGGCCTCTGAGACCTCCCCATTCCACATTCTCCAATGCGTCTGCTTACTTGGGAGAATCTGGAAGTCTAGAAATAAAGTGATTTTTGAATTCTACCAACCTCATGTCCGTTCACTAGCCAGACAATTCTACAACCAGGTCCTTGATATCTCAAACACTCTCCTCCCTCCCCAACCCCACAACTCTCTTCTCCCAAACCATCCAACCACCACTTGGGTCCCGCCACCAGACGATTACTTGAAGATCAATTTCGACGTTACTGTTTGTGCCACCGGGTGTTCGTTTGGTCTTGTTGTCCTAGGGTCAGACGGACATGTGGTGTTGGCGTTCGGGTTACAACATCAAGTAATAGTCAACCCTTCCCTGGCAGAGCTCGTAGAGATTAGAGATGTTATTTCCATCATTACCTGAAGATCTTTGACTCACGTGATAGTCAAAGGGGATTCCGAAGTGGTCGTCAAGCAGATCCAGCAAGGCATCATAGAAGACTTGATTGGTGGTCCGGTGTTGCGAGAGTGTTGTCAGATCCTTAGCTCTTTGTCCATTTTTATAGAGTTTAGGGCAGTTCCTAGAATTGCCAACAGTGCTGCCCATAGAGTGGCGCGTAAAACACTGCTTTTGTCTCGTCTAGAGCTAGAATCTTTCGATTTTTTGGGGTGGCTTCATTTGATTATTTTGTAAGGGGTCCTGGGTAGATTTGTATGAATAACTCTTGTCTTCTATTGATATCACTCAGAAATAAAAAAAACTTTCTAACAGACAAGGCCACATCAGTGGCCACGTCACCTTCCACATCATATTAATTTTTATTTATAAATTTTAAACATAAGAAAACAAAAAAAAAACCCCCAAATGTAGGGTCAACCCTGCTATCCCCTTACTGTTCAACACCATCCTAGTCCCTACCGATGTCCCCAACGAACGCCTCAACCTCTCCGCACTCCTCAAATCCGACCTCCCCACCACCATCCTCACTTCCCAACAAACCAACCACGATGAAGGGGATAACAACACCGATATAACTTGTTACAACAGCAACACCAGCAGCAGCGAAACTCCCACCACCGACCACGCTTCTTCTCCATACTCTGCCGATGCCTAATTGAGCCGAGCGAGCCGAGACCTTCCTCCTCTTCTTCGTCCCTGTCATCGGAATCATGGAGGAATTTCCCAGATCCAGTCATCACCAGGCCCAATCGACTGCGGTTGGAGATTTCCCATATCCATGCCCGAACTCGACATCTTCTCCTGTCTTCATTCGCCAGATCCAGGTAGGTGCAAATCCACCATTCTCCTGCTCACCTACAGATCGTGGCATGCTCATCCCCGTCAATCAAGCAAGCAATAGAAAAGAAAAGGTTGAACTTGTCCAAAATTCAAGATCCACAATCAGAAGCTTGAAGATTGGTGTGGAGCCTGCGTCAATTGGAATTAGTGACGCCTCCGGTTAAGCAGCAGCGATGTAGAGGGGAAATCAACAACATTTGGGGTCGGCTTAAGGTAAGCAGAGAGCTTCTTGGTCCGCCGACCATGTTGACGAGAGGCGAGTCCAAAGGAGAGGAAGAAATAGAGGAGTAACGACGACGAGGGCGAGGGAAATAGAGAGAATTGGAGAAGTAGACGACTACGAGAGCGAGGAATCTGAGAGAATCGATGTCAATTTTGAGGCTAGGGTTTCGATTGAGAGTCGTCGTCATCGTGGTGGTGGTGGGCTAGGGTTTCGATAGAGATTAGAGAGTGGGCAAAGATGGTGGAGGTCGATGAGAGCTAGGGAGGAATCAGGGGTTGAGGGGTTTTCCATTCTTTTATGTTTTAGCTCTCTTGATTATTTGGTGCCACATGGGAAGCCAACTCAGTATCGTTGATGCTTAGTCAGCACGGCTAACAGAAATATCAACTAAAACTTAACAGTTGGCTAATAATTTGTATTTCGATAGTTGTGGCTATAGATCCCCGCTGCTTGAAGTTATGGCTAATATATTGTATTTATAAAAAAAAAAGAGATGGAGTGGGTTTTCGAGGAGAACCTCCATATAATACCTGCTTACACTTTGTATATCTAGATTATGACTTTATGGTAATGGAAAATACAAAAAATAATAATTTTAATTGATTTTTTCTTCCTAAATTATCCTTCATAAAATCACTCTTGTATCCCAATTTCGAAAAGATGATAAAAGTAATTTTAGAATTCCATATACTGTGAAGATAAGCATATACATATTTTCCATGTGAGTTCCATCGGTTTGTTATAGCTAGTGGGGGGATCCAGAAATAGCACTATTTAAAAAATTTACAAAAATGGTACATAAACCACAAAAAATCCAAAATTACTCAAAAATCGCACGACAAAGGTGCGGTTTATGAAGAAACCGCGTTGGGAAGCAACGGTTTTTGCAAGGGCGGCTAGGGAACCGCTTAGGGAAGCCGCGATTTTTGGAACCGTTGGATCAGGGAGCGATCCAACGGCGGACCGCGCACTAACGCATCAATCCACGTCAGGGATCGTGAACCGCAACGGGATGGGGCGGTTTCTGCCCCTACAAGGGACGATCCGAATCCTATATAAACCCCCTCCCCCTCTCCATCTTTTTAACACCAAAATTGATATGATCATACCTAGATCAATCTACAAGCCAGAATGGATTGGATTAACAACAATCTCAAGCTATGTGAAGAAACCCAAAATCTGTCTAAGTGTTTTACTTATCTCAGGTACCCTACTTAGCACTCGAGTTTCTTCCAATTGGTGTTATGGAAACAGGCAAATGGGGCCTTGTTTTGAAGCTGAGAAGTTGCCATACTAGATAGAGTGTTTAGGAGCTCGAGAGGAATCCAGGAGGGTCGAGTTTGAAGCTTCTTAAAACCCCAAGTAAAAACCGGAATTCTGCCTAAAATTGTATAAGGCATGGAGCGTGTTCATCAAGGAGACTTTATAGGCATATTCGAAGCACCTGGAAGAGAGACGAGTATGGGGGATTGCACCACATGAAAATACAGGTTATTTGCTACAACAATGTGGAATTGGTTGATAAAAAACCTCCCTTGAAGTCTTCCAACGAAAGCTTGCAAGATCGTATGGAGTCTGGCCGAACTGTCTTGCAACCCAGCAATCCGAGTCCTTTACGGATTAGGATTTCTTTTAAAGCCTGTTTGATTTGAGTTTGTTTTCCGAGTTTGTTTATGCTTTGGACTTCGTAGTAGTTTGTTTAGTTTTCCTAGCTCTATTTAAAGCCTTCAAGTGTGTTAATAACGTCAAAGTTGATTAATTGGATTGACAATTAAGCCCTAAACTGACTTTTTCGTAGCTAGTTTAGTTGAGAGCTTGGCAGAGAAAATCAATCTCGATTGTGCTCTTGTATCAATCAAAAACCACCTTGATTGTGGGCGAGCATCGACTTATAATTGACGATCTGTTTGGAGCGATCAATTGGAAGATTCGGTTAAACTTTGGGCGTAGGAGTTCGTTTTCAGCAATTTCGATTGCATAAAAACCCCATTCACCCCTCTCTCTCTAAAATTATCTCTCTATCCATTTCTCTTCCCCCCCCCCACACACACACATACACATAAAAATCATAAGAAATAGTGTTCTGTTGGTTGCGGCTAAGTCTAATCTGCCATCAAAAAACATTTCTTTGGTTTTTCCTTCAAAACTCGTTGAATCTCTGTCCTACTTATTGAAAAAATGGATGATTGGTGCCAAGACGAGGGTATTTTCCATGATGATTTTCAAACGGTACGTACTCTTTTTTAACGAATTTTTGTTGTTGTTATAATATTTTTTAGGATAAATACAATATATTAGCCATAACTATTAAGCAGCGGGGAATTATTCAAGGGATGTTTGGAACGATCACTAGGTACATACAATTCTTCATCATTTGTCATTTTTTATTTGGTTAACATACTTAGTGGTTTATAAATTAAATTTGATAATTTTTAATCGTTTTGATTATTTTCAATGGTTTAGGCTAATACAATGCGACACTTACTTATACTATTTATAAAGATATGCATTCCTAAGGAAATGGGGTCTTAAGTGATTATCATGATCCTCCCATTTCCTGGGAAAATCAGGTTTTAAGCGATCCTCGGATCCCCCCTTTTTCTGTCAAAAAGGTTGCATTTCTAAGAAGATGCATGCATCTTCTAAGAGTCTAACGAGTGTTGCAATGTATTCGATTAAATTATTGAATACAACCAATGCGATTTACACAATAATATCATGGATTTGTGTGTATGTTTTCAAATATTTGAATATGTTTCTCTGCTTTGGAATTCCTCATGCCACAACAACCATCTCTGCTTTGGAAACATTGTTGGCGTTAAAAAATTAAACGATGGCATCTACTTCATACTGAGTGGTTATGAGGAATTCCTCATGCCACAACGACTCGCCTTGTCTGCTTGGATATCGGTACACCATATGATCAACTCTTCTCGTGCTATCCATGCAAGTAACCTCAGTACACAATTGATGGAGCTCTTCAAGAATCGGTCTCGTAGCGACTTTCATTTTATGAAATTACCACCGACGTAACATACCCCCTTTTCGGTCTCTTCCGTGTAACCATTCCACCGTAACCCAAGTGTGAACTTTTGGAATGTCATCTGCATTAAAATCTTAATTCAGTTAATACCATAAAAATCACAAATCACAATAAAAAGTAATACAAAATAAACTTACGAAGTAACGTTAATCGTAAAAACTCTAAAAAAGAATGGTGCACAACAGACAATTGAAGAAGAATGAGGAGAGAGGTGAAGAGTTGAGGTTTTTTGGGCTGCCTTTTATAGGCAAAATCATTACTGAAAAGTGTAAGGGAGGGGGCAGTTTTCATCTGCCATGCAGCCCACGTCTGCAAGCCCCTGCATGGCGACATGTTGATGTCGGGGAATAGGGATGACACACAAACCGTAGGGTGGTATGGTTTGTGTGTCGGCAAGGCAAACCACTCGTTGAGGGAGCGGTTCCGGTTGAAGACCTAGGACTGCTCCCTCAACAGGCATTTTCTGATAGGTCAGCCACAAGACCGCCTTTTGAGGGAGCGATTTCTGCTCAGAATTTTAACCGCCTCCTCAATAAGCGGTTCTTCCAGAAACCGCCTCCTCCAGTGTGGTTTTTTGGTGAATGGTGCTATTTTTGAAATTTGTGTGAGTTGGGTGTTATTTTTGTAATTTTTTTAAAATAGTGCTATTTCTGAAAAAAAAAATCCTAGTAGGGGTGAGCACGTGAGTAGTTGTAAATAACCTAAACCACAATGGGTGGGTGATTCATGTAAGTGGATTGTAAATTGAGAAATTTTCGGTTCACACTTATTCGAGTGGGTGGAGGGTACATTGTGAGTCACCCGAATGACTTGCACCATATTTTCTCATGATAAAAACTTTTTTGTGTTTATACTATCGAATAGTCATCATATTTGCTCACCACACTATGCAGTGATGATCGGCTTCTCAATGCATGCTAAGAATAAATAATATTTTTGGACTTCTATTATTGGTTACTAGGTTGTATAAAGTTCATTCGATATTGACACTCAAATTATATAAGATTAATGTATCAAAGTCACAAAAATGTGTCAATTTTCTTTGTGCGATTGGTTGTTGGAGTAATGAAAATTTTGATTCAAATACTACACAGATCAAAAGAAAACAAAGTGGAAAATGTCTTTATTGCCTTTAGGGGTTAACTCATAATCCAACCGCACTTATTCGCTACCCACCCAACCCAACTCAACATGAAGAAGAATGTGGATGGATAGGAGATCACAAATGTACTAACTCACTAATAAGAAAGTTGTTGGAGGATTAATTTAGCAATTACTATATTTTACCATCTTAGAATTATGGCATATTATGTTAAATTCGGATTGAGAGGGATTTGGTTTTCTCAATCAGTTGGGATTCTGGGGAATAATTGTGGGAAAAAATCAAGTTAGTTATAGAAAGAATTTCATTATATTAGGAAGAGATGATTCACCAACGAATTTTCATTAGTCCTTCAAAAAAAAAAAAAAAATTCATTAAGCATTTATATTTATAATCTACAAAATATATAAAGGCAAAACATGGGTTGAAATTCTCTCATTTCAAATTTCATGGCCTTAGAGTGATTCTAGGAAGATCATTTTTGTTATTGCACCAAGTTCATGTTTATACATTAAAAATGTTATCATTAGAGTTCGGACCTTGGTCACTTAGATGAAGAAAGATCATTGTAACCAACTAGGCTACATTTTATTTATTGTTATTTCTTTGATTAAACTCTAACAATATTTTTAATGACGACGTTTCTATATTTATATTTATCTGAAGTTATTTATATTTTATAGAAAGAGATTAGTTCTGAAATCGGAAGTATTGATTCAAACATTAATATTAAATTGTAACAAATTTTTTTTTGACAAATTTACACATAATATAGTGATAAAATTGGTAAACGAGAGTCTCATTTCAAATTTTGTGGCTTGAGAGTGATTCTCGGATGTGTTGATCAATTTGTAGGGCATTAACATATAAATGAGTAATAATTAACCTTATTATATAATTTTTACTCTTTATAATCATTAATTAGATCTTAATATTTGTGATTTGTGAAATATTCAATGTATGATTTAGAAATATAATTATTATTTGTGAAGAAGAAAGTGAGATTTAGTATTTCTTTGCAAATGTGTGTGAGGGGGAGATTTATTTTGTTTAAACATTTTGAGAAAGGGTTGCAAATCATAAATCATTTGTTTAAATATTGCATATTGAATTGGAGTATTGAACGTTTTGGAAGCGATATATAATCCTTAAATTAGTATTAATTTTCAGCCCGGTTGACCAATAACCTTATACCTTTTGCTAATCTGACATGGATCCAATATTCATAAGATGAGATTTAGTTTTATATGATGTCGATTAAAACAATTTTTTTTATGTGTAATGCATTTGTATGGCAAATAAATGTAAAGTGAAGATGAACCTAATTATACATTTTGATTCTTTAGATATATACAATGATTTAAGGCTTTAAGGGATGAACTAACTATATGCTCACTCGATTGGTTTAACGAGTTCTACTTTTTATCACTTTTAATAATTAGTTTATTTACAAACTATCAAGCTACTTTGCTCCGTCGATGAATAAGCGACCATCTGTTCGCAAGGTTTCACGTGCTCTGATTCACACTATCGAGTAAAAGCATTTTGAACGGAAAATTGGAGAAGTAATTGGAATGTTTCTAGCTTTCTCTCGATTCCCGGAGGTGGGAAGAAAGAGGAAGGGAAAAGGGGGAGAGTGGTGAGATACAAAACTGAGAGAGAGAGATGGAAGAACAAATGAAAAAATAAAGAGGAAGACAAAGAGAGAGTGAGAGGACCATTTAAAGAGGAGGATAATGAGATAGTGTGAAATAATTGCCCTTCTGCTTTAATTAGTGGATATTATTTGCCATATTATGTTGATTTTTGATTTATTTAAAAAGATAACATTATATTTGACATATTTTTTCCCTTTCAATTTAATATGCTAAATCAATATTATCATTTGGAAGATTTTTTTCTTAATACGATTATTGTAATTCCTGAGATTTGAGGGGTATTTGATAATGTCAATATTTTAGTCATTTTTTATTTAAAGTTTGTATTGAAAGAAATGGTTGAATCACAAACTTCACATCATAGGCTAATCAAAAAGACAGGTGATATTTAGCAATATGAAACGGTTGAATCACAGTTAAATTATGACTTCAGTATAAAATACTCTACTACCAAAATTTTTGATACGATTTTACAATCATTTGGTTCAAACAATTATTTTACATTGGTGGAAACAAAAGTTTTAAGGCACATTTTGAAATATCTATTGCAAAAAAAGTATAAATCAGTTAGCGATAATGAGAATATGCGATCTCATGCAACCCAAAAGACATTTTGTAATTTCTATCTTTTTAAAATAAATGTATGCTACTCATACTCTAGCTCATTCTCAACTTAATGAGTAACATATATTTCATTTAATTTTATTTTTATTCGTTTTCATTTATTGAATTATTTTATGAAAAGAATATTTGCTGCATGAAAATTACTACATTGTTGCTAGACATGTCTACGATCTGAGAATAATTTGGGAAGTCTGTGCACAACGCATTGTCCAACTAGCTTTAAGCGACAACTTAGCATCATATCTTATATATTTCAAATCAAACAATTTCAGATTCATTACCAACAGTGTGGTAAAAAAGAATGTTTTCTATTGGGAAAAACTTAAAGGACATACTTAACTCAATGAGACATTTTGTTTCATCCAAAATGTTGATTATGTATGTATTGTGAGAAGCAACTCTAATATTCAACTATATGGTTTAATTAAGTAATGAATGAAAATTAGTTATATTTATTTTTTTCATTCTTCCGGCCAACGGGCCGGGCCCTGTGCTAGTATATTTAAAGCAAATTCAGAGAGTAATACTAGGAAGGTTATTTTTGTCATTTCACCCAATTATCTTTATATATTAAAAATGTCATCATTGTGATTTGAACTCTGATCACTTAAATGAAAACATAGCATTATAAACAACTAGACTATATTATATTTATTATTATTTCTTTGATTATCTATAATATATTTAAGCAGATTCATGGGTTGGAATTGTCTCATTTCAAATTTCGTGAACTGAGAGTAATTCTAGTAAGGTTATTTTTGCCATTTCACCAAATTCATCTTTATATATTAAAAATGTTATCTTTGGAATTTGAATTCTGGTCATTTAAATGAAAACGGATCATTATAACCAACTAGAATATATTATATTTATTGCTATTTCTTTGATTAAACTCTAAAATATGTTTGGTAAAGAGTGTGAGTGGGCACCGGGCCGGGTTGCCCACGGGCTAGCACGACACGGCACGAGCAGATACATGAAATATGTAGGCCATTCCGGCGCGAGGTGGTTCGTGTCGGGCCTAATATTTTCCAAATCTTATTGAGTATAAGAACATACATTGCACGAAAATAATATTTATTTGATATAAATTAATATATAAAGAATTAATAATCTAAAAAAGATATAAAGGCAAAACATGAGTTGGCTTTTTAGGGATTCAAATTTCCAACCAACAGAGAGCTTTCCGGAGGGGCAATCATGTCATTACATGTGGTTCATTTCACCATTTTTTGATGTGTCAATAAATTTGTAACCCCGGGCAAGATAAACCTCATTATACATTTTGATTCTTCATTTAAATAAAATAGTTTGAAGAATGAACAAACTCTATACTCACTCTGTAGGTTGAATGAATTTTGGCTTTATCATTTACAATAACTTGTACATTTATAATATCGTGATGTATGAAATCTATTATGCATTGTTTAGAAGTATACTTAATTTTTGTCCCATTAGTGGAAGTAGGTTGAAATATAAGATTTCATCTGGTATTCAAAGCAGTATTCTAAAGTAGGTTGAAATATAAGTATACTCATTATTTGTACCCTAAACCATAAAGCAGATTCATGAGTTTGATTTTCAACACTTTGAATTTGCTGTATTTGAGGGTTTCACGAAAGGGATTTTCTGTCATTTTGCACACCAATTAAATGGCCCATTGCGTTTTATTCCACGCATCTGAACCCTCCTTCAATACTTCCAACGAGTTTTTATAATGGGTTTGCGGATTGGGCGCGATGGGCCCGAAATGGTCCAAGTACTACAGCTGTCCAGAGTCGCAAACTCCCCCGCATATGCTTCATGAATGGATTGGGAAGAGGGGTGTCATTTTGTTCAGGTCCTTAAAGATAACCCAAAATAATTTTTCCAGCAATTCGTTATTCATCGCCATTCACTCCCCTACTCTTCTGTCATCGCTTCATAAAGTAATGCGTTTATTTCTTGGTGCATATTGCCGCTGGGCAAGTACTTTTTTCTCCTTTTTCTTTTTGGTAGAAAGACGGATGCAACAACGTCCTAATTCAAATAACTAATCGAACGATTTTGGGCAATGCCCAATACATCATACATGATCCAATGGTTCAGACCTGGATCACACACATCGAATAGATGTATACCAAAATTAAAAGAGTGGCCTTTACTAGCAAGAAAGTCGGCCACAAAATTCCTTGCTCTAGGAACATGGGAGATACTAACTCTCCAGTTTCTATCAAGAAGATTACGAATTTGATGGGCAAGGTAGCAATGTCGATGACTGTCTTCCTTGCAGTTCTTCATAATAGTAACCGCAGTCATTGAATCAAGCTTAAGTTGAATTTTCCTATGCCCCTTGTCCCAAGCAATCTTAAGACCCTCCATAGCCCCTTTCAATTCCGCAGCAGTAATCGAACAGGTCCCAAGGTTGCAGACATAGGCTTTAGAGCATCTTCAATGACAGTCCCTGTCCCTGATCAGCCCGCCTGCCGCTGCACTTCCTGCGAGAGAGAGGACAGATCCATCTGACTGAATTTGTGCCCAGCCCTCAGGCGGCGGCAACCAAGCAAGGTGAACTTCTGCTCTCTGAATGGGGCCATGGTCAAAACACTTAGAAACATTCAGATGGGCTTGCTTGAAGTTACTGAACCACGCCTCGACTGTATTCCACAATATACGAGTTCAAGCCAAAAGCGAATTAGCTACTAGCTAGAAAGAAACCGGTATGTCAAATTACCACTCGCCGGATTGAATTGAATGGTCCTCTGTGGCATATGCAGCTTCAGATTCAGTTCCTAAGTTTCGTGGTTTTGGTTCCTTTTCAATCAATTCTCACATCCAAATGATTGGCCCAGTAATTGTTTTGGTGTGTTTGGTTGTCACGATGGTGGAATGACAGTCGGTTTAACTTGGCTCAATTGGTTCGGGTTATGAAACAAACGTGAACATTACCTGTATGGTCAATTTGTGATATCTAAACACAATAACGTGTTTTAGTGAATTTAATTAATAAATACTTAATTTTTTATTTATTTTATGAATTTAAAAGTTAAATATTGGTGTTATTTGTTGAATTCAAGCATAAACGTTTAGGAACTGATGTTAAATGTTGTATTTAAATGTGAGTATTTGTTATCTGACTTTGAATGTCGTATTTTATTTAAATATTAATATAGAATGTAAGTAAATTGTCTTCAATTATATTATATATATGATTATATTCATTTGAAGGATGTTCATGATTTTTCACATTTCTACATATTTTGTCAAATTGGCATGAATCGATACAAACCGATTATACCATTGGTCGAACCATCCTACTTGCTAAAGCTTGACAACCTTATTCCTACCCGAAATTCAAACCCCCCCAATCCTCTCATTTGTCACAAGTTTCGTGGGTTTTGGTCATCTGTTTGGAGACTATAGAATGGAACTGGAATTGGAATAGGTACTGGTATTTTCCAACAAGATGATCCATCATCTCAATTAGATATTCGCGTATTTGGCAATTACAAATTTAGAGCCCGGAAAATTATACTGGACATATTGTTTGAACCAAAAGTACTATACTAGGCAATAAAAAATATTTCCAAACTAGGCCTTTAGCCTTCTTTATGCATCCTTCATTAGTACTTCTGGCCATTTATCAATAACAGACCATTTCCATACTCCATACGCTTTTTTCCGCTAATTAGTAAATACTCTACTTTTTTTTTACATTACTAAATCTATTTCAATTATAGGGAAGCCTTGCTATCTAGATTTATGTCTTTGGGGTAACTTTGGTATGGCTGGAGTTTTATTTACTTTTGGGAAGGGAATTGTATGACCTTATAATAGACAATTTTTATAGCATACTATAAAACTCATGTTCATTCATTATTATGACAGATTTAGTTGGTGAAGTTCACCATACACAACCAACCTCTCAACTTTATGCATGGTAAGTTCTTTCATAAATAAATCTTAGTATTCTGGCCAAGGGACAAAGTGATGGGAATGGTTGGATTATGTCTTCAACAATTACCTAGAAGCGAAATTGCAGGCAACACAACAAAATAAAAACAATCATTCCCATAATAATCTGAAATTACAGGAATATGAAATTCGTGAATGTTCAATTTGCTGGTTGTACGACTACCTTGAAGCACAGATGGGATCAGACTAGGAGCTAAAGGCAGAGGTTGGTATGGGCGTTGTTTTATGCGATTTACAACAAATGGGTTATGTAACCAAAAGGAAGTTCAAGTTTGTAGTTTTTATTTTTTTGCTATGGATTCTCAGATTGGTGAGCATGAAGAGATAGGATTAGAAGGAATCGCTAGAGAACCCGGGAAAGATAAAGTAGAACTATTGAGAATCCAAGATAATATTAGAAGCCAGAAGGAAGTCGATCGATTGTTGGTACGTGAATGACGAGTACACGCTTCTACCTTGGTCCCACTTCCCTGGTCATTCGATCTGGTGGCTCAAGTATTTTTTCTTCTTTTTTATGAATAGTGGTGGCTCAAGTATTGGCCCATTCTTCTATTACTTTTTCCGTTCATATCATATAACATTTTTTTCAATACACTAGGGATGTTATTGCTTATTATTATTTTTTGTAAAATTACAAATAAATTATTTTAATTCATCTTCATAATAAATATTGAGTGGCACTATCCACATGGAAAGTTTAATTTTGGCTTCTCCCATAAACACTTTCATACAACCATTTTAGATAAAACTTTTATATGTATTAATAAACATATGTTTTGGGCTAAAATTTTGTATAATCATCATTTTATTATAAAAGTTACCATAAGAAATTAACTATTTTCAATTGGGTTTATATTTCAACATTTATCAAATGATACGATTATCTATAAGTTACCCGCCCAACAGGGCAGGCCTGGTGCTAGTAATCATAAGTAAACTTTGAGAATTCTTTCTTCCTCTCCTCTCCTCTACCGATCTCTCTCCCAAAGAATCCCCCTCTTCTTCGGAGATGAAGCTCCGGCTTTTATAGTTGATTGCTCAAGAGTTTGTATGGTATGGAGTCCATAGTCAATCTCCAGACATCTCTCCTTTGTGTGTATGGAACAAAGGAAGTTTCTCCGGCCACAGTCATTCGAATGAATTCTTCGTGTCCTTACACCAGTTTACATTTATTGGTATCGTTAAAACCAATTAATTCTTCTCGATCCTAGTCAACTTTTTGACGGCGAGTGAGTTTCGTTGCAACATATGCATTGCAAGTTTGATGATTTCTTCTTCTCCAAGACGATGGTTAGTTGGCTTCGCTTTTCAAGCACAAGAGTTCGACGAGTTTGCTTCACATTCTACACCATCACATTGCGGGGGCGGGTTCTTCAAGATTGGCGTATTTTGGTCAAGATAGATGTTGTTCTTCGCACCATCATCTTGCGGGGGCGTGTTAGAGATAGAATAGGAATAATATTATATTTTCTTGTCCTTCTAGTATAGTTCTTAGTATTTCCTTGTCCTTCTAGTATTACAATTATTGTGGTTCTCTTACTTACTGTCTAAGTCTTGTAATCTATATAAACCCCTTTGTGGTTTCATAATAATATACACTACTATTCATAAAACTCCTGTAGGGGGTACAGACGGCGGCTCATAGAACAACCGGTGGAGCCGTTGGAGTTTGAGGACAAGAACGGTTTGGAGTTCGTTGAACCAAGGGGGAGCGACAATGTCTCCAAGACGCACCACCTATATAGGGGGTCACAGATATGGTGGAAATGGGGAGGTGGCGGAGATGCTTTGCCAAGTGAAACCACCAGTGACCGAGTTTAAGAGTCTTTCAGGAACAGAAGATGGAGGCATGTTGTTATCTCGATCAGCATGTGTGGTTTCATCACTAGGGAACCGGGGAGGATCAAAAGGCGCAACTGGCGGGCTTCTGTTTGGACGGTGGCGCCCAACAATGGTGGGAATAGATGGAGTGTGTCTATGCTCAAGCAGGACAAGTAATCACGTGGTCACGGTTCAAGGAGGAATTCAGAATTAGGTTTAATATATCTGATGGGTCGGCATCCAAACAACTGGTCAAGATAAAGCAAACATGCACGATAAGTGAGTTCTAGTTTGAATTTGAACATTTGGGTAATCTCTATTATGGAATTCCAGAGGATACGCAAGCAGAGATCTATTTGGCAGGCTTCAAGACTTAGATTGCTGGGGACATCAAAGTGTTTGAACCCCAATCACTTCGAGTAACCTATTACATAACAACAAGGAAGGAGGAGCAATTAGCGAGATAGAGAAACCACGTCAACCGTCCTCCGTTCAATACAACAGGAGGAGGCAATGCCAGAGGTGGGGCGACGGTGGGTGGAGGATCGGGCGCAGGAGGGGTGGTGGCGGTCGGAGCTTGTTCGACAGACAGAGGTGTAGGAGTTGTGGCGACAGGTGGACCAGTTGGATGAACCAGGCCGAGGCTTGCTCCAGGAGGGTTCATTCGACTGACATCGGCTGAACTTGACAAGGAGTGTCATGATGGCAAGTGCTACAACTGCGATGAAAGGTTTACTATAGACCATCGTTGCGCCAATGGCAATTTAATGTTGTTGGCCGGGACTTTCTAAAGCGAGGTAGATGAAGCGGATGCGGAGGTGTGCAAGGCGAATGGAGAGCATCAACCTTGAAGACAATGTTGCTCTGAAATATTTGAGATTGTTGTAGGATTAATTTAGCAATTACTATATTTTACCATTTTAGAATTATTGTGTATTATTTTTTAAATTCGGTGTGAGAGGGATTTGATTTTCTCAATAAGTTGGGATTTTGGTGAATAATTGTGAGGGATAAATCATGAACTTTATTATATTATTGTAGGAGATGATTGAGCTAGGGATTTTGATTAAGCATAATCATAATTAAACTTTGAGACTTCTTTCTTGCTCTCCTCTCCTCTGCCGATATCTCTCTCTCTCCCAAAGAATCCCCCTCTCTTCTTCTTCTCTTATCCACATCTAAACCCTTTTCTCCTTCCTAAACCTCGTAAACCTTTCTTTCTTCTACTAATAACCCTTAACGTACACCGCCAAGGTCGGTGCCTACAGGCTACAACACAAGTGAGTGAAAGAAAACTCACCTACCCCCCCGATTGCTCACCTCAACTCAAGAAATAAGGCTTCCGGCATGCGCCAATTTCATACTCACATACACACAGAAACATAAAATCATGAATCTAGAGTTGGAAAGATATTTGACAGAAAGCAGTTGAGAAAACAAGACAAAGGGTACACCGGCGTAAATGTAACATTTTCTGATAGATCATATGTAATATTGCTGGAGTGCTCAACCATAACAGACAGCAGTTCCATGCCGCCAAAAAAAAAAAAAAAAAGGAGACCTATATGTCCAATACATCTGCTAAACGAGATAAATAACTAAAAGATGGCAAACAGAAACACACTATTGATCTGCAACTCCAGACGACTTCGAGTTCGAACCCTCCTCTCTACTCATAGTACTACTTTCCTCGTACTGTATTGCTTGACGACCTATTTCTACAAAAACAACAAAGTTAAGTAAAGTCCCTAATTTCAAAACCTATACACCTGCTCAACTAAATACAAAACATTAACACATGTTATACCGCTAACCCATAATTAATTACCTTGAGACCCACGATTGTGGTAGCTTGCTGTAGCAATTGGCAATGACTGCTGTTGATGAACATAATTCGGCACACGACCGTAAGAATCTTGGTTGCTCTGCTGCCCCATCTGATCCATTACTAGCAACCTTTGCTGCTGATGATACCCGCCGCCGTAATTATTATTATCATAATAGTAACAATTATTATCATTGTTACGTACCCCGTTGGTTAAATTATTACTACTATAGAAACTATCTCGCCCTCTTCCTCCATTCTCCATCAGCAACGGCTGATGATGATGAACAGCAGTTGATGAAACATGATTCTGCACCGGAGGGAAGTTCGAGCTCATCACGCCACGTGGCCCAACAGCTCCATCATCGCCGCCGTAGTAGAAACCCTGACCATGCTCCGGCGCCCTGTACCAACCCGAGCAAAACCCGTCCACGTGGCCTCCGTACGCCGGAGTTTGATAATACTGCGACGACGCCGTAGCAGCAGGCGTTGGGCGTTTGGCGAGCAGCAATCGGTTCGCCAGGAGCTTGTTGTCACGCTCGAGCTTCCTGTAGAGGCCGAGCGGGCCGTTGACGGGGTCTTGGGCCCAGGCCGTGGCTTCCCATACGAGGGACGCGGCGGCGGCTTCGCGGTCGCGGTGGAGAGGGATTTGGGTGAGGAGGCTGGTCATGTTTTTGACGCCGAAGACGGCGTGGGCGGCCATGAATTCTTTGGTCTTGTCGGTGGGGAAGTAAGGGAAGAGAGCGCAGTCGTCGGCGCACCGGCGGCGTTGGTACTTGCACGCCGCGCATTTGTTGCGGTTGGCGGCAGGTTTTTCGGCGGAATCGCCAGCAGTACTATTGGATGTTGTCGTCACTGTTCGTTCTTCTGCCATCGCGGCTTGCAGGATTTAGGGCTAGAGGGGTTTTTTTGGCGGCCGAGGAGATTTAGCGGCGGGGGCAGGATTTTAGGCTAAACTTGCGAACCTGTTTTGGAATAGTGTTTTTATACTTTGTTTGTTTGTTTGTTTTGTTTTGTTTTTATTATGGTAATTTCTTTTGTTTATTTAATTGCTTTATCCGAGAATCTTGTTTCGAGTACATCTCTGGTGGGTGTAAGAGAAAGAGTTGGGTTGCACTTTGGTATTGTTATTGGACGTACGGGTACAGTTCAATCGCAATTGTAATTCCATGGTTTTACGAACTGATCATATTGAAAGTCATACAAAAACAAGTTTATATATGTTAGGGCATTTACTGGTAAGATCGTGGTTTAATAGTTTTGAGTCAAATTCAATTGATATTATGCAATTTTTTCGGTTCAACCTAGAAAATTCCGAATAACATTATACTGCACCATCTGTTTGTACCGCGTTTCTAATTAGGCCCGATTTTTTCATTTTTTCAGTTCAACCAGTCGGTCTGATATGGTATAGTAATCCATGGTGATGATTTCACTGTTGGTCAATTTGTAGTATTGTTTTTATTTATTCTTTAAATTACCGAAATTTAGAAGAAAAAATTATAATTAAGTCTAAGTAGTTCAAAGATAGGGTAATAAAATTTCTTTGGGACGAAAAAAATAATTTTAGAAAGGTCAAAAGAGGAGAAATACATGTAAATATTGATGCAAATCAGCATAGAACGGATCAAAAATGAGGCGAGACAAGACAGAAAGGTCGAAAGCTATATCCAATTATCCATGTCCCACCCCATGCTACTAATACGGATTGGGTCACATGCGTCAGGTTTAAAAATTTCCATTACTAGGTGGTAGCTAGGATTTCTACCCATTTATATAATCTATGAAAATAAAATAGAAATAGAAATCTACCCACTCATATAAGTAGATTCCGCCTGAGAAGTGGGTTAAAACATAAAATGCTGTCCTGAGTGCATCTCACGAAAGGCTGTAAACGTCTTTGAACTTTTATACTTCTATAATCTCTTTCATTTATTCCACTGAGGACGCCTACTGGGCTCTTTTTTGTTTATTTGCATAATCCTCTTTCTATTTTTACTTTAAATTTATACCATTTTACTTTTATGTATTTATTATTTATTGGTGATAAGAAGAAAAATACTATGCTAATTTAAAAGAATTTATTAATGATATAGTCACTCTAAACTCTAAGTCAAACTTATATGGAGCATATTAAGTATATATATATATTCCGTTGGTTAACAAAAAAAGACAACATTTCAGTTATACATGTCAACCTTCACATCACATTTATCGATTTGAACAATCACAAGTCGACTATTTGATACTTTGATAGTCCTTTATCTGTCATATATAAAGTATATAGCTACAAATTGCTATTTGTGTAATGTTTTTTTTTAAACAGTCGACTTAAAGAGAAATGTGGTCGATAGTTATAAGCGACACAAACCATATCACATATTATAACTATGTTGATCGATCAAAAGTTTCCATCAGATTCCGAATAAATTTTACTTGAAGTTTGACCAAATCGGCATAACCCCAACCAAAAATATAAAAATTTGTTTTTTTTTTATCTCATACACAAAGCAACCGTTATTCCCACCCCATTCAAATTAAATTTAAATTTTAAATGATTAATTAGAGAACCATTCCTCTATGCATGTAATATATAGTAAGAATATATACTAAATTCGTGCTTTCGATATATGTAGAACAAGAAGAGTATTTAAAGATATAATATCTACTCGAGTAAAATTATACTTCATATTTGCAAAAAGTTCCGCATTAAATATTGCTTTCAATGAAATTTAGGAGAAGAAGGAAGGAAATGTTCAAATGCAAGAGAATAAAGAAGATATTGCTAATAGTGGAAATAGATGAGTCATGAAGGGAGTAGAATGCGTTGTTATTGATGGCGATGATAATGCTAATGACGAAGCAATTGCAAAGTCCAATATAAAATTTGCATCCATTTCTAATCGATATGTTATTTCATCTGATGACACTAGAAGTGGGTTCCCTTGATGATATTTTTTTTAACTTTCGGTAATTGCATTAGTTGAATTGGTTAGCTCACAAAAATTCATGATACATGCTCATTTTTAGTTTTCTAATAATAAAATATTTGGACTCTTTTATATAGTAAATAAAAAACTAATTTTTCTTTGAATAAATTCTATAACTTTTATATCATTGATAAATTAACCGGCCAAAGGGCCGGGTTTTAATCTAGTATCATGAGTAAATGCATACCATGAGATATTGAGATGGAAAGGAGAACCAAATTAACGACTACGAGAAGGATTAGGATGGTACTGGGAAATAGCAAAGGTAACTATTAGGATAGTGAGTTAGGAATCACAATTTTGTCCAAATTCATAAGTATCTCTTTATCCAATTCAATTGGGTTGAGTATGAAACTCATAATAGAAAATAAATGGCTAGAGTTTGATGGGTTTATACGCATCTCCGCTTATTTGGGTTGGATTTTTAATTTATGAATCTGGGTTTGTACCCATATACATATGAAAATTATGATTTGGTAGCTAAACTTAAAAGATGGTGGATTTAGTATCTAAATTTAAACATTTTATGGAAAACACAACTTTGGTACATAAAATTTTTTCGAACTACATTTTGATACCTCAACTTAATAATTTTTACAAATAGGTTCAATTTTGTATGTGTAGTTAAAACAAACTCAAGTAAATGGGTATTCATACTCAACTCATGTGCACTTAGAGTATGAAAGCTATATCCATACTCTACTCCAATCCATCTACAACACTCCAAACCTATATAGACTTCACCCTATATAGAAACTATAATAAACTGGCGTCGCGCCCCATCTCCCTTTGCGCGTCATTTGCGGCCAGCTCCACCACCAACAACTAGCTTCAAATCGGGGCGCGGATCCAAGCAGGCGGACATGACTCCACTCGCGGCCCATGTCCACCATTCCGATCCGCCTTTCGAGGCCCAACCCGTCCCTCAGCCCGCTTCGTACAAGTGCTGCAGCCCCACCAAGCCCAATAAGCACTTAGCTCATAAAAAATAATAACACCATTGCCGCTAGCACTTGAACCCGCACCGCTCCGCAACAAGACAAGCATTCTGGCCAGCAGACTACATACCCACACTGTGGTCCTTAGGCACGCCGCTCTTTATTTAGTGACCCTTCTTGCTTCTTCGCCAATATAAAGCTAAGTACTTTATCCATCTATCATTATTAAATATTGAAATATTTTACTTTCATGAGCGTTAATGGCGCTAATGGGGGGCAAGACGTACCCAACAACGTGGGAGATGAGAAACTCAATCAAGCGACATATGATCACGGCTCGTGCCTCGATCAGGAACGCCATGAAGAATCTATAATGGCTGAGGGCTAATAATCACGGCTCGTGCCTCGACTAGTCAATGTCATGCCCTGACCAAGTGACATATTATCACGGCCCGTGCCTCGATCAGAAACGCCATGAAGAATCTACAATGGGTGAGGGCTAATAATCACGGCCCGTGCCTCGACTAGTCAATGTCATGCCCTCGCCAACCGACATATGATCACGACCCGTGCCTTGATCAGAAACGCCATGAAGAATCTACAATGGGTGAGGGCTAATAATCACAACATGTGCCTCGACTAGTCAATATCATGCCCTCACCAAGCGCTCGACACCTTGAAGACTCCAAACTGAAGGTACATAAACCCCGACTAGGAGAGCGCACAACGCCTTGGTGAATCTACAAATATGGGAGCGCTCGACTACCACCATTCATGTAAGACTCGACTGAAGCACGCAAATAAGACTTTGATAATAGCATTGGTGAATCTACAAATATGGGAGCGCTCGATTACCTCCATTCATGCAAGACTCTACTGAAGCACACAAATTAGACTTCGATAACAACATTGGTGAATCTACAAATATGGGAGCGCTCGACTACCTCCATTCATGTAAGACTAGACTGAAGCACACAAATAAGACTTCGATAAGAGCATTGGTGAATCTACAATATGGGAGCGCTCGAATACCTCCATTCATGTAAGACTCTACTGAAAGCACACAAATAAGACTTCGATAAGAGCATTGGTGAATCTACAATATGGGAGCGCTCGACTACCTCCATTCATGTAAGACACGACTGAAAGCACACAAATCAGACTTCGATAAGAGCATTGGTAAATCTACAATATGAGAGTGTTCAACTACCTCTATCTCCAATAAAGGCCACTAAACGTACGTGGTTACCCCGTAATGTAATCGCGCGGCTATCACAAGCGTACCAATGAAAGAGGGCACACTTGTGTTCGTGTGAAGAATTCCAATAGAAGAGTGCTCAACGGCTTAATGAAATACACCAACTGGGGGGCATGTCAAAGGAAGATGGCACCGCGTCAGCCAAATGCGCCACCAGATGGGGGGAAATTGGGGTACATAGGGCTCCATCCAAAATTATCGATGAAGATTTAAAAATAAAACAATAATAAATAATAAGCTAGCGATGAGTTAAAACTCACCACCAGCTTGGGGGGCAATTGTTGGGGTGTTACTAAGATACTCCGCACACAGACTAAGTAATAGCGCGTCCAATCGATAAGGTATGACGCTCGAAACCTGCTACTAGTATATAAAAGGTATGAAACCCTCCAGGGGGGACTCTTCTTCTCTTCCCTCACTTTTCACTTTGGCTCTCTCTACACTTTATCTCTCTACATTACTCTCTGAACTCACTCTAAACTATATACTGACTTGATCGTCGGAGTTTAATCCGGGGGCATCCCCCACTTTCCACAGGTTCTTTTCCTCCCGACGAGATCAGACGACCGGATCATGAGTCAAGCCCACACCAACAAATGATTATTGTTCCTGCCTCGAGCTAGATGGTACAAACAGGTATAAATGGGTAATTGCCGGCATCAGTAACCTCATTTATATGATTGTAGTCTTATGTCCGATTGCTTCTTTTATTATTACTATATGGCCCGCGCTCCGCTACAGAACGACTGAATTGGTGGCTGTGGTTTATTTTTTTGGCTGGAAATATATTTTGTGTTTGTAACCATGTGTTTTATATTTTATTTCATACATTATTTGACTATGTTAATAATTTTGGTGATCACCATAAAATCCCTCAATGGTAAATTGTCTAATGTGCGGAGGTAATTCAGTATAGTTTACTCCTTGAAATAAATTATCATGAAACAAATGAACTCCAAACCCCATACAAAAATAATCCCAATGGTAGGAAGAAGCTATCCGTATCATAAAGAATGACAGCTGCTCATGGAATCATTTTTTTCTTAGATTTTGTGTTGCGCTTCGAGGGCTTCTCATAGTATTAGATGTATTTTTGCAAACCCGTATTTGATTTATGATCGCCTTTAGCAACGATCCATTATAAAAAATCCTAATATAATCTAAATCAGTAGGTTTAGCTATATAAAATTATTTAATCACGTTTGAACTATGATTTTAGTGCAAAATATAAGACTCGGGTTAAAGGAACATGTCAAGTCTGATTTAACCACGATTAAACTACGATTTTAGCATAAAATATCATAATGCTAACTTTTCCGCTACGACCTTAGATATAGTTTTACAATTTTTAGTTTGACGAACGTAAATTGAGGCTTGGGTTGGAGCAATGTGTCAAGACTGATTTAAACACGGTTGAATTATAATTTTAGCACAATATGCCTTAATGCTAAGTTTTCTGGTATGACCTTCACTATGGTTTTACAATTTTTTGTTTTTCTGAACATGAATCGAGGCTCGTGTTGGAGTAACGTGTCAAAACTTATTTAAGCATAGTTGAACTACGATTTTAGTAAAAAATACCCTAATGCTAAGTTTTCCAATATAACCTTTGGTGTGCTTTCAGAATTTTATATTTCTAAATATAAATCGAGACTCGGGTTAGAGTAACATGTCAGGCCCAAACCAAAGGCCTTTCCCCACTTTCATTGTCACGTTGAGAAAGGACCTACAACGTGTCAACTACGATGTACTGTAATGACGGCCCAATCGAAAAACTCTTAACGAAATCTAAATCGGCAGGTGATTTTATCTATATGAAATGATTTAACCTCGATTAAAATACGATTTTAGCACAAAATGACCAAATGCTAACTTTCTCGAAACGACCTTATGTATGGTTTTACAATTTTTGGTTGAACATGCATTGAGGCTCGGGTTGAAGTAACATGTCAAGCCTGTTTTAACCACGATTGAACTATGATTTTAGCATAAAATACCATAATGCTAACTTGTGCGGTACAACCTTCGGTATGATTTTACAATTTTTGATTTTTTTCTAAACATAAATCGAGACTCGGGTTAGAACGTGTCATGCCTGACTTTAACCATGGTTGAACTACGATTTTAGCATAAAATACTTTAATGCGAACTTTTCTGGTACGATTTTAGATATGGTTTTACAATTTTTGGTTTTTCTGGACATAAATCTAGGCTCAGGTCAGAGCAACATGTCAAGCCTGATTTAACCACGGTTGAATTACGATTTTAGCACAAAATATCCTAATGACTTGGTTAAACTTGACTAAAACGATCGAACCACTAATCCTCAACTCAATTATTAGATCGCGTCAACTAAAACTGAATTGAAAGATTGATTCTTGGTGAAAATGGAGAGGGATAATGGGAGAAAGTGTCAAAAACTGAATATCATGATTTATCACTGCAGCGGCACGAGAAAGAATTGGCCATTGCTGTGAGCAAAGGAAAGTAACAGGTGCAGAAGTAAGCAAATCTCTTATGTAATAGAAACTCTATTTATCATTTTAATTATAGGGTTATAGGTATAATATGCCCCTCTACTATGTTGTTTTATCAAACATGTCCCTATACTATTTTTTACATCAAACATGCTCTTATACTTTGGAAAAATTATCAAACATGCCCTTCTGTTAAAATATTTATTGAAAAAATTGTCAATGTCGATTCTGCAGACGAATAAAGGGACAACGACCGCCGCTTCCGTTGTTCCATGTGTGTTCCAGCAATTGATTTCAGTGTTTGTGTATGATCAGAGCACAAATGGGAGGGAGATGAAAGAGTTTCCGTCTTCTTCAACTGAAATGGGGAGGGTAAGTACTGGGTTTTTGAAGTCGATTATGCAGACGAATAAAGGGACGGCGACCGTCGCTGCCGTTGTTCTCATGTGTGTTCGCGCAATTGATTTCAGTTGGTAGATGAAAGGGTTTTCGTTCGTCTCCAATTGGAATGGGGGAGGGAAGTGGGGTCCGGCGGGAGGAGGAAATTGGAACGGGAGTAGACCGTTATTTCATATATAACTAGTACGGAAGCAAATCAATATAGATTGTTAGTTCACGAGAAGTGTTTGGAAAGCTAGCTACATGATTTTTCACGGCATCAACTATCATGCTTACATGAATGATCATGCTCTTCAGTTGTAGATCATATTGATTGGCAACCAAAATATAACAAAACTTAGAAAGGAAAAGAACTACAGTTTCTCTTCCTTATCAACCCTGGTCAGTTCCATTATATTACTTTCAAGATAGAGTCATAAATACTGGATATAATATTTTAGTATAATATATAAGTATTGATTTGTAAGTCATTTAAGGCACGAATAAAAAGTGAAGAAATTAACAACGCGGAATAACGAAAGTACAAGACGAGGGTTTTACGTGGTATCCTCACTCGGATTGAGCGAGACTAATCCACGGTGAGCTCGAAGGAGCTCACGGCTGAGAATTGTATTATGACGTGACGAATACTTTGCTTGCCTGTGACATGACCACAACTTAGCTATATATAAAGACCAAGACATGAGAACTCGGCTAGGAAACCACCCAGGACACTCGAGTTCAATTACAACAAGGAGACACATTCCTTGTATGACACGATTACTTAATCTCCAAGTAAACAAGTAATACGTAAAATGCAACACTCCCCCTCAAGCGGGAGCATGGATATCCAACATGCCAAGCTTGGAAAGGAGTCGCTGAAACTGGTCAGAGCCTAACCCTTTGGTGAACACGTCAGCTGGCTGGTCGAGAGTATCGATCTTGCAGGTGACAATATCTTGACTAAGCACACGCTCGCGAACGAAGAAACAATCCATCTGAACATGCTTGGTACGTTCATGGAACACCGGGTTATTCGAGATGTGCAAAGCAGCTTGATTATCGCAGAAGAGAGGAGTGGCCGATGACGGCGGATAACCAAGTTATGTAAGCAACCAACGAAGCCAGATAATCTCACTGAAAGTGGTGGCCATGCCACGATACTCGACTTCTGCAGTAGAACGAGCCACGACATATTGCTTCTTGGTTCGCCAAGAGACGGGTGCACCGCCTAAACAAACAAAGTTGTCTGTCGTAGATCGTCGGGAAATGGGGCAGCCGCCCTAGTCCGCGTCACAGTAAGCGGTAAGGTCTATGACATTGGTGGCTGGGAAGAAAATGCCGTGTCCTGGTGATTGCTTAAGGTAACGGAGAACTCGAACTGAGGCATCCACGTGTGCTTGAGTACGACTATGAACTGCTTGACTCAGAATGTTGACGGCATACTGAATATCCGGACGGGTGACGGTCAGATAAAGTAATCGACCAACGAGACGTCGATAACCCGAGGGATCCGTGGGAGGAGAAGATGGTGATCGACCAATTTGATGATTCTGTTCGATGGGAGTAGCCGCTGGTTGGGTTCCTTCCATGCCGCAGTCGGCGAGAATATCCAGTACGTACTTTCACTGATTAAGAACAACGCCTTGCTGTGAACGAGCTACTTCGATGCCCCGAAAGTACTTCAATGTGCCCAAATCCTTCATGGTGAATTGTGCACGTAGGAAGTCCTTCACGCCTTGAATAAAATGCGCATCGTTGCCAGTGAGGATTACATCATCAACGTAGATCAAGGCCGCAACGAATGTAGCTCCAGAACGATGAATAAACAACGAGTGATATGCCCTACTTTGGAATGAGGTTCAAGGACTGGAGTTTGAGGAGAGGATGTTCTAGTGATTCAAAATGGGTTTTAAATCAAGAAAGGTCGTCTAAGAAAATGGATTCTTATTAATAGGTTTCCCCAAGATAATCCGGCTAAGGAGGGGTTTCTTCGAGGAAGGAATTGAGGAGTCATCTTTCGAGGTGAGTGTAAAGGGGGTAAAATCTTTGTCGTAGGTCTTTTAGTTTATGCTTTTCGTTCAAGTTATTTTTTTAGTTAATTTTTCTAGTATGCGCGATATTTGTGTGAGGCATCCCAACGCCTGTAAGGGTGGAGGCACGCGTTGTGCTATGTATGAATGTATGTGATGTGGTATGGATTGATGGTAAGATGAACCCCCGGGCGGTTGGGTCACTACTAGACGGCGAGACGTAACGCAGTATTTGACGGGCATGGACTGGACGGCGAGACGTACCATTGCCGAGTTTGGGTATGCAACCGGACGGCGAGACGTAACGCGGTTGGCACACTAAGAGCAGAAAGCGAGAACGGCTTTCATGCTAGGAAGCAAACTCTAATAATGTATTTAGTAGGGAGCTTCTTAGGGCAAAGACCTTAGGAAGTAACGACGAGACTGACCCCTTCTCACTCACCAGGTGCAGAGAGGGGAAGAGAACGCATCCATCAAGAGGAGGTTACTCGAGGAGAGCAGCCGCGGCAAACCTAAAGATGTCAACTGGATCTGGGTAACAAGATCGGACCTCCCATATATTTTGTCTTTAGTTTCATGTCTTAATGAGATACTGGGAAACTCAAGGATTGTGTTTTATGTTTTGTTGCTCTGGGTTGAGGTCGCCCAAGTGTTTAGGGCATTTCACTTGAAAATCTTAAACATTGTGGTTGTTGATTTTTGGTTTGACTTGTAAAACTGTTTTGGGTTGCTCCGGAGTAACCAATTTGTGGTTTGAGTTATGGTTTGGTTTTCAAAAAGGATCGGGTCGTGTCAAATTACTCAGAAAAATCATAGCAACTGGATGATCCGCTGTGAGACGACTGACCGATAATAGATTGCACTGGAATTCGGGCACATGTAGGATTAATCCATTATTTAGCTTGGAAAACCCAACTCCACGAACCGGTATTCCCTTACCATTGGGAATCCACCTGCAAGCCCGAGTTGTTCTCCAACTCGCCATCAAACAAAGATTTATCTTTAGCAATATGTTCATTGCATCCATAGTCAATTACCCATGTACCAAAAGAGTGTGTATCGAACGTACCTAACATATTTGCCTTTGGCCGAGTATTGGAGCTCGGCGGACCAGCCTTGAGGAAAGCCTTGAGTTGCTCAACTTGTGCGGCCTGAGGATCCTGACGAGGTTGGCGCTGTTGATGGTTTCGACGGCGTGGCCTATCTCCTTTCTCCGCAGATTTGGGGGGCAACCCAATGATGTCTTAGCATGTCTCGCGATAGTGGCCAACCTTGCCACAATGCAAGCATCTCGGACAGCCATCACTCGTCCGATCATCAGAAGACGAACGATCCCCCTGTCCTTGGAAAGCTGCAGCATCCACGTGAGGTCTTTAATCATTGTTGATGTTCTTTTGTTGTTCATCGTTTGCTACGGCGTGGTAAGCTTCCCCAAGAGTCGGCGCCGGCTTCAAGGACAGCATGTGAGTTCTCACATTAGTATAATTTTTATCTAAACCAATCAGGAAGTCCACCAACCTCATGGCCTCGTGTGATTCTCTAGTTCGCTGCTCGACATTGCAGGAACAATTTCCACACGTACACTTCGCTGGTGGATCCAGCATCAACTAATCATCCCAAAGCCCTTTTAACTTTGCATAGAAAGTCGACACGCTGCTGCGATCCTGCCGAAGAGCCATGATCTGTCGACGGATCTTGTAGCGCCTTGGCAAGTTGCCTGTGCTGAAGCGCTCTAGGAGCTCGTCCCAGATTTGCTTTGCTGTAAAACTCGTGCTAAGGCTGTTCCTTATATCTCTAGACATGCCTTGCCGCAACCAGCCAACAACCATGGCGTTGCATCACGTCCAGGCATTGAGGATCTCTCTACTTTCCGACTTCTCGATGGTTCCAAGAACAAACCCTAATTTGTTCTTGGCAAGCAGAGCATTGGACATCTCTGCGGACCACTCACCATAATTCATATATGTCAGAAGATCAACTACAAATACTTGACTCGGTGTGTTCGATGGATGAAGGAACAACGATGATGTTGGACCTATGACATCGCCAAAAACTTCCGGTTTCTTCCCGCCACTTGTAGACTCATCACCCATACTGACCTGATGAGCAACTCCCGCGGCAAGAAACCAAAACGAAACAACTTCACCAAACAAAAACCCTAGTTGAGAACGTAATCAGCTCTGATACCATGAAGAAATTAACAACGCGGAATAACGAAAGTACAAGACAAGGGTTTTACGTGGTATCCTCGCTCGGGTTGAGCGAGACTAATCCACGGTGAGCTCGAAGGAGCTCACGGCTGATAATTGTATTATGACGTGATGAATACTTTGCTTGCCTGTGACCTGACCACAACTTAGCAATATATAAGACCAAGACATGAGAACTCGGCTAGGAAACCACCCATGACACTCGAGTTCAATTACAACAAGGAGACACATTCCTTGTATGATACGATTACTTAATCTCCAAGTAAACAAGTAATATGTAAAACGCAACAAAAAGCAATATGTACACTCTAATGCTAACTCCAAATCAGAGAAAAGAAAGCTCTTTTTGATATGTATCTCCAAATCCAAACAAAACTCTTTTTGATATACACTACTCAAATGATGATGATCCCACTGTATATCACACTCTGACTGTGAGTTGCAGGCTGCTATGTGATCAGGGAATGACAATTTGATAACTAAAGCAACATAACTGTTTTGGATCCACCATGATCTAAGCAGCTAGGTAAAACTACCTTACACGTAAAACAGCCTCGCTACTTGTAGTGAAAACAAAGACTTAAGAACCAAAGGGCACCCAAGAATGACCACCTCCTCTTCCTATTGCTTACTCGACAACTATATGGAACTGATATATACTTGAGAAGAATGACAAAGGCATAATCGGTGGAGTAGTAGTAGGTGGTGAGCAGGTGATGGGACCTATTCCAAACGTACGAGTTTCGACAAAGCCAACAAGGAATAATAATGGTCTGAGAAGGAACTCTGCAGGAACATTAAGGAGCTGCAAGACTGGCAGAACAATTGGAAATAAGAAAATCCTCCTGAGATCTTTAGTCAAATCAAACGTCAAACAATATCAAAATGACCACCATGGAAAACTCTTGCAATTGTCCCCACTGAGTACTAACAAACTCTCACACTCTGTTTGGGAAGAGGGGTAAATGGGAGGAGGGTGCAAATGTGAGGGGTAAATACAGTTTCCAACACATTTGCACCTGTTTGGTTAATTTGGAACAGTAGGGGGTGCAAAACGGGAGTGCAAATTTACTGTTTCGGCTTACCCCCCAAATTGGGGTGCAAGGGAAGGAAGGAAGAGAGGGGGAGAGGGAATTATGAAATTTTGCTTTTCTAATTGTGTTATATATAATTATATAATAATTAATATTATCAATTTCTTCTTTTTATAAATATCATTAATGTAAACATTATTCGGGGTTGACCATTTGACTCGGGAAACAAGTTTATCAATGTTTGTCAAGTCAAATCTAGATCTCTTGGTTGAATCGAATTTGCATTGAAAATTAGAGATACGAGGTGTTTGTGAAAAAGATAGAGAGAAATTGTTTGGTTAACTCAGTTTATTTGAATAAATAGTTAAAACTTACAAATTCGAACGTGTTTGACTAAGTTTGACAATTTAAAATTAAACTAGACACGAAAACCCTATATAGGATGACCAGTTACAAGTTGAGCTTCGAGTTTTGAGATCGCTCGATCAATGATTATACAATTGTCATAATTAATTATTATTTGAGCATTATTATATAATAACTATTTTTAGTAAAGTATATTTATTATTATATAATAATATTTATTTTATTATTTTATGATAATATTTTAAAATTTTAAAATCTATTTTGTAATCTAAAATTTATTTTAAAATAATATAATTACTTACTTTTCACTCTATTTGCACCCCCCTACTTTTTCATCCAAACAACAATTTACCCCTCCACTTACACCCCCCAGCAATTTGCACCCCCCAACAATTTACCCCTCAACTTGCACCCTCCTGCAATTTGCACCCCCCTTGTTGCCAAACAGAGCGTCAAAGCATAAGGAGCTGCAAGACTGGCAGAACAATTGGAAATAAGAAAATCCTCCTGAGATCTTTAGTCAAATCAAACGTCAAACAAACTCTCAAAGCATAATATTGGGTTAATGCCACATTTGGTCACTATGATTACTAAATTGTGCCATGTTTAGTCACCAGAAAAAATTAATATCAAATTTGGTTACTCGAATTACTAAAATAGGTCATATTTAGTCACTCTCTGTTAGTTCCCGTCCAACTCCATTAATGGAGTTTGTTATGTGCTGACGTGGCTAACGGGAGCGCCTAATCATCGTCATTTTGGGCCAAAAATGGTCAAACCCGACCCGGCACGTCACTAAACCCGCCATGTCATACACTCAACTCAACCCTTTAACCTCGAACCAATCTATTGCCAAAGAAGCAACAAGAAACAAGAACCCTAGCTAGCAGCAAGAAGTAACAAGAAGCAAAACAATAAGATGGTAAAAGTAACCAGTTTAATTCTACTTTGTATAGTGAGAAAACCTGGAGAAGTCGACACAGTAATAGAATGAATTATTGGAAACATATTGGAAGGTGGGGAATTCGACAATAATGGAATGAAATTCCGTTAAGAATCGCGGATTAGAAGTTGAGCGAGGGGTTGGAGAAGTCTACAGCAGCTGGACTCTCAATCCGATTCTCTCACCTTACGATTCAGCAGAGACAGACTATCTCCTCAAGAGCACCGCCGCCAGATCACCACCACCACACCATCTATGTACATGACGACGAGTTCGTAGACCATGATTTGTCATAATTACGACAAACCCTGTGATCAACAAGTTCGTCATAAAATACAAGTTTATCACAATAAGTTACTGTAAATAACCTATATTGAGACAAAATTTGCACCTTGTTTTAAAGAAAATTATTGTCATAATAACACTTTTATATGACGGGAAATGTTTGTCACGGTGTGGCGGACACTATTGTAAAAAATTGTAATAATTTTGACACAATAGATCTATTACGACGGGGTTCTTATTTTCGTCACAATATGAATATGATGACGAAATGGGTAACTATAGTGAAAAAATATGTGACATACCATATTTGGCACGTCCACCATATTTGGCATCTTGTGACAGAGGATGAAGTGGAATTCGTGTACATTACTTCTGAAGATTAAATGGCGGATTTATTAACCAATGTGGTTTCTTCTACACGACATCGGTTTCTCACACGCACAAATTGATATTGCGTCAGCATGAACAATTTGATTAGTCTTTAAGTAATGATGCAAGGATTGAAGCTAGGGTTTGGGATAGTTAGTATACATATGTAGCATGACCGACTTATCTAAAGTCATTGTGTACGTGACATAAGATTGAACTATGTTGTTGTGTCGTGGACCAGTCTCAACGACACCATTAAGAAAACGAGGTAAATATTAGGTCGCGTGTCCCTTTTACGTATTTGTTTGTGTGATTATTGTCAAAAAAATACCATCCAATGACTATGGTGGATTTTGGTCGCTGCGTTTGAGTCTACTTTGGGCCCAAAACAGTCCCCTGGAAATCAACATGGATAGACGCATTCTATAGTACCTTGGACAGTTTGGACCAACCAAAGGGAATGGAGGCGGGGGATTAAACCAAAATGGCATGTATCCATATATGGGTTCAGAATAAACCTAATCCATGTCTATAATTTGTGGAACCAATGGTAGGAAATTAATAAGGGAGCCATCCACTGTCTGGGGAAAGTGTCAAACTTCGTTAAAGGCCGCTGCCTTTGACTTTGACTCCCGCCCTTTCCTTCTTCCTTTCGTAAGCTTAAAACCTGAACAGATCGAGAGCCAGATCCAAAACTAAATGCTACCTTCGTTTCCCTTCCCAGTCGGTTGGAATTAATAAGTATATTAGGAAGAAATAGACAAACCCTTTTTTCTGTGTGGCTGTTCCCGCAGCAACGTCAAACGGTTTCTCGAGGGAGGGAGTCGCGTAAGCGGTTGCACGTGTAAAAACTAAAAAGGGTTTGGGTATTCCTGTCAATTAGAGGAGGGTCAATTAAATTAATTAAACTACATTTTATAGTTAATTAAAATGGTTAATTATTGTTAAGATACACATATATGCTTTGCATGGGGATCGAAATGCAATATTATTTTATTAATAAAACTGGAAAGTAGGGTGCTTAAGTTCAAGTTCCCAAGAGAAAGAGAGGATGTAGTGTCGCCCCTGTCCCTGCAGATTCTCGGATTTGGGCCAAACAAACCTTAAACATTTCTTTAATTAATCAGGCTTTATGATCAGGTAATCCTTCGCTCGAAGATGATCGAATCAATTGAAAACCACGGTTGGCAGAGGTGACACCCACTAATAATTCTTCTTGTCTTTTTTTCTTTTTATTGAAGTGGAGATGGGAGTTGGGAGGAATGAATGAATGAATTCAAGAGAGTTTTTAGTCGGTGAGATCATTGGATTATATTATGAAACTTTTCTTAATCGAGTACAACATCTCAATTACCTCTATTATATTTTATTTATTTATTTATTTTTATCTAAAAGAAAAAATATAAAAAGGTCTTTTAAGTTTCAATTTCTATTATTTTCGTAGTTCAACTGCATAATTCTTTTATCACTAACTATAGCAGTAGTTAACTACTGATTGATAATCAGCCGATTCGCCAACATTTTGCTATATGTTAACTCACTCGTATTAAAACTTGTCTATCTTTTATATAAAAACCCATTAGGACCACAAATTTCGTGTTCTCTACTCACCGATTATCTTGATCCGCCAAACCAGATGTAGATCACATTTGATCTACCAGACAAATGCGGACCTCCCTTGATTTGCAATACATCTTGTATCCATGGGCTTCTCGGTACAATGATTTTTCCTAACGTAGAACTATCTTTGATCTGCTTTCTAGAGGCGTACCTCTGTTGATCCGCCAAACAAACACATATCTCAAATCCCGAGGTCACTGAATGATGGTTCCACCAACTGACGTCCACCGTCCCAAACCGAACCAGGCTCTGATACCACTTGTCAAAATCGGGCCGCTTAATTAGTACGATATTGCCTGCTTTGGGCCAAGCTAGCACGGTTGTACTCTTGGGTTTCCTCCCCAAAAGGCCTCATACTAATTGGGCTAAGTGGACAGTAATATACAATGTTACATTTCCTTGTATTTCCAATGTGGTACTTGGATTGTCGCATAATAATCCTTCCCTCAAGAAAAGGACCATGAACTTTGTGTTCTCTCCTCAGAGATTATCTTGATCCGCCAAACCAGATGTCAATCACCTTTGATCTACTAGACACACACTGACCTCCCTTAATCCGCCAAACAACTTGTATCGATGGGCTTCTCGGTACAAGGATTTTTTCAAACGCAGAATTCACTTTGATCTGCTTCCTAGATGCGAACCTTGGTTGATCCGCCAAAAAATGCAGATAGCATATCCCGAGGTCACTGAATGAGGGTTCCACTAAACTGACGTCCACCGCCCCAAAACCTAACCAAGCTCTGATACCAATTGTCAAAATCAGACCGCTCAATTAGTACGATATTGTCCGTGTTGGGCAAAACCCGCACGGTTTTACTCTTTTGGGTTTCCTCCGCAAAAGGCCTCGTACTAATTGGGCTAGGTGGACACTAATATAAAAGAGTCTCTTCCCTTGTATTTCCAATGTGGTACTTGGATTGTCGCATAATAATCTTCCCCTCAAGACAATGACCACTAGGGCTGGCTATTTGGTCCGGACTGTTTGGTTTTACCCGAAACCGGACCGTATAACCCGGACCGGGACTGGATTGGGACCGGATATCAAACAATCCAATCTCATATTCGGGATTAGATTTAAGGTAAAAAACCAGGATAAAGACCGGATAAGAGACCCCCAACACCTAAAATCAAGATCAAATTGGGACCGAACCGGATCAAGACCGGACTGTATCCAATCCAATCTTTGGTCCTTATATTCCCGAAAAGACCGGACTGGGACCGGATCAATTTGGTCCAATTTAACCAGACCGGACCGTATAGCCACCCCTAATGACCACAAACTTCGTGTACTCTCCTCAACGATTATCTTGATCCGCCAAACTAAATGTAAATCACCTTTGATCTACCAGACAGAAGTAGACCTCCCATGATGCGCCAAACAACTTGTATCAATGGGCTTCTCGGTACAAGGATTTTTCCAAACATAGAACTCTCTTTGATCTGCTTCCCAGACGCGAACCTCCGTTGATCCGCCAAATAAATGCAGATCTCAAATCCCAAGGTCACTAAATGAGGGTTCCACCAAACTGACGTCCACCAACCACTGACGTCGACCACCCCGAATCGAATGAGGCTCTGATACCACTTGTCATAACCCGGGAGCTCAAATAGTACTATATTGTCCGCTTTGGGCCAAATCCGTATGGATTTACTCTTGGATATCCACCACAAAAGGTCTCATACTAATTGGGCTAGATGGACACTAATGTAAAATGATACCTTCCTTTGTGTTACCAAAGTGGTATTGGAATGGTCTCATAACAATATCGTTGACATTCAAATATTTTCAATAAAACATCGGAATACTACTCCCCCGCAAACGAGATCTCAATAGGATACGTTTTCGACACATAATTGTTGTCATTCCAGGGCACATGGGTTTTTATTTTTAGAAGAAGTTAAAATAAATATCTTAATTGCATTATAAATTAAATACCCGTTTCATAAATTTTTTAAAAAGTAATGTCATTTTTATATATGTTAGAAGTGCTTATTATTTGTTACCCTATAATATAAAATATAAGAGACCTTCTACGATGACTTGGGTATAATTTCAAGTTAGATAACTTGCGTAGATCTAGACCGTTAAAATTAATTAAACACATCTTAAGATGTTGATTAAGAAAAAAATTAAGAAAAGTAATAACGGAACACCTTTATTTCTTTCTTTTTTCCACCTTAACGGCTCCTGCTTGATTTTATACATTGCAAGTATTTTAAATTCTTTTTCATTTTAACTTTTCATAATTTTGATTGGTATATTACAAAAAATGTTACGTAAGCCTTCCGTAATAACAACTATTTCTTATGTAACAGTTAAATCGGAAGCGTTAGGTAAGGCTTCCGTAGTGACTTAGCTCTTTATGTAACACGCCATTAATACTCATTACGTAAAGAGACCTTCTATTATGTAAGGCTTCTGTAATGACATTTTACAATTGTTACGTAAAATAAATATTCATTATTCATTAAAACCAATCTCGATAATTACTTTTTACGTAAAATTTAAATCGGAAGCGTTACTTAAGGCTTCCGTAATGACTTAGCACTTTACGTAACGCGAGGTTACTACTCATTAAGTAAAAAGACCTTCCATTACGTAAAGGTTACGGAACAAAAGTTATTTCTTACGTAACAGTTAAATCAGTAGCGTTACGTAAGGCTTCCGTAATAACTTAGCATTTTACGTAACGCGAGGTTAATATATACTCATTGCGTAAAGAAAACTTCTATTACGTAAGGCTTCCGTAATGATCTCTTACAATTGTTACGTAAGATTACCATATGTTACGTAACAATTACGCAATGCCTATTGTATTTTACGTAATGCGACATGTGAAACCTGTTATAACATGTAAAAAAAAATCAAATTACCTTACTTTAAGTTAACGTAGGGCATCCCTATAAATATATTATAACATTTATATGTGATAGAATCACAAAAACTTATAACATTCTATATAGCTAACATTGTCTTGGATTGGATCTATATATAAAAAATATCTGGGTTAACTAGCTAGGGTTATAAGTTTATGGGAAGAACATCAGGGATCATCCAATAGCTAGCCAGCTAGCTTTATCCAAATCCAAACGTAAATAATTGCATGTGTTTCTTTATTATGGTCGACAGGGTGATGAAAATTGAGAGATATATGTGCATGATAATGATAATATCTATGTCTATACAAATATGATATGAAAGTTTCGAAAACAACATTCGGAATCACAATGAATGAATGAATGCTGTGTCTTTGTCCATCCAAGATTTTCAGTGCCCTGAATTCATGAATGAATGAATCTGATACACATACAAACCTAAACAGAACCAATAAAGAGTGTTTGGCTCTGGCCGATGAAACGACTCGATGAAATTGTTATTTTATTTTGAATGGTGGGAAATCTATATGAAAAAATTAACGCTAAATTATTATAATTGTAGTTATTTGTTCAAGCATATATATAATTATAAGAAAGTCAATATGCATAACTTGAGAAGTACTATGTATAAGTGATATTTTCTGCAATATACGATTATCATGATTTTGCTCGCATCATAAGTCTCTCTTTTCACAATAGTAATTTTATCATTGACAATTCAAATACGTTTTTTTGTTTTTTGTTATATAGAGAATTAGGTAGGTGGTTTTTTGCATGTGCAAGCAAATTTAGGCATTTAAATCTGTTGATAGCAGCATGATGATTTCATTTAAGAGGACCACGTTTGCATTTAGTGACCAGCAGTAGTCGTTGCTTGCATCTGCATGTGTGTAGCGCGTTTGTAGCTGATCTCCCATTTCATCCTGTCTTTGTCTTACCACATTTTTATGTTACTGTCCCTCCCGCCTCTCAACATTACCACATTCATTGTAATCATGTGCTTTCCATTTCCCTCGTCCTAAGAAAACTCCAAACTAATTAAAAACCCATTATTGTTTTTCGAATTTCTCTTCGCAAAGTATAATTTCATGTATTAAACTTAGAAAAACTTAGCGCAATCTATTGTCCTATGTAAAATAGTTAAGGGTTATCCATATCTATACACACGAATCGGATACCAAATCAAGAATTTTTACATACTCTATCGAATTTCTGACATCAACAGTGATCTATAGGTAATAATTTCTTTTTATGACTCCAACCGACATGTATAATGACAACATAAGTGAAAAAGTACGACACTAGAATGAAAAAATTAGTTGAAAACAACACAATTTCATGAAAAATATTATATATGCATAATATATATAAAATATGTTGAGAAAAATAATGATCATTTTTAAAAAAAATATATACACATGTATATAATTGAGCGCGGGTTGGATAGTAAGAAAATCATATTCATGCATTACCCTCAATATTCAAATTCGACTTTTACCCATACTCACTAAAAATTCTTCATATCTTTGAATTTACCCTATCCGACTATGTCATATTTGGGAGGGTGCACACAATTTTGAAAGCTTTGCCATCACTAACTACCTAGATAAGGTTTTCTCTTTTTTCTAATACTATCCAAGGCGGACAATAATTTGATTCATGATGAGTGAACTGGACTCGATTGACATTTGGATCAAGTATAATTTGGCTTAGTTTCAGTTGAAAATTAAAATAAAAGAATATGATTAGCATTAAACAACTATTTGATATATATTGAACTACATCATATAATTAGCATTAATCACGATTGAACTCCATCGCGTATTGACAAATTTTGATCAAATCAGATCAATTGTGTTTCTCAAAGTTTTTTTTTTCTTTTCTTTCACCATCGCGTGCAAAGTAGGGGTGGCTATACGGTCCGGTCCAGTTAAATTGGCCCAAATTGATCCGGTCCAGTCCGGTTTTTTTGAAAATATAAGGACCGAAGATTGGATTGGATACAGTCCGGTCTTGATCCGGTCCGGTCTTGACCCGGTCCGGTCCCAATTCGGTCTTGATTTTATATTGAGATTGTGGGAATTTGAGTGGCCTAAGGCCTAAAAGGGTGAGGAGTTGGTTAAGTTTTGTACTAAGTGCAAAAGTTTGTGACCGTTTATGCAAATTACCCTTAAGTTTTGGGTGTTGAGCTCTCTTATCCGGTATTTATCCGGTTTTTTACCTCAAATCTAAGCCCAAAGATTGGATTGGATTATTTACTATCCGGTCCTGGTCCGGTCTCGGTCCAGGTTATACGGTCCGATTTCCGGTTTTTCATCCGGTCCCGGTCCAAATAGCCAGCCCTAGTGCAAACAAGGCCAGTTGGGTTTGGGTTATTTTTTTGGGGTTTTATTTATGTTGAACTGGAGGTTAGGGTTTCAATCAATAGGTTTTGGGAAGAGAGAAATAAGGTTATATATAGGGAGAGGCCAAAATCGTTGCAGCAAAGAAGTGAAAAATGATTAGAAAGGAGAAGGTATTAAAGAGTGGGGCTGTTTTGGGGTATGGCGTATGGGTTGATGGGGAAGATCGAGGACACGCACGTGTGCAAGGACTCACTTCACTTCACTTCACTTCACTTCACTTCTTACCAAGGGAGGCAGAGGCAGAAGGAGAAGCAGTAGGTCAAATTCACTTCAGTTTCCTGTAAACGAAACACAACTGAACAGACTACTTTGGGTCAGTGACGGATACATGGATTTTAGTGGTGCCCCAGGATAACTCTAAAATTTGGAAAAACGATTACCCAATTCCCGATAGTAGTTTCAGATGGATAAAAAAATTATAGTTGATAATCTGGGATACCCTTAAAGGATCAGGCAGGGTCAAGAAGAGAACAGGGACGGGACGGGTCGATTATGCAAGCTGACCCTTTAGGGGCGCGATAGACAGGGTCAGGGATGGGACAGGCAAATTTTCAGCCCTACTCACAGCATCGACACTTGTGAATTACGGTGTTGAGTGAGTTACAAACCCTGCTCTGATTGGAACTCTTGTTTCATACTTAATGGAACAAAAAACATGGTATTCAATTATGAGAAAAAATATAAAGTAACTAAACATATTTTGATTTCATATTTCAATATCAGAACTCACAAAATTCTCAGCTAAACAAGTTTTCTTCATATTTTGTTTCGCAGAAAACGAGAGCTTCATTTCCAGTAGAATTTTTTTTCTTGCGACAACCGCTAAAAATGGAATGAAAAGTAAAGGGCATAAATTTGGGGGTAAATTACATAAATATTATTTTTTTTAATTTACCACAAATAAGGCGAATTAAAAAATATTGACACAGATATTGTGTCTTTTTTTAGGGTTAGAGGCGGGGCCGTCTAATTTAAGAGTCACAGGCGCTGGCGCCTGAGTCTGCTGCGCCCCCGCCTCCACACTCCTTTTCATTTTTAAACCTAGCAGCCGGCCCCTCCTCTTATCTTCTTCATTTTCTTCCTCCCCCAACACCACAGACCCCCCCCCCCCCCAACGGCTGCCTCACCCAAACCAGACAACGTCGCTGTCGCCCGCAGACACAGCGCCACCGCCACAGACCCAAGCGTCGCCGCCCCAGACGCAGGCGCTTAGGCCGCAGACAGAAGCGTCGCCGCTGCAGACAGAGGCTCCACCGCCTGAGTCGACGGAGATGTCGTCCGACGAAGACGAAGCAGTCGCCAGCAGAGGTAAGGGGACAGGCCGGCGAGGTCGTGGAGCTAGCCGCCGTTTTCAGGGTGAGAGTCTCGCCGACGGCGAGTTTTTCTTTTTTTTTTGCATTTTTTTGAAATTAATGTTTTTGTTGCTTTTTGCAGTTCCTAGGCTTATAGACCCTTATTCGATGAGAGTACCGCCTGCGACAATTGATCCAGATCCGGTCGATCCTGTACTTCTTTGGGAACATGGCCAACATCATATCGACTCAGATTGGGTAAACGAGGTAAGTATTTGATAATTATTCATGTAAAGTTAATTAGCTAGTTAGATTAGATTATTTTAGTTGGTGAACTGAACTGTACGTAAAATAATTAGAATAGAATTACGTATCAAATTGAAATTAGCTAGATTAGAATTTACTAGGCAAAATTAGAATTATTATGAATGAAATTGAATTAATATAAGTTTTGTGCACTATAGGTTGGTGGTCTATCTTATCATGTTCGAGGTACGACCATGTTAGTCACGTACCATGAGCGTTATCAGCCTTATCTCGGAGCGGCTGGCTTGTCTAGTGTTTTGCCCCTGGTCCCTATGAACTCTGATGCGAGTTTGATTACTGCGCTCGTAGAGCGGTGGCCACCTAAGACGTCGACCTTCCATTTACCGTTTGGTGAGGTCAGGATCACGTTAGAGGATGTTGTGACACTGTCCGGTCTGGCGATCGACGGTGATGCCGTCGTAGTTGACATACCGGATGAGGATTGGCCGACGATCTGTTTGAGACTGTTAGAACGAATTCCAGATGATTTTTCTGTACCTTGTAGAATTCTCCTTCAAAACTAGCAACAACATGCATTAGAATCATGCCATATGAATCAACATATGATAATTCGTCGTCCTCCTCATTACCCTGCAAGTAAATATATGGAGGATAATTAGGCTGTCTCCTTCGCCATCTTCCTCCTCCTCCTCATCCTCTCCGTCAATATCGTCATGATCGGATGGCATGCTCCATGTATCTTCTTCCTCTCCAATCTCCATCCTGATTCTCACTGACCTCAGCATGTATCTCAGCACCTAAACAATAAGGGTTTTGTGCCATAAAATCGAAAAGCACATTCAAACTATCATCATCCACAATAGGCATCGAATAATGAAATAAAACACCATTCTGCCATTCTGGAAGACGGTAAGTGAAACCTGTGATAACATCACTATCTTGTATTGCTTCGTCTCTACGCCGTATTTTTGAATTAGATTCTCACAAAGTTTGTGATATGTAACCCTGGATGGAACCGTCAACTGAAAACTACTACCACCAACGAATTTGACGCCCAAATTATCCTCTACTTTCTCCGATTTCCACTGAACGACTAGTTCAAATCTTCTAAAATCACTACAAAAAAACAAACTCACTAATTAACTAAAGAAAATCATAATAGCATTTGAATAATATAATTAAAAAAATAAATGTGTCTCTTGCCTATTAGCCATTTTTGCAGCAGCAACCAAAGCTTCTCCTCCTCAAATTTAGTTGATTTTTTTTTTGTGAACAACTGAAACGAAATTCGCTGGTTTATAGGGGGTAGCCAGCAATACGCCAGCGGCCCAGCCATAGTCCTGGGCGCCATCGCCCGGTACAATTTCCCACAACACGCCTCAGTCTCAGGCTGTACTGCCTCAGTCTTTGGCGCCGCCGCTGTAAACTTTAATTAAATGATCCAAAAAACGGAAACGGCGTCGGCGCCTGAGTCTCAGGTAGTCTCGCTAGTTTTGCTCTCCAAAACACAATATATGTGTCAATACTTTTTAATCCGCCTTATTTGTGGTAAATTAAAAAAAAACAAAATATTTATGTAATTACCCCTAAATTTTGCTATTTCTATTCATTTGGATGTAGTTTCTTCATTCTAAACACTAAAGATTCCTTGGGAAATTTTTGACCAAAATATTACACAGCAATTTTTCTAGGATATTAAAACAGAAGCAAGGCATATAGGGTACACTATAAAAGAATTCATGGAGTAGAGGAGTAGATAAATGTTGTGTTAAATGATTATCCTTTAGGACACCTTAAACAAGAAGACAAAGCATATGCTTCCTCAATAAAACAGTAATATATATAAACCAAGATGACACATGCCTAGGGATGGCAATTTCGAACTTACCCGTTTTAACTGACCTGTTGGTCAGTTTTGGGGCGAGCGGGCATGGATATTCTCATCGACATGCCCTGACCCGCCCCTTTCTCGACCCGTTCTTGCCTAAATTACTTGTACTATTAGTCAAATTACTTAAGATTTTCCTTTTATTGCATTATATTTTAGCTATAATAAAGTTGTAAATTAGTGAAAACCTCAATTTCTCCCATAATTTAACTACATTTATCATAATATTATTTGTCTTATAATAAAAATAGCGAATATTTCTAATATTTTTCATATATATTGCATACCCATTCGGTCGACCTGCTCCGACCCGCGACTCGTAATGAATTACCTGACTTGGACCCGACCCGCGACTCGTAGTTAGAACAAATGGCTCATAAGTTCTAAGCCTTCGCGTTGTGTTTATGGTGATAGTGTCGTGTCCATCCTTCTTGTAACCAACGCATTCGCGAGCGGTGTCATACCACTCACACTGAAATAGTACAACTCGAAGCTCTTCAGTATAACGAAGCTCGATGATCTCGGTAAGAACACCATAGTAGGGAATTCCACCATCGTTCCCCCCTCTCACCATCACACCACTGTTCTGACATCTTTTGGTTAACTCGGGAGTTCGAGTGTGAAATCTGAATCCATTGATATAATAGCCTATGTAGTGCAGGACTCGTTTGTCTGGCTCTCGAGCTAAGGTTCTTATCATTGTGCATTCGTGTAATCTACAATAATTGCAAGGATAAAAATAAAAATAGCTTTCAATAATTTTTTAATATCAAAATTATTAATTATATTTGGCATATTCGTACCTCTAATAAGAACCACTTAGCAAATTCTTGCTTATGCACTGCTTCAACCATACGAACACCTCGAGTACTTAGTTGTTCTTTATGAGTTCTGTAATTGCATAATATATGTTATTAATTAAAATAAATTATATTCTAGCATACAATAAATAAAAAAATTGGTATGTATATGTAACTTTTAACCTCATCATAGTTTTGTAGTACATAAGAAGTTGACGCCTTCCACAAATCAGAATTGAAGTCTCTCATGTTGTCCTTTACATGAATGGCACGACCGACACCCGGAACAACTGATAATTCATGAGGTTGCAAAGACGATGATCAGGTCCTACACTTGAAAGATCATACTAAACCCTCTCCTCAATCCCTTCCTCCGCCACTGCTTGAAACGTAGTTGGAATTCCCAAATATATCACACCATGTATGTGATTTCCGATCACAGTTATTCTTAATTAGGGAAGACACTTAAGTTTATTTTTAAAAACTAAGAAGGAAATGAAATCAATCGGCAATTAAAAAGAAATACTTACCTAAATCCAAATCACCATGGACAATACGGTAAAAGAATGATATAGTAATTAAAAACTAACAAAAGGCAATTAAAGGTAAAGTAATTACAGATAATTAAAAGAATAATAAAATCAATTTAAGACTCTGCACAACCTAATTTTGCAGTGAAGACCAAGAATTTAAAGCAATAACAACTAGTAAAGGAAAAAGAAGATTGATATGATCCTAATTCGAGAATCCTCTCAAATCAAACCAAAACACCATAGTTGTACACGTCGAACTTTTTTGGGTTTTTTCGTCTTTCTTCAATAACACAAAAATAAAGATACTTGCGGAATAGATCAAACAAATCCGAACTCGTGAGAAGGGCCAGAAGGTATATGAAACCTTCCAAACAATCTCGAACTCGTGGATAGGGCCAACCGATATGTCGAACTCGCCACAACTAGATGTGATCTTCTAGTTGATAAGAGAAACTCAAACCTCCTGAATCCTCAAAGGAGTATTTAAGTGAAAACGTTCACAATGAACCCGAACACACTTTACTAGTATTTGATTGAATGAAAAATACAATAGTTTAGCCTCCTTATATAGGCAACGAATTTACATAAAAAACTACTAAGGATAAACAAATCCTACTTGAAAAAGGAAAACAAAAACCTTAACAAACAAGTAAACAAAGTCCTACAAAGAAAATGAAACAAATTGGGCTTTTTCAACCCTTAATTCTAGCCTTAAAATCCTCTCTCACATGGCTTGTGTTCACACCTTAAATTCCTTTTACACTTGTATTCCTTTCACGACTTCTGTTCACACCATGGGGGAATTCCTTCCATTTGGGTCGAATCTTCACTACTTTCTCCAAGCTCCTCTTCTCGTGATTTGGATCCACGAATTGATGCAATGTGATGGGCTTTCCTCGATGCAATTCCATATTCATCAAGAATGATCCCATTTTATCCTTGTATTTTATCCTTGTATCGTTGTAGGATGACATCTCCAATAAGAAAATCTACTCCAATAGGTGTTGACTCGTCTCCTTCCTTGATGTGATTTTGGTGATAAGCAAACCTTAGATCAATCTTCGAAAACATGGTAGAACCATGTAATTCATCAAGCATGTCATCTATCGAGGAATATGATGACGATACTTAACAGTTATTTGGTTGACTTCTCGGCAATCAACACAAATCCTCCATGTATGGTCCTTCTTTGGCACGAGTATGACAGGAATCGCACAAGGACTCGTGCTTTCACGAACATGTCCTTTCTCCATAAGCTCATCGATTTGCCTTTGCAACTCATTTGTCTCTTCTGGATTTGTCCTATAGGTTTCCTTGTTAGGGATGGTAGCCCCGGGAACGAAGTCAATTTGATGCTCTATCTTGCGGATTGGAGGTAATCCCTTTGGTGCTTCTTCGGGAAAGACATCTTCAAACTCTTCTAGTACCACTCATGCCCTAGGTGGCAATTCTTGAATCAAATCTTGGTTGAGTAGCAATCCCTTGTAGAGAACGATAATCATAGGTACTCGATCATAGAGGGCTTGCTTCATATCCCCTTGTTGAGCTAGCATCAATGTCTTGGACTCCAAGCTACTCGATCCCTTCTTTGCACCCTTTGCCGATTGAGCCTTCTTCTCCTCTTCTCGCATTTGTTGCATTTGCATTTGATCTTCATAAACTTATCTAGGAGATAGGGGTTTCAATACTATCTTCTTACCTTATTGCATTTGCATTTGATCCTAACTTCTTCACAAAACTCGCACTCACTACATTGGTGCAGCTCCCTCCATCAATTACAACCGATAGAGTCTTCCCATTTACCACACAACTCGGATGAAAGAGGTTTTCTCTTTGCTCAAGTTCCTCCTTTGGTTGGATGATCAATACTCTTCGAGCTACACAAAATTTTCCCGGCGGTATCTCCATCTCGATAGCCTCATCGACTTCCAAACCGGATGAGTCTTTCGCCATGATTGCTTCCTCTTCAGATTCATACACATACTCGCCATTATCTAGAAGAATCAATGTTCTCTTGTTTGGGCATTGGTTCGCCATATGCCCTCGTCCATGGCACTTGAAACACTGAATTCCTCTAGAAGATGAACCTTGTTTAGTACTAGGGTTTGGAGCCTCCACCTTTGGTCCGAGTTTTGGTGCTTCTCTCGTAGGAACACTCGGCCTAGGGTTTGTTGTTGGTGCTGTCGTAGGTCTTGTAGTACTCGTACAAGGCATAAATCTCCTACTCTTTTGTTGCCTCTCCACCTTGCTGCACCTAGCCACCAAGTCTTCTACCTTTACAAATTGTGAAATTTCCACGACATTCCGGATCTCTCGGTTAAGATCATGTAGAAATCGACCTATGGTAGCTTTCCTATCTTCACGAACATCAGCTCGAATCATTAACGAATCCATCTCTCGATAGTAATCCTCGACACTCTTGTTGCCTTGTCGAAGAAGAAGTAATGTTTGGTGCATCTCTCGTCGATGATACGCTTGTACGAATCGATCTCTCATAATTGCCTTCAACTCATCCCACGTCTCAATAGGCCAGCGTCTATCTCTCCTCCTCTTCGTGCTCAATTGATCCCACCATGCTAGGGCATAATCCGTGAATTCAATAGTAGTGATCGCCACTTTCCTCTTCTCTAAATAATTTTGATTGTAAAAAATCAGCTCCATCTTGCATTCCCAATCTAGATAGGATTCTGGATCAATTGTTTCTTTAAACGAAGGCACCATTATCTTTAATCCTCGTAGATCATCATCATCATCTCGGTAGCCGCCCCCATCATACTCGTACTCCTATATCCTTCCTCGTCATAGAAAGGATAGTCCCTTCTTGCACCCCCAAAATCCTCACAGGAAAAGAAGGTGCTCGTACATGGGGCGTGGAGCAGCTCACACCATCCTTCTAACTTCACATCGTTCCCTAGGGTTAGGGTTTACATTGACTCCTTGTTGGGTTTGCTCGTGGTCTCGTGGTTGGGGCTGAACTTGGTCACGCCTTTGCAAAGCTTCGATTTGTGCTTTTGCCGCTGCTTGCTCTTGAAGAACCGTTGCCAATTGTCCGGTGAGTTGCTGAAGTTGCGCCGCCATGTCTTGTGCTGGATCCACCATGGTTTGTTGACGAATGAGAAACCCTCGAGTAGTTTCCTTCAAGATACCTCCCTACATCACAAGAAACCGCCAAAGAATGCCCAAGATTTTCTTTCTTGACGTTCAAGATTCCTAAGAATGCTTCACGAACCAACTAGATATCCAAGAACCTTTGTCTTCTCTGCTGCGTTTGAACCGGGCTCTTGATACCACTTGATATGATCCTAATTCGAGAATCCTCCCAAATCAGACCAAAACACCAGAGTCGCACACGTCGAACTTTTTTGGGCTTTTCTTCTTTCTTCAATAACACGAAGATAAAAATACTTGTGGAATCGATCAAACAAATCCAACCTCGTGAGAAGGGCCAGAAGGTATATGAAACCTTCCAAACAATCTCAAACTTGTGGATAGGGCCAACCGATATGTCGAACTCGCCACAACTAGATGTAATCTTCTAGTTGGTAAGAGAAACCCAAACCTCCCGAATCCTCAAAGGAGTATTTAAGCGAAAACGTTCACAATGAACTCGAACACACTTTACTAGTATTTGATTGAATGAAAACTTAAATGAAAAATGCAATAGTTAAACCTCCTTATATAGGCAATGAGTTTACATCCAAAACTACTAAGGATAAACAAATCCTACTTGATAAAGGCAAACAAAAACCTTAACAAACTAGTAAACACAGTCCTACAAAGAAAATGAAACAAATTTGACTTTTTCAACCCTTAATTCTAGCTTTAAAATCATCTCTCACGTGTCTTGTGTTCACACTTGATATTCCTTTCACACTTGTATTCTTCTCACACCTTCTGTTCACACCTTGTGTTCACACCATGGGGGAATTACTTTCTTTTGGGCCGAATCTTCACTCCTTTCTCCCAGCCCATCTTCCCGTGATTTGGATCCACGAATTGAAGCAATATGATGGGCTTTCATCAATGCAATTCCATATCCATCAAGAATGATCCCATTTGATCCTTGTATCGTTGTATTCATGCCTTCATCTTTGGACCACGATAATTATGTGCTGCCAATCGATTTTACATCAACCAACTCGTAGGCCTTGCTTGCATAACCATTTTCACCCATCTTGAATGCTCCCAAGATCTCTTTGAACATCTTAATTCGTTTCTTGGCCCATGGTCCATGTGAATATCTAATTTGAGCTCGAATAACGTCATTTGGGGTGAGCGTGGTCGCATCAAAGATTACTGGGGAAAAGGCAATTTAACCCCATAACATATGTGGCTAATGACGATAAGCCTTTGCCATAAACCCTACTCTATTCTACCCTAAAAACTCTTACCCTTCTATCTTCTATTGTGGTTTATTCTGACATTTATTTTCGTTCTTATCTGTATTTGTTTGTATCTTTGACGTTTCTGGTCGTAGAGGATGTAGAAGAGCGACGGCGGCCTCCACCTCATCGGCGGCCAAGGAAGAATGACTATGGTGTTAGTGATTGTTGGTACAAGTTATGTAATAAGGAACTTTCTCATTTTACTGTTGTTTGATTTGTACATGAAATGTAATAAGTATTTAGGTTATTATGTAATAGCAATGTATTTATAGTTTTATTTGTTGATATACTTATAATTGTAATATATTTAGTGATTGTTTCAAATTGATTTGAAACATCTGGTTTCACAGTAATTATGACAAGGAATAAATTTTTTTGATTTAGCACTTCTAATGAGGCATCACTGTTTTGGTTGTACGATAAATTATTTCCGTCAATAAATCTACTTTCTCTAGCGACACGTTGGAAAGCTTATTTTTACGGTAAACAATTGTCCTCAGTAAATATAATTTCTACGACGACACGATGGAAAAGCTTTTTTGACAATAAACAATTTTATGTCGTCGATAATATTTTTGTTCCGACGACTCGTTAGTAATATTTTATTAACGACGGGACAATTTACGACGACGTCCGATGACAGTATGTCGACGAAAAAGGTCATTTTCGACGCAAATTTATTTATTTCGACAAACCTAATTAGGACTTGTTCTATAATGCCTACTAATTCACACCGCGAAGTAATTCATAGGATGCTAAGGTATATTCTAAAAGGATTTACTAGTTAGAGTTTATTCTATTGTACATAGTGATTCTAAAAGGATTTACAAGTTAGAGTTTATTCTATTCCACATAGTGATTCTAAAAGGATTTACTAGTTTACTTCCACTCTTGGGATATAGTGATTCGGATTAGGTAATATATATGTACTCTTGGAAATCTATCACTGTGCATTGCACATTTCTTGATCAAGGTATTGCTAGTTGGAAAACAAAAACAAAGAACAATTCCTTTTTCATCTTCATTATGCAAAATATCAAGCTTTTCTCAACTTAGTTGTTTGGAGAATGAGATTTAGATTTGGGTTTCAAAGAATTTTTAATGTATTTAGTAATAGAGATTATTACTTTTCATTAAATGTGTCTCTTAGGGTTAGAAATTTCTAATTCGTTAAGATCTTGGATTTATATTCTGATTCTCCAATTGAATCCTTAATCATGTGCTTTAATTGTCGTAAAGCTTATTCTATATTATTTATTTGTTGTTTTCAATTATTAGCATTGAGATGTCTTGAATCTGTTTATTTGATCTATGATTTCTTGTATGAGACTAACTAGCGTGTGTATATATATATACTGCTAATTAGCGGATTACCCTAAGCCCTAAACCTCCAATTTTGAGTTCTATCGCTAAATCCCAAATTGTAAACCCTAACCCTAAATCTCTAAACTATAAATCCTTCAAATTAAAATAAATCTTTAATGGTTTTTTTGCAATTTTATGTGCGTTATTGTTCATCACATCATAAGTGATGATTGACATCATTTTGACATAAAACGCAGGTTTAAAATGACAGTTATGAGGCGAGTGCACTGAATGCACCCAAAAAATTGAATGCACCGAATATGCCACTATCATTAAATATTTATGTAACGTACTTTTTTCCTTTATCAATTTCTCTCCCTATTTTAACAAGTTAGTAATTCTTTTATGAATTAGTTAATACAAAGAGTAGAGATTGTTCTGAAAGATCTCACTAATGTCAACAGGTTTTAAACCTTGCTTCAAACAATTACTATTATTATCAATACCATTGATGGAATTCATCTGCCCAACGGATAATGCGCACATTTATTATAGTATTGATTTTATTTATTGTAATTATTAATTTATATTAACAATATATAGAAATGTAGTTAATTTTTTGGAATTATAGGTGTGATTATATTCTATTATTACAAAAATCATTTAAAATTTCAAAATAACAAAAGAAAAATATCACATGTGTGGAGGTTGTTATTGGTTAGTAGTTAACCGTCAAACCAATCGCTAACCGAACCTATAACAAGTGTTACCCGATAAGCATTATCGGTTCTGTTTTTGGCATGCATTTTTTTCGTAGTGGTTAACCACTGACCGCCAAATCAGTTAATGCTTAACCGAAACCAAAGCGATCAGCACCCTGTTAGTTAGTGTATCATGTAAATATTTATGTTGTTTACTTTTCTTTCTTTATCGACTTCTATCTCTAATATTATAACAAGTTAGTAATTCTTTTGTGAGTTAATAGAAAGGGTAGTGATTGTTCTGAAAAAATCTCACTAATGTCAACAGGTTTGAAAGCTTGCAATTAACCACGGCCGCATTGGACATCGCAACTCTCTCATTTCCACACTCAGCCGGTCAGTCCTCCACAAATAACCAGATAAAAAAGATTAAGCAGCGACATAAATGTTTCAGGATTCGGAAGAAGCAAAACCAGAGATAACCATCGAATGTGTTTCCACATTTCAAAGATCTCTCTACTAATTCTTAACGAAACTCATAAATACAGAGAAGAGAGATGGGCCTCGAGTCAATACGAGAGAAAAGGGAAAAAATAGAACAGAAGAGAAAGAGGCCATGCTCATGCATCAATAATAAATGTAGAGATGAGAGAATAATTAGGAGAAGTGAATAATAAGTGAACCAATCAAAATTTTAAAGTGTTTACCTCCACCGCTTCCCAATCGGAAAATCTCAACGTGTAACAAAGGTCACATAGCTTGATTGGTGAATCCTCGTTGGACGCTCGTTCTAGACGTGTCAGGTCCTGAGATGGACTCTTTTTGAGGTCCTTTCGTGGTGACTCGGCGATGCTAATACGGATTTTAGTGGAGGGCACATATAGCTCAAGCAGGTAAACTCAGAAGTCTGGTCTCGCTCTACCATCGCTTAAATTGTGTGTGGATGTTCCTGGATTATAAAAAAAAAAAAAAATCTAAACGTGTTATTGGTCATATTGTAAGCAGCAATCGCCAGGCAGCCACCCTGATCTCATCTTGACTCTCAACATAGGTTTCAACTTTCAAGCCCATAACCCCAAAACCCCGCTTATTTATTCCAATGCAACTACTTTATTTTGGAACAACCGAAAAGGAGAAAAGTCAATTTAGATGGTCATGAGATGCTAATTGACAAGTTATTAAAAAAAGTAGTTTATGGAAGGCTGATTGGCCTAATCCGAAGAAAAAAAGTGTTTCATTCATACTCAAATTAAGTTGGTCAACATGCACATATGATCGAGAAAGATTCTCATTCAGTTTAATGCTTAAAGTAGTACAAAGAAATTAATATCACCAACTAATCCAAAAGCAAGGGAAATTTTAGTACATGTGAACTTTCGACCAATATTTCATTTAGGTTACTAAATGTGGCTGAATGTATGATTTTGACGTCAGTGTTGATCAAATCGAAGAATTTATTCGAATAACCAGAAGATCGCAATTTAACATAAATATTGAGATGAAAACATCTATCAAACCCTGGATTGCAAGCTTATGTTATAAGAGGAAACTTCCCGTCAACCAACACCTCATTAATAACCCATGCTTGGTAATGCTTAAGCTGTTTTATTTTTTCTTCATAAATATATTTCATTGACTCAGAGAATTACGTATCTTGTTTAGAATCATGGATTGCTAAAATTAATACGTTGTTAAGCATATAGTGAGAAGTAAATATGTTTACATTTTCTCGGATAAAGAGGTGGTTTGAAGACTTTGTATGCATACGAGAGTGAGTTCAATGGAGACTTTTGAGTAGCTGCCATAGAGTTTTTTTTTCTTTATTGGTCACATTGAAAGAAAAGAATGCCAAGATTAGTTGTTCTGTTCACCCTTTGTATTGAATAACAATCTTATCACTAGTTTCTATCTAATTGTAATTGTATGTCTAAGTAATACCTATATATGCATGTCACTCTAAGAGTTGTAAGTCGTTAACCAAACTGTACAGATTCAGAAATATGGGAAAAGATTCCAGCTTTATCAGTCAGCTTGCGTATACATTGACATCCTCATTCCTCATTGTTGTATTCGAAATATATAACAAAATAACCCAAAAAAATATCTTGGACGTCACGATCTATCTAAATACATATCGTTAGCCATACTTCCTCCTTCTCTCAAACCGCCATTAATACGCCCCGTGCAAGCAAAACCCCAAACACACATTAAAGCCCTCACTCTATCTCTCTCTGTCTACAGAAATCTGGAACAGAGAGAGAGAGAGAGAGAGAGAGACTCTTCCATTCTTTGTATATAAAAAAGGGAGAGACAAAGGGATCGGAAGCAGAACTACCCAAAGTTTCACAATATACTTCTATAACTCTCTCTCTCTCTCTCACACACTCAAAAAGTTTGGTCTGAGTAGTACAGAAAAGAGGGCAACCCCAATTCACTGCTACAGGACCATTTAAGAGGGAGGGGTCTGGCTTCTGATATATATATGTGAATGAAGAAGATTCCAGCAAACCCATGATGCCATCTATGAAAGCTTAGCCAGGCATATATGAATAATATGAGTGGAAGTCTTTTCTTTGTTTCTTTCTACAACTCTTTTGCCTCTTCTCCTTCATGGCGATTGTACTTGGGAGATGATGAGCAGTAGTGGAAAAGCGTTTCAGTTTTAATGTAAGTGATGAGATAGAAAGGTAAAAAGGGGTGGGATGGATGGATGGGACTCTCTCTTGTACTTGCTTCTCTTCCACCCCCATCCCCATATTTTCCTTTCTTGTTTATTATTGTTGCAGGGGATTCCTGTTGCTGGGTTTCTTCTATTTTATCAAATTTCGATTTTCTAAACTCCTTCTTTCTTTCCTTGTATTTTTATCTTTTATTATTATTATTAATATTAATTCCAATTCAATGAGAAATAGTTTAGAATTGAAATGAGAACACAATGGGTGGAGAGAAGGTGGGAGTGAGTACTGTGTAGGTGAAGAGAGGCTGCCTGCCTATAAGAATAAAGGGATGGTTATGTTATTATTTTGATGTGTCTGTGTCTGTCTGGCTAGAGAATTCAGCAATCACTAGCACTTCACTGAACTATATAGGTATGTATAGCCATAGCCATTGATAGAGAGAGAACAAAGCAAAACAAGCACCCAAACAAAAGGGTTTCCTACTTGCTATAATACCAACATCTTTCTTCTTGCTTTTGCTTCTGCTTCTGCTTCTGCTTCGATCTTCTTCTTCTCATTAGCTATAGCCTGAGTGTGCTAAGTGCTAAGTGCTAACTAGGCCTTTTCTGTTGCCCTACTTTTGGTTTGTTGGTTGGCACGATAGATCGAAAGCCAAAGTTTGAGAGAAATTAATTAAGATGGCATCCTCGAATCGACACTGGCCCAGCTTGTTCAAGTCCAAGCCCGTGGTCTGCAATCAACGGCAGCATGACGTCAGCAACCACCACCCTCGCCCTTCCTCCTCCTACAGCCCCCGTACGTCATTTTCCTTGCCACTTCCTTCCTCGCTCGCTCTTATCATCATATTAATTCAAACTAAGCTTATTAACTCCATCGATCTTCATGTTGTTATTCAAACTAACTGCAGTGGTCGGGGAGGAGCGCAGCCCGGAGCCGAAGCCGCGCTGGAACCCGAAGCCGGAGCAGATCAGGATCCTGGAGTCCATCTTCAACTCCGGCATGGTCAACCCTCCCCGCGACGAGATCCGCAAGATCCGCCTCCAGCTCCAGGAGTTCGGCCACGTCGGCGACGCCAACGTCTTCTACTGGTTCCAGAACCGCAAGTCCCGCACCAAGCACAAGCTCCGCAACCTCCACTCTCCCTCTCCCTCCGCCGCCACCTCCTCCTCTTCCAAACCACTCTCCACTGCCACCTCATCCTCCTCCTCTTCCTCCGACAACAACAACAACAAACCCTCCCCTCGCGGCTCCAAGCGCACCCTCTCCTCAAGGAACTCCTCAGCACCCCACCACGGCGTCGTTTCCCCGCAACCTCACCATTCCTACTTACCCGCGGCCCACCACCACCACGACTTCTTCCCTGGGCCGGAGCCCTTTTTCCCGCAGGGTAGCACTGGCGTGAACGTTGCGGCGCCGTTTGGGCAGGGGTTTTGCTTCTCGGAGCCGGCGGCGGTGAATGTGGGGCCGTGTACCAGTCTTCTGCTCAGCGACATTCTGAGTGTCGATCAAGCTCCTACGGCCTGCAGAAAGCTGGAGAATCACCACGGTGACGTGGCGGACGATGATGATTGCACCAAGAAGTTGCACCAGCTTTGCTACACGCTGGCGCCTACTGTTCCCAGCATCGGCCTCGGCCCGCCAGGTGGCAATCTCCATCTCCAATCCGACGGCCTTGGTGCTGCCACGTGCAATACCACCGCGTCTAATAATACTGCTGCTGTCCTTCCTTCTTCCCTAATTCTCAACCAATTTCCAGGTTAGTAATTTTAATTAAGTACGGCCGACATTAGGTTATATGTACGATGTAGAAGTAGATTAAACGAGGTTGGTGAATGGTGACTATATATGTTCTTCATACCAAATATATACTTTATTTTTTATTTTAAATAAAAATAAAAGTACAGATTTTTATTAGGCATGTATGAAATTTCAATAGATGGACAGGACTAGTGATGTAATGTATCGAGAGAGCTTTTCTGAAAGGAAGGAAGATGGGGGAGGGAGAACTGAAGAGAAGAGGGGTATGAACAGTGATAAACAGAAAAAGAATGGGCTACATTTGTCTTTTCCTCACTAACAAGCTTGTCTAGATGGACGTGTGCATGGCCATTTCTGTTTTCCCTTTGACAAAAAATATTTTGATTTGACCGTTTGACAATTTTGACACACGTCCTCCTTCCCCTCACATATGCAATCTCTTTATTGTATTTGATGATGATAAAACAAAATGGCTTGACGCAAATTATTTTTCATGTATGGTAGGTGGTGGTGGGGATAATGTGCAGCCGCCGGCGGGAGTCAGCGAGGGAGGGAGATCGCCGACGGCGACGGTGTTCATAAACGAGGTGGCGATTGAGGTTGGGGCGGGGCCGTTCAACGTGAGGGAGGCGTTCGGGGACGACGTGCTGTTGGTTCACTCTTCCGGCCAGCCGGTTCTGACCGACGAGTGGGGAATTACGCTTCACTCCCTCCACCACGGCGGTTTCTACTACTTGCTACCCTTCTCCACCGCCCACCACGTCAGTATTTCATTTCTTCTTCTTATATTTTTGTTTTCATTTTCCCCTTTCAGTTAATTAATTAATTAATGGAGACGCACAATCGCTGAATCACAGTTTTGTTGACAATAATGATGATGCCGTACAGCTTGACGCCTGTCCACACACATATTTACCATATTATAAATGCATGTGTGAACAGTCATATATATGGGATTCATGAATTTGTTCACTAATTAAGTTAAGTTTTTTTTCCCCTTTTTTCCTTAAATCGCAGATTTAAGACGATGATGATGAAAGACAGACAGACGAGGCGAGTGGCGCCTTGAAATACCCAGCGCCAGCCCGTACGTGTGGATCCTATCGTATCGTGTTCTGGTGGCGAATTAGGGTTTTTTTTTTTTTTTTTTTTGCTTAAATATATTAGCTAGATAGGGTTTTTCTGAGGCCACAACTGTAGCTAGGTTTGGATGTGGGAACAAAGCCGTGTTGGAAGCTTCTTCTTTTGTGGCCTTTTTTCTCTCTTTTGTCTCTGTTGCTGGCTTTATCGCTTATCAAGTATCAACTCTTTTTTTTGGCTTTGTTTGGTTGCGGCAATCTTGCTATATATCAAAGCCCAAGTATGCTATATTGTTTTTTTTTTTGAAAGATAAGTGTGTCTATGATCTCCACCCCGCTACGCTGTCGAAATTGTGGTTTCCGGCGAATTCACATGGTCTGACAAAACCGCGTACTGGATTCAATCAATCCAATTTGCCGGAGAGCACATTTGTGAGTGTGCGTAGGTTTGTGTAGTACGTACAATGTTTATCTTGCATAGTTTGAGGAACGATCATCAATTGTTTCAGTACCCGAGGAGTTCATATTGCATATTTAATATCGAATTCACGGGTTATTCATACAACCGATAGGGAAAGAAATGAAGGAATCCCCAATGCCTCCATGGACATAACTTTGGAAAGCCCTTCCCAGTGTAAAAGCTTGAAAGGGATATACTGAGAAATATTCATTGTTCCTTCCAATCACATTGAGGACAAATCCAAAATCGAGCCCTAGCAAGTTAGGGCGTAAGAAGAAAGTTTTTACAGTCACCAAATAGGTCATTCTATTACAAACACAACTAACAAATCTAACAAAAATCTAATAAAACCCATAAAACAATTACAAAGTACGTAACTGAATTCCTTCTGCATCGATATGAGCACCCTCCACCACCTTATTGAACACCACCTTGACATCACCTGCAAACACCACCAATTTGAACACCCCTAGTCAAGCACTATCAAATCGCACAAAATGGATGAATGTTGATGGAGAAATTCTACCTAATTCAGAAGGAGAGTGGAAGGAGACACAAAGTACATACATAATGCATGGAAAAAATTAAATGATGGAAAGATAGGAAGCTAGCTAGGGACATGCATATAGATTACATGTGGGTATTTTTGGTTGGTCCTCCCAAAAGGGTAAGGTGTTAATGTCGGAGGAGGAATAACTTGTGTTAAGTACTTTTGTAGCATGGAACCATGAAAGATGGAAATTACACGTACCATCCACAAAGACAGATGCCAATACTGTTTGTTTTCCGAGTTGTCAAATTGGAAGTAGAGTGGTTGGAGTGGTAGCTAGAGGGTGAAAAAAAAAAAAAAAGAATGGCAAGGAAGGAATCGGAGGTTGAGTGGTGCAGAATATTTACGTGCCCGCTGTTGTCAACAGTGCTTGCTGATATACATAATACTCTCACTCAGCCGCGGAGAGGCTTACCTGACCTCAACACTACAGTCAACACAAAAACCACACCATTTCGATTTGACCCATTGGAGATGGATTTATCATCATATTCATATCATGATGACCAGACCACCCCCAAAAATGCAGAGGCACGAACAGTGGACTGGTGTTGTCTGTCTCGTCTGTGCTTTGCATCAACACTACACTAGCTATCAAAAAGAGAGGGGTGTTGGGGGTGAAATATTTTTGTCATGATGAGAATATGGACCTTATAAGGACACACATTACTACATGTTCTGCTCCAAATATATGTTGACCCAGCTGCTGGTTTCTGTTCATCATCTTTGATTTGACCCCTTCTTTCTTCTCTCTCCTATCTCCAAGTTTTTATCCCCCTTGGCGAGAAGTGAAAGAAATATTGCATTACATGTATGTGTATTGTATTCCAACATGAGATTCAACCATTATTATGTAAGACCATCTATGTGAGTTTTATGTTGCAATTTAACAAAAGTGGACCTACTTTGTTGCTAACTTAGTTACATTGTATGTATCCTACGCACAATTCCACTTGCAATGTCGTATGGGTAATTGTTTTACTTGCTTTCATTTTTCTTGTGAGCATTTGGAATTCAAGGAATTTGTTTCACATGTATTGTCAATGAGATTATAAGTATTTATTTAGGGATCGTTTGGAGAAACGTTTCGTCGAATTTATAGATTTAGCAGAAATCTATGTTTTCAAATCCCTTCCTCTTTTATAGTTAACCTACCATATATTCTTACCAATAAATTTTAATTATCTTTAGAGCCACTCAGATTATTTTGGTTAAGAGTTAAAAAGTCATTTTCATATTAAAAAAATATGGAATTTTTATTTTTGGGTTAATAATACTAAAAATAACTTACTTTGCCGAATTTTCCATTTGTATAATTTAATTTTTTATATTTCATTTGTATATCAACTCGTCTCTTCAGTTAGATTTTCCGTTAGAAGTTAACAGAATACACAGTTAGAGATGACATGGCTGTTGACATGGAATTCTCTTACCTAAAAAAATAGAACCATCCCTAACCCCACTTCCCTCTAACCCCCGAGCCCCATCCTCTGTTTTTAAAAGATAAAGGTGGTGGTTAGACGAGGGAGGGGTAGCGACGAAGGCGACCGCATCATGGGAGGGCTTTCATTGTTTTGGATCATCAAACAAAGACAATCATCGCCAATGGAGCTGGAAGTGGAGATTTGAGAAAAGCAACGACGATTAATAAACGGATTAGAACAGGAGAAGACTAACAATGCTCGAAATGAAAGCTAATTGAACGCAAACTGACGACTCTATTCATTGAATGAAATCAACATTTATACACAGGACTCTCAACCGAAAGCCTTCAGGCTCGATTTTGACACTCAACTCTAACTGCAGAATCCCTGGAGATTAGCTCCATGACCAACAAACTAACTCTGCTAACGTTCCTCTGCAACGGCTAGTTTAGCCCGACTGACTGCTACTAACATAGAACAAACAACGATGACCAAAATGGAAAAATACCAAACGACGCAGTCTAAGGACACAACTTAAACAGACACAACAACTAAACTTGCAATGACACAGTTTTGATCTCCTTCTCCGGGACGGATTCGGATTCCTTCAACATTCCAGCATCTTCAACAGCCTCCCCTGAACTGAACCCTGTCATAGACAGCTTCAGTTTATCAACCTTCAGACCCTAACTCAGCTCCATCAACCAGTCCAAGCTTGCTGCGTAGCAATTGAAAGGTCTCCAGCTTCAATGGCTTAGTCATTATATCTGTTATTTGATCTGCAGTTCCACAATGTTCCAGTTCTATTGTTCCATTTCTAGCCAGCTCCCTCAGGAAATGGAAGCGAACATCGATATGTTTGCTTCTGCCATGCATAATTGGATTTTTAGACAATTTAATAGCAGAGCTATTATCACACATAACCTTAGTTGCACCTGCTGCACAGCCTGGCCATCCCATTTGTGTCACAACTCTCTTCAACCAAACACTTTGGGCTGCACAGAAAGATGCAGCCACGAACTCTGCTTCTGTTGTTGACAGTGTCACAACAGGTTGTTTCTTTGAGCTCCATGAGACTGCTCCTCCTGCAAGAAAGAAGATGTAACCACTGGTGCTTTTCCTCTCATCCAAATCTCCAGCATAGTCACTGTCTGTGTATCCCAGCAAACAGTCTCCTTCCTCCTGTCTCTTATACATCACTCCAAACTTCAGTGTTCCTTTTAGATACCTCAAGACCCTCTCTGCTGCCAGAACATGTTGCCTTGTAGGCTTGTCCATGTACCTGCTCAATAAGCACACTACATACATGATGTCAGGTCTGGTAGCTGTTGCATACAACAGACTCCCAATGAGCTGTTTGTACTCAGTTGCATCACCTTGAATGCCATCTCCAGCCTTCGAGAGTTTGGTTCCTGGCGCTATAAGATTAAGAACATGGTTGCAGTCTGCCAGGTGAAACTTTTCTAACAGTTCTCGAACATACTTAGATTGAGAAATGAAGATACCAGTAGATGATTGAATTACCTCCGCTCCTAGGAAAAACTTCATTCTTCCTAGGTCTGTCATCTCGAACTCAGCCTCCATTGATTCCTTAAACTCCTTTAGCATCTCAGGACTGGTACTTGCATAGATCAGATCATCCACATACACACTGACTAGAAACACATCTCCTTTCTTCCTTTTCACGAACAGTGTGTGCTCAAATTCACACTTTTCAAACCCATTTGTCACAAAATGAGACTCTATTCTGCTGTACCATGCCCTGGGAGCCTGCTTCAGGCCATACAAGGCCTTTTGTAGTTTGTAAACCTTGTTTTCTACACCAGGAATTTCAAATCCTTGTGGCTGTTGAATGTAAACTTCCTCTGTAAGTTCTTCCTGCAGAAATGCACTCTTGATGTCTAACTGATACACAGTTAAACCATGTTGTGCTGCAAGTGCCAGGAAAGTCCTTATAGTGTCCCACCTAGCCACAGGTGCAAACACTTCACTGTAATCAATTCCATGCCTCTGAGCATATCCTTTTGCCACCAATCTTGCCTTGAATTTATCAATTGATCCATCCTCTCTTAGCTTTGTTCTGTAAACCCACTTGACTCCAATAGGGATTACTCTAGGTGGCCTGTCAACTAGAGTCCAAGTAAGGTTTCTTCTGATAGCTTCAATTTCTTGCTTCATAGCTTGTCTCCACTTTTCATCCAGTACTGCTTCGTCGAAAGTGGTTGGATCACCACTGACTGCTACTAAAGCCCATATGTCACTTTCAGTGAATGCCAAGTTAGGCATCCCAGAGCAATCATAGTCTCCAAATCGACTAGGGAACTTTCGATTTCTGGGACCTAACTCACTGCTAATTGGTAATCCCAGTGCATCAGTCATTTCTTCTTCTTCTTCTTCTTCTTCTTCTCCTTCTTCTTCTGTCTGAGCAGTTGGTGGTGTAGTGGGATCTGCAGATGAGGTTTGAGAGCTGGAAGGATTTGTACTCTCATCTGCAGGCTGTGAGTTGCTGTCACTCTCTTCTTCAGGAACTGATTCCTCTCCTTCTTCTCCCTCACTTCCTTCTTCCTCCTCTGAGTCATTCCAAACTTCTTCACTTCCTTCCCATACCAGCTTAGTCAATGCAGGTTCTTCTGTAGATTTCCATATCCAGCCTTCTTTTTCATTGAAGACCACATCTCGACTGATAATAATCTTCTTTGTCTCAGGATTAAAAAGCTTATAAGCCTTAGATTCCTTAGACAGTCCCATAAAATTGCATTTGATACTTTTACTGTCTAGTTTCTTTCTCAGGCTGTCATGCACATGAGCATAAGCCACACAACCAAACACCTTCAAGTGATTCACTGAGGGAGGCTTTCCTGTCCATCTTTCTTGTGGTGTTTTACCCTCATTGGCTATAGTTGGGCTCCTGTTGAGTATATGTGTAGGCCAATCAACAGCCTCAGGCCAGAAAGATGAGGGAACCTTGGTTTCCTCCAGAGAACACCTCACCATATTCAGAACAGTTCTGTTCTTCCTTTCAACAACACCATTTTGCTGAGGAGTGAGTGCAGCTGTTAATTGTCTTCTGATCCCTGCTTCTTCACACACATCTCTGAACTCATGCAATAAGAATTCTCCTCCTCTATCTGTTCTAAGACAAGCAATGGACCTTCCAGTTTCATTTTCCACTTGTGCTTTAAACCTTCTGAACCAGGCTAAAGCTTCTGACTTTGCATTCAAGAAGTAAACCCATAGTTTTCTGTTATAGTCATCAGTAAGTGTCATAATGTACCTTTTTCCTCCATTTGAACTTGGAGTGAGAGGACCACATAGATAAGCATGTAGGAGTTGGAGTGGTCTAGAGGCTCTCCATGCTCCTTTCTTTGGAAACTTGTTTCTGCTTTTCTTTCCAACCATGCAAGTTCCACATACTTCCAGTTCCCCAGTCAGCTTTGGAAGCCCTTGCACCAACTTCTTCTTTTCCAATTGAAGCAGTCCTGTCTTGCTCAGATGACCAAATCTTCGATGCCATAGGTTCAGTGTGTCATGATGAGCAGTCTGTAGACAGTGACCACCATCTGCAGTGTGTCTCTTAGCCTGTAGTACAAACATCCGATTGGACTTCATAGATGTTTGAAGTAATAGTCCATGCTTCTCATGATAAATCCTGCAGCTTCCATTTTTTATTGTGAATGCTAGATTCTTCTCTTGCATTTGTCCCACACTTAACAGATTGGACTTCAGACTAGGAATGTAGAACACATTCTGAATGACAAGTGGAACTCCTTCAACCATCATTTTTATAGTCCCCTTCCCTTGAACATCCAGTGTGCTACCATTCCCCAGCTTGACTTCACTTTTGAAACCAGTATTGAGTTTGATGAACGAGCTTTGATCTCCACACATATGATTGCTGCAGCCACTGTCTAGAAACCACCAGGCAGAATCTTTCTTTGTAGAGCCATTCCCAGTTTCCTTCTCTTCTGTATATGCCATTAGGAGAACATCATCTCTCATAACCGTGGAGTCCCAGCTGGAATAATGAGTTTGAGACTGCCATTCAGGGCACACCAGTAGTTGAAACCTCACTTTCTCTCGTGTTTCCCAAAAACCCAGAACCTAAGCGATTTCACTCAATTCTCAATTGCTCAAATCACACCTCTCGTTGGTTACAGTTCGCAATAGCTCTGATACCACAATGAAAGCTAATTGAACGCAAACTGACGACTCTATTCATTGAATGAAATCAACATTTATACACAGGACTCTCAACCGAAAGCCTTCAGGCTCGATTTTGACACTCAACTCTAACTGCAGAATCCCTGGAGATTAGCTCCATGACCAACAAACTAACTCTGCTAACGTTCCTCTGCAACGGCTAGTTTAGCCCGACTGACTGCTACTAACATAGAACAAACAACGATGACCAAAATAGAAAAATACCAAACGACGCAGTCTAAGGACACAACTTAAACAGACACAACAACTAAACTTGCAACGACACAGTTTTGATCTCCTTCTCCGGGACGGATTCGGATTCCTTCAGCATTCCAGCATCTTCAACACGAAATTCATACTAGAGTAGAGGAAAAGATCTCCAAATTTGAATTGCTCTCGAGATTTGATAGTTAGAACAACAACACCAAATTCCTCTTCTTCACCTTGTCCATGCAAGATCAAATCCTCATCAATCCCCACTGTCGATGGAAGATCTCACCTTCACATGATTAGTCGATCTCGAGCTAAGGATTTCGGAGTGCGTTGGAGAGCTTGAAGGAGGTTATGGCTTGAATCTTAGTAGCGGAGACTACGACAACAGTTTGATTGCGATTGGGAGCAGAGATGAAGCTTTGAGCCTTCTCCTTGCTTTCTCTTCTTCCTGTCGATCACCATAAAGAGCGTCCTCCGACCTACTTCAGATGCCTCAGATGACCGCACCATTCCTCTCATCATTTCTTCGTAGCGCCTTCACCTCCGAGCAACAGCAACATCGCATGTCTCACCGCCACATTTCCTCTGCGCCGATCACTTAACCGTCATTGTCCTTCCTAGTCCGCCAGCCCCACCAGCAACCTTTCCCACATGTTCAATTTCATATATATATTTTTTTTTGTTTTTTTGTTGTGAAAGATTTGGTCAGAATTAGGAATATAAAATTGGAAAGTTTTCCCAATTCCATAATTGAGATTGAATTTAATCTATGATTGAGATTGATTTTGATGTGTCAATTGAAGCTCAACTATATTTTCAAAATCAATATTAAGGGGGAATTGTGAAATTGATTGCAGAGGCACACCTCCAGATTCATCCTTCGTCGGAGTTAAAGAACCGTCCCCTAGAGTGAGTTCGTTTAGGGTATGCAATGGCAGTAAGTAGGAGCTGAGACTGCGGTTCTCCTCTGATCGTGATAAAGGAACCTGATGAAGGAGGGAAAATTAGAGGGAGATGATGAGAAGGGAAACGACGACAAAGGGATCCCTGGAGGGTGAGAAAGAAATCTAGCAATTATACCGTTGGGATGGGATTAGGTGCTAACTCTTATAGGGGTTAGCACCGTGATAACTAGCAAAAAACGCTACTAAAAACAACAAAATCACTACAGATTATTATAACATACAGTTGGAGCCATCTTAGGGTAAAGGAAGGATAAAGAGATTTCACCTGATATACTATACAAGTAGGACACTCAATGAAGTACAAAGTCAACCCTACCAGAGACAAAACAGACAAGAAGATGCATGAGCTTTTTGAGATTTTTAAGAAGCTCGTCATCGCCCAAGACAATATAAAGCATTCTATAGGAAGCTCACTATGAGCTGAAGGAAGCGAATGCCAAGCTAGACGAGGAGTTCCAACAAAGAAGGAAACAGGAAAAGGACTTGGTTGTCAGACTCGACTCCCTACATGAGGCACCAGCTCGTCTGTAACTCGAGGACAATGAAGAGGAAGAAGAAATGTTGGATATCAAAGCAACTAAGCCATGAGAACACATGGATTTTTATAATACTATCTATATTTTTTTTTGTTTCTTCCCTTTTTGATGTACAAAGATCATCAATAAAGTGGTTTTGATACGCTTGTAGTGTTTTGAACGAAGATCGAGGTAACTCATTTCAACCTTACCACGACTCACTATTCTTTTAGGACTTTGAGAACAATGTCCACTTTTAAGTTTGCGGTTGGAATGGTTGATATGCTTTGCCTTTATTTACTTACCTGCTACATGATTAGTTGTTCAAAAATTGAAAAATATTCAATGCTAAAATGTTTATAATATATGCTTAAACATTTTTAAAGAAGTAAAGATGTTTTAATCTTATGACTTGAAGTAGTCCCCTACAAGTATGATCACTTCTCATCTTTCTTTGAATCAACGAGTTTGGTAATCATCATTTGATCAAGAGAGGATAATGTCTATAAAGGATGCGATAGTTAATGGGATGTAGTGACCGTTCGATGTGTTTCAATGCTATATTATTTGATCTATTCAAAGGTTTCTAATTATAAGAGGAGTCTCTTGTTTTCAAAAGTTTTCAAAGGTGAATTATCTTTAGAAATCTGCAAACAATCTACCTATCAAGACATTGTTTCATTTGGAAATTTAGCACTATGTTAAGAAATAAAGTGTGGGTAAGCCCAATGTGTAAGACATCTTTTCATTGCACAAAATCATGTTTTTAAAGAGATACTGGATGAGATTGAGTGGGGAAGTCCTACACGGTGATGCTAGTTCCTTTCTTGTACAAGTAAAATTACCACCCCGACTAATTGACTGCCAACTTGAGGATGTGCTTTTAAGGGCACGGGTAGAACTTCGAACACCCCTTAACTTCGTTGACCCTTCACACGAGTTTAGCTAAAGGAGTTTCCAAGCTCATGCTCAACCAATAAGGGTGAAGTTCTAAAAGAAAATTCCACCATGAGAAAAACGCAGAAAAGGAAAAAACAATTGTTTGCCAGAGAAGAAAATTCAAATATAAGAAAAAGAGTATAAGGTTGAATAAGGCAAAGTTCTCAAGGAAATGTCAAGTTGATGGTAGAAATCATTCAAAGTTTAAATGTTTATCAAAAGCTAATGCATAGTTAGTAGTTAATGCTTGGATTAAGTGGTATGATATTCTTCTATGTTGATGTGGTTAGGATTCTCTCATACTATTTTTGGCATTGCAAGCTCCTTATGATCCACTACCTAAGAACAAGGTCGAGTGATGATTCTTAAGATTCATTGAGTTGTATGGTTATGAGTAGTATTTGCTTGGGGACAAGCACAGTTCAAGTGTGGGGTATTTCTGATGATACTTTATTTATAGTGTTTGTCACTCCCATTCATGATACATTTTCCCCTTCTATCAATGCATTTTTAGTCATTTCTCCTTTTATATATCTAAATCATAACTATTTGATGAATGAGCCTTTAATAGACCTAAGAATTGTTTTTGTCCTCTTTGATGTAGTCTTGGTACATTTTGATGGTTTTCAATGTACAAAGCAATCTAAGGAAACTTGGATCAAGCGTTGGACAACTCTAGAGGACTAAAGGAGATATAAAGAAGAATTTAGAGCTTTCATGATAAAGATGAGGTCCAATGACAGAGAGACCCACTAGTAATCACAATGTGAGCCCAAAAGAAGCCAAAGGGAGGAAAACCTCGTGGAATAAGATTCTAAGCATCTCTAGGATTATAACATCGATATTTACTGTATCAACCACCGTTAGGTCAACTGTAAACTCTAACACTCAACTGATATTCGTGTAACACAAATGACGCTAACCCCCAATAGCTTGGAATACTATTGTAGTTGTTAAAGTCTCATAATATAAATGACAAAGTCTCTAAAGGTTTATATTTTAGTGTTATTAGCCCTTTATTTTTATTCAATGCTAACAATCCCTCTTACCAAATAATCAACATATAAAAAACATTGTACTCCAAATTATCCAAAGTATCCAAATCATCTCTTAATCATTTGAGCACAGTGTTTGACTTATGTCAACTGTAATATGAGCTCAAATGTATTGGTTAAGTTCTCGAATGTTATGATAAACCCAAAGCAAAGCATGCCATATTTCATGTTTACACTTGTGGCTGGAAGAAGGTCTCGATTTTCCAGTCAAACTGAAAAATGGATCATAAAAATCGGCTCGGTTATAATCAAAATCGGATTAATCCAGTCTTGTTTGGTCTCCAGTCATGATGAAGGAATAAAAAACTATCTCAGTCCAATCATGTTAAAAATCATAAAATCGAAGAAATCATATTCAGACTTTCTCACACTCCCAACTCAACCTACAAATTATAGGGAAAACTTATATCTGCCCAGCCCACCAGCCACCGCCACTACAAACGCTACCGGAATACATGACCCTCCACCCCTCCCCTCTACATATCTACCCTTTGTTCAATGGCTGTGGTTGTGGCTTTTAATTTCCTTAACCAAACAATCTCTAACCCTTTATTTCAATCTAATTCTCGACTTTCTCACCTCTCCCTGATTACTCTCTGCTTCTTTGATGTCCTGGTGGTGAGAAGACTAGGTGCGACTTGTTGTGCCTTTGTAATAAGCCATGTTTCGAATATTGGTGGAAGCACATTCTCTGTTCTGGCCGCAGGCCGGCTCGATAAAGATCGAAGATGGTGCAGAGCGGACGACAAAGTGCCAGAGTGCCACCGGGGACCATCACTCCACTCTCGGCTCTACAATCAGCAAATCATGTCTAGATCTCTCTTTCAATCTCCGTCAACAAGTCTTGAATTTTAAAGCTTTGAACACTCAATTCCTGGGTGAGTCTTCATATCTCTCTTCCATTCAAGTCACACCCATCCTTTAACCTCTTGTAGCTCATAACGAAATGGTGGGTTTTGGGATTTGGTTTGCTGGCCAGTAGGAAGTTTGATTCTTGACCGTTAAGATAAAACAAACAAAAATAGAGAGATAAAAGTTCTCAAATGTGGACGTTATGGGAATTCACCATTATATTTGCCTTTATGGTTTGGTTGATGTGGATGTTGTGGCTGCTGAAACACCAAACCTGGTGTCAAACCTCTTACACCACTCTTGGTGGGCCGACTACATTTGAGCGGGAGTTTTGACCATAGAGGATAATAAATCGAATTGTGATGCCTGAGAGGCGTGACTCGTCCTGAATATCACAATTAATTCCTGCCTAAGGTCCAAATATAAATCTTAGTCGGGTGCAATACAGGGCAAGTATGTTTAAATATCGACTCTGGCTGGTCCGCGTACCTCTACTTCAGTCATTTGAATCATTATCTAGAGAATCGGTTTTGATTGAAAAGTTTACTAATTAAGTAAAGCAAGAAAAAAGTAAATTGTTTTGAAAGCTCTTTATGAGAAGGATCACTCGGGCGTCGCTTCCCCCTAACTACTACCATGGTATGTGAATCGAAGTGATTGCTATGGGCAAGGCGACCGTGAACTGCTAAGGGACGCAAATATGGTCGTAGACCACACTCTCGATTGCCAAACTGAGAAATTCATTATAGGCTCTTCAAGAGGCCCTCTCGGTTAAGACAATCGATGGTTGACTTACTCCCTCTCTCAACCTAATGGCTGGTCGGCTTAATCGCGCTTAACCAAATTGCTTAATTCAACATGGAGACTTGCCCTACATTAACCTATTTAGGTGTTGTCAAAAAAAAAAAACCTATTTAGGTGGCTTAGAAAGCCCTAGGAATCCCAACTCAATTGAGCCTCCCTTGAAAGGGGGTCTTCCCTCTCTAATCTAGGTTACAATGGCCAATTAGATTGCTAAGCACAAACATGCACAATCAACATGAAAACTACCTCAATCATTGAATTAAACAACACCCATAAGCAATCATTCAATTCACATAACAAAAACTACATGGTAGATAGTTAGGGTTTCACAACACCCAAGTGAAAAAGGAAACTACTACATGCTAGAAAGGAGAGAAACACAAGAGGAAGAGGTAGAAACCATCATGGAGATGCTTCCAATCTTCCTTGAGCTTGTGACGAACTTCTCTCTTGGGGAGAATCTTCCCAATTCACCACTTGGAGCAAACCCTAGCCTTCTTCCTTCCTTGGTTCGTTTTTTCTCTCTCTAAAATCTGAAGAAGACACTTTCTCACTCTTGGGCTCTCCCTTCTCTCTTCCTTTCAGATCTCCTCTTAAAATGGGATCAAGCTCTGTTGATGGCCTCAGTTCACGACCGTGAACTCTTGAACTCGTCTGTGAACTCAAGGTTGGCGTCGAAACACACCTCTTCGCTTGCACGGGTTCATGGGCAATAGCTCCTCTTCACGGTCTTAACAGACCGTGAACATCCATGAGAAACCGTGAACTGCCAGTTTTTCACTTCTTCTCCCGGTTTTCGCTCCTTTTCGTCCAACTTTCGACTCCGGGACTGGTTTCACCTGTTAAATCCTTAAACAAGCTAAAACACAAGAAACTTTGCATAAAACCACCCTTTTAGGAGCACAATTGCCACGAATCACTCCCCACACTTAGACGTTTGCTTGTCACCAAGCAAACCATTTCACACAAGGTAATATTTCAACCTACACAAATACTTTGGGGACAACTCAAAGGGCACAAGGTGGGAATTCTCAATGGCTATTGGCAAAAGTGGGCAAATGAAAAGTTCTCACCTTGTTCATGGATCAATGCAAGTCTCAACAAGACCACTTATCAACCACAACTAACCATGCATAGAATTCAAGTCTGAGGAACAAATGGAAAGGCAACAAAGGTCTTCACCGGGGTATGATATGGCATGCAAGACAAGAATGAATCACTCACTCTCAAGACCAATGGGGTCGGGACCTTTTTGGTGCAAAAGATGTGCACAATCATCAACACTCAACCCTATTGTCTCAATACCACGGCGGTAACCTCTAAATGCTAGAGTTCACGGATGGTTGTCACCACTAGCTTGTCCGGAGGTCTTAGACACAGGTTCAAATGACTGGCGGTTGTCTTGGACATGGGGAAAAGGATTTTTGGGTGGTGGCAATCATGACGTGAGGTTCTACATCTTCAACCTAAATATGAAAGTTCTATGGTTCTGAATAAAACACTTCTCTTCAACCAAAGGCCACTAGCATCGGTCAAAAACCTTATCTCTCCCTTCCAAACTATCACCCATCGTGAACTACATTTAAGCGCTCTTCCTCGGTCAACTCTTGCTATCACACTATGGTTTGGTAGTGAAGGAGTTCTAAAACAATGTGGGGGTTTCAATGGCTTGAGTGCCAAGAAACCCCTCCTAGAGCATACACTTTGGTTGTCCGTGGCACTCTCTACTTTATTTATCCCGTTTTATTACCTCTTTTTTCGTTTCTCTTTTCTTTCTTTCTTTTTCTTTTCTTTTCTTTTTTAGGGGGGTACTAGAGAGTAGAACCTTGCCACCTATACATTTAACGACCAATGCTCTCTTTTCAAGAACTCACTCCAACACTACACTTCCTTTTCCATTCCTAGCAAGAACCGCACACAAAACTCCTATCTAGAACCTCTATGGAAACTCAAAAGTGAGAGCTCCGAGGCACAAGGACGAATCATGTTTAGACACGAAGAAAGGATTGGGGGTCGTTCTATCAGCACCATTAAGCTCACAAGCACGAAGCTCCTACTTTAAGAATGACCCTCGACGTCACACTGCTCAAAGGGGTTGACTAGTGGATAACACATTTTGGGACAATCAACATTTTGGTGTGGACTAATCCTATGCCTCCATCATACTCACTAGTGACAACTGTGATGTTACTCGCCAGGGTAAGAGGGATCTAAGCACATGATAGACCGTTAGTTACACATGTTTTTACCCCCGTTCTTACACCGTTTGAGGTGTTGATTCTCGTGTTTTAGGCTGATTTCACGCTAGGTTGTGCTTGTTTGTGATATTTCAGGTCCTAGTACGTGAATGGAGGCTTGGGAGCGAGTTTGGGGTCGATTGGATGAGGATCGAACGCATGGCGAGGTTCTAAGGAAGCTGCACGGGCAGACCGTGGCATCACACGGCCGTGCAAGTGACAAGCCAGGCCGTGTGGGATTGTGCGAGGCCAAACACGGGCAGCTGGAATTCTCACACGACCGTGCAACTGAGCAACCCTGGCCGTGTGATTTCCACCGAGAGCAAACACGGGCAACCCAGGAAATCCACACGGCCGTGCAACCCTGGCCGTGTGAGGTTGCTGAAGTTCGAACTTAATGGTACGCTGCGTTTTGACTCGCACGGCCAGTTGGGTGAGGCACACGCCCGTGTGGCCTGCCCGTGTGAGTCGGGGAATTCTGGTTTTTGAGCCAATTTTGAGCCAAAAGTGGGAGAATCGGATTTTCAGAGCAAAAACAGAGCCCTAGAGAGAGAAAGTGCGAAGAACACATCCTAGAAGCTATCTTGGAGCTGGGTTTCACCGAATCGAGCTTGGAGATCGTCATAGGAGTGGAAATCATCATCCCGGAGCAGATTTTCCTCGTCATTATGAGTATGACTACTCCGATTACTGTTTTCTCTTCTCTCTCTATGGAGTAGAACCCTTCTCTCACTTGGGTATGAAGAACCCTAGTTCCTTGTGTTAGGGATTTGATTGTAATAACCTGGGATGATATTACTGTTTGATTTTAATCGAATGGTGCATGTTCATTGAATTGATGGGAGTCTGATCAGCTTTTCTCGATTTCTGCTGCAACCTGAGATAGATAGAATCTGATTAGGTTGTTAGAGCCTCTTCATTCGATAGTAGGAGATTGGCTATACGAGAGTTAGCCAGTTTACTGCTTTGTACTGGAATTCAATTCCAGTAGTGGAGTTCTGTGTTCATAGCCTCAGCTTTCTATCCCGGTGAAGACTAGTCGTCTGCCGGGTAGTTAGACTGAGAGGGCTTGGTCAGCTTAAGAGATTCCAAGCTACTGTCGGAACTTCCGCAGTCTAATCAACAGTGAATCAACCTAGGGGAATTACAATTGGACCTAACCAAGGGGCTAGGGGGACTCAATCCCGAGTGACTCTTTCCTGACTTTGAAAACCGAACTATTACTTGCTTTCTTACTGCTTTAGCTTTAAACAACAATCACTCGAATTAGTTTGCTAGATAACAGAGAATCACGGAGTAAGCAGTAGATCTAGACCCCGGGTTGATAATTTAACTTGCCCGTTACTGCATTCCCGGACTGCGATTTCACTTGGTCGCAGTTTGGTGTTGTGTTTTGGCGTGTCAAGTTTTTGGCGCCGTTGCCGGGGACCCCTCTAGGTTATTGGGGAAACGTGAGAATTTGTTACTCTAGATTTTTCTTTATTGCATTTTTTCTCTTCCACGTGTGTGCCTTCACGGGTTGTTTCTGCTGACTGTGTGCAGGTAGTGCATGACCCGTAGCTAGTCGGGAGATCTACTACCATTAGACCAGGAGCTTGAACGAACCTGCAGGAACTCCAAGCGGGCTCTAAAGGCGCGACTGGCTGCGGAGAAGGCGCTATCACAGCTGCAGATCGGAGAAGAAGAAGAAGGAGAGATGGCTGATCCACAGAACCATGATGTGATCAACCCAGAGGAGCAAACCATGGGATCCTACTGGACCGCTAGAGCTGCGGATATGAGGTCACCCATTCAACACCCTCTGTCCCAGCCAACAATTTTGAGGTGAGCACATCAGTAATCACCATGCTGCGGGGTTCAGTGGTGTTCCGTGGTAAGGAGGGAGAGTGCCCCCGATCACATCTCAGGCGATTCCATGAGCTCATCGATGGAATCAAGATCAATGGGGTACCAGCAGATGCCATCCAGCTGAGGTACTTCCCATTCACTCTGGAGGGGCAGGCCAAGGAGTGGCTAGACACACGACCTCCGGGCTCTATCACCACGTTTGCCAACCTGGCGGACAAGTTCCTCACCCGCTACCATCCTCCATCCAAGACAGCTGACCTGCAGAAGCAAATCACACATTTTGCTCAGGATGAGGATGAGACCATCAGGGATGCTTGGGAGAGATACAACAGTCTCTTCCTGAGGTGCCCAAATCATGGCTTCAATGATGCCTTCACGGTGGGCACTTTCTATCACGCCCTCTTCCCGGAGGACAAGCAGCTGATTGACTCAGTTTGTGGCGGGAACATGCTGACCAAAACACCGCCACAGCTGAATCAACTCTTTGAAGAGATGGCGGAGAACGGGTACGATTGGGGCACTGCTAGGAGGTCGAGGAGAGCACCCAGCCGAGGTGTACATTCTGTGGGAGCCCATCCCTCTGATTTGGTGCAGGTAGTATCGAAGCTAGTCTCAGCTATCGATCGTTCGGGGATGATTCCAGGGACCGGACAGCAGCAGGCGATGCTCTGCCACTGGTGCGAAAGCACCCATCATACGGTGGAAGACTGCCAGGCGATGAAGGAATCAACCACACCCCAGGAACATGTGAACTTCATCAATAATGTCCGGCGCAACGACCCCTACAGTAACACTTACAACGAGGGGTGGCGCCAGCATCCTAACTTCTCCTGGGGTGGGGCAAATTCCATACCACCACTCCCCCAGGGACCACCGGGCTTCCAGAGGCCACCATATCAGCCCAGGCAGGGGCAATTCCAGCAGCAACAACAGTCTCTTTATCAGCCCATGCAAGGGCATGCTGCTCATTCACAGCCGCGACCTTTCCAGCAGCCAGGTGTAGCCCCTGCTGCCCCAGTGCAGAATGATCAGATGGCTGAACTGTGGGACTTGGTGGGTTCTCTCGCCAGTTCTAGTGCTCAAAAATTCAACACCATTGAGCAGTTCATGGAGAAGGCCTCGGGAAAATTCCTGGCTCTTGAAGCTGGTCAGAGGAACACACAGGCTGTGTTGCAGGATATCCAGACCCAGCTGGGGAGCGTGGCTCAGGCAGTGGCTCAAAGGGCTCCCGGTACTCTACCCGGGCAGACCATCCCTCATCCGCCGACACCGAATGAGCACTGCAATGCCATCATGACCAGGAGTGGCAAGATGACTGTTGATCCACCTGTTCGGGAACAGGAGAGAGAGACCCCTGCCTCGGCATCTCCAGCAGCTGAAGAAGAAGTAGAGAAGGAGGTTGAGGTGCCTGCACCTAAACCGCAACCAGTAGTGAAGGAGTATATCCCTAAACTCCCCTTCCCTACTCGGTTGCACAAAGACAGGTTGGAGGCAGAGTTCGAGAACTTCATGGCCATGCTTAGGAAGTTGAATGTCCAAGTGCCTTTCCTGGAGGCACTATCTCAAATGCCTAAGTATGCAAAGTTCCTGAAGGATCTTCTCTCAAAGAAGCAGAAGCTGAGCGAGCTGGCCACTGTGGAGCTCAGCGAGGAGTGCTCGGCCATTCTGCAGAACAAGCTTCCGCAGAAACAGAAGGACCCAGGTAATTTTACTATCTCGTGCTCTATTGAGAATTTGCATGTAGAGAGGTCCTTGGTGGATTTAGGTGCTAGTATAAATGTTATGCCATATAAACTGTTTCAGAAACTAGGCCTAGGTGAACCCCGTGCTACTAGGATGAGCCTTCAATTAGCAGACCGATCTGTAGTGCATCCTAGGGGCATAGTGGAAGACCTTCTGGTTAAGGTTGGCACATTCAATTATCCTGTTGATTTTGTGATTTTGGACATAAATGAGGATGTGAATGTGCCATTGATACTGGGAAGGCCTTTCCTGGCCACCGCCAAGGCCCTCATAGATGTGCATGATGGGACCTTAGTTTTGAGGGATGGCGAGGAGCGAATAACGTTTTCAGTTGCTAACACTATACCTGCTTCTTTAGCTCTGCATGCTGTATCTCACCAGGAGCACGAGTCTGTCATGTATCCTTCTGTGTTGCCTATTTTGCAGGATCCGCCTCCTATACCTTCGCCGCCACTCCAGTCCACACCGCCCCCAAAAAAACAGATCAAGGAGGAGTGGCGGCCGAAACTGCAGGCAGCTAAGCCTGCTCGAAAGAGAGCCGGAGACCACTACGAGCTGGTCCCGCCCCCACCTTGGCCATCCGAGTATTCACTCGCTTGCATCTTACCGGATGGCCAAGTCGAGTTGGCAAATGCTGGTGGTCACATTCGTCGCGTGCATGGCCACCATTTGAAGCTGTACCTCAAGAGCGATGTGGATCCGCTCTTGAAGGCACCTGATCCTACACTTCCCTGAGCATCCATACTGGCGTCCAGCTAAAAGACGGTAAAGAAGCGCTTGTGGGGAGGCAACCCCACCGAGGTTTGCATTTTCTTACTCTTTTTCCTTTGATTTTTTGTGTTTTTGTGTCTTGAGATGTTGATCCAGAGTCAAGTGTCATTTTTGAGTGAAAACAGGTTGAATTCGGGGCTCCAGCACTGTGCACGGCCAGGTCACAAACTTGCACGGCCGTGTGGAATTTCTCCCCTAGCCGTGCAAGCTCTCGGCATAAATCACACAGCCAAATGTGCACATCGCACGGTCGTGTGACTTGGCCTGGCCTGGCCGTGTGGCCGACACGAGCAAAAATAGACTCGCACGGCCGTGCGGATTTTCTCCCCTGGCCGTGCGAGCTCTCGGCATAATTCGCACGGCCAAATGTGCACATTGCACGGCAGTGCAGATTCCTACGGCCTGGCCGTGTCGGCCAACACGGGCAAAAGTGCCCCCTGCACGGCCGTGCGGGCCTGCCCGTGCGGACGAGGCACGACCTATAAATTCGGCCAGCACGGCCGAGCAGGTCAAAAAATCCATTTTCACTCGCCGGAATCCTCTGTCCTCGCCGGAAAACCGCGACAAACAACCACTTTTTTGATTTTTTTCGGCCACTTTGGGTCATTTTTTCACCAAGTCAACAACAAACCCACCCTTTCTACACCCAAAGCGGCCTATCCCTCCATTTTGAGCGAATTTGGACGACATTTTTGTCGCCAGAGGCGATTTCCGGCGAGGCTCCGACGAGCACTTCCGGCCACTTTTTCGTCGTTTCGTCGCTTCCATCGCCTTCCCCTCATCATCCCCTACACCTCTACTTGAGTCTCCAGGTTTGATTTTGCCCTTAGCTATGTTAATTGTGGAGAATTGAGTGTGTAGGGTGCATGTTAGAGAACCTTATTGAATCTTGTGATTTTTGTGCAATTGAGTGAGGGGAATGCATGGAATGTGTTTGAATTGTGTTGGGCAAAGTCCCCCTTGCTTGTTTGAGCCCTTGTGTGCAAGAATTGTGCCAATTTCATGCTTAGCTTAATAGTGCACACAAGGTGTTCGGTGAAATGCCTGTCTTTCATGCCATGTTGTGGCCACCGGTTGGGGCCCTTAATGATGTAGTTTGAGGGTGTATTTGCTATGGATGTGAACCTTAAGTTGCCTATTTTCTCGTGAATGTGCACCCCCACTCAGATATTGCTTGATTTATCGAGTTTTTGACCCCCGAACTATGGATGAAACTATGGTTCGGCTGTTTTTCTGTTCTTAAGTGTAGGGGTGTGCTTTACATTTTCTTTGGCTCTTTTTTTTTTTTTGATGAATAAGGTGTATATTCATCAAGAATGAATGGTAGAACACCATTCTAACTGGCACCAATCAGCAAACTATTCGAGTACAGAACCTTTACAACCCTTCTAATTACAGAACACCAGCTGCTAACTAACAAGAAACAAGAAACAAACAGACTTTACACTATACTGATTATCTCGGCCTCACTAATAGCTAAACTAACTTGAGGGAAACCACTTCTCAGCAAGAGCAGCATCCTCTGCAACTTCTTCAGCAACTGTTCCTCTGGGAGTTCCTCGCTACCATACAACCGGCGACATCGCTCTCTCCATAGTTCACTTACCACTGTCAACCAAAGCAACCTACCCCTGTCAGTGTGTGGAGAAGTTACTTTAAACTGCTCTAAAACAATCGCCAAATTATCATCCCAACACCTTCCTAGTTGAATCCGCGAGTGAAAAACAGCCAACAAAATCTTTTGAGAGTAAGAGCACTCAAAAAATATATGGCTCCTTGACTCTGGAGCAGCGACACAAAGGGGACAAGTATTAGTAACAGATGGACACCAAACCTGCACCTTGTCCAGTGTGTTTATCCTATTGAGAATGATAAGCCATCCAAGTACTTTATCTCGAGGTGTACATAGAGACTTCCAGACTAAATCATACCAAAGGACCTTATCATACCTTGGCCGAAGAGATTCCCAGACTTTTTTTACGGAAAACTTACTCATTAGTTGACCATCCCAATAGGCCTCTGAGTGCCTAGTGGAGAGATGATGCTCTGCATAACTCCTTGTCCTTAAAACCTTTCTCCATGCCCATGAGCAACTTATTGACGATGGGATGTGCCAGACAGATGTGTAAGTGAGCTGGTATTGATGAACCCATTGAGCCCACAGAGAGGATGAATTCGATGCCAATGCCCATAGATGCCTGATAAGACAAGCAGTGTTCCAACTTCTTAGATCCTTGAAACCCAAGCCTCCCTCCTTTTTTGGTCGAGCCACATATTTCCATTGCACCTTTGCCTTCTTTCCCTCCTCCTCAGCATTCCACAAGAAATCAGAACAGAGTTTTTCTACCTGTTTGATTACCTTAACAGGCAAAGCAATAATTCCCATCCAATATTGCGTGATACTTGCTATTACTGCTGTAACTAATTGCAACTTCCCAGCATAGGAGAGAGATCTAACATTCCAACCCTTAATCCGAGCAGTTATTTTTGCAACCAAAGCATCACAATCAGCAGAGTTTAACTTCCCAGCCACCAGAGGGACTCCTAGATATCTTACTGGAAGCTTCCCAACTACATACCCAGTTTTCAGAGAGATTTGTCTCCTAGTTTCAGCATCTAATCCAGCACAGAAGACTTCACTCTTTTCTGGATTGCATTTCAATCCTGACACAGTATAAAAAGTGTCTAGGATCTGTTTTGTGGTCTCCACTGCTTCACAAGTTCCCTTAGTAAAAATGAGCAGGTCATCCGCGAAACAAAGGTGGGATAGAGCTACCCTATGTGTCTGAGGGTGGGGAGGAAGATTTTTGAGCACATAGGCCCTGTTTAGCATGCATGACAGTACTTCCATTTAGATTGTGAAGAGGTAAGGGGACAGGGGGTCCCCTTGCCTCAGCCCCTTTTTTGCAGAAAAATAACCACAGAGGCCCCCATTAAAACTAACACTGAGCTTGGTACTGTGTAGACATATACTAATCCATTTTATAAATTGGGTAGGAAATCCCATTGCACCCATAACTGCTTCCAGAAAACCCCAATCCACACTGTCAAATGCCTTCATAATGTCAACTTTAAGAGCACACCTAGGTGACACAGATGCCCTGTTATAGAGCCTAACCATCTCATGAGCAAGCAACACATTATCACTGATGAGTCTCCCTTTAATGAAGGCAGATTGGTTTTGGCTTATAACTAGAGGAAGAACCTCTTTTAATCTGTTAGCTAGGACTTTGGCTATGCATTTGTAGAGTATGTTACAGCAGGAAATAGGCCTAAACTGTTTCATACATTCAGCATTTAGTACTTTAGGTATAAGAGCCAGGTAGGTGGAATTTACCTCTGTGAGTAGCTTCCCTGTCCTGAAGAAATCCATGATAGCTTTGGAGACATCAACCCCCACTATCTCCCAGTTATGCTGGAAAAAACCCGCTGTAAACCCATCGGGGCCTGGGGACTTGTCACCATTCATTGAGAACATTGCTGTCTTAATTTCTTCATAGGAAATTGGAACACACAGTGAGCCCCCCTGATCTGGAGGCAGATGGTGAGTGAGCAGCTGATTTAGCAGGTCACTAGGGACTGTTTGCACTGCCTGATCCTTTGTCCCTAACAAGCCCTTATAGAAATGTACTGCTTCCCTACTCATGCCCTGAACCTCAGTGAGAATTGTTCCATCCTCAGCTATTAATTTTTTGATAGTAGACCTGGATTGTCTGGCTCTTACAGAATTGTGAAAGAAAGATGTGTTCAGATCCCCAGTCTGCACCCATAAAATCCTCGACTTTTGCCTGTAAAAGGACTCCTCCTCAGAAAGTAAAAATTGAGAGCTACTTGACAATCATTCAGATCCTGAAAATTGGAAGCAGAAGGATAAGTCAAAGCAGCCAGATGCAAGCTCTCCAACTTCTTTTTCATATCCCTTACTTTCTCTGAGATCTCAGCATAGAAAACTCTATTTAATTTCTTCAGGCTTCTTTTTACTTCCCTCAGCTTCTGGCAGACTACAAACATAGGAGTACTAGTAAGAGTTAACCCCCAAGCATCCTTTATTAACTGCTTGTACTGTGGAAGAGATTCCCAGTGCTTGAAGTACTTAAAGGGTTTGGGCAGCGTAGCAATGAGACAATCCGTATTTATGAGCATTCCACAGTGATCCGAGAGCCCTGGGAGGAGTAACTTGACTACATAATTTGGAAACGTGGCTAACCAACTAGCATTTACCAATACCCTGTCTATCCTCCGAGCTATGGGATTCCCTCCTTGCCTATTTTTCCAAGAGAACCATGGACCCTCAAATCTGCTCTCCTCCAGTTCCATGTCATCTATCCAATTTCCAAAGTACTCCATACTCTTGTTTGGGCTAGGACTATTAGAAGCTTCTGAAATATTCCTTATAGCATTGAAATCTCCAAGGACCACCCATGGAACCACATCAGGTTTAAGTGCTGGATGCTGATACATTCTAGACCTCTCACCTGCATCATTTGAGCCATATACAAAAGTTACCTTTGCTGAAACCTCTCCTCGAACTTCACCATGAACAAACTGGTCAGATCTCTCTAATACAACAAAATCAAGATCCTTCTTCCAAAATACCCATAACCGCCCTAGGTCTGAATGCTCATAGTTGTGAGCAAACTCCCATCTTCCAAAAACAGTGCTAACCAACTTTTTTGAGTTTTCTTCCCTAACCCTTGTTTCAATAATTCCAAACACATCAACATTATATTGAGTAACTATATCTAGAATCTGCTGCTGCTTGGCGGGGTGATTAAATCCCCTAATGTTCCAAGCAAGCACTATCATTTCTTATTCTTTGGTTTAGCAGGGCGCCCTGGCCCCTTCTTACCCTGCTTACCTCTGTCCAAAACCACTGCCCCCAGTACTGGAAAATCCTCTGGATTGCTCAGAACCGGACTACCCACAACTACATTTTCTGCTTCATTCACATCATTACCGTCACCTAGGCTTTGAAACCAATTGGCCACAGGGGTAGTGGTCCTTGCATCAGACTGCATCGCTGAATGGAACTCCTTATCCGAGGGTAACACAGAATCTGCATTCTTCCACTCTGAGAGAACTCCCTGCTCAATAGATTTCACCAAGTTTGCAACAGCAATGTTCAAGTTACGACAAGCAGACTCCGCAGATGCTTGTGCAGTTCCCTTAGACGCAAGGATAGTATCCAAGATCAGCTGCCCAGCACTCCCCTCACTCCCTGCCCCCAACCCTTCAACCACTGGTTCAGCATCATGAACCAAATCAGCACCAGATGCCTCTACTTCTTCAGCACACTGATGACCAAAAACCCTACACTTCTGACATCCCATAGGACGATTACAGTACTCAAGAGCCACTGAGAAAGCTGGCTTCCTGTCTGGTACCAACTTGAGAGAGTCCGGGAAAGGGGAATCAATAGACATTTCCACACAGACCTTAGGAAATCCCATTCTCCTGCCTAACCTAGTAGATTGATCGAACCAAAGAGGCTTACCAAGCATGCTAGCTATCCGTGTCAGAATCCTACCAGTAGCATATTCGACTGGAATATCCTGAAAACAGACCCAAATAGGGATGGTAGAGCTACAATCCACTGCCCGGATACCTGGAGATCATTTGCGAAGGAAACACATATCATCATTGAAATGCCACGGCCCGCTTGTGAAAACCCAATCAGCTACCTCAGAGCTTGGAAACTGGAAAACCATCAACTGCTCACTCAATCTCGAAACCCTAACCCATCCTGATTTCCCCCACAGATGATTCGCCCAACCCTGAAGCTGCTTCACAGTAGGCGAGGAGTGCAGGAATTGTCCTACCAAGCTATGCTTCCACCTTGCTTCGCCCTCCTGAATAAGTTCCTCCGGTATGCGCAATCCGCCGTCCACGATCTCTGGTTCGATGAAAACCAATCGATTCGCCTCAGCAATGCCGAATAGATCCGCCCAAGATTTAGCAAGGGAAGACATCTCGGCCAGAACTACAGGGGAGTGAGAGTCGCAAAAAGGATGGAGACGCTATCAGGAAGAGCTCAGCTCGCACACCGACCGTCGCCGGCGAGAGGGCGCGAAGGCGGCGCTAACGGCTTAGAGAGAGAGAGAAAAGAGAACCCCCAGAGCTACCTACGTTTTTGTGGATACTTTTTTTAAAAGGTTGTGATGAGGATTTGATTCAGGCACACCTAGGCTTCAGATCATCGTGGATTGAAGAAGTCAGAGAGGGGGATTGGAATCTGGTTCGACCACGGGAGAGAACGACGATAGGCTTGTCAAGGTTTCATCCTCACCCCTATGTGCGACGGCGGCAACAAACTCAAACCTCGAGTTCATCCCAGATCTGGGCTCTTCATCCTCTAAACGTTGATGGCGATGATGACGAGTAGCTATAGATTTTCGGGTTACCGAAGCGCGTTGACCCAACGTAGCTCAGACGATTGCTAGTGCCCGCCGAACCCAGAACTCTGTCGGATTTCCATCATCTAGAATGGAAATAGAGCTTGCTCACCAGAGAAAAATTAGTAATAGCACCCGTTCATCCGGGATCTAAAGAGGGGCCCCACTGAGGATCGCTTCAAGGAGGTCCTGGCCACCCCGTTTGGGCAACACCATTGCTGGTCCAAACGAGAGTTTCGGAAATTGAAATGCTACGAGCAACTCTCAGCTGCCCTCGAAAACCGCACATGGCGCCGTCTTCTCACCATCTGCGAGAAGGTCTACTACGAGCCTGTCCTGGAGTTCTACACGACCTTCAGGCACACACAGACGACCGATTGGAAAGACGGTACAGCCGTCAGATTCAGGCTAGGCGGTGCCCCCCGGTCGATGAGCTACCATGAGCTGGCCGAGGCTCTCGACCTCGACCTGGATGACGATGCGGACTACATCACCGAGGTCAACGACCCGCCGGAGGTGTACTTCATGAGGCTGTACACCCGCCTGGCTAAGCTAGGCCAGAGGAAACCCTTCTCGGCTGGGAGGACGAAGGCCACTACCCTGCTGCTCGACAACCGCCTTCTCCACCACCTGCTGGCAAAGTCGTACACCCCACCGTCCGACAGTGCCAGCGCCATCACCAAAAGGGCCATGTACCTCATCGCTTCGATGCGCCAGTTCGATCACCCTCTCCACTTGGGATCGGTGGTGGCCAGGACCTTTGCGAAGACTGCCACGGAACTGAAGAACCTCCACTGCGCCCCTCTCATCACCCGCATTGCCACCTACTTCGGGCTTTCGCTGCAGGGGTGCACACAGCAGGGAGACACCGTCATCTTTGGCAGGAAGACGATCAGTCACATGCACCTGCTGCGAGAGAACCGCGGCGTTCTATGGGTCGAGGGGTTTCCAGAACCTCAGATCCCCGCGGAGCCTGAGCCAGAGGACCAGCCAGAGGGCCAGGAGGAGGAGGCTGCTGATGATGTGGAGCCCGAGGAGGTGGATGCTGCTGCTGATGCTGCCCCCCGCCCCACCACTTTCGAGTATGGCAGTGGCAGCTCCGCTTTCCCGGGCCAGGATTACTTCTCTTACCAGTTCGAGCAGCTGCGGATCTAGAACCAGCAGCTCCTCGACCAGCAGATGCAGTTCCAGCAGCAGTATGCGGAACACCAGGCCCAGTACCAGACAGGATGGATGCTTTTGATGAGCGCCTGGACATACTCCAGACCCAGCAGGGGGTGACTCTCGCCCACATCGAGCGGGAGAAGCGCCGTTCACGGCGCATGCAGGAGGTCCAGCAGCACCTGCTCCCGGGCGAGCAGCCCGTCTGGAGGACTCCCTGGGAGGACTCTCCACTTCCTCATGCCCCAGCTGCCGGTGATGATGGTACTGATGGAGCTGCTGGTGATGACGCCTTCATGGCCGACATCGACATCGATTTGGATGATCTTGGCAACGAGTAGGCTGTACTCGTCGACAATCTCAGTGTGTTTTTATTTTCGTTTTAGACTTTTGTGTGTTTGCTCCGTGTGTGAGGAGCTTGAACTTAGTGTCTTTTGTTTTTGTTTTTTTTTTCTTTTTCTTTTGTGGTTTGTTTATGATGTAGCCGTCTGGGCTAACACTTATCCCTAACGCATAGTGTGCTAGTGTGTTTTTGGTGTTCAATTCGTGCAGAACTGTCCATTCTCCCGTTTGTTTCTCGCTGATTGGTCCATTCCAGTCCCCCAGCAGTGTTTCAATCCGGTTACATTGTTCCCCTTATCTCTCCCTCTACTCCATTGAGGGCAATGTCGTGCTTAAGTGTGGGGGGGTGCTTTGTATCGGTTGGAATATATATTTGGGTGCTTGGAGCCTAGTCCGCTGTCCGAATCTTACGATTTGAGGGCTCCAAGTACTGTTGTTTGATCATATTGACACTGTGTTTTGATGGATGAATTGAATGGTTTTCGGATTAATGCATGACAACTTGTTGGTGACTAGGACAACCTATGATGAGGACTGAGATGTGCAGTAGAACGATGTAGGGGTTCATTTTTTCAACTGTTTGCTTACCAACTGTGACTTGATCTGATTACTTGTTCTTGACAGTCATTTATGCATCTAGTTCAGGGTATCAGAATGTGAAATAGAGCATATAGGTAGCCATGTGAGATTTGAGCCTGCTCATTTCTTTCTTGTGCGATAGATCCCTCTTCCATGATGTATAGCATTCACGTTGTCACTAGCTAAGATGATGGGGGCATAGGATTAGCCCACGCCCAAAACTGAATGTCCTGATGTGTCATATCCCCTAGTCAGCCCCTTTGAGCCGTGTGTTATCCTTTCTTTTGGTCTATAACGAAAAAGTCACCCTTGTTGCATCTTTTAGAAGGTTCCACAGAGTGGTTTTTACATATTCTCTGTTGTTTCTGCTAAAGTTTATGTGAGTGTTGAAGGTAGTGTTTAAAAGTTGGGCAGGTGTTTGAAATATGTGCAGAAGTGGTGGCTCTCTTAAGAAATGGAAAGAAAATGAAAGAAAAACAAAGAAAAATTGAAAGCAAAAGAGAGCCACTACCAAAAATCTGAATAATGCCCATTTAGTAGTGTTTCTTAGCAGTCTAGCTTGGAAATGCTGATGTTTATGCCTCCTTCGCTCTTGTGCTCTTGAGATGTTGAGTATTGCAGAATAGCAGAAAGGAAATACTGGTTTGTTTGACTGTGATTGTGTGGGTTTGGAAATGTGGAACCTTGTGTTATGAATGCTTCCACCACTTAAAAGGCCTTTTCCCCATGTCCAAGACCCTAGCCAGTCATTTGAACCTGTGTCTAAGACCTCCTGATTAGTTAGTGGTGACACCCCATATGTGAACTCTAGCATTTAGAGGTTGCCATCATGGTGAAGAGATGATAGGGATTGAGAGAAATAACATGCGCATTTTTCGCATCAATTGTCCTGACCCCACTGGTCGAGAGTGAGTGATTCATTTTCATATTCTATATACTCTTGTACCCCGATGAGGACCTAGATTGCTCGGTCTCTGTTCTGATGTCTTGGGTTGGATGCATGAGTTGACTGTTTTGAGTAAGTGGTTGAGTCAAGTCTAGGTTGGTTGGTGAACAGAAGGGAGACTCTTCCTTTACTCGATTTGCTGCACTCGAATGTCCTTTGTGGTGGTTGTCCAGGTTGTTATTGAGGTTGTTCATGTGTTGATGTTTGAAAACCAGTACGATTCACGTGTTCTGCGCCTTTATGACTTGTCCCCAATGTTGGTTGATTGAAATATGTAAGCTTACATGGTGTCTGACTTGGTTTGCTTGGGGACAAGCAAACGGTTAAGTGTGGGGGAGTTTGATAGACCGTTAGTTACACATGTTTTTACCCCCGTTCTTACACCGTTTGAGGTGTTGATTCTCGTGTTTTAGGCCGATTTCACGCTAGGTTGTGCTTGTTTGTGATATTTCAGGTCCTAGTACGTGAATGGAGGCTTGGGAGCGAGTTTGGGGTCGATTGGACGAGGATCGGACGCATGGCGAGGTTCTAAGGAAGCTGCACGGGCAGACCGTGGCATCACACGGCCGTGCAAGTGACAAGCCAGGCCGTGTGGGATTGTGCGAGGCCAAACACGGGCAGCTGGAATTCTCACACGGCCGTGCAACTGAGCAACCCTGGCCGTGTGATTTCCACCGAGAGCAAACACGGGCAACCCAGGAAATCCACACGGCCGTGCAACCCTGGCCGTGTGAGGTTGCTGAAGTTCGAACTTAATGGTACGCTGCGTTTTGACTCGCACGACCAGTTGGGTGAGGCACACGGCCGTGTGGCCTGCCCGTGTGAGTCGGGAAATTCTGGTTTTTGAGCCAATTTCGAGCCAAAAGTGGGAGAATCGAATTTTCAGAGCAAAAACAGAGCCCTAGAGAGAGAAAGTGCGAAGAACACATCCTAGAAGCTATCTTGGAGCTGGGTTTCACCGAATCGAGCTTGGAGATCGTCATAGGAGTGGAAATCATCACCCCGGAGCAGATTTTCCTCATCATTATGAGTATGACTACTCCGATTACTGTTTTCTCTTCTCTCTCTATGGAGTAGAACCCTTCTCTCACTTGGGTATGAAGAACCCTAGTTCCTTGTGTTAGGGATTTGATTGTAATAACTTGGGATGATATTACTGTTTGATTTTAATCGAATGATGCATGTTTATTGAATTGATGGGAGTCTGATCAGCTTTTCTCGATTTCTGCTGCAACCTGAGATAGATAGAATCTGATTAGGTTGTTAGAGCCTCTTCATTCGATAGTAGGAGATTGGCTATACGAGAGTTAGCCAGTTTACTGCTTTGTACTGGAATTCAATTCCAGTAGTGGAGTTCTGTGTTCATAGCCTCAGCTTTCTATCCCGGTGAAGACTAGTCGTCTGCCGGGTAGTTAGACTGAGAGGGCTTGGTCAGCTTAAGAGATTCCAAGCTACTGTCAGAACTTCCGCAGTCTAATCAACAGTGAATCAACCCAGGGGAATTACAATTGGAACTAACCAAGGGGCTAGGGGGACTCAATCCCGAGTGACTCTTTCCTGACTTTGAAAACCGAATTATTACTTGCTTTCCTACTACTTTAGCTTTAAACAACAATCACTCGAATTAGTTTGCTAGATAACAGAGAATCACGGAGTAAGCAGTAGATCTAGACCCCGGGTTGATAATTGAACTTGCCCGTTACTGCATTCCCGAACTGCGATTTCACTTGGTCGCAGTTTGGTGTTGTGTTTTGGCGTGTCGGCACACAAGAAGAAATGATCGGCTCAAAGCTCACAAGGCTATCTAGTCACCCAACCATCTATTCCAATTCACAAAACACAATGCATGGCAAATTGTAGTCAACAAGTAATCAAGTCAAGACATACATTCATCTTATGCACACATGTGAACTAAAATTTTGCACTATCCTAATGAACCTCTTAGTCATCATCATAGGATATACTCGATCACATGCAACAAATCAAGATCAATGCCAATAAACACGAGATTTTCCCACAAACCGGCTACTTTGATTATGCAAACATTGCTTGGATCCCTCAAAATTTTCAAATTCAAGCATACAACAAGGCTCCAAGCATGAATCACACTCACACAAGCCTAATAGTAAACTACCCCCCCCCCCCCCCAGACACACACTTATGCTCGACATTGCCCGTAATGGAGTAAGATAGGGGTAGAATGATGTTACCGCTTGGGCTTGGTGAGTGAAAGTTGGAATCGATTCCGGTGTAGGATATTTGGAGCTTCAAGGAGAGACAAAAAAACTCACACACACAAACACAATAGACTCGCTCAGGGCGAGGTAATTACAAACACAATACGATAGTAGTAGTAGTTTATGGTCACACACACATAAAAGAAAGAAAAATAACTAAAACAAGTTCAGAGTTACAAGTGGAGAAGTAGGGCGAAAGAAATCGGCTCTGGCACATGTCTCACTCGTCGGCTACCTCTCGCGGGTGGATGGACCCTCCCTCTCATCTGGAAGGAGGCCCTGGCGTTGAGCCATCAGCTCGAGGGGGTCGGTCTGCTGGTCTAGGTGGGAATTCACTCCCACGAAGCTCGTCTCTAGGCGATCCACCCTCTGGACAAGAGGATCACCTTCTGCTGCAACTGGTGGTGGCTGGGCTGGACACTGGAGTGCGAGACGCTGGCGGTGGCCGGGTGCTCGAGCTGGTGGCTGCTCTGCTGGTGGACCGTCTAGATCAGGAATCACTCCCTCAATGTACCGAATTAGTCCAAAGGTGCACAGTAAGCGCATGGAGTGCAAGGTGCCCTCGTCAAACCTTTGGGTACGCCCTTCTCTCGAGCACCCTGCAATGCTGACATTGAAGTATCGAGCAAGGCGGGTGATGTACGGACCCATCGATGTGACATAACGACGGTTTCCCCTTTGGCCCTGGCAAAAGAAGTGGCAATGACTGAACCCAGGTGCAGAGTGTTAGACAGACAGGTCCACCATGTAAGAACAAGGCAATAAGATTCTCTCGATTATCTTGTTCGGGTTGTGGTACGCTGGGTAGGGGGAACAAGCCAGGAGTGCAGCGATGATACGCCACTGGGGTTGGAGTGTAGATGCCAATGTGAGGGCCGATCTAAACTTTTTCCTTTGGTACTTTGGAAGGCAAAACTTCAGAAATGCGGCATTCACGTCGAAACTTCGGATGGCGTCTTCCTCCCAATCGTCCTCATGTTTGGCTTGCACTCCAAGGGCCTCGGCTAACTCGTCGTAGCTCAAAGTGCGACCTTCCCCTCCCAACCGAAACTCGACCCGACGTATTGGATGGCCGAGTAGGCATTGGGTCTTGTGGATGGTGAAGGTGCTAAAAAACTCAACGCATAGTTCCCCGTAGATGTCATCTTCGAGATCAAGGAGTTGGTGCAATTGAGGGTGCACCACTGCCTCCCTCATAACATCACTGCAATGAAGTCTGTCGACCTATGAGAAGTCGAGTTTCCAATGGTTACCGACTTTCGAAGATGCCCAAAAACACATCTCTTCCTCCATTTCAGGTTGGCCCCTTATATTTCCACCATGGATATCAAATATTGAAGGTTAAGCACACCGTGGCATGGTTGTGGTTATTTCACGGTTCACTCATACAAAAATCCGAACCACAGCCCCAAACCACGGTGGCTACCATCCACCAACAAGCATAAAGTTCCACATGCATTCACAAAATAGCACTTGGTGGGCAAATTCTAAAAAATATAGACAATTCGGTTCAAACATGCACACCAAGGCTCCACTAGGCTCATGCATTAACATTTCACCATTCAATCGACCTAATTCACCTAATTCCTCGCCCTAATTCTATGTTCAACATTCAAAGCATGAAAATCACCCTCACTTCACTACCTAATCTGATTCTCCCAAAATTAATAAGGTGGAGCTGAAAAACCAACCTGGAGATGCAAGTAGGACGTAGGAGGAAGTGAGGTGCGGGCGAGGAAGGCGAAAAGTAGCCGAAAAACAGGACGGAGAGGGGTTGCCGGAGCTTCGTCGGAGACGCGCCGCCGGCGACTTGACCGGAAAAAACTTGCCCAAAATCTCCCCAAAATCGCAGCACAGGCCGGTTTTGCCGAGGGGAGAATGGGTATGAAGTTGGTTTTGGGTTTTGCTCGCCGGAAATGGGTGAAAAATGGAAAACCCGTCGAGTTTTGTGTAGTGAAGGGAAGAGTCGCCGTTAACGCCCCTTTTATAGGCGAAGCACGGAGTTCACGAATGCGTTGCTTTGTTCACGGTCTTAGAGACCGTGAACTCTCAAATCCGTCCATGAACTAGGGTTGGTCGACAAGTGGTGAACAAGCAGAAGCGCCCAGTTCACGGACGCGTTTTCCTGTTCACAGTCTTGTAAGACCGTGAACTCAGCACTCTGTCCGTGAACTTTAGTGAAAATTCGATACTTCTGAGAAAAAATTGACTCAACCTATTCCACCGTGCCTCCTAATCGATCCCAACGCAACCTTAAAATGCAAAACCACAACACTTGGCACGGGGAAACCACTTGAACTCTTCACTTGACACAAAAACAAAAATAAGTAAAAGAAAACAAACCTCCGTTGGGTTGCCTCCCAACAAGCGCTTAGTTATCGTCATTAGCTTGACGGTTAGGGATCAATCACATCTTGGAACGTGATGCCACCAGGAGTGGATCCACCACACTCTCGGGGCGAGGCTTGTAGCCTCCCATCTTAAGCTCCATGAGTTGGCCCTCTTGGTTTACCAACTTAGCTTTGGCCTTCTCCTTCCTTCGGGCCAAGGCTTCCTTCATCTTTTGTCTCGAAGCATTCTTCCTCTTTTCCTTGGGCATAGTACCCACCTTGACTTCCTACTCGACATTACCACAAGAAACACAAGTAATAGTGGGTTTTGCCTTGAGAGGCTATCCTCCACTCACATTCACATCCTTCGAAACCAACTCCTTCACTTCCTCACTTATAGCCCTAGGATCAATTTCAAGATTGATTCTCTCCTCACCATACCTCAGAATTAAGGTCCCCTCATTAACGTCTATCAATGCTTTGGCGATTGCAAGGAATTGACGACCGAGTATGAGCAGCATATCTGAGACCTCGCTTATATTGAGAATCACGAAATCAGTTGGATAGCTAAACTTGCCTACTCGCACCAACATGTCATCCACAATGCCTCTCGGGCTAATGACCGATCGGTCGGCTAAATTGATGCTAAGTTTAGTGGTCTTAAGTTCACCTACTTCTAACTTTTTGAAAATCTTGTAGGGCATCACATTAACACTAGCTCCTAGGTTCGCCAAGGCATTGTCTATATGATCTATACCAATACCAAGAGGGATCGTAAAGCTACCTGGGTTGCACCTTTTTTTGGGCAAGCGGTTGAGGAGGAAAGCCGAACACTCCTCGCCAAGAGTCACGTTGGAGAGGCCTTCAAGCTTTGGCTTCTTGGTGAGGAATCCTTTGAGGTACTTTTCATATCTTGGCATTTAAGCCATGACTTCAAGGAAAAGGATATTGATGTGGAGGGTGTGGAGCATTTCTATAAAACCTCCACACTCGTTCTCCAACCTCTCCTTGTACATTCTCGTGGGGAAAGGAAGAGGTGGCTTGTACTCAACCACCGGAAGTGGTGTCGGCGATGCCTTCATTGCCGCTTTTTTCTCTCTCCTCGATGGCCCTTTCTCTCCATCCTTCGGGTTGGAAACTTACTTCTCAATCACTTCTTTAGTGGTGTCGCTCGGAGTCACCTTTCCACTTCCAACTTGAATTGCATTCACCGCAGCATGATTCTTGGGGTTCACCACAGTTTGGGAAGGTATAGCTCCCTTTGGTCTCTCGGTGAGGATCCCAGCAAGATTGCCTATTTGCACTTCCAAGATTTGGAGGCTCGCTTGATGGCTTCGGAGTTCCACCTCAACCCAGCTAAATTTGGTAGTCGCCACACCCATGAATTGCTCAATCTTCTCGAACTTTTGAGCACTCGTGCTCACAAAGGTGTTCACTGGGTCCTCAAGCTTGGATAGCTTGTCGGGTTGTTGTTGTTGTTGAAACCCTTGACCACCTTGTGCGAGATATGGATGTTGGAAGTTCGAGCTTTGGACTTGAGGCCTTTGTTCGATGAAGGTTGGCCGAGGTTGATAATTTCCCGTAGGGCCTTGAAAACCCGGGGGCCTCGGATTAGTCGGTGATGACCAAGAAAATTTGGGGTGGTTCCTCCATCCGGGATTATAAGTATTGTTATACGGGTAATTGGCCCTAGCATTTGCCACGAAATTGACTTGCTCCTCTGGAATGGTTGCCTCCTTCATTGGTTGGCTCTCCGCCATCTCATGTTTAGTGCTCGAACACCAATCACAAGACATCACCGGCCTCTTTCCTTGGTTTTTATCTTCAAGAATTACCTTTATCAACTTGTCTAACTTCGCCTCAAGTGGAGCTCTCGCTCCCACGCTTCTCACTCCCCTATCATTGCTTCTCTTCCCTCTTCTCGTAAATCCCCAATCGTATCCCTTGAGTGCCATTTCTTCAAGTAGCTCGGTCACTTGGGGTGGAGTCATATTCATCAATTTCCACTGATACAGTGAGTCAATGAGAATCTTGTCTTCTTGGATTAGACCACCGTAGAAAGTTTCATTTCGAAACTGTTCTTCGAATCCATGTTGAGGGCATTGAAGAAAATAATCGGATTATCTCTCCCAAGCATCCCTCAAGGTCTCGTCTTCTTCTTGCTCGAAATGGGTGATCCTCTTTCTCCACTCGTCCGTCTTCGAAGGCGGGCAGTAGCGGGTTATGAATTTGTTGAGAAGATTGTCCCATGAGGTGATTGAACGAGGTAGGCGGTTGTTTAGCCACCGGATTGCTTTCCCCGCAAGTGAATAGGGGAAAAGCCTTAGTTGCAAAGCTTCATTCGGCATGCCATTGATTTTCAAGATCCCCGCGAGCTCCAGGAATCTCTGCACATGCTCTCTTGGTGACTCGCTCGGAAGACCGTGGAACAAAGCATTATTTTGTATCATAGTCACTAGAGCCGGCTTGATCTCGATATTGTTGGCCGCCACGGGAGTGTGCAAGATTGGAGATTGAATGTCCGCCGGTCGTGGGGCCATATAGTATCCCATTGTCCGTGGGGCTTCCTCTTCCGCTGCCGCATTACGAGCTTGGCCTACTCCCGCTTCTCTTTAGTTCCCCACCATTTCTACTCCAATGTCGGGTTCACCTTCCACTTCTTCAACTTCTACTCCACTAACACCGAGACCAAATTGTTGTCCCCTTTCTTCACTTCTTCTCCTTACTCCACTAGCTCCCTCTCCCATGCTAGGATTCGGAGAGTTTGGTTTATGTCCTCGTCACGGGGTCGCAAAGGTGCCGGATTACTCCAGGTCATGCACCTCGTACACACAATCGGAAAACAACACCAAGTCTAGCACAAGCAAAGAACACACACTTTCAAAACTTGAAATTAAAAGCTAGATTAACACCAAACAACTTTTTCAAGATAACAGACTGTTGTCCCCAGCAATGGCGCCGAAAAACTTGAATCGTCAAAAATATCACAATTAATTCCCGCCTAAGGTCCAAGTATAAACCTTAGTCGGGTGCAATACAGGGCAAGTACGTTTAAATATCGACTCGGGTCGGTCCGTGTACCCCTACTTCAGTCATTTGAATCATTATCTAGCGAATCGGTTTAATTGAAAAGTTTTCTAATTAAAGTAAAGCAAGGCAAAAGTAAATGGTTTTGAAAGCTCTTTGTGAGAAGGATCACCCAGGCGTCGCTTACCCCAAACTACTACCATGGTATGTGAATCGACGTGATTGCTATGGGCAAGGTGACCCCGAACCGCTAGGGTACGCAAATATGTTCGTAGACCACACTCTCGATTGCCAAACCGAGTAATACATTATAGGGTCTTCAAGAGGACTACTCGGATAAGGAAATCTATGGTTGACTTACTCCCTCTCTCAACCCAATGGTTGGTCGTAGTAATCGCGCTTAACCAAATTGCTTAATTCAACATGTAGGCTTGCCCTACATTAACCTAGTTAGGTGGCTTAGAAAGCCCTAGGAATCCCAACTCAATTGAGCCTCCCTTGAAAGGGGATCTTCCCTCTCAAACCTAGGTTAGAACGGCCAATTAGATTGCTAAGCACAAACATGTACAATCAACATGAAAAATACCTCAATCATTGAATTAAAAAACACCCATAAACAATCATTCAATTCACATAACAAAAACTACATGGTAGATAGTTAGGGTTTCACAACACCCAAGTGAAAAAGGAAACTACTCCATGCTAGAAAGGGGAGAAACACAAGAGGAAGAGGTAGAAACCATCATGGAGATGCTTCCAATCTTCCTTGAGCTTGTGCTGAACTTCTCTTGAGGAGAATCTTCCCAATTCACCACTTGGAGCAAACCCTAGCCTTCTTCCTTCCTTGGTTCGTTCTTTCTCTCTCTAAAATCTGAAGAAGGCACTTTCTCACTCTTGGGCTCTCCCTTCTCTCTTCCTTTCAGCTCTCCTCTTAAACAGGGATCGGGCTTAGTTCACGGCCTTAGTTCACGGCCGTGAACTCTTGAACGCGTCCGTGAACTCAAGGTTGGCGTCGAAACGCACCGCTTCGCTTGCACGGGTTCATGGGCAACAGCTCCAGTTAGCGATCTTATTCGTCAGTAACTTAAGATTTGGCCCTGGACGCATGGGTGTTCAAGGGCAATAGCTCCTCTTCACGATCTTAGCATACCGTGAACATCCATGAGAAACCGTGAACTGCCGGTTTTTCACCTCTTCTCCTGGTTTTCGCTCCTTTTTGTCAAACTTCGATTACGGGGCTGGTTTCACCTGTTAAATCCTTAAACAAGCTAAAACACAAGATACCTCGCGTAAAACCATCCTTTTAGGAGCATAATTGCCACAAAAGCCTAAAGAAAACGGGGGTAAAATATGTACAATTAGTCCCGAATCACCATGGAAATGACACAAGTAAAGGTTAAAAACCTTAATCCATTTCTAAGCAAAATTCAAAATTAATCCTTCTTCCAAGCAAATTATGATACAAGCCATCACAAAAACAATTGTGTATTCATGGAACCAATTTAGCATACCAAAGTCAAACAATTACAACATATAACTAGCATGTAAAGAATTCAAATACTATTCAACATCAAATATCCCAACATTCCCAAATTAGCATTGATTCGGGCCTAATTGTACACATTTTATCCCTGTTTCCCTTAGGCGTTTGTGGCATTTGTGCTCCTAAAAGGGAGGTTTTACACTAGGCTTCTTGTTTTTCGGTATGTTTCAGGATCTAACAGGTGAAACCAGCCCCGGAGTTGAAAGTTGGAAGAAAAGGAGCAAAGACCAGGCAAAGAGAGTGATTTAGGCCATGTTCACGGTTTCCAATTGGAGTTCACGGTCTCCTAAGGCCGTAAACTGGAGCCCGTCAACCGCGAAAGCGTCCAGGGAGGTTTCATAGGTTACTGACGCCGAGTGAAGCGGTGCGTTTTGACACAGCACTCCGAGTTTACGGACGCGTTGAGGAGTTCACGACCGTCAACTGAAGCCGTGAACTGAGCCCGATCCCAGTATATAATGTGAGATGAAAGGAAGATAGAGGGGGAGACCAAGTGTGAGAAAGCATCTTCTTCTTCATATTTTAGAGAGAGAAAGGACGAACCAAAGAAGAAGGGAGGCTAGGGTTTGCTCCAAGTGGTGAATTGGGAAGAATCTCCCCTAGAGAAGATCAACACAAGATCAAAGAAGAGTGGAGGCATCACCATGATGGTTTCTACTTCTTTCTTTGTGTTCTTCCCCTTTCTAGCATGGGGTAGTTTCCTTTTTCACTTGGGTGTTATGAAACCCTAACTATTTGCCATGTAGTTGTTGTGTGAATTGAATGATTGTTTATGGGTGTTTTTTAATTTAATGATGGAGGTATTTTTCATGATGATTGTGCATGTTTGTGCTTGGCAATCTAATTGGCCGTTCTAACGTAGGTTTGAGGGACCCCCCCCCCCCTCCTTTTCAAAGAGGCTCGATTGAGTTGGGGTTCCTTGGGCTTTTCAAGCCACCTACCTAGGTTAATGTAGGGCAAACCTCTTTCTTAAATTAAATGAATAGGTTAATCGTGATTAAGCCGTCCAACCATTGGTTTGAGGGAGAAGGTAAGTCAACCCTCAATTGCCTTAACCAAGAGGGCTACTCCAGTAGCCTATAATGTATCCCTTGGTTTGGCAATTGAGAGTGTGGTCTTCGACCATAGTTTCACTTCCTAGCAGTTCACGATTGCCTCGCTTATAACAACCCATTCGAGTCCACGAGCTATGGTAGTAGTTAGGGGGAAGCAACACCCGAGTGATCCTTCTCATATAGAGCTTCCAACTATTTACCTTTGCTTTATTTTAATTTAATCCTTATAGTTTTCAACTAAAAACCAATCTGCTAGATAATGTTTCAAACAATTGAAGTAGGTGTACATGGACCAGCCCGGGTTGATGTTTAAACATCCTTTCCCTATATTGCACCCATCTAAGGTTTATACTTGGGCCTTAGGTGGGATTTTGTTGTGATATTGGGGCGAGTCAAGTTTTTGGCGCCGTTGCCGGGGAACTTCGGTCCGTTATCTTGAAAAGGTTGTTTGGTGTTAATCTAAATTTTATTTTTAAGCTTTGATTGTGTGAGTGTTTTGCTTGTGCTAGACGTGGTGTTGTTCTCTAAGTGTGTGCAGGGAGGTGCATGACCCGGAGAAATTCGGCGCCTTTGGTACCAGTTGACGAGAACATCAACAAGACTCTCCGACTCCTAGCTCGGGAGAGGGAGTTAGCAGAAGCAAGGAGGAGAAGTGAAGAAAGGGGACAACAATTTTGTCTCGGATTTAGTGGAGTAGAAGTTGAAGGTGAATTTGATATTGGAGTTGAGATGGCGAAGAACCAACAAGGAGGGGGAGCCGCCCAATCTCACAACCAAAATGATGAGGCGGCAGAGGAGGAAGCCCCAAGGACAATGGGTTATCACATGGCCCCATGTCCGGCGGACATTCAATCACCTATCTTACACCCACCCGTGGCGGCCAACAACTTCAAAATCAAGCCGACCCTCGTGACTATGATTCAAACAATGCTTTATTCCACGAGCGCACAAGAGAATCAACGAGGGAGTATGTGAAAAGGTTTCTTGAGCTCGCGAGGAGTTTGAAGATAAATGGCGTGCCGGCGGAAGGTTTGCAATTAAGGCTTTCCCCCTACTCACTTTCGGGGAAGGCACTCTAATGGCTCAACAACCGGCCGCCTCGCTCAATCACCTCGTGGGATGATCTTCTCAACAAATTCATGACCCACTATTGCCCTCCTTCGAAGACGGCCGAGTGGAGAAAGAAGATCACCGATTTCGAGCAAGACGAAGATGAGACCTTGAGAGATGCTTGGGAAAGATTCTCCGACTATTTCCTTCAATGCCCTCACCATGGATTCGATGAGCAATTTTGGATAGAAACTTTCTATGGTGGTCTTATACATGAAGATAAGATCCTCATTGACTCTCTTTGCCAAGGGAGGTTGATGAACATGACTCCAACTCAAGTGACCCAGTTGCTCGAAGATATGAATCTTAAAGGATACGATTGGGGCTTGACGAGAAGTGGGAAGAGAAGCAATGAAAGAGGAGTCCGAAGTGTGGAGGCAAGTGCTCCACTTGAAGCGAAGCTTGACAAGTTGATCGAGGTAATTCTTCAGGACAAGAAGCAAGGGAAGAGAGCGGTGATATCTTGTGATTGGTGTTCAAGCACTAACCATGAGATGGCGTATTCCCAAGCAATGAAGAAAGCAAGCACTCCGGAAGAACAAGTCAATTTCGTTGACAATGCTAGGGGGAACAACCCGTATAGCAATACTTATAATCCCGTGTGGAGAAATCATCCTAACTTTGCTTGGTCGTCCCCGACTAATCCAAGACCCCCTGGTTTCCAAGGACCTACGGGCAATTATCAACCTCGGCCAACTTTCATCCAACAAAGGCCACAATTCCAAAACTCGAGCTTCCAACAACCTTACCAAGCACAAGGTGGTCAAGGGTTTCAACAACAACAACAACCCGACAAGTTGTCCAAAATTGAAGATCTACTGAATACCTTTGTGAGCACGAGTTCTCAGAAGTTCGCGAAGATTGAGCGATTTATGGATGTGGCGACTACCAAGTTTACCTCGGTTGAGGCGAGACTCCGAAGCCATCAAGCAAGCCTTCAAAATTTGGAGGTGCAAATCGGAAATCTTGTCGGGATCCTCATTGAGAGACCAAAGGGAGCTCTACCTTCTCAAATCATGGCAAATCCCAAGGATCATGCCGGGGTGAATGCGATTCAATTGAGAAGTGGAAAGGTGTCTCCGGGAGTTGTTGCGAAGGGAGTGATTGAGAAGGACTCCAAACCCAAGGATGGATATGAGGAGCCCTCGAGGTGAGAGAAAGAAGTGGCAAGGAAGGCATCGACGAAGCCATCTCCAATGGCAGAGTACAAACCACCTCTTCCTTTCCCCACAAGGGTGTACAAGGAGAGGTTTGAAGCGAAATGTGGAGGCTTCATGGAGATGCTCCGAAATCTCCACCTCAACATCCCCTTCCTTGAAGCTATGGCTCACATGCCAATGTATGCAAAGTACCTCAAAGGATTTCTCAACAAGAAACCGAAGTTCGAAGACCTCGCCAACGTGACTCTAGGCGAGGAGTGCTCGGCTTTCATCCTCAACCGGTTGCCCAAGAAGCGACCCGACCCAGGTAGCTTCACTATCCCTCTTAGTATTGGTAACCATCACATAGAAAATGCCTTGGAGGATTTAGGAGCGAGTGTCGATGTGATGCCCTATAAGATTTTCAAAAGGTTAGACCTAGGTGAACTCAAGACCACTAAGCTTAGTGTCACGTTAGCCAACCGCTCGGTCATTAACCCCAGGGTCATCATGGAGGACTTGTTAGTACGAGTAGGCAAGTTTTGATGTCCGACGGATTTTGTGATCCTTGATATAAGTGAGGACTCGGACATGACACTCATACTAGGACGTTCCTTCCTTGCCACCGCCAAGGCGTTAATTGATGTTAATGAGGGGACCTTGATTCCGAGGGATGGTGAGGAGAGGATCACTCTTGAAATTGAACCTAAGGTTAGAAGTGAGAATGTTAAGGAATTGGTATCGGATGACTTGAATATGAGTGGAGGAGAGCCTCTCAAGGTGAACCCCACTATTACTTGTGTTGCTTGTGGTGATGTTAAGCAGGAAGTTAAGGAGGGTACTAAGCCCAAAGAAAGGAAGAAGAAAGCTTTGAGGGAAAAGGTGAAGCGAGCTTTTGCCCGAAGGAAGGAGAAGGGCAAGGCTAAGGTCGTCGGCCAAGAAGGCCACCCCATGGAGCTTAAGTTGAGAGGTTACATGCCTCGCCCCGAGAACGTGGTAGATCCACTCTCTGTGGAATCATGTTCCAAAACATGATAGATCCGCAACGTCAAGCTAGTGACGTTAACTTAGTGCTTGTTGGGAGGCAACCCAACGTAGGTTTTTTTCTTTACCTTATTTTCGTTTTTGTGTGTCGAGTGAAGAGTTCTAGTGATTGAGTGGTATCTCGGTGCCACGCTTTGTGGTTTTGCGTTTTGAGGTTTTTTCGTGATCGATGGAAGGCACGTTGGATTAGGGCGAGTCAAAAATTTTTAGAAATACCCTGTTTTAGATGATGTTCACGGACGGATTGCAATGTTCACGGTCTTACAAGACCGCGAACAGGCAAATGCGTCCATGAACGCGGCACTTCCACGAGCGTGCAATTTGTCAACCATCCACAATTCACGGCCGCATTGCTGTGTTCACGGTCTTAACGGCCGTGAACTGGCAAACACGTCCTTGAACTGCTAGCGTCGTCTATAAACGGGGTGTGAACATTGACCCTTCACTTCACGACCCAAAATCTCGCCGGAAAACCGCGAATCTCTAAAGGTTTTCAAGCCATTTCAACCACTTCCACCGAGAAAAATCCAAACCAAACCTCAGACCCATTCTTCCCTCATCAAAGGCGGCCTTCGCTGGATTTTGGGGAGATTTGGAGCAAAAATTTTCTGGCGAAGTCGCCGCTGGTGAGCCTCTGACGAAAGTCCGGTGAGCTTCTGACGAAGCTCCGACGACCCTTTCCTGGGATGTTTTCAACTGTTTTTGGCCTTCCTCACCCTCACCTCACCTCACTTCCTCTTACTTCCTACTTGTGTCTCCGGGTTGATTTTTCAGCTCTACCATATTTATTTTGGGAGAATCAAATTAGGTACTGAAGTGAGAAGAACTTTAGTGCCTTGAATGTTGAATTTAGAATTAGGGCGAGGAATTAGATGAGTTAGGATGATTGAATGGATGATTGACTTTGCATGAGCTTAGTTGAGCCTTGGGGGACATTTGTTGATTCGAATCGCTTTTATTTGTAGATTTTTTCCACCAAGTGCTAATTTGTGAATGATTGTGCATTGTTATGGTTGAATGGTGGATGGTAGTCACCGTGGCATGGGTTGGGGTTCAAATTTTTTGTGTAGATGAACCGTGAAATATCCACAACCATGCCACCGTGTGTTGAGCTTAAATTTTTTAAATCCATAGTGGAGATAAGAGTGGGGGGATTTCTTTTTCCTCCCAATGAGTTGTGCTTAACAAATGTTTCCACGTATGGTGTTTGTTTGCCAAATTTTGCAGGATGCTTAACGAGGAGCATGAGTTCATCAGTTACCTGGTGAACCATGCGCGGTTTGGCGACAAGTTCGCCTACCAGAGGGATAGCCCGGTCGGGCCACATTGGCGGCTGGACCTGGACATGTTTAGCGTGTTCAAGTGTCGAGCCGCAATGCCAGGGGTCGTCTGTCACCCCCAGTGGCGCCTACTGCTCATGATGGACGAGCTCATCTACCACGAGCTATGCGTGTAGTTCTACTCCACGTTCGCCCATGTAGTCCCGATTGGCAAGAGGAGTCGGCCGTATGTGGAGTTCATATTGCTCACCCGTTCGGTCGTTCCTAGCCTCCAGTCAGGACATCTGATGACGAACAGAGGGCTTCTGACTCTCTTCTTCATGAGGCATCCTGCGGAGCCGATCCATCTAGGATCACTGATAGCCACCTCTTTCGCCCAGTGTCTGGTGCGGAACATGGTTGACACCATGCACATGGGGGGCATCATCACGAGGATTGCTCGCCACTTCGGAGTGGATGTGGAGCGATGCTCCATCATCAGGAGGACCGAGCCCTTCCTAGTGGCTACACTCTATAACCAACAGTTGGTACTTCAGGAGAGGGGGATCGAGTACCTCGACGCGCTCCGACCTTCGGGAGCCATGCACCCCATAGCTGACCCGGCTCTAGTGGAGCCAAATGTAGGGATTCCACCCCCAAAGCAGCCACCTGCTCAAGCACCCAGACGCCGCCGGTGTCCCACGCTCCAGCGCCCTATACCACCACCACCAGCAGCTTCATCATCTAGAGCAGCCGGTGATCCCCTCGTCCATAGGATGGATCGCCTCGAGACTCATGTTGTGGGAGTGACTTCCCGCCTCGACCAGCAGAACGACCTCCTTGAGTAGATGGCTCGATGCCAGGATCTCATTCCAGATGATGAGTCGGGGCCTTCGACCCAGTGAGAGGTAGCCGGCGAGGGAGATATGTGGCAGAGCCGATTCCTTTCGCCCCACTACTCCACTTGGAACTCTGAACTCATTTTTCTTTCTTTTATGTGTTTGTGACTATAAACTACTACTACTATCATATTGTGTTCTGTAATAACCTCGCCTTGGAGAGTCGTATTATGTTTGTGTATGTGTGTTTTTTTCTTCTCCTTGAAGCTCCAAATCTCATACCCCAAAAACAATTCCAACTTTCACTCACCAAGCAAAGCGGTAACATCGTTCTACCCCTATCTTACGTCATTGAGGGCAATCCCGAGCTTAAGTGTGGGGGAGGGGGGGTAGTTTATTATTATGCTTGTGTTAGTGTGATTGATGCTTGGAGCCTTGATATTTGCCCAAATTTGAAAATTTGAGGGCTCCAAGCAATGTTTGCATGATCAAAGTGGCCGGTTTGTGGGAGAATTTTGTTTCTATTGGTTTTAACCTTGAATTGTTGCATGTAATCGAGTATGTCCTATGATGATGACTAAGAGGTCCATTAGGATAGTGCAAAGGTTTAGTTCTCATGAGTACATAAATGAATGGATTTCTTGACTTGATTACTTGTTGATTACAATTGCCATGCATGGTGTTTTGTGAATTTGAATAGATGGTTGGGTGACTAGGTAGCCATGTGAGCTTTGAGCCGATCGTTTTCTTCTTGTGTGCTTAGATCCCTCTTACCATGGCAAGTAACATCACAGTTGTCACTAGTGAGTATGATGGAGGCATAGGATTAGTCCACGCCCAAATGTCGATTGTCCTGAAATGTGTTATCCCCTAGTCAACCCCTTTGAGCCTTGTGGCTTCGAGGGTTGTTCTCATGTTAGGAGCTTTTTCGCTTGTGAGTTTAATAGTGTTGAAAGAACGACCCACAATCCTTTCTTTGTGTCTATACATGAGTCATCCTTGTGTCCCAGAGCTCTCGCTGTTGAGTTCCATTGAGGTTTTACATAGGAGGATTGTGTGCGGTTCTTGCTAGAAATGAAAGAAAGGAAGTGTAGTTTTGGAGTGAGTTCTTAAAAAGAGAGCAGTGGTCGTTAAATGTGAAGGTGGAAAGTGTTTTACTCTCTAGTACCCCCTTCCCCCCCCCCCCCCCTCAAATAGAAAAAGAAAAGAAAAGAAAGTAGAAAAAGAAAAGGAATCGAAAAAGAGGTAATAAAACGGGGTAAATAAAGTAGAGAGTGCCACGGAAACCAAAGTGTATGCTCAAGGAGGGGTTTCTTGGCATTCAAGCCATTAAGACCCCCACATTGTTTTAGAACTCCTTCACTACCAAATAGAAATGTGATAGCAAGAGTAAATCGAGGAAGAGCGCTTAAATGTAGTTCATGATGGGTGATAGTTTGGAAGGGAGAAGTAAGGCTTTTGGCCGATGCTAGTTGCCATTGTTTGTAGAGAAGGTTCTTAGTTGGACCCATAGAACCTTCGGGTTTAGATTGAAAGATGTAGAACCTCGTGTTGTGTTTGCCACCACCCAAAAAGGCTTTTTCCCCAAGTCCAAAACAATTGTCAGTCATTTGAACCCGTGTCTAAGACCTCCGGAAAACCTAGTGATGACAACCATCCCGTGAACTCTAGCATTTAGAGGTTTACGCCGTGGCGTTGAGACGATAGGGCTGAGTGTTAATGATTGTGCACATCTTTTGGCACAAAAAATGTCCTTACCCCACTGGTCAAGAGAGTGAGTGATTCATTCCTGCTTTGCACGTCATATCTTATCCTGGTGAGGACCTTTGTTGCCTTTTCATTTGTTCCTCGGACTTGAATATTATGCATGGTTAGTTGTGGTTGGTAAGTGGTCTTGTTGAGACTTGCATTGATCCATGAACAAGGTGAGAACTTTTAATTTGCCCATTTTTTGTGGCCTCGAATGTCGTTTGTGGTGGATGTCGGTATTGCTTGCAACGGTCCATGTGTTAATTGCCAATAGCCATTGAGAATTCCCACTTGGTTCCATTTGAGTTGTCCTCAAAGTATTTTGTTAGGTTGAGATATTACCTTGTATGAAATGGTTTGCTTGGGGACAAGCAAACGTCTATGTGTGGGGAAGTGATTTGGGCCTAATTGTGCACATTTTATCCCTGTTTCCCTTGGGCGTTTGTGGCATTTGTGCTTCTAAAAGGGTGGTTTTACGCTAGATTTTTCGTGTTTCAATGTGTTTCAGGATCTAACAGGTGAAACCAGCTCCGAAGTCAAAAGTTGGAAGAAAGGGAGCAAAGACCGGGCAAAAAGAGTGATTTAGGCCATGTTTACGGTTTCCCATTGGAGTTCACGGTCTCCTAAGGCCGTGAAATGGAACCATAAACCGTGAAGTGTCCAGGGAGGTTTGAGGGGTTACTGACGCCGAGTGAGTTCACGGTCACCAAGACCGTGAACTGGAGTTGTTGGCCGTGAACTCAAGTGAGTGAAGCGGTGCGTTTCGACACAACACTCTGAGTTCACATACGCGTTGAGGAGTTCACGACTGTGAACTAAAGCCGTGAACTGAGCTCGATCCCAGTATATAATGTAAGCTAAAAGGAAGATAGAGGGGGAGCCTAAGTGTGAGAAAGCATCTTTTTCTTCATATTTTAGAGAGAGAAAGGACGAACCAAAGAAGAAGGGAGGCTAGGGTTTGCTCCAAGTGGTGAATTGGGAAGAATCTCCCCTAGAGAAGATCAACACAATATGATTGGGGAACAACGAGTGAGAACGGTAATAGGCGCACTCAGGCAAGCGTTTATCCGAAATCACCGGGTTGGAGAAATGTTCACGACGTAAGTCAGTGGAAGCAAACGGGCAGATTTAGGAGTGACCGGCGGGAAAAATTAGAAGGGAACACTTTCAGTAAACGGCCGACAATGAGTACTATCCCTTACGGGAATCGAACCCGTGTCTTCGACATGAAAAGACGATGTCCTAACCACTGGACGGTTGGCAATGGCAAGTCAGTCACATAGGCTTTTCTCACATCTCGATCTCTAGAAGGCCTAATGAATCGATCTCTCTTTCTTTTTGTCTCATCTCGTGTTTATGAAGGTTTTCTTTTCTTCGTGGCTCTATCTCCTTTCCTCTTCCCATTCAAAAGGGTCCCCTTAACAGGAGACCTGAGCTTGACTTACCTGACTGTCCCACCTGTGACGCCGCCCTCTAATGTCAATAAAAAAAGCTCTATCAAAGAAGAGTGGAGGCATCACCATGATGGTTTCTACTTCTTTATTTGTGTTCTTCCCCTTTCTAGCATGGGGTAGTTTCCTTTTTCACTTGGGTGTTATGAAACCCTAACTATTTGCCATGTAGTTGTTGTGTGAATTGAATGATTGTTTATGGGTGTTGTTTAATTTAATGATGGAGGTATTTTTCATGATGATTGTGCATGTTTGTGCTTGGCAATCTAATTGGCCGTTCTAACCTAGGTTAGAGGGAAAACCCCCCTTTCCAATGAGGCTCAATTGAGTTGGGATTCCTTGGTCTTTTCAAGCCACCTACCTAGGTTAATGTATGGCCAACCTCTATCTTGAATTAAACGACTAGATTAATCATAATCAAGCCGTCCAACCATCGGTTTGAGGGAGAAGGTAAGTCAACCCTCAATTGCCTTAACCAATAGAGTTACTCTAGTAGCCTATAATATATCCCTTGGTTTGGCAATTTAGAGTGTGGTCTTCGATCATAGTTGCACTTCCTGGCGGTTCACGATTGCCTCGCCCATAACGACCCATTCGAGTCCACGAGCTATGGTAGTAGTTAGGGGGAAGCAACACCCGAGTGATCCTTTTCATCTAAAGCTTTCAAATCATTTACCTTTGATTTATTTTAATTCAATCCTTATATTTTTCAACCAAAAACCAATCCGCTAGATAATGTTTCAAACAATTGAAGTAGGGGTACATGGACCGGACCGGGTTGATATTTAAACATACTTGTCATATATGTCACCCATATAAGGTTTATACTTGGGCCTTAGGTGAAATTTTGTTGTGATATTCGGGACGAGTCAAGCATTCAAATCAACAAGTCAAAATTCTAGATTCTTCAACAAAGAGGATTGAAGTCGGTGGCCCTAGGGGAATTTCTTACGCCAAATCTTGAAATGGTATGATAATTGAGATTTATAGTGGGTATATACTTGGGAAAGGTGAATAGAGGTTTGGGGAAGTGAAATGGTGGTGATATAATGGAGTTTTTGGAGATAAAGTAGACGACAAAATGAGGCTTTGGATTTGAGGTTGTGTGGAAATGAAATGGGGGAGGGTTTTGAGGGTTTAAAAATCCTAGCCCTAAAATTATCGGCCACAAGGCAAAGCATCAGTCCATGCATCATTTTGGCTGCCATTTTGGATGGATGGAGTGGCTCGGTTTGGTTTGTTGGATCTTAATCTCAATGATTGCTAAGCACAAGCAGAATTATGTTAACGTAGGCAAACCGATTAATAACATAAGTTGAGCATACCTTGAAACGTCATAATCAACGACATGCCAAGAATGAAAGTAACAAACCTCATTCCATTACTCACGTAATTAATGACCTAAAATTCAAAGTGCATTCCAAACAACCAAAATAACAATAAACTATATTCATAACAAACTGAATCTCCAAAATTACAAAAAATTGGAATACAGGATATATCCGAGTAGTACTTTCATTTATCGTAAAGTTAGACATTAAATATGGGTGGACTCCCATGGAAAGCTATCTCTTTTATGTCTTAGATCTAGACGTAGCCATGGGTGATTTAGTCAAGTCACCAATGTAAATCAGAAGGTCACTCTCCTCCCCAATCATCACGTGGAGGTGGTTCAAAGAACTTTTTATGGTAAGTGCTAAAAGCTCTGCCCGACAGCCTAAAGATTTCCAAATCTAAGTTCTTCACCAACTCCTCGAATTCCTTTTTACTGAGGTTTGATTGTTGGTTCTCCTCACCGAATTCCTTTTTCATATCCATCAAAGAATTTTGTTGACATCTTCCCAATAATTTGGAATTGGGAATTCGAAGGAGTCACATTCATATCCTTCAAGAGATTAGTCTGGTGGACCAGTGAACATCCATTTTTTATCGACCAGATCATATATGTTAATTACATGATTCGAATTGTCAATTCTCATCGTAATCCATCATACATGAATAATGACAAATTCGCTTGCAAATGCGAGGAATGACCGCAAAAATAGGATAGAGTTATCACTATCTCTATCCATGTCTAATATAACAAAGTGGAGGGAGAAGAGGAAGTGACCAATGTCGATAGGTATCTCTAACCATCCCTTTAGGGTGACATTTTCTGTTATCGACTAGCTTAATGTCGTTGGTTGTATCCTATAGGTTGTTGAGCTTTAGTGATTTATATATATAATATGTCCTTGCATTGAAGCTAGCTACAATTTTTATGAGAGCATCAACATGAAGATTGTTTAGGTTACACGAGATAGTGAAGTGTCCAGGGTCAGGCATCTTTTGTAGTATTATAAGGTGCATGTGGGGAGGTATGTTGTCCACTGTCAGCCTTGGGAGATTCGAATCGAGTGGCTCTTCTTTGTTTAGAAGCGTATCCATTGCTTGCTGGTATGGCAAAAGCGTATATGCCTTAATCCTATCTCGTAGTAATCCGGAAAGTCCAGGTATCGTCTATCAGGGACTGGTACAACCTTATATTCTATCAATTTGATGAAGCAAACTATAGGTGAAAATGGTTTAATGAGACTAATTATCTAAAAGCAAATTAAAATAATTAAGTAAAGTAAACTTTTCGGGAGAAATTCAATGGAGAAAGCTCTGGGAGAAACACCGGGATTCACTACCTATCCTAGCCAGATTAATTCACATATTCCAATCAGTTTAATCCATATCTCTACAGCCACGATATCACTACTGTGCTAGCTATCCCTGTCGGGAATTACTACGCACTAAACAATTAAATCAAATCCTACTGTCGTAGCTCAATGACTTAATTATTTAGCCTGAAGATCGATATCCTATTTAAGACCGCATAGCACCTTATTTAATCCACTGTCGCTTCGATAAGTTACTATGACACATAAAATAGGTTCAGTTATTAGGGTTTCACTGTCGCTAATAACCTAATTAACTACAAATCAATGTATTGGTGGCCAGTCAACACAAAGCATTAAGTAATTTCATGCAATAGAGATTGGAAGAAAAGAAATATGAATCAATCCATCAAATCTAGAAATAGCTACATCCTATGGTGTTTCCCCCAGAAATCGGGGTTTAGTTCAAGATGAAACTAAGATAAAACAATATGGTTTTGATCATCATGTTCTAAATCAACAATAAATCAACAATAAACAACTAATTAGGTCTAGAAAATCCAACCAAATTAATCGCTCTCGTTGAACTCAGCTCAAGCCGCCTTGGAGAACTGATCACTAATCGCCGAACGAAGGAATCCGCTCGTCCCTAGCTTTTCTGCGCCCTCTGCTTCTTTTTCCAAAAAGAATCCCCCTCCTCCAAGAATGTGACTAAAAACACTTAAAACCACTTCACCTTCTTGGAAGTGAGTTACTTCTTAAAAAGAACTTGTTTCTTTAACTTTAACTATAATTTATACTCGTAAAATTTAAAAGTAAATAGTCGTAATTCAAACAAGGCACATATCATCAACTATATGCATAAACAACCATACCAATCACATCACAAAAAATACTCTACACTTCGCAGGGTAAATGCTTGAAAATACGTAAGGCGTAGAATTTACCCCCTTCCCCCACCCCCAAAGTATTATGTGTCCAAATAATTCCACTAAAAGACAACGGAGGTCCATTAAAATGGGCTTGGTCACAACTCCGAGTCCCCACTTTGTTGGGCAAGAAGAATGGGCCCGGCCCAATTCTTTCAGTCGCTTTAGAATTACTTCCCCATGACTCCTCTCGGATCCAATAAATTCAATCCGGTCCAAAGTTCTTCTTGTGCTTCTTTTTCCATTTGTCCGTGCTACTGCAATTTGCTTGTGCAGCCACATTTCCTTGCTTTACTACCTAAAATATATCACAATACTAACACATGGCGGCAATGGTCTTATAACCATTTCAGAGTCAGTTGGCCTTAAAACAAGCATTATATGTCTCAATCATATTATGAAATAATCACATTAAGCACATGAAATCAATATGTTTTCGACAATTATCACTTGCACTGGATTACTGATATGATATCAATTTCATCATCGTTTATGAAGCAATTAATCTTACAAAGATGGAATCAAGTCAACAAGAATAATGTTGGAATTTTTCTAAGTATGAAAACAGTTTTGGGAACTCCATGACGCGCTACAAGGAATTTGTCAAGGTGCGAGGACGGTGGAAGAATACTTCCGAGAGCTCGAACTGCTCTTAATACGCGCAGACGTACACGAGGACAAGGAGGCAACAATTTCACAATTTCTACATGGTTTGAATCGTGATGTTTGCCAGGAAGTAGAACTCAGGTCTTTTATTGACCTTGAGGAAGCAGTGCACCTCGCCACTAAAATCGAGAAGTAGTTGAAGCTACAAGTCACGGGTAGAAGGTTTCCTGCCGCAAACAGCGCACCAAAGCAGGCTCCTGAACTTGAATCGAAGCCTGAACTGACGAACAAATCCACAAGGCAGATTGCTACACCATCCCAGGAGAGGTAAGGAGCGTCTAGTGGGAGCATTCTTTGCTTCAAACGTCATGGCTTTGGGCATAAATCCCACCAATGTGCCAACCAGAAGACACTCATTCTCAGAGATGGCCAATATTGTTCTGAAGATGAAGAAGAGAAACAGGAGGCTGAGCCCGACTCGGATTCTGAGGTAGAAGCAGCTAAAGGTCCATTGTATGTGCTTCGACGTGCCTTGACAAGTGAGAAACTGCAGCCGTCTGAAGAAGATCAACGAATCAACCTTTTTCACACTCGTTGCCAAGTTAAAGGGAAGAACCTGGCCGTGATTATTGACTGAGGAAGTTGCGCAAATGTGGCGAGTCTTGATGTAGTCAAAAGACTCGGATTGACTATGATTCCTCGGGCTAAACCATATTTCCTCCATTGGCTAAGTGATCATGTTGTGATCAAGGTGAACAAGCAGGTACAGATTCCATTTTCTATTGGGAAATTATCAAGACGAGCTGTTGTTCGATGTCATCCCAATGCAGGCCACGCATTTGGTGTTAGGTTGGCCTTGGCAATTTGACCTCAAGGTCTCTCACCATGGTCGGACCAAATGTTACACACTCGAGCACGAAGGCAGGAAGCTGACTCTTAAACCTATGTCGTCGGACGTAGTTCGGGCGGATCAGGAGCATCTTTCTCGCAGTCGAGCTAAGAACGACGAGGAGACAGGTAAGGGTGCTTGCGAGCCTCAGTTGTTGGCTCGACGGTATCTGTTAACCGTTCTTGCTAGCAGGATTGTACCACGGCGAAGCAGTGTCCGCCGACCCTGTTTTCCGGCTCCCATGAAGAGCCCCGAATTGGGTGGGACAACTGGAGATGAATCGGGACGGCAGCTAACTCCAACACGTTGGAAACTCACCTAGCAACGTGTAAAACCGGCGAGAACTCGACGAATCAAGGTGCCTCGGTGAATCCCGAATTCGATATTTTGCGTTTGCTGATGGTTCGAACCAATCTGTTGCTTGGAATAGCTTCTTAGGGTCCAATGAAAGGTGTCAGAAGCTCGAATTGGACTTGGGGGTGTTCGTAGAAGAAAGCCCCAAATTTCAGAACAGCTCGCTGGATTCTGGAAAATTGTCGGCGGAAACTGGGATTTTTGAATATCCGCGTGGCGGGGAAAATGGGGAAGGCGATTGGAAGCGAATGGAGATAAATCGCGAGCTGGAAGAGAATGGGAGAGTTTCCTGGAAGTCAGGCGGACTCGATGCCGCCCGTAAATCAGAACACAATGCGCTCAACTCAAAAGCCCCAATTCAAAAGGGCTCGCCGGAAAATTGGGTCTCACTAGAAAAGGGACGATTTGGCGCTTACGGTTTGTGACCCTGTTTGGAATGCAGGGTGACTCAAGCTTTGAGGGCAAAGCTTCTTAAAGAAGGGGGGCTTGATATGATATCAATTCCATCATCGTTTATGAAGCAATTAATCTTGCAAAGATGGAATCAAGTCAACAAGAACAATGCTGGAATTTTTCTAAGTATGAAAACAGTTTTGGGAAGCCCACTTTGGAGGGCTGTATCTCTCAATTGGCTCAGTAGAAATTCGAGAATGAGCACTTGTTATGAAGCTTGGATATTGTTTTGCATGTTGTCTGCTTGGATTGGCAAGGGGAAGCCAGGAAGGTTGTGTTTCAAGGCCTTCAAAATGCTATCCTGCGACTAGAAATCTGCCAGTTTTTTACTAAGGCAGAAAGGGTCTTCGAGGTGCTGACTTTGAAGCCCAGTTTCAGGAGCATGGAAGAGAATCGAGTTCGAGGCATCATACCACATGAAATTACGTTTGTTATTCTACAAAGACGTGGCATTGGCTAAAGAAGAGCTTACCTGGAAGGCTTCCATCGAAGGGCATAAAGATGGGAGGAAGAGTTTTTTTTTGGGCAGCCTACTTGGAAGAGAAGGCGGTTGCTTGGCGTGCAAGTTTTTGTATTTGTGCGAGTTGGTTTCCTTGTTTGACTTGAACTAGTTTTCATTTTTTTATTAGGATTAGGTTATGATATTTTTGGCTATAAATAGCTTTGCTCATCAATTGTAAAGACACGTTATTGTTGAGTTTAATAAAATTTACTCCGAGGAGTTTTCTTAAGCACGAGTGCTTGAGTTTGGTCTTGATCGAGATCCTTGACTTGCAGACTTCGAGATCAAACCCTCATCTTTAATCTCGTGGTATTCTTCTACCCAAACCAGCCTCTTCCCCATAGTGTTGAAGTTGCTAGCTTGGTCCCTTGATCCGCAAAAACCCTTATTCAATTACTACGAAAACCCACCCTCAATCTGCCATTGTTGTGTTGTCGTGAGCATAAGAGTTCGAGCCCTACTTGGGCCTCATCAATTAGTGATCTTATGTAGAACATGGTCAATTTTTCTTTGTAGGTAACCAATATTGTATTCCGGGACTCTCATGTCCCACTACTCAGTTAGTGAGTAATTTGGTTTTGGGTTTGGAAAACGAACTTAAGGGGTTGAGGTGTCCATTGGGTTCAAATTACCCTTGAGTTCTTTGCTTGTAAAACGAAATCTCATAAAATTAAATAAAATATTTTGTGAGCGAAAGCAGTAGGGAAATGGCGTTTTAAAGGCAAGCTCCCCATAGAGTTTCCTTATATACTCGCTCTAGAACGATATGCGATATATACATAAGTGATTGTGAGGATCCACAATCCACACGAATTTCTTCACTCACTATGTTTCTATATCCTACCATCTGCCATGGATTACTCCTTTGAACATAGTGTTGGGAATGAATAGCTTTGAAAGCTATACTGAATTAATTATCCAGTATTCTTTCTAGATACGAAAATAAGATGGATAATTAATAAAAGAAATATTATTGAGTTAATTAGGATTAATTATCTTAGTATAATGCATTTTAATTATGGAAGTAATTATCTTCCTAATTAATATGTGGCTTATTCATAGGGATGGCAGGCCGGGGCCCAAATCCGGGTATCCGCCCGAAGCCCGCCCGATAAGGGCCCATGCGGTTAGGGATCTCGGGCCCGTCAACGGGTGGCGGGTAACCCGAAGCCCGTCAACCATGGTTTTCGGGTGGTGGTGGTTAGCCCAGTATCCGCCCCGCGCCCAGCCCCGCGACCCGCCAGACGGATTAACCGTGTAGAAAATGACGGCGTTTGGAGGGCGTATATAAACTCTGCTTCCCCTTGGAGAAACCCTAGCAGCCGTCTCATTTTCCATTCTCCCCCAAATCGAACAGAAACCCTAGTTTCCTTCTTCTCTCTGCCTCCTCTCTGGCGATTAGCGATCAGATCGCTAGATAATCGCGATCTGGCCGATTTTTCGTCATTTCCCCTCATCAAATCCTCCATTCGACCAATTGCATGGCTCAAAGAGCAATCATCCGACGAAGATTTTGTCGGCCGCAGTCCAAAAACGAGTCGTTGCCTCGTTGGAAGTCCGAATCGCTGATTCTTCGAGAAAAGATAAGTTCATTCTGGGTTTCTTATCTTTTCTTTCAAATTTCTTCCCTGATTCCCCGTTCCCCTAACTCTCTACTGACTCTTCTTCTACTTGTATATATAGGGGGGATTCAGAGCGCAGAGGTCGTTTCTCAGTTCTCACCACGCCATCTTCTGAGTTCTGAAATCGAGAACAAGAACACCCCAGTCGAGTCAACAGAGAGCAGAGACCGAGGGATTTAGCCGAGCGCCCGAGCATCCAGACACAGTCCAGTCGTCGAGGTCGAGGGTAAGTTTCTAGATCTCGTCTAAGTTTCATAATACATACATGCATGCATTAAATTCCAGTTCTAACTTGGTTTGTGTTTTATTTGTTCACTGACTCTTCTTGTTCACTCTGTTTGGGCTAGGTTGGTCTCCTTTGCAACTTTGGATCGGGTTTACTGGTTTAGAGAACTGAAGCAGACAGAGTCCAGTCGTCGAAGGTAAGTTTCTTGATCTCGTCTAGGGTTAGTGGTCTCATAATACATACATGCATGCATTAAATTCCAGTTCTAACTTGGTTTGTGTTTTATTTGTTCACTGACTCTTCTTGTTCACTCTTGTTTGGGCTAGGTTGGTCTCGTTTGGAACTTTGGATCGGGTTTACTGGTTTGGAGAACTGAAGCAGAACAGAGTCAGTGAGCAGTTAGGAGCGGTCTACTGTCATTGGGTACTCGACAGTCCACATAAAACTCCAATCCGAGAAGGTAATCCCAGTTCTCTCCTAAGCCTCACCTCACTGTGTTTGACTGTTTGTTCATAATGCTGCGACTTGTTGTGACAAACAGTGGATTCACCGAGCTAATAAGTAAAATTAATTAAACTGTAAGCGTGATTTTGCTGCTAGAGATGTTTGTTTGCAAGGCTTAATGAGTTAATGTTAATAACTAAGTTAATAACTATTAACTAAGGCTTAATGTTCAGATCATCTAAACATTAAGCCTTAGTTTAAATTTAAATCATGTAACTAAGTTAATGACTATTAAGTATTAACTAAGGCTTAATATATATTATGTCAGATGGAAGGTGCTCCTGCTATAAATGTTGACCTTGCTCCCAATGTGGATGCCCCTGAAAATGGTGTCCAAGTCCAACCTCAACCTGAACAACCTGGTAATGTTGAGGAGCTTGAAACTCAACGTAAATTAACCTCTGATGTGTGGCCTCACTTTAACCGAGTTAGGGTTAATGGGGTTATGAAGGCTAGGTGTAAGTACTATCGTAAATCCCTTGGTGGGGAAACAAGTAATGGAACTTCACACCTAAGAACCCATATCAAAACATGTATCCAAAAGAGGATACATGATGGTTCTCAAAAAATACTTGGGCCTAACTATAAACCTGCTGGAAATCCTCAACTCTCTGCTTCTCAGTACAATTATGAGGTTTCTATGAAGGAACTTTGCTCAATGATTCTGGTCCATGAGTACCCCCTTAGCCTTGTTGATCATGTGGGTTTCAAACGTTTTTGCTGTTCTCTTCAACCTCAGTTCAGTGTTCCTAGTAGAAACACTGTCAAAAAGGACATTTTGAGTTTGTATGGTGTTGAAAGGGGTAAATATCAGACAATTATTGATGGTAACCTGGGGAGGGTTGCAATTACAACTGATTTGTGGACTGCCAGAAATCAGAAAAGGGGTTATATGGCAGTAACTGGTCACTTCATTGATAACTCTTGGAATCTCCGTAATATAATGATGAGATTTATGTATGTTCCAGCCCCTCACACCAGTGAAAGGCTTGCTGATAGGTTGTTTGACTGTCTTTTGGATTGGAACATTGATGGTAAGTTGTCCTCAATCACATTGGACAACTGTACCACCAATGATTCCATGATTTTCCACATGAGAACTAAGCTTCTGAGCAGTGACTTGTTGCTTGATGGTAAATTGGTTCATATGAGGTGTTCTGCTCATATTCTGAATTTGATTGTAAGGGATGGTTTGGATGCAATCAAGGATGCTATAAATTTGATTAGGGAGAGTGTAGTTTACTGGAATTCTACACCTAAGAGGGTTCAAACCTTCTTCGAAGTTGCTAAGCAACTTAAGTTGTCTGTTGAGAAAAAAATTAGTCCTTGATTGTCCAACTAGGTGGAATTCCACCTATCATATGCTCTCTGTTGCTATTCCCAACAAGGATGTTTTCTTTCGTTTGAGTTTGAGAGACAATCATTACACATCAGTTCCTTCTGGTGAACAATGGGAATTTGCTTCTACTGTGATTGGGAAGCTGGAAATCTTTTCTGAGATTACTGAGTTGTTCTCTGGTTCCAAATATCCTACTGCCAATCTGTTCTTCCCTAAGATATGTGATCTCAGACTTAAACTGAATGAGTGGGGTCTTGATCCCAATCCTGTGATTTTTGGAATGGCTAGTCAAATGTCACTGAAGTTTGATAAGTACTGGGATGATATCCATCTTGTGCTTGCTGTATCGGTTGTTTTGGATACTAGATATAAACTCCATGTGATTGAATACTATGTTGGAAAGTTTGGGAATACTGAAACTGGTTTGGTTGCTGAGAATATCAAGCAAATGATATGTGGTTTGATTCGTGATTATCAAACCAAAGCTGAGAAAAAATCTGGTTCTGAAACTGGAACTTCTTCTTCTGGTTCTGGATCTGCCTCTGCCACTGAACTTGACTTTGAACTCTTTGTAAGTCAAAGGAAAAAGAGTAAGACTTCCTTGATTACAACTGAGTTGGATATGTATCTTGCTGAGGATATCATTCCTCGCACAGCAGAGTTTGATCTGCTCTTGTGGTGGAAATTGAATGGTTTGAAGTATCCTACCTTGCAATCAATCGCAAGGGACTTTCTGGCAATCCCTATTACTTCTGTGCCTTCTGAGAGTGCATTTAGTTCTGGTGGGAGGTTGTTAGACCCTCACCGGAGCAGGCTGCATTATTCGACTGTGGAGGCAATGATGTGTACTAGGAGTTGGATAATGGAGGACATGCAACGAGGTAAAATGCAACTATATCTCTCAAGTTTATTGCTTTGCGTTTTAATAATAGTATTAACTCATTGAAATGGTTCTCTGCAGATTCGGAGGCTGCTGTGGAGGCATTGGATGGACTCTTCTCAACAATGACACTCGAAGATACAACTGTGGAAGAGGCACAACCTGGTGGTAAGATCAAATTATCATTTTTCCATAATGTGTTCTAATTTCTATTATTTCATTGAGGAATACTTATACTTGCATTGTTTCGCTTTTTCAGGTCCAGAGCTCACCTTAATATGATCACCATTTGCCCATGAAGACTGATTGGTAATCTGCTGTGGGACCAAGGTATAATTGTCTTCTTTATTTGTTGTCGTTGATGCATTTTTCATTTAGTCTTTACTAACTGAATCATTGCTCTTGTTTGTAATTTATTCAGTTTCAATTGATGATTGCTGGTCTGCTGGTTTACATCGATTGGAATGAGGGTTAGGGGTGGTCGGGTGGATGATTCCTCAATGATTCGATGCTGCTGGAACCTGGAATCCTGGATGGAATGTTGATGCGCTGTTGTTGCTTGCAACTTTTCTTTCTACTGTTTTTGGCAAAAGAATTAGACATTTAGAATTTAGAGTCGGCTGTTTTTGGTTATTGGTTCATTTGATCATTTCTATCACAAACATGGAACAAATGTTGTTTTTGGTGTTGTTGCTTGCTGAGCTGCTGGCATAGTGCCACTATTGCAGCTTGGCAAGCTTTCATTGTTTATTTTAAGTCATTTTGACAGATCAGTGACAGTCACTATGAATAAAGTGTCCAGTTTTCCAGTTTTTTTGTCATTTTTAATTTTTTTTTTAATGTTTGTAGCGGGTATAATGGACCCGCGGGCACCCGATTACCCATTGGGGATGGGGATGGTTATCCAGCCAAGCCCGCAAGTCCGTTTGGGCCGGGGACGGGGAAACCCGAGGCCCATGGTGGGCGGGCAACGGATCCAGGCTACCCGGCCCCGATCCGCCCCATTGCCAAGCCTACTTATTCACAAAGAAAGAGGGAATATTCTGGGTTTTCTGCTCTAATAAATAGCAGACCCCTAGCCTCTTTAAATACACCTCAGAATAGCAGAAACACGAGAGAGAGAGAGAGAGAGAGAGAGAGAGAGAGAGTTCATAGAGCTCCAGTTTTCGCACAAAATCGATGAGCAAAAAAATCAGAGTGGTCGTTTTATTCTGGAGGCAACCGACTGATAGTCTGTTGTGCGTATTACGAGGTAGTGCCGCAAACGTTGTAAAAAGAGCGACCTAGTCCGCGACTCAGCCAAATTCGGTAACCCTAATTTTTCTGTTCTGTTTTTAACGCATAAATTACGAAGAAAGAAAAAAGTAGATTAGCCAAATAGATATGCTATGTCACATAACACAAATTGTTATTGAAAGTGTATTGCAATGCACAAAATCATTTTTTTTAGACCACCAATATAGTCGCTAAGTATATGCAAATAAACATTAGATAAGCATCTAAATCGGAATATCTCATTTTCTACAAAATTCAAATGACTCAAACAGTTCATGGTAGTACTGAATGATATCAACAAAACATCCCACCTAATTAATCAATAGAGACTGGATGGTGTAGCCGATGCTACAGACATATTGGTTTGATTATCTGTTATGCCGTTCGTGATTGAACCCCCCAAATACATCACGGAAAGCACCGGTTTAAATTAAAGGGCACAAAAAGCCACAATTAGAATTCCAAAATAAATAAAGAAGCCAATTTTACAAAGGCCCTCTCTCTCTTTTTCTTCTCCCGTTTATTTCTTCTTCTCAGTAAATCCCTGTTTTTTCTTTTCCTTTTTTCCCAATATCCGTTCCTCCGTAACCATGCGCCTAAATTCCAACAGTTTCCTTTCCGCTCGATGCGCCTCCGTCTTTTAGCTGTTAAGAAAGAAAAAGAAATCACATCATACGAAACAAAGAAAGAGATAGTCGGTGTTGGAGAGGGAAGAAGAAGCGAGGGAAAAGGAAAAATCCAAAATGGCGTATAGAGCCGACGACGATTACGATTACTTGTTCAAGGTTGTGCTGATCGGCGACTCCGGCGTCGGGAAATCGAACCTTCTGTCCCGTTTCACCAGGAACGAGTTCAGCCTCGAATCCAAATCCACGATCGGGGTGGAGTTCGCTACTCGGAGCATCCACGTCGATGACAAGGTGGTCAAGGCCCAGATTTGGGATACCGCTGGTCAAGAAAGGTAATTTCTTTCCCCCTCCCCTGCCCTCAATCTGATTTTTACGCCTTCGACGATCTCCGGCGAATTTTCCGATGAACCCACGTTCTCTCTTCCTTCCCTTCGGTAATTCCCGCAATTGGGTCGGTTTTGATGATTTGGTTCGACCTACCCAGCTTCTGTTATTCTTTGCCTTTGATCAATTCTGGAATTTTGGATGGTTAGCTATACAATCTTCATCTGAATTTGAAAGACCCATACAGATATAGGCATATTGGTAACTAGTGGGTAAACGTGAATGACTTCGCACTGAATCGAGACTTCTTTGTTAGATTGTTCTGGTACAAAACTAGGAAGTTGATGAGAATTTGAAGCGAAATGCAACAGCAAGTTGTTGAACAAAAATTAACACCCATTGTCTGTGACTCTGTGTATTCAACATGAACTTGTTTCGTAGATAAAGTTGCCTCTTTTACACCATTGGTGGACCAAATTGTTGAAGTTTCCTGTGATGTCTTTCATTTCAATGAAAACCTGTCAAAATCTAGAACTCCTGATGCCCCTTCTGGACCAAGTTGTTAAAAGTTTGCTCTTTTGCATTTGGGATTTAGACCAAACTGTTGAAAGTTTCCTCTTTTGCCCTGGGATATCATTTCTTGTGTTGCAATGAAGGTATCGAGCAATAACTAGCGCATACTACCGAGGAGCAGTGGGAGCACTGCTAGTGTACGACGTGACACGCCACGTCACGTTTGAGAACGTGGAGAGGTGGCTGAAGGAGCTCCGGGACCACACTGATGCCAACATCGTCATCATGCTCGTCGGGAACAAGGCTGACCTGCGCCACCTGAGGGCAGTCTCAACCGAGGACTCCAAGTCGTTCGCGGAGCGAGAGAGCACCTTCTTCATGGAGACATCAGCTTTAGAGTCGATGAACGTGGAGAATGCATTCACTGAGGTGCTCACCCAGATCTACCGAGTCGTCAGCAGGAAGGCGCTTGATATTGGTGATGATCCTGCAGCATTGCCTCGAGGACAGACGATCAATGTTGGTGGCAGAGATGATGTGTCGGCGGTTAAGAAGGCAGGCTGCTGCTCTTCTTAAAAAGGTTGGGGGTAAAGGAGAGCAATGGAGGTCAATTGATCCTGTTCTGAAGAAGTGGAGAATGATGAGGTTTGAGAACAAGTTTGTTGCTTAAGGAATATGTATTTGTTTAGGTGATTGTAATCTCCCCTGTTCATATATAGACGCACAAGTTGATTTAACTGTGAAAACTGAGAATCCTAGTAAAGACAAACTAGTGTAGACCTGCTAACCAGAGATATCAATTTCAAATGTAGCAGTTCTATTTCTTTACTTTCAATGATTGGTTGTTCACTTTTGAGCTTCTCTGTTCATGCTTCCTTCTATCTGGGGTTTCAACTTTCAAGTTCGCTAATGAACAACCAAACTAGTGTTTTCATTCACGTAAAGCATGATCAGCAGGGAAGTCTTATACCACAAATGCTAAAGAAACATCTATTTTTACATTACCCAAATTCCCCCAAAAGGAGAAAAGCAGAGAAGGATCCCAAATGCAAAAGAAAGAGCTATTTTTACATTATCCAAAGACCCCAGAAAGGAGAAAAACAGAGAAGGATCCTCCATTCCATTCATTTCATTCCCAACTCAAGGTTCTGCTAAAGCTAATGTGTACAACCGAGCACAAAAATTGCACATTGATGGTGGGTTTTTGCTGCTTACAGGGTGTGGTGTGCTTCATTCTTCTTACGCCTGCAAAACAGTCAGTTTCGACGTCCATGATTAATTCAGAAGGATGAACACTGAAAGCGACCAATTCAGACAACTGAAATACAGGAAACCCAACTTCGAAATCGGTGGGAAAGTAGCGAGGAGTGACCAATTTGCAATTTCTCAAAATCCAAGCGGATAAAAACTCACGGGTCAGATTTAACGGGGAGCATCGCCGATGGCGGTCTCGGAAGAGGAAGGGTTGTTGTTGTTGTTGTTGTTGCTGTCGTCGGGTTTGAAGGAGGGGAGAGGATTACCGCCTTTGATGACCCATCCGAGGGCGAAGAAGGAGAGTCCGGCAAGAATCGCGGACCCCCACGCTTGGGAGTACCACCTGCTGTACTTCTTTGTGGCGTATTGCCATTGTTCCCTCAGGGTAGCCGGGTCCGGGTTCACGGCGTCAGGCGGGTTCGGGAAGTGGGGCTTTTGACCCGAATACCCGGCGGTGGCGTCCGGCGGGTTCGGGAAGTGGGGTTTTTGACCCGAATACCCGGCGGTGGATTTCCCGACGGGATTGGATTCCGTCGGAGCTGAAGAAGAAGGTAGGTTGGTTGGAGGTGGCTTCTCGGGTTCAGTCATGGCTATCGGATTTTCTGTTTGGATTTTCCTCAGATCTTCGACTCGGCGATTACTTTGTTGTCATGTGTTTGTGCAAGCGCTCCCGAGCTGCCATCTGTACTCCGGCCGACAAACACATGGATTCCAGGCGGCGAAGCCCATCCATGAATTGGATTTTATGGGCTAATGCCAACTCTACACTCTACAGGCTCTGTGACGGCCCAAATTTCATATTTGTGGTTGGAAGTATGCCCTTTGGCGTTTACCTTACCCATTAACTATAGCAGGGATGGAAAACGATGCGATGTAGTGGTAATTGGTTCAGATTAAAAGGCTGAATTATAAATCGTAGAGCAGACCATGTACTATACGGTTCAGACCAAACAACGCATGTACGGTCTACTTCAGTACGGTCTGGTCCAAATAGACCATAATGAACGAAAAATGAACAATTTGTTTAGTCAACGACACATAAAAATTTGAATTAATAATCGTGAAAAAATATTTTTTAGCCTTAAAACATAAACTCCAACATGCATGAAGAATTTTGACACCCTAAATCTTAGTAGACAACAAAAAGACAAAGTCAAAGCATCCCAAGTTGCACCATAACGTCATAAACATTAACATATTGTCATATGGAGACACGATCATCTCTACTCTCTGGTGAAATGTGGTTGTGAATGAAAGAGAGAACGAGTTTCTCAAAATTAGGATTGAGACTTGTGTTTTATTGGGGATATCGGAAGAGTAGTTGAGTGTGTTGTTAACACGTATTGAGAAATCGATTGTACCAAGAGATCAAAACATCATGTAATACAGACCATGGACTAGATAAAAATAAAATCATTCTTAACAGTTTACGGTCCTGACTCCTGACCAAACTGTACGGTCTGGTTTGGTCCATGATTTTTCAAACGGTCTGGTTTATTTTCCTAGCCCTAAACTATAATAGCAAAAGACCAGACCGATTGAAAAATTATAAATCAAATCGGATCGTACAGTTTGGTTCAAACCATTTATTGTTTAAAATGGTTTGGTTAGATCCATGATTTGTATTATGGAATGTTTTGATCTCTTCGTTTATATGGCCTGGTCCGGATTGAGATTTATCGGATTAGATTGTGGACCCAGCCCACTTCTCAATTCATATTAGCAACCCACTCAGTCACTCTCCAAATTTTGCGAATTATGTCCCCTCCTTCGTTCACAAACTACATTCCGCAAAGCTGTAGAGACTATTGCGTCTCCATATAATATTATGTTAGCGTTTATCACATTAAGATGAAAGTTGGGTTGTTCATTTTTGTTTATTTGTTATTACTTGAATTAAGGTAATAAATTACACATGAATGTTGGGGTTTAGGATTTAAGCTAAAACATATTTTCTGTTATTTGATTCGATTTTTTACCAACAAACTAATCAAATAAAATTTTCTCAACATGACCTGCCTAATCCTAACCATACTAAAACACACTTGCAGTCTGGTCCAAACCGTATAATATTCGGTCTGATTCTTTACATGTGCTCCAATACCTCGGTCTAGACAATAGACCATATCGGGTAAATGCCACATTTGGTCACTGAGATTACTAAATCATGTCATGTTTAGTTACTAGAAAAATTTAATATCAATTTTGGTCACTCGAATTATTGGAACATGTCACATTTAGTCACTCTCCCGTTAGTTTCTGTCCAGCTCCATTAATGGAGTTGGACAGAAATAATGGAGTTGGATAGAAACTAACGGGAGGGTGACTAAATGTGACATGTTTCAATAATTAAAGTGACTAAATGTGACATGTATCAGTAATTCGAGTGACTGGAGTTTGACAGAAACTAACGGGAGAGTGACTAAATATGACATGTTTTAGTAATTCGAGTGACCAAAATTGACACCTTACTTTTCTTCTTCCCCGCTTCTGTTGATCACTGATGGGTTCAATTCTGTTGACCCCTTACTTTGTACAGGTCCATGACTCTTTTCGTTTTCCCTTTTCTGGTAATTAATCCCATCACCATTATAAAAAAAAAAAATTGATATTAAATTTTTCTAGTGACTAAACATGACACGATTTAATAATTTTAATGACCAAATGTGACATTTACTCGGAGGAATCAGATATAGTTTGGTCTACACCTATTACCCATAATTTCTCAGTCCTGATACCAACGATTATACCGCCAAAACAACATCTGCTAAAGAAGAACACATCCAAACAACTACAACTAAGTACTGACTAATCCCGAGTGCAGTAGGCGCCTACAATTCACAGCTTGCCTAATGCAGTAGCCAACTGACATCTTCATAATTTATGCCATATCCAGCAGCCATTACTACTAGGAATATCCCATCTTCTTTTCCTTTTCAGCTTGTATTCATGTATCTATACCGCTCCGCCTTCCTCCTTATGGAGAGCCAAATTACACCAAGCAGCTTTTGCTTTTTCGCTGTCAACTCCAGAGTTTCATTAGAAGGCTTTCTCATGTTATCATCTTTTTAGGCAGGTGTAAGAGGTTCAACCAATATTCTGCAAGTGCATCCTTCCGAGTGACGAGCGTCCACGATTGGCGATTTACTATCCGAAATACAGTGCAGCGATCTCTGGGACTAAAACAATTGCCAATAACTGAAGCAACAGGACTGTGCAATTAAGAAGACGAAGGAAGGAGAAAGAAAATTCTTGTATTGAAATCCACAACTCGGAGCTTCTGGCTAAAATGCAAAACAAATTAGAACCCTGTTGTGTACTAACTGTGCTGCATATCAAATACCGGTTAGCTGCTGGTACAATGTGTGTCAGAAAGAGAGAACAATTACGAACTAGGCAGGGCAGCTTCCTTCTTCAGCACAACTAAGGCTGCCTTCCCTTCTCCATCCTGGGAAGAATCACTTCTTTGCTTCTGCCTTCTTCTGATCTTTAGCTGAAATGAAATTAACCGAATTCCCTTTCATTAGTTCCACGCTTCAACCGCAAACTACTCTAGATATGATCAAAAGTCGAAAACAACTGAACGATGTCTACCACTCACCAGCCTTTTCCTCTTCCCGTTTCTTAGCAGCTTCAGCCCTCTGTTGGCGAATGAGAGTTAAACGCTCTGCGATTCGAACACGAAGTCCCGAGCAAGTTAGTAAAGCCTGTATCCTGGCAATGTGGCCATCTTATTCCTTAATCTTTTCAAACTTACCCAAGTCCTTCCTCGCTTGCTCAGTTTTGCCTTGCTCTTGGAGCCTCATGTATCGCTCGTGTGCCCTCTGTTTCTCCAACTCCTCCCTGCAAACAACAGGATGAAAACTTGGAAATTCGTTCCCACTGGTTTTCTAGCTAACAATCTTCAGCAAGGCAGGTATAAGGCAACAGAATTCTAAGCCACGATAAAAGGATCCAGATGAAACAAGTACTTGTATCAAACTAACTACAAAAATTAAATAACTGATACTCAGGCGGCATCCCTTTTTTCCTTGAATATTGAATAGGATAAAAAAGGAATCATGGAGAGGGAAAACACAAGCATTCACGACTAACCTTTCACGCCTAGAAAGCTCAGTTGTTTTCCCCATCTGCAAACAAAGCACTGCTAATTTCTCGATTATTGAAAAACACAAGAATAGTTGTAACCATGCCTAGAAAACTTACATCAAGATCTTTAGCCTTCAAATTTTTTGGCTTCACAAGATTTGGGTTCTCGATTGAGATAAGACCTTCAGTTCCTTTTCTTCTTTGCTAACATAGGTCAACAGCAAGAGATTGATGAGTATCAGTATCAGGGAATGATAACGTTAATATAATTACTATGAAAAGTTAAACAACAGAAGGATCACTAACATCAGACTCTTCATCTCCAGATTCTTCTCCAGACTCCTCACTTGATTCTTCTTCAGCTTTCTCCTCCTCATATGCAGCTTCCTCCTGATGAAGTATGAAGGACCCAATTGATCATAAGGAACGGAAAACAAAGAGCAAACATCAGCTACATAAGGAAGAAGAAACAATATGCTGATCCAATAGAGACAAGTTTCAGACACAGACCCGTTTGAATGTTCTTGGGCGTGAAGAGCTCCCAGCAACTGCAATCAAGTAGGCTCATCATCAAACAGTTAGCTTCAGCGGTTGTACTACGTGGTGCGGAATACATAAAGGTTAGTAGAACGACCCTCATCTGTCAAGTTTCCTTGACTTCATGGCACTTGGTATTCTAAGTGAATTAGAGCCCAAGCTCATCCAGAGATTAAAGGCAATAGTATACCAAGCTAGAAGTTTAATTGTCTTGTGAAAAGGAAAGCTCTCCACTTTCTGGTCAAATATGCAACCGACAAGTGTAGCTAGATATTGGACTTTCTGCGAACCAAGCATCAACAAGCTACCAATTGCTGCCTGCTACCAACAGACAACAGGCCCAAATGGATTCCCAGTATACTACTCCAGGTTCATCACTATGTTCAGAATTGCAACCTACACATCACTGCCCACCCACAGAAACCCTAAGTCCTTCTCTAGAAATCCTTCATCTATCCACCACGGCTTAAGTTATCACAACGGTAACCCTTGAGGATTTTACCCTCCCGAAAACGGACTGACCCCATGCAAACCAGATAAGAAGGTAGGCGAAATTGGGAGGGGAAAGGAAGAGAGGAGCTTACGCATCTCTTCGGGAGTCGAGAACTGGCGTTTTCCAGTGGGCTTCCCCTTGAACTTTCCTCGTCCCATGGTCGGGGGGGGAAAAAATAACTGATAGAAGTTAAAGAGTAGTGAGAGCGACGATTCCGATCAGACGGAGTTCAATTCCGACGATGATAAAAACCGATCTGATTAAGTGCCTCGAGGAAGAAGAAGCCCGTGCTCGTCTCCCCAGATTCTTTTCGTTTATTATTACAGAAACAAAAACGAAATAAAGAAGATGGGGAGAAGTGAGAGAGAGAGGGAATCACTCGAGTATGAGAATAAAACCCGAACCCGCGTGTAACCTACTCGATCTAATCCGGTCAACGCGGGTAAAATCTGTATTGACGGATTTTTAGTCGGGTTGGGGTTGGGGTTGGATATACCCGTCTCATGGGTACTCGCCTACACCCATATAATTAATTTTTTGGTATATTTAATATTTTAAACAATTAATCTTTTTTATATCTGTGGAGACATCTCTAGTTTTTTCTTTCGAATTGTGTAGAATGAAGTAGATATTATCGAGTGGAGAGTGAAGAAGGTTACTTGCCAAGGAGGAACAAGCTTTCAATTAATTATATTGTTTATGAATAATTTGTAATATGCTTCAATTTTCTTGAGTTTTCTAGATTCATGTTGAACAATTTGTATAGTTAATTTGTGATTTCCTTGAATTTTCTAGAATGGTGTTTTATGTATGGATAATTTGTATTGAGAGACTGATATTTGACTTTAATTTTGATAGTAACTTGTTATTGTAAATTTTTTAAGACAAAAACCTATGGGTACCCAATACCCATGAACCCGCGGATACCCAGCGAGTTGGTTTGGGTTTGAGTTTTTCAAATCCAGTGAGTTTTACCCCGGGTGTTTTCACGGATAACCCCATAGGTTTGGGTTGGCTAAAACTCGACCCGACCCGATCCATTGTCACCCCTACTCGAGAATGGTTTTTCCGTTTCTCGTTCTGTATTGTAATCGGGATTCTAAAAACCCTAGTGGAGAACGAACAACTCTTCTGTGGTGGAGGTGTCAGGATCTGGTGCGATTCACCTCATGGAAAGGCAAGTTGGAGATGTCATTCAGGTCGTAGTATCATTTAGCGGCTCAACTCCATCGCAATATAAGGTGAGGTATGAATCAAGGGGTGCGGATCTGGGATAAAGGGCTATGGGAAATTTTTTGGGGTGCCCCACTTACACCTAAGTTATGTTTCTTCCTTTGGAAATTTGTGCGGAGGGTATTCTCCATCGGGGAGGGCTTGTCGCATCAAGGAGTGGAGAGTATGGCGCTATGTCTGACTTGCCTATCCGAGGTGGAAACTATGGAACACTTACTTTTTAAATGTCGTCTTGCCATGGGTCTTTTGGAGGCATTTGGCCTAGCCCATGTGCATGATTCCTTCCCCCTTTGTTGTGTTGAGTTGTTTTGGCATCGGGTGTTCGACTGGGGAATATGGGTTCGGTGGAGGTAATGAATTTTGTATCAATTTTATGGTGCATTTGAAAGGCTAAAATTGGGTATTTTTGAAGCCACCTTGTTTTCCACCGCAGTCTTGCTGGCCGAGCTCCACGGTCAGGTCACGGAGTTGGAGTCTGTGTCTCTGGTGTAGGGAGCCGGTGGTAATCTTGTGGCTAGGCAGGCCAGGGGGTGGGAGGGGGTGGACGGCCTACTTGAGGAGACTGTTTGGGTATGCATTGACGGTGCAACCCGACAAGTGTCTCATGGTGCTAGTGGTTGATTGTGCAGGATTCGGTTGTGCTAGAGTGTGACATTCTGGAACTTTTCCCGACAAGATATTGTCTGCATTAGGCCTAGATCCTCACGGTTTTTGCCTTGAGGTGCATATCAAGATGACTTCACATAAGGTCACACATCCTTGCAGTACTCTAGAGTAAACACGTTTAACTTCAAAGTTATCACAATAACTCTTTCGTTTCACCCCAAAACGCGTATTGTCAGTTAAGGCCGATTTCTTACTTATCAACCATGGATATCTCTCGTGCTTTGTCGATGTGGGATTCACCTAAAGTCTTACATACACCCTTCTGGGACTCAACGTTCTCGTTAATTAAGGTTTGCCCCAACATCATTCAATAGGGATGGGGATAGGCTCTGATACCACTTGTAACATTTTGAACTTTTTTTCAACGAAGATATTAACCGCTTTTGTCTAGACTTTCGCGTTTTTTGCTTTGGAGTGCATATTAATGTGACTTCTCATAAGGTCACTCATCTTTGCAGTGCTCCAAGTGAGCATTTTTAACTAAGGAGTTCTTACAAACTCTTCCACTTCACCCCGAAACTCATCTTCTCGGTTAATGTCGGTTTCATACTTATGAATCGTGGATCTCTCACGTGCTTTGTCGATGTGAGATTCACATAAAATGTTACAATATTCTTCTTTTATAGTAGAAACTGTTAATTGTATAAAAATTTAGATGAGACGGTGAATTGTCTGAGTTGTCGTTTGGTATTTCTTATTATTAAATGTTATGTTCGGTTAGGGGTTACACCATTAAATTATCAGTAATCGTGATTCAATAAAGCAAGTTTAGGCATATGTGTAATCAAGTTCAGGCAAGTAGAAAACACCTCGCCTTAGTGATAAGAGGCTAATAAAGCATACAATGCACTTTTTCATCCAATGACGACTAAGCACGATTGAGAGTGCTCGGCTATGAGTAAGCGAGACTAGGCACTTGTATGTAGTGGGTTTAAGTTAGATATCCCTCGAATGGGGGACACAGTACTTATTGAAGATGGAAGTCTGCGTGGACTTAATGAGAGGAGAAGAAGAAGTTGTGCAAAATAGAATGAAGAAGAAGATCAAGTCTCGAGCAATACATATGCTACTTCACCCATCAGCAACTTCGCTTGGATGACCTTCCTTCCTAGGGATGAATTTTGGTACAACACCACATACCATCATTCAATTGGAATGAAACCCTTTCAAGTTGTCTATGGAAGACCACCACCGATGATTCCATTTTACCAGCACAACGGACAGCAGTACACGAGGTTAATCAAGTTTTGCTAGAGAGAAATGAGGTGTTGCAAGACTTGAAAATCAATCTCCATAATTTGGAGTCCAGAATGAAACAACAGGTTGATAAGGGTTAGAGGGATGAGTCTTTTGAGGTCTGAGACATGGTGTTTCTGCGCTAAGATCCGTATCGGCAACACTTTGTTTATCGATGAGCATCCCAGAAGCTCAAAACTCGCTTCTATGGGTCGTATCGAGTCAATGAGTGCATAGGGCCAGTGGCCTATCGACTGGGTCTGTCCACCGACTCTCGTGTGCACCCTGTGTTTCATGTATCCCTCATCCGTTGTTGCACTACCCAAGACACAACATCGAGCCTAATCATTCCTTCAATCACTAATGATGGGGCACTCGAACTCCTATCAGAGGAGATTTTGGACACCCGCTAGCTTCACTAAGGTAATAAGATCATCGAGGAATCGTTCGTCAAGTGGTGTGCTTTGCCAGACGAGGATGCAACCTGGGAACTTACTTCGGAGATGTTCGATCTCTTTGTTGATGCTGACCTTGAGGACAATGTCATTCTCCGAGAGGGAGGCAATGATGGGCATATAACATCACCCCTTTTTATTACCAAATTTCAACACATTTTCATCTCAAGTGGTGGTTGTTGACTTGCATGATCCACAACATCTTTGACCACACTATGGATGCACTACCTTATGATGTACATCAATTTACATTTTGAAACTCTTTCACAAAGGAGTGAGACATGTGGCAGAGCCGATTTCTTTCGCCGCAGTTATCCACTTGGAACTCCAAACTATTTGATCTTTCATTATATTTTTTTTCTTTTCTTTTATTCAGTGTGTGTGTGTATGAACATTTAGTACTACTACTATTGTATTGTTATGTTTAATAACATCGCCTCGAGCGAGAATGTGTGTGTTTGTGTTTGCTTTTGTCTTCTCCTTGAATCTCCAATCTCCTACCCCGGAAAAATTCTAAATTTCACTCACCAAGCCATGCGTTAACATCGTTCTACCCCTATCTAACGCCATTGAGGGCAATGTCGAGCTTAAGTGCGTGTGTGTGTGGGGGGGGGGGGGTAGTTTATTATTATGCTTCTGTGAGTGTGATTGAATGCTTGCATCCTTGATGTATGCCCAAATTTGAAAAAATTGAGGGCTCCAAGCAATGCTTGCATGATCAAAGTGGTCGTTTTGTGGGAGAATCTCGTGTTTATTGGCATTGACCTTGAATTGTTGCATGTGATCGAGTGTGTCCTATGATGATGACTGAGAGGTGCATTAGGATAGTGCAAAGGTTTAGTTCTCATGAGTGCAAAACTGAATGGATGTCTTGACTCGATTACTTGTTGATTACAATTGCCATGCATTGTGTTTTGGGAATTGGAATAGATGGTTGGGTGACTAGGTAGCCATGTGAGTTTTGAGCCGACCGTTTTCTTCTTGGGTGCATTATTAGATCTCTCTTACCATGGCGAGTAACATCACAGTTTTCACTAGCGAGTATGACGGAGGCATAGGATTGTCCCGAAATATTCTATCCCTGTGTCAACCCCTTTGAGCCTTGTGACTTTGCGGGTCGTTCTCTTGTCGGAGGCTTTCGCTTGTGAGCTTAATGGTGTTTGATAGAGCGACAACCATACTTTCTTCATGTCTATACGTGAGTTGTTCTTGTGTCCCGGAGTTCATGCTTTGGAGCTCCATTGAGGTTCTACATAGGAGGATTTTGTGCGGTTCTTGCTAGAAAAGAAGAGGTAGTGTTGGAGTAAGCTTTTAACTAAGAGCATTGTTTGTTAAATGGTATGTGTTTCACTTTTGACCCCCATTTATCTTTGGCGTTTGTGGCATTTGAGCTCACAAAGGTGTGGTTTTACGCTATGTTTGTCGTGTTTCAGTGTGTTTCAGAATCTAACAGGTGGAACCAACCCCGTAGTCGATTTTTGGAAGAAATGGCGCGAAGATAGGACCAAAGGACGGAGCAGCCAAAGATCACGGTCCAGGCAGGGTTTCACGATCATTTGGACCGTGAACTGGAGCCATAAACCGTGAACTGACACGGTTCCAAAGCGGTTTTACAGGTTACTGGCATCAATCTAGTTTACGGTCGCAAGACCGTGAACTGAAGCCATGGACAGTGAACCAGCTAAATGAAACGGTGCGAGTTAATTCGAGTTCACGGTCTCCGCCATTAGTTCACGACCGTGAAATGAAACCATGAACTGGGCGTGATCTGTTTATAAAAGGAGAGTTAAAGGAAGAAGAAAGTGGAGCCCAAAGTGAGAGAAACCTTCTTCTTCTTCAAGAATCTAGAGAGAAAAAACAATGAATCAAGAGGGAGAAGAAGCTAAGGTTTGCTCCAAATCAAGATTTGGGAAGTTCCTCTTCAAGAGAGGATCTCTACAAACACAAGGGAGGATTGAGGCATCACAATGATGGGTTTTTTCACTTTCCTTTGTGTTCTTCCTGCTTCTAGCATGGAGTAGTCTCCTATTCACTTGGGTGTTGTAGAACCCTAACTTCTACCGTATAATTAATTGAGTGGTTTGAATGATTGTGTGTGAGTGGTGTTTAATTTTAGATTTGAGGTATGTTTTTCATGGTGATTGTGCATTGTGTGTGCTTGGCAAACTATTGTGACATTCTAACATAGCTTAGAGGGAAACCCCCTTATCTTTAGAGGCTCAAATTGAGCTAGGTTTTCTTGGCATTCCATGCCTCCTATCTAGGTAAATATAGGACAAATCTCTAACCTCAAATTGAATACCTAGGCTAATTGTGATTAAGCCGTCCAAACCCCCGGTTTCAGGGAGAAGGTAAGTCAACCCTCAATTGCCTGGGGCCAAGAGGGCTACATTTGTAGTCTATAATTCATTCCTTGGCCTAGCAATTGAGAGTGTGATTTCTAATCATTACTACTCCTCCTAGCGGTTCACACCGATTTGTCTTTTCCCACACTGATTCATTCGATCCAATGGGTCATGGTAGTTAGTTAGGGGAAACAAGTCCCGAGTGAAGCTTCTCACCAAGAGTTTCAATCCTTTTACCTTTCAAGTCCTTCGTTTTAATCATAGATTGTAGAGATTTTCACAAACAACAATCCGCTAGATAATGTTTCAAACAATCGAAGTATTTAAACATACTTGCCCTATATTGCTCCCATTTAAGGTTTATACTTGGGACTTAGATGGAATTTAATTGTGATATTCGGTTTGAGTCAATTGTCATTAGGAATGTTGATAATTTCCAAATATATTTTTTTCTGGATTAATTGCATGGTTGGTCACTGAGATTACAAAAAACTTTCAAGTTTGGTCTCTCGAAATATTTAAATCCATTGGTGGTACTTCAGTTAACTGAAACCGTTCACGTTTGGTCCATGTGGCAGTTAACTCTCAAAGTTGACCGTTAACTTAGTGATGTGGCCATTAAGAAATAATAAATAAAATAAAATTTAATCTATTTTATATCCAACTCTGTTTGATGTTAAATCAATTGCCCGCCTAAGCAAAGTGAGATGGAAGAGATGTTAGATGTCCCAAAAACATCGTCTATCATGGCATCTCATTGGGTAAATGCCTCCATTGTTCTTCTATGCCTTCATTATCTCCTACTTTCCCATTTTTAGTACTTGCCACCACAATCTCCGGCAGCAGCAGAACGACCCTGCCCACGACGACATTGATTGCCTGAAATCGATCAAATCATCGTTCCTCGACCCACTCAACCGCTTAAGATCAACCTGGAAATTCGCCAACGACACAAACGCTGGACTCTGCAACTTTCCTGGTATAACCTACTGGAACATGTACGACAACAAGGTCCTCGGTCTCGATCTCCATGACATGGGTCTCGTCGGAGATTTCCCACGAGGGATCGAGAATTGCCGTTCTATCACCAACTTGAACCCCTTGGGAAACCACCTCTCTGGCCCAATCCCATCGGAAATTCTCGTCGCGAATGTTCTCGTCTACTGGGCAGTGACTCGCTAAAACACAACTCCTAACAATGGCCAAGTGTAACCAATGAAAGGGACTGCAGTATAGTGGCTCAAGTAATAAATATCGAATCCACGGGTCTCTAGAGTTACTATTACTCAGCTTCAGTTCATTATCTAGCAAAACAGATTAAGATGAACGAACTAAAACTACTCTAGCAAACTACAGTTAATGTTAATCTAATTACAGGTTGGGAACTCACTTAGGTATGATTCCCCCTAGCCACTAGCCAGATTAACGATTGATGATCTCTAACTTGTTTCACTTTCATTCACAATGCGGAGAATCCTTGACTAGACCTTGAGTCTCGACTAAAGGAACAAGGCCCTCTTGAGTCAATTGCCTAGAGGGATGTATCCTTCTCTAGAACAATCAATCAAGGCGTTCTGAACTAGACTCCCTCTATCGAATGAGGTTCTCAATCGATACAAAGCAGTGAATCAACCCTCGACTAAAGCAATCGATCCACTACTATCAATCTATGGTGCTCTATTGACCTAATCAGGTATTCGCTCTCATAGGATCAAAGCAGAATCAATAATCTCGACTAAAGCAGAAATGAATCATGAAAACATGCATAGATTGAATATGAACTCAAGATTATCAAGTCAGAGTACTCATACAATCATCCAATCAAACAAACATAGCTAGGGTTCCTCAAAACCTAAGTGAAGGGAAGTTACTCCATAGAGAAGAGAGAGACTGCAGAAATCTGATCTAGATCTTCAATCTCCATCTCCAAGCTTGATTCCCGAGCTCCAATGGCGAAGAAATCCTCCAAAATAGCTCCAAGAATGTTCCCAAGTCGCTCTCTCTCTCTAGGGTTCGTCCCTTGGGTGTTTGGGATCCAAAACCCAGCTCTCCCTCTCCAAAAATCGCAAAACAGCTTTTATACCCGCTGAAACTCGCACCCCCTACTTGCACGGCCGTGCAAATTGAGGTTTTGGCCGTGCACAATTTCCAGCATGCACTCCTAAGCTTCGTTGATCTCGTTTGAGCTCGTTTGACCTCCGATTCAGTCGCCGTTTGATCCCAGACGCTCGTAGTCTCGTCCTCTTTCTTTTCATGACAAGCTTGCATGATTCTTTGTCCATAAAGTGAGGTAGAAATCCATTCTTCTTCAGGTCATGCCCGAGTTTCTTCTCCCGAATCGTCAATTGATCTCTGATTGACTTGAAACTTGCGCCTATACTTCACTTTATGTGCTTGGACCTGAAATGTGAGAAAGGAACACAACCTAGCGTAAAATATGCCAAAGACACGATAATTCAAGCTCAAACAATCAAGAAACAAAGGGGAAAACATGTGCAAATACCGAGTCATCAAATCCCCCCACACTTAACTGTTTGCTTGTCCCCAAGCAAACCTAACTCAAACCAATGCAACTCTCCAGACCTCTGTAGCAACAAACAACCTCGATCGTAGGTAGAGGACTTCCTAGATCATTTAGCAACTTACGAGGTCAACCGACGCACAAGTCATCTCATAACTTCTTCGGCGAGAGCACTAGTCTCGAGTCAGCATCATGGCAAATAGTGAACAGAGGACAAATGAATCGTGGATGAAGAGACTCTCAAAAACAAAAGATCATGGACTCACATTTTTCAAGGTGCTCGATTTTCTTCTTGAAGATGGTTGGAACCCCTTTTCTTTCTTCTTTTTGCTTGTTTTTCTTCTTTTTGCTTGTTTTTCTGTTTTTCTCATTTTTTTTTCAAGGGTTCCAACCTGCTTTTGCAGAAAACGGGGGCTCCCATCTAGCAAAGGTTTTGCGGGAGCCCGGCTCTTACCGGCCATGCCAGGAGCAGTTGTCTCGAGCCTCGTGCGGGGAAAAGACATGTAAGGGGGCTGGAGGTAGTAGGTGGAAATTGGGAACGGATTCCCGTCTCCCCTTACACACTTTCGCCCTATTCGCACGGGAGACGTCATTTTAAAGCACATTTTCGAGCACCTGTTATTTTCAAAACATGATACAAGAGTCCATGACATGCAGAGAGTCCACAACACCACACATTTCAAGGGTCCTAAGATCACTAATTCACTCAATCAACCAACACAATATGAAGAAGAAATGAGACGTCTTAAATGCATCAACATCCTCCATAGTGCTACACTACCTCCCTAGGTTGCAAATCCAACACTACAGAGACTGTCAATTCAAAGCATACTGAGCAGGCAATTGCAAGGAACACGTACTTGGAGCCCTCAAATTTAAAAATTTGGACAGTGGACTAGGCTCCAAGCACACAAACAGCCAAACATTCACCCGCATACATAATCGAACACCCCCCACACTTAAGCACGACATTGTCCTCAATGGAGGAAAGATAAGGAGGGTAGAACGAAGTTACCAGATCAAGGGTGAATGATGATGGACGGGGCAGGCGGTGCATTCCAGGAAGAGAGAGTAATCAGAACACAAACACCACACAAAATCTCACAAAGGTTGAGCTATTGACTCTAAAACCAAATAACAAAACTGACTCAACCGAGGAGAAATAGAGAAAGAAATGCAAACCGACTGGTTGGGTTGCCTCCCAACAAGCGCTTCTTTCACGTCGTGAGCCGGACGATGGCTCCTAAGTTTGGTCCATGCTAGAACCTCCTTGAAGTTGAGGTTCTCATCTATGAGGTGGAGTCTCAAGTCACAAGCAGGTGATGTGGCAGGTGATGAAGGCTCGTGCACTTGATGCAGATGAAATCTCCACCCTCGAGACCTCTTCTTCTCTTCTCTCGTCTCATTGCCCCAAACCAGATAAGACAGCATCGATTGGCCACCACCGCGTCCACCAAGAGGGACCGATGTCGAAGTGGCCTTGGTCTGGCAAAGAGACACTGCAAATGGGTCCTTGCTAAGTAGTTCCTCAAAGTTTGGTGGAGATATCACATGCAACTCATGGCCGGTGCAGGCCTCTTCCACCTCAACTTCGTCCTCAGCCTGGACGCCAATTGCTTCGTCAACCTCCCTTCCTTGTTCATATGTTATCACCCCTGGGAAATGATCAAGAACTCCTTCTGCTTCACTGTTGTCATCCTCCACAACTTCTTTCTGCACCCTTTCTTGCTCTTCTTCTTCTAGCACGGATTGGAGAGCAAGTTGCCAAGCAATTTCTTTCATGAGATCTTCTTGCATCTCCTCACTCATACCCACCTCTTCAAAGCTCAGTGTGGGATGTGGAAAGGGGTGGTCGGCTACGATAGGACATTCTTGATCATGATCTTCACGGGAGCTCTCCGTGATAACTTCTGTTTGCTCCACAATGTCCTTGTAGCCTTCTTCTTCCTCGTCCTCTTCTAGTATGGTAGCAGACGGGTGATCTTGAGCAAGTTGTGCACAAACTTGCTCAACCCGCTCTGGTTGCTTTGATGAGTGCGAACCAGCCTCCTCCGATTCACGGAGGGATGAAGAGTTAGGAGGAGCAAAGGATGAGAAAAGGAGGTCCATCTTGCGATTGCGTCTCTCGGAGTCCCGAACAAAATGCTCCAGGAGAAGCCTCAGTTCAAAGTTTGGATCTGGCTGTGGAGTGTAGCATGGCTCTGCAGAATGGCCCGTGAAGGCCGCCATGGGTAACTCCAGCGCTGATGGCCCTTCTGGTTGTGGGAGAAAGTCTTCTTGGTAATGAGATTGTTCTTGATATGCCCAGGGGTCAGATTGTTCTCCGTAGTAAGGGGGTTGGTACTGGAACCCGAATCCACAGTCTTCTTCTCCTTGATTGCTCCAGGGGGTCTCAGGGTAATACCACTCGGATGGTGGTGGATACCCCCAATGGTTGGAGAAGCCATGAGGGTCCATGATTCAGATCTGCACCAATAAAAACAAAAACACCCAAGTGAAAAGCAAGGGTGGAAAGGAAAATAAAAACTCTAAAGTAACAAACTTCTGCCTTTCCTAATACTCTAGAAAGTCCCCGGCAACGGCGCCAAAAACTTGACTCGCTAAAACACAACTCCTAACAATGGCCAAGTGTAACCAATGAAAGGGACTGCAGTATAGTGGCTCAAGTAATAAATATCGAATCCACGGGTCTCTAGAGTTACTATTACTCAGCTTCAGTTCATTATCTAGCAAAACAGATTAAGATGAAAGAACTAAAACTACTCTAGCAAACTACAGTTAATGTTAATCTAATTACAGGTTGGGAACTCACTTAGGTATGATTCCCCCTAGCCACTAGCCAGATTAACGATTGATGATCTCTAACTTGTTTCACTTTCATTCACAATGCGGAGAATCCTTGACTAGACCTTGAGTCTCGACTAAAGGAACAAGGCCCTCTTGAGTCAATTGCCTAGAGGGACGTATCCTTCTCTAGAACAATCGATCAAGGCGTTCTGAACTAGACTCCCTCTATCGAATGAGGTTCTCAATCGATACAAAGCAGTGAATCAACCCTCGACTAAAGCAATCGATCCACTACTATCAATCTATGGTGCTCTATTGAACTAATCAGGTATTCGCTCTCATAGGATCAAAGCAGAATCAATAATCTCGACTAAAGCAGAAATGAATCATGAAAACATGCATAGATTGAATATGAACTCAAGATTATCAAGTCAGAGTACTCATACAATCATCCAATCAAACAAACATAGCTAGGGTTCCTCAAAACCTAAGTGAAGGGAAGTTACTCCATAGAGAAGAGAGAGACTGCAAAAATCTGATCTAGATCTTCAATCTCCATCTCCAAGCTTGATTCCCGAGCTCCAATGGCGAAGAAATCCTCCAAAATAGCTCCAAGAATGTTCCCAAGTCGCTCTCTCTCTCTAGGGTTCATCCCTTGGGTGTTTGGGATCTAAAACCCAGCTCTCCCTCTCCAAAAATCGCAAAACAGCTTTTATACCCGCTGAAACTCGCACCCCCTACTTGCACGGCCGTGCAAATTGAGGTTTTGGCCGTGCACAATTTCCAGCATGCACTCCTAAGCTTCGTTGATCTCGTTTGAGCTCGTTTGACCTCCGATTCAGTCGCCGTTTGATCCCAGACGCTCGTAGTATCGTCCTCTTTCTTTTCATGACAAGCTTGCATGATTCTTTGTCCATAAAGTGAGGTAGAAATCCATTCTTCTTCAGGTCATGCCCGAGTTTCTTCTCCCGAATCGTCAATTGATCTCTGATTGACTTGAAACTTGCGCCTATACTTCACTTTATGTGCTTGGACCTGAAATGTGAGAAAGGAACACAACCTAGCGTAAAATAGGCCAAAGACACGATAATTCAAGCTCAAAAATCAAGAAACAAAGGGGAAAACATGTGCAAATACCGAGTCATCAGGCAGCGGGACTTGACAGAGTTGGAGGAAGGGGCGGGGTCGAGGGTGTAGGAGGTGCAGGAGATTACAGCAAGGGAGCGGCGGGGACGGGGGCGGGGGCAGGGGTAGGGAGCGAAGCTAGAGATGCGAAATTTGAGCTTGCTTGGTTACTGGGAATGAGGATCTGGTGCCGCTGCTGGACTGGCTTGGGAGCTCCGACGAGGAGGAAGCACCTTTTTCAATTAGATAATTATAATATTTTTTATTTTATTTATTTATTTTATGGTAAAAATGAGTTGGACATTAAAATAGATTAAATTTTATTTTATTTATTATTGCTTATTTGCCACGTCACTAAGTTAACGGTCAACTTTGAGAGTTGACTGCCACCTCACCCAAAGTTAACGGAGTTGGATGGAGAGTGACCAAAAGTGAACGATTTCAGTAAATTGAAGTGCCACCAATTGATTTAAATATTTCGAGTGATCAAACTTGAACGTTTTTTGTAATCTTAGTGACCGACAATGTAATGAACCCATTTTTTTCTTATGTAAAGAACATATTTCCTTCTTGTTGATCTTGTCAATGATTGATCGATTCTCTTCAACTCTTATTTGTGTGGATTAATTAATAAAAATGTAAAATATAAAGCAATAATTTTGTAAAATGAACCATGCGAAATGGTTAGAGATTATAAACAACTTAATAGTTACCATTAGATGTTCGTAGACATGAATCTAAATGAGTAGGCTGACTTGAACCATTATAATTAGACGAGGGGGTTAAAGTTTTACAGACTACTCTATTATCTAAATTTGTTGCGAATTATATATCTAGTTTTATTTATATCAAATTTGAGGGGAGGGGAAGGAGGGATATAGCCCCTCCTGCCTCTAGGCTCCAACCTTGCTCCTCCACTATATTCATACCATCTGAAAACTTATTTGAGCTTCAGACAGGGACTGAGTAGAATCAACCACATCTTCTAGTGATATAAAACAAATATATTTTTCTCTTTTGACTACTTTTTATTATTTTTAATTTTTATTCATATTTTAAATAATGCTTAATTACTTAATTAAACAAATCAAATATTTTCAATTAGAAATTTGATTTGAGGTTTTCCATAAAACATATAGAAAATAGAAAATTCAACACGTTACTTTGATAATGGCAAGGAGGTTTATGAATATAATTATCAATAATTTTTAATTAATTATTAGTTTATTCTTTAATTCTTTTTTTAGGTAATAGTTTTCTTTTAGAGTGATGAAATTAAGGTTTTCCATAAAACATATAGAAAATAGAAAATTCCATGATAATGGCGAGGAGGTTTATGAATGTGATTATCAATGACTGTTCAATTAATTATTAGTTTATTTTTCAATTCTTCTTTTAGGTATTGGTTTTCTGTTAGAGTGATGATATGAAAATCACAATCTCCATCTAGGGCCAGAAGGTCAAAGTTTAAAACCAATAGTTAGATAATTTCATTTTCAGGTTCTTTTTCCGGGAAATGAGAAAAAAAATTATGAGATCATACTAACTTAGATCTACGTTTGTGATATATAGTTTTCTTTTACCATGGCCGGAACCAACAACTTCATTATCATTTCTTTTTCATACTTTGCTTGGTTTTGATAAAATATTTGTGCAATGATAATCCTTATCAAAACTTGCTTCGATAGTAACATATTATTTTTTATATTATAACTGCTTCAACATTATTTTGAGTTGTACTATACTTATTGATCTACGCCTCAAAATATTATCACATTGGAGAATCATCTAATTGACAAAACAATGTTTATGATCTTTAAATATCCAAGTAAAAAAGCCAGAATTTTGGTGCATAACCTCTTTTAGTTACAGCTAGCACAAATCTCAAGAGCTATAGTTAAGGGATTTTCAATTTCTCGCAAATTTAGCAGATTATATCTCATTCGTTTCAATTCTGATTTTAATTGGGTTAGAAAAATCATATTAATTGTAACTTGGCAAGTAAAAGATAAAAAATACTATAATGAACAATTTTATAAGAATTATACAACAATATCAAAGACAATAGTAGTTAGGTAACAATGTACCTCTACTCTTTAATTGTTTTTAACTTCAAATTTATTCATTAGAGAGAAAACAACATACCAATTAAAGGATTAGCTGTGAGTTGTAGACAATATTTGTTTAATCTAACTTTATTGTTCTGTATAACCAGTAAGCTAGACTTTTTGAAATGATTATTGAGAAACTACTCAAAGATAGTGATAAAATGAGAAAAACTTCACCTTCTCATCTCATACAAACCGAAAGCATAAAGTTCATCAATTACAACATCCCGAACGTATAAGCAGGTACACATTTTTTAAGATAATCAAGGATGAAGAGGAGCAATCTCAGGCAAAGTTCATGACATGTACATGATACATTTACATTCTTGAAAATGGAGTTTTCATAATTCAAAAAATTTTGCCATTAATTTATTGCATTCAAAGAAATGCAGTAGTAAAATTCCCTTTCTCTCTCCTTTCTCTCTCCTTTCCGAAATTCTCTGAAACCTTCTTCGATCCTTGCGATGGCCGCCGTCGCCGACGGAGCCACGCCTGGCGCTGTTGGTGGCGGCAGGTCCTGGGCGTCTTTGTTTCCTGTTTCGGAGGAGATTAGGTTGGATTTCTTCGAGCCTGAGTTCATCAATGGGTCGCTTCGAATTCCCAAATCAGTGATTGAGGAGGGATCAAAGAAATGGGAGCATAGCCTCGTCGGCCAGTTCCTAGTTGCTCCGCCTTCGCTCTCGGCTCTGAGGTTCTGGGCTAATTGGATCTGGAGTCGCGACGGGGAGGTGAAGGTCTCGTTGCTTGATGATAAGCTCGTCCTCTTTCAATTTCCATCCGAGGCGACTTGTCGGTGGGTGTTTGAAGGAGGTCCGTGGCATTATCGTGAGAAGATCATTTGTCTCCGGCGCTGGGTCCCTGGGATTCGAGCACTGGAGATCGACAATTCAGCTGTTCCGGTTTGGGTCAAGTTGTCTGGGCTACCTGCTGAATTGGCGATGAGGGAAGGTTTGGGTCGGATTGCAAGTTCTATAGGTAAACCACTCTGTATGGATCACTCTACAGCACATAGAGAGAGGGTCGGTACGGTTCGTGTATGTGTGGAGGTCAGTGCTGGCAAATCCAGGGTTGATAAGATCAGTATTAAACCTGATAACATGTCTGAGTTCCTCATTGGTGTCGAATATTGTGGTCTTCCTCGATGTTGTAATGCTTGTGGGGTGTTTGGACACGACTGTTCTCTTCCTCCTGCTGGGAAGCCTACTAAACGGGTCTGGCGTCGGAAGAATACAAACATCCTTGATCTTGGCCACCCTGAGACTGTGGCTACTGAGAAGGGGCCTCAAGAGGGGCAATTGGTTTTTGTGGAGGTTCCTGTTCAGGAAGCTGGGAGAGGGGCTGCTGTTGATAAAGGGAAGCAGGTTGTGGTGGATACTAACCCCCCCCCCCATTACTCCGAGTGCACTACCCTCTCAGGAGGAATTTAACAAGGTGATCAATGGTGCAAAGCCGAGATCGAATCTGAAGTTGCCCACTCCTGTCTTACATAGCACTGCATTTGAGCTATTATGTGGTCAAAGGGATATTGTTCTGCAGCCACCTCCGAAGAAAGGGGGAAGAGATGGACTGCGGAGTAAAGGAGGCACCACTAAGGTGGTGAATCCCCGTAAATGACACTGCTAATCTGGAACACTAGGGGCTTCAATGGCCCCTCGAAGCATGCTGCAGTGCTTCGTTACCTTAGGACACATAGAGTTTCTATTTTCGCTTTACTTGAGACTAGAGTGCAAAACCAAAAAAGAATTGATGAAATAAGAGGTAAATTTGCTGAGTATCAGTTTCTGGACAACTACTCAAAACACAAGTTGGGGAGGATCTGGATTGCTTGGAATGATGATGTAACTATGCGAGTTCTAGCTGAGGAGGAGAATTTTATGCACATGGTGGTTTCAATGAAGCAGGGGGCTCAATTCTTCTTGACTATAGTTTATGGTTCCAACGATGACAGGATTAGAGATAGCACATACAAGCAGCTGGCTCAATGGAAGGTTCAGGGGTTTCCTTGGCTGGTAGGGGGCGATTTTAATGCAATTCTTGATCCCTTAGAAGCCTCAAATGAAGTTACTATTTCTGGAAGTATAACTGATTTTAGGAACTAGGTTGCACAAATGGAACTTGTGGTTCACAAGGTATCTGGCCCTGTGTTCACATGGTCCAATCACCAACAAGGTAACCCTATTGCCCACAAGCTGGATCGTTTGATGGTTAATGTAGAATGGTTAGAGAAGTTTGTTGATTGTGTGGTGGAGTTTTTGGCTCCTGATTTTTCTGATCACTGTGGGATTATGGTTTTGCCTTGTGTCCCTGAGAAAACCTATCCAAAACCATTCAGATTTTTCGATATGTGGTTTGCTCATGACTCCTTTTCGTCTATTCTGGAATCTTGTTGGGGGCAAGAGGTACGAGGAAGAGGTCTGTTTGGGGTGAAGCAGAAGCTGTATTTGCTGAAATCAGAACTTAAGAAGTTGAACAAAGCTGAGTTTTCTGATATTTCTAGTAGAGTTAAAGAGAAAAGGTTGGCTCTTACAGACAAACAGATTAAGGCTCTACAAGTTCCTTCCACTGAGCTTTTTGAAGAAGTTCACCTTCTGACTTGTGAATATATAAAGTTGCAGAAAGCAAAAGAGACTTTCTTCAGACAGAAATCCTGTATCAATTGGCTCACTCTAGGAGATTCTAACTCGGGGTTCTTCCACAAGACTGCCTGTGTGCGTAATGCTAGAAAGAAAATCAGAAAGTTAATATCACATACTGGGGTTGAACTAACAGACATGAAAGATATTGCTGATGAGGCCGTGTTCTTCTACAAGGACTTATTTGGGAAAGTTAATAATGATGTGTTGGTTAATCCGGATCTTATTGAGGGGTGCTTGAGTGGAAAACTCACTGTTGAAGGCAGAACCAGTCTTTGCAAGCTGGTCTCAGGAGAGGAAATCAAGAGCGCTCTGTTTGATATGAATCCCACAAAAGCGCCAGGTCCAGATGGCTGGACAACAGGGTTTTTCCAAAAGTGTTGGGGTCTTATTGGACCTGACATTATCCAAGGAGTTCAGGCTTTCTTCCATGAGGGAGTTCTTCCCAAAGGTATGAACTCTGCCTCATTGACCTTAGTTCCCAAAATCCCTAATGCTGATCAGCTTACTTCATTTCGACCTATTGCATGTATAAACATACTATACAAGATAATTGCAAAGGTTTTGGCAAATAGGTTGAAACTGGTTCTCCCTGCTCTTATTAGCCGAAATCAGTCAGCATTTATTCAGGGGCGTAGTATTTTAGAGAACATTCTCATGGCTCAGGAGGTAGTGCAGAATTATCATAGGACCCAACTTTCATCTAGGGCTGCTGTTAAAGTTGACCTCAAAAAGGCCTTTGATTCTGTACACTGGGGTTATCTCTTAAGTGTAATGAGGTTAATGGGCTTCCCTGATACCTTCATTAACTGGATTGCTCTTTGTCTCAGTTCTGCCACATTCAGTATTACTGTGAATGGAAGTCTTTTTGGTTTTTTCAGTGCGGTGAAAGGGGTTAGGCAGGGGGATCCTCTCTCCCCCTACCTCTTCACCATTGCAATGGAACCTCTATCTGGTTTGTTAAACAAGGCAGCTGCAAATGGTGAATTCCTCTACCATCCTAAGTGCAGACAGATTGGGCTCACTCATTTGAGCTTTGCTGATGACCTCTTAATCTTCTCAGAGGGATCAGGTCTGGCCTTGAGGGGTATTAGGCAGGTTCTAGACACATTTTATCATCTCTCAGGTCTGCAGTGCAATCCAGACAAGTGTGAAGTGTTTTTTGGGGGCTTTGCTCATCAGTTTAAACCTGCTGCTTTACAAGTTTCTGGCTTTAGAGAAGGGAAGTTGCCAGTTAGATATTTAGGCTTACCTTTGATCTCAGGGAAACTGTCTAGTGGTGAATGTGCTGCTCTTGTAGACAAACTGACTAAGAGAATCAGAGGGTGGAGAGCTCAGAATCTTTCTTATGCAGGCAAGATCCAACTTGTCGAGTCTGTTCTATATGCAATTGTTCACTACTGGATGGCTATCTTTATCATCCCAAAAAAGGTACTTAAGAGTATTCAGAGAATCTGCTCTAATTTCTTATGGCATGGAGATGGTGTTGGTAGAGCTAAAGTTGCTTGGGAATTGGTTGCCTTGCCCAAGAAGGAGGGGGGACTTGGCCTGAAGGACCTGAGTACATGGAACACTGCTTGTTTAGCTAGACTAATCTGGCTATTACTGATACAGGGGGGAAGCTTCTGGGTTGCGTGGTGTATCAGATATAGGTTGAGAGGCCACTGTATTTGGGAAGTCAGGCCCACCTCTTCTGGATCTTGGATCTGGAAACAGCTTCTGAAGCTCAGATCCTGGCTACAGTTCAAGATGTGTCTTGAAGTTGATGGTAGTGTATCCTGGTTAGGTAGGAAACTCAAGATCTTTTCTGTCTTGTTGATCTGGAATACTATCAGGCTTAAAGCCCCTGAGGTGTCTTGGTGGAGAGTGATCTGGGGATGATTTATCTTGCCACGTAATAGATTCATTGTATGGTTGATCATATTGAATAGAATTGCTACTCGTGATAAGTTGAAGGGCTGGGGAATGATCACTGATGATTCTTGTCCCCTGTGCCAGGTTGCTGTGGAATCTCGCCAGCATTTATTCTGTGAATGCTCCTTTACCTTGACTTTCCTTACTTCACTTTTCAGGAGAACAGTTCCCCTCTCTCGAACTTGGGATGATATGTTGGGTCTTATGACTGATAAATCAGTGCAGGGTGTCCAAGCAGGATTAGTTGAGTGTTCTGTGTGGTGTTGGTGCTTGAGTTTTATATGGAAAGAGCGATGCCGTCGTTGTTTTGGGGAGCAATCTCATTCCCCGGAGGATCTTGGTGAGATGTTGCGAAGGGAGATTAAGTTGTATAGCTGTGGAAATGTTGATTTCCAGCAGGAAATTGGCAGGATCCCTGCTTTCTGTGAGCTGTGTTAGCTACCTGGTTTTTTCGGTTTGTCCTTTGTTCTTTTTGAGGGTTAAGCTGTAAGGAAGGTGGAGGCTTGTGCCTTTGTATTTTTTCGATGCTTACTGCTTATTGGCAGTAATGCTAGTGCTTAATAGAATCAACTAATCACCGGAAAAAAAATGCAGTAGAAGAAAAAAGATTATTCTAATGTCAGAGGTAGTGAATTTAGTGATGGAGATAAGAACGTTATTGAGATAAAGAAAAAGATTATTGATGGTGGATATAGATATATCTTTGATGGGAGGGAAGGGCGAATGGTTGAAATATTTATGATTTATTTGAGGTGAAATTGTAGCATTGTGAAAAGATGTTTCATATTTTCAAACATTTTACAATTAAAATGATTTTCAATGAAATGTAGGAGAAGAATGAAGAGACTATTGATGGTGAATATAAAGTTTGAGTTTCATTAATAAAGATGAAGTTGTGTAGAGTAATAAAGAGTAAATTGAAGCACATTTTGAATATTAAGTTTTTAAGGAACCAACTAGCCGTAAGAGTTGTGTTATTTAGTTATTTATTACTAGTGTTTGATTGTTTATAATCTCTCTAACTATGAATTGTTAATGCACAGGTGTCCTGGAAACCGCCTGAAGCAGGTTGGATTCAGTTCCAAACTTATCGATCAGTTGTCTCACCTTATGGGAAAGCTGCTACAAGAGGACTGTTGAGAGACCACATGAGGCGATGTACGGGCGCCTTCACTAGCAACTATGGTTGTTGCTCCATCACAAGTGCAGAAATTAAGAGCGCAATTGAAGGTCTTCGGATTGCATGGGAGAGATAATTTGGACTCCACTGTCGTCATTGATAATGCCATAAAGTGTTTTGATGATGACCATCGCCATGAGATCCTGGCTAGACAAATTCATGTTCTTATTAATAGAGAATGGGATGTTAGAATTAACCATGTGTATAGGGAAGCTAATTTTGTTGATGATTTCTTAGCGAATAGGGGTCACTTTGTTGATTTTGGCACACATCGCTTTAATGTGTGCGACCCTGATCTTGATCGATGGTTGTTGTACGATGTTATGGCCATTGCTCATGATCGATCGATACTTTCTACTATGAATTAGACGCTTGACGTTAATCTTTTAACAAAAAAAATTATCACTCTTAGCTATTTGGTGATCATTTGGTGCATTTAACGATCCCGTTTCGCGTCACAAAACATACTTTGCATTGCACTATAGCAAAATGAAAAGAACAAGTAAGAGATAAAAGGCCTAACCGAAACTTTATTATTTGCCGCCATTCAACCCATATCTTGAAACTTCTCGTCAAATTTTTTTTGAAATGGAACAGAGAGCCAGTTGGGAGTAGGGATGGCAACAAAACCCGAACCCACGGGTACCCACCCGACCCAACCCGGTCAACGCGGGTAAAATCCGTGTTGACGGGTTTTGGGCCGGGTTTGGGTTTAAACCCGTTCACTATTCACCGGGTTGGGTTGGGTTTGGGTTTAGCTAAACCCGGCCCGTGGGTACCCGCCCACCCATATAATTAATTTTTTCGGTATATTTAATATTCTAAACAACTAACCTTATTTATGGTTGTGGAGACATGTCTAATTTTTTCTTTTTAATTGTGTAGAATGAAGTTGATGTTATGGAGTGGAGAGTAAAGAAATTTAATTGAAAGGAAGAAGCTTTCAATTAAACATGTTATTTATAGATAATTTGTGATTTGCTTCAATTTTCTTGAGTTTTCTATATTGGTGTTGAACAATTTGTATAGTTAATTTGTGATTTGCTTGAATTTTCTAGAATTGTATTTTATATATGGATAATTTGTATTGAGAGATTGACATTTGATTTTAATTTTGATAAGAACTTGTAATTGTAAATTTTTTACGACAAAACCCGTGGGTACCCATGAACCCGCGAATACCCAACGGGTTGGGTTGGGTTTGAGTTTTTCAAACCCAGTGGGTTTTACCCCGGGTTTTTTTCAAAGATAAACCCATGGGTTTGGGTTTGGGTTTGGCAAAACCCGACCCAACCCGACCCATTGCCATCCCTAGTTGGGAGGAAATGAGTGAGAAAAGGAACGCATCCAAAGAAATCCCTGTCAAATTGAAAAGCAAACGTAGAAGAGTTTGATATAGTGTGCGATTGAAGGATGGATCGAATTTATCGGTTAAACATGATTGAACCACGGTTGAATCACAAACCCCGAATCTGATACATCGGTTGCTGCTCACTATATCAAACTCAAGCAAGCAAAGAAGCAAATGAAAAAGAATAAGAGGAAATGGCTTAGGCATTTAAGTGATAGTGGTGCGGCTGGAATTGAGAAGAAGAAACGATGAGAGGTAGCTAGGGAGGAGAAAGATGAAGCAGCGGAAAATGAAGGAAAGATATTGGCTTTTTGATCACTATATATATCTATGCCAAGTTTGAAGTACCAAACCCAACGAAAAACCATAACAGTGGTAGTGTAAAGACCGCATCGCTCTTCCCTTTGATTCTCTTTGATCACCGGGCACAAGAAATGACTCAGACTTCCACAGATCGACCAGAAAAATGGCGATATAGGACGAAGGAAAATCTCGACACCGGTGACTAGATCGAGGGACAAATGACGATATGAAAAAGGCCACATCTGGGCGAGTTCAAGAACAAGGTCCCAGCCTAGAGTCCTAAAGAGGAATCGGTGGGTTTACCGGGAAAGGAAAAAAAGGGAGAAAAAACATACACTACCTCATGTTGAAAGAAACCTAATTTTTGGGTTCTATCATAATTATATAATTACTATTATTAGGATTTATTGAATAGTCTTTGAGTCACGTTAGGAAAATCTATTAGATTTTTCTGGTATTTAGCTATAAATATGTAATTTGAGTCTCTCGTTGGATTAAACCGAAGTTAATGAAAGAATTATTCTCCCAAACCCTAAGCTCTCTCTATCTCCTAATTTCTCTTCTTCCCTAATCCAAGGTTTAGGAAAATTCTTATTCTTTTTTCTTCTTCCCTAAATTCTCAATCCCATCCCCAATTCTATCTCCAAAACCCTAAACACCCAATCACCCAACCCAATCGATAGAACCCTAGAAATAGATTTCTATCATATGGTATCAGAGCCCGGTTCGATAGCGAGTTCGTCACACAGAGATGGACGTATATGAAGAATTCATACCTACGGTTACTAAATCGGTAACCTCAGCATTCATTCGAGTGTTCGTCCGTTTGCCTGGGTTTAAGAGAGCACATGTGGGGTATTCCTCGAGCATCATAAGAATCTGTGGAAAACGTCCGTTGGAGGACGAGAATCGGTGGATGCATTTTGAGACAAAGATCAAGATTAGGTCGGATTTCGATGCCGAAGAATTTGACGTTTGGTTGAGATACGGCTTGCTCACCATTGAAATTCCCAGGAGCAAATCTTCATTGCCAACAACAGCGGGAAACACACAGCTCACTGTACCCGCTTCCATAATCCTGCCGCTGACCGACGCAGCGAAGGAAGAAGATTTGTTGGCTGAAGGAAAGGAAGAGGCGACCGCCACCAAGGAAAAGGGGTCGCCGCGGTTGGAAGGAGCGGAGGAGAAGGCAACGAGTGAGCCGCTGCGGCGGGAGGAGGAGACGACACGAGATCTCGACATGGCGGAGGAGAGGCGACTAAGTGAGGTTGCATCGCCGGAGGACGAAGAGCAAGAGACGACGACCGAGGTGGAGGAAGCTGCGACTGTTGAAGCAGCGGAAGAGGCGGTGACAGCGACGTCGTTGGCCCGAGCAGCAGGGTCGGTCGCGAATGGAGAAGTTGCGCCGCGGTCGTCCGCATCTCCACCCGCCACGACGACGGTGCCGATGACGGAGCGGGAGTCGGGCATCGTGGCTGCGGAATCGCACTTTTAGATAGGGACAAAGATGGCGTCGCCGGGTAAAGCGTCGGAGGCTTTGCCGGCGAATGAAGAGGAGGAGGATGGCTTTCTCTCTCTCCCGAGTGAGGGTGAGTTACATTTGTCGTTGAAGAAGAAATCTCCAGAAGACGAGCCATCATCGGAGAACGAGAGGGAGTCGGGTTTAGCTTCCCGCGGTTTGGTGTTCTCCTTGCCGGTTGAGGAATCGAAGAGGGTGGGCGGTGCGCTCGGGGAGAAGAACTCGAAGACTAGGCTGCCATCGGTTTGGCACTCGTGTCGGCTTGTGCGCCGCTCGCCGTCGGGAATAAAGTCCGAGATGGTTCTGCCGGCGAAGGATGGGGAAGAAGGGGACTAGTTACGGTAACAACACTAGCCTCCAACCAATAGGAATCTAGGATTGTGATGACTTTTTATTAGATGAGTTGACCTAGTGTAAAATCAAAGCAGGGTATAATTGTCATTATGAAAAATATGTTTAAATAATAATAAAAAAATAAAAAAAATATTTTTTATTTTCTGCCCAAATTTTTGGTCGCCGGAATTCGGCCACCGATCGCCGGAATCTGGTCGCCGGTCACCGGAATATGCTTTTTTGTCACCGGAATATGCTATTTTGTCATCGGAATATGCTCACCGTCGCCGGAATATGCTTACCGGCGTCGGAATATGCTTACCGGCATCGGAATCTAGTCATCGGGGCTAGAATATGCTTATCGGCGCCGGAATCCGGTCACTGACAGTCATCGGAGTTTGGTCAACGGTCTTCGTTGACCGGTCAACGGCCAACGACAACCGGATGTTATGGTCTGCATTGTGAGATTTATGGTTTGGTTTCTCATATTTTTGTATGCCTTTTGTGGTTTGCTTTATCGTGTTTGTGGTTTGCATTAAGAAGTTTCTGGTTTGCTTTATCGTGTTTCTGGTTTGCATTGAGAAGTTTCTGGTTTGCTTTCAAAAAGTTTGTGGTTTGCATTGAGGGGTTTCTGGTTTGTTTTAATATATTTGTGGTCTGCATTAGGACGTTTATGGTTTGCTTTCAAAAATTTTGTGGTTTGCATTGTGAGGTTTCTGGTTTATTTTAATATATTTGTGGTTTGCATTAGAAGGTTTCTGGTTTGTTTTTTTTTTGTGGTTTGCTTTTCCGTGTTTGTGGTTTGCATTAGGGTGTTTCTGGTGTGCTTTTCAAAATATTTATGGTTTGCTTTGTGAAATTTCTGGTTTGTTTTAGGAGACTTGTGGTTTGTTTTAGGAGGTTTCTAGTATGCTTTTTTGTGGTTAGTTATAACGCATTTGTGGTTTGCATTAGGAGGTTTTTGGTGTATTTTAGAAATAGTTGTGGTTTGCTTTGTGGTGTTTCTAGTATGTTTTAGGCGATTTGTAGTCTGGATTACGAGGTTTCTGGTGTGCTTTAGAAACATTTGTGGTTTGTTTTATGGTGTTTCTGTTCAGGAGATTTATGGTTTACATTACAAGATTTTTGGTGTGTTTTATAGTATGTTTTATTGGATTTATCAAAATGCCTCGGTCTCTCTTTCAGTGATACAGAAGCAGTCTCGTTGAGTTAATTTTATTTCCCCCACAAATTAGTGAAACATAACACATGTTTTCCATCTCCTTCATCAACATCATCAACTCAATCACTGCCAGTCTGCCATTATGAAATGGTGATACATTTACACCAGCACTAAAACCCGAAATCTGAAAAGGTAGAAACATTGAATTTTTGTTAGATCTCTCATCGAAATGACTCGTGACCATTGCTTTCTTTCTCTTGAATTAAGCAAAATAAATCATCCAAATGACTCGTGATCACAGGTGACAGAGGAGGAAGAAACAATTGGGATTCACAGGATCAACATCATGATCAACATGAGCAATAAGCTGAGAGAGTTTGGTCAGATTCGTAGGAACATTTTCTGCCAGAGACGCAACAGCTTGGTCTGGTAATGCATATCTTAAGCTCTCATCATGCACCCGAGCCTGAAAGGAAGTCCATGCAAATTGGTTAGGTTCAAAAGAAATGATGCAGACTGTACCAAGAGGCATTTCATATGAGATGTTCAATACTTGAGTGTCAACTGTCAAGTGACCAAAGCGAGCTAAGCAGCTCATGATTTCGTATCACTTAAAAGTAAATGTGAAATCATATCAGGAAAAAAGCTACTGTAATCACACTATCCACTAATGCACTTGAAACGTTGGCCATAAGCAGCTCAAAGGTGGCAAAGATAAGGTACAAGGCAGCCAACCAATCACTTCTCCAGAGAGCAAACAGCTAACAACGATTTGTAGTCTGGATCGCTAGAGCTTTCGATGGCAAAATTTTCACAAAGAAGAGAATTGGATGGGAAAGGAGAAGTCAAGAGAAACATTCCAGCGGCGATTCTGACAAAACCCGAGCCTTCATTTGTCGGATCTTCCTCGCTGAGAAGCTCTAGCGATCTTTAGCTTCATGTGCGCTCGATTAATTTTCCTGTAGAGAAAAAGTCCTCGCCATCTCCTTCAGCTCGGCAGTCAGGGTCGTCGGATCCTGAATTCGAAATCCTCTTCAATATCCCGACCACCATATATGAAATCCAGATCCGGATTTCTGGATCCGCTTTGCTGGTGGTTGTGCATAAGTATGACCGCCACCAGGAGGAGAGCTCCTCAACGGTCGTACGATGAGATCCGACGAGTTGCGGCGGAGGAGGAAAAGGAGGCGCCGGTGGCTGCCAATCTGCATCTGACGAGCCTGTGCGGAAGAAGGTGAGATCTTAATAAATAGTATAACGACTCTGATGGCGGCATCCTGATAGTAGTATGCCATTTGGCGTCGCCGGCGGCGGGTCTAGCATCGCGGCGGAGTCAGCGTAGTGGAAGTCTCTGTGCTCGTCGTCGGCCGAAAATCTGGGAGATGCGCCGGAGGGGAGAAGAATCGAGTGGGGTGAGAGAAGGGTACGGGTGGGGTAATGACTCATTTAATTTTTAATCTATTACTTTTTGTGAGTTTCCGTTTTTACCCCTGTTGTTACTCTAACAACACTATGAGTGTTGTTATGTTATCCGGAGCCGGGAAGAAGGCGGCGCGACAAGGAAGAAGACGATGGAGGAAGGTGGCGGCGGCTGGGTTCCTCTTGTCGATAACCCTAGGGCGCCACTTTTGCCTCACTCAACTCAGCAGTCATCTGATTCTTTGGCCCAAGGAGCAGAACAGGAGCAGCCCTTTCAGTTGGGTCGAGTGGATGGGCTCGTTTCAGGCCAAAGGGATTTGCAGATTGGGTCTGAGGCAAACAAAAGAAAGGCAAGCTGGGCTAAAGGAAGCAACGGGCCGAATTTTCAGGCAGGTTGTGGGCCTCTGCTGGGGTGTCTCATAAAGTCTCTTTTGTATGATCTTGGGCTGAAAATAGAAGAGAGTGGGCCGTGTTGGCAGAGAATGCTTAAGCCTAACGTGGACTATGGTTTGAAGATTGACATGGAGATAAGGAAAGGTGGGTTTATGTGCTTAGCTGGTGGGCTTTTAAAGGAACATGACCCACTAATAAGGGGAGGAATAACAAAGGAAGTGATTGGGCTAACTTCAAGATAGAAGTTTGAAGGCCTTGATGAGTTGGTACTTAATGATGGGTTTTTGCACGAGAAAGAACATTTGGATTCATTAGGTTCCTGGAGCATGATGCCAACGAAAGGAGAGCTATTAGAGTTTGAACTTGTCATAGAAGAGAATAGTGGGCTCATGGTAATGAAATTGGAAGAGATGGACCAACACGGGGAGATCAATGCAAGAAGACCAAGTGAAGAGTTGGAGCGTGATTGGAAGAAAAGGAAGCGCAGTAAATGGGAAGTCAAGGCGAGATTTGCACGAACGACATGGAGAAGTGGGTTGAGTTGATCAACCTTGAGGGCAAGGTTGGTCTCAAGGGGAAGGGGATGGTAGAAACCTAATTTTTGGGTTCTATCATAATTATGATAATTACTATTATTAGGATTTATTTAGTAGTCTTTGAGTCACATTAGGAAAGTCTATTAGGTTTTTCTGGTCTTTAACTATAAATATGTACTTTGAGTCTCTCATTGGATTAAGCAGAAGTTAATGAAAGAATTATTCTCCCAAACCCTAAGCTTTCTCTATCTCCTAATTTCTCTTCTTCCCTAATCCAAGGCTTAGGCCGATTCTTATTCTTTTCTTCTTCTTCTCTAAATTCTCAATCCCATCCCCAATTCTATCTCCAAAACCCTAAATCCCCAATCACCCAACCCAATCGATAGAACCCTAGAAATAGGTTTCTATCACATGTCAACCGATCTTCAATCTGCATGCACTGAGCCAACTGCACCGGCAGCGTCGAAGGGATGATCTATAGCCAGGACGCCGTTGAGCATTTGCTGGCGATTCATCTTCTTCTGTCAACATCCGTCATCTTTTTCCCTGCGGCCTCTCGGTGATATCTACTGCCCTTGGCTTATTTATTATCAATTGTGTTGGCTTAAATTTTTCTTGATTATTGTTTCCAATTACAGATCGCTTTCTATTAAAATTCAGTTCTGATTGCTAATTTTTGGTAGATTTTCTTCGTTGGTCTTGCTGGTTCTTGCTCTTGCTTCATGATCAATTTATTTGATTTTATTTGGCTCTCTTGCCTTGTCCAGGGTGGTGGTGACAGATCCCTCTCTGTTTTGTCGACTTGCTTGATCTATTTTCCTTGGAATCTCTTCCCCAATTTGTTCATCAAATTCGTTTGGTACTTTCTTTGTTTGGTCTTCGGTTTTGCTTTGTTTCTTTGTTTGTTCTCATGGATGCAGGTTCTGATAACTCCGCCTTATCCTCGTCTCTTCCTCAATTTGTTCATCAAATTCGTTTGAGTTGCTAGTGGGAGTACTGGCCGGAACCGTAGATAGCAGCGACTGCCTGTGTGGTTGGCGATGGACGATTGCAGTGAGGCAGTTGAAATGGATAAGTCCTCTCGATGGTGGCGAGGACAGTGCATGCGACACCACTTGCGAGAATTCTCCCACGTGTCTGTCGACTATCGATGTTATTTCTCCCCTATCCATTGCAGCCAAAGGAGCCTTTGAGAGATAGTGGTCGGCGAAGGTTATGGCGGCTTTGGCCAGCCTATTGGCTTTTGGGCTCCATGTGCTTATGAACATCTGCCTTCTTAGGTTTTTGGGCCGGTCTAGATGGGATTCACTGTTTATGGCTATTCTTATCTTTTCCGCTAGCAACTTTTAACGTTTCCTGCATGGACTGGAGCCTTGCTATTCTCCCGACAATCGTGCAATCTGAAGTGATAAAGCCTTGTCATGTGGCTTATAAGCCCTCCTCTGGTATTCATTGTGCTTCTTTCATGAGCCTTTTTGCATGTGCATCTGAAATGGATCTTCCTTTCTCAAAGGAGGAAGGAACAAATATGAAGGGAAGGAATTTTAAAACTTGTGCAGAAGATTATACCCTTTTATAGATTTTATAGTGTTTTTGTGACTCTTTTTGTAGGAACTGACATAACTGCCCATTTTGTGGCAAAAAGGCTCTTTCATCGGCAGTTTGATTAGTATCGACTGTCGTGGTTTACTTTTGGGCTACCACTACAACACCCGAACTATTCGGAAAATGCCACTTATGACCTATTGTTTTCAATATTCCATCCATGTCATGAACTATTATATTTTGTGCCATTTGTATCCTGCCAATTTCGTTGACCGTTAAAGATAACAGTTGACCAAATGGCGGTCAACTTAACATTGACTTTTGCTGACGTGGCAATGCCAAGTCATTGACACCTCACATTTTTAATTTATATTAAATAAATATTTAAAATAGAAAATTGGAAAAATTTTAAATTCAAGAATATTACTGAACAATATTCTAAAACACCAAATTCAAAATAAAAAAAATATATATTATGAACAATAAATAAACTCCCCACAAACTAATTAGGTGCGAAAAACCCTCGAATCCGACCAATGAATCAGGGAAGGAGGCGAGTGGTGAACGGTGGAAGGATTTTTTCTTTTCAATCCCCAGCAAACAACACATACTTCTCATCAGCCATCATTTATTGTTCTCCATCCATGTCGCCTATCTCTTTGATTTCTCACGATTAGGGATTTGGAAGGGTCCGCTTGGGATTAATTCCCAGCAATGGTCTTGGGTATTCAAGCAACTGAATACTTACCGCTATTAATCCCCAGCAATACAATCGTCGTGACTCTTTCGTCGCGATGAGTGCTTGCAACATCGAGCTTTGAAACGCGGATCTAGAAAGAGAAAAAACTATTTTCACTTCTAGGCGACTACAAGAGGCCATCGAAGCCAAGCGGTGACAAAGAGCTGGAGATGAACTTACCGGCAGAGGAAAGATAGATCTGGAGATGAATCGACGACCTGTTGAGATGTGGCAGAGCTGGAGAGGTGAAAACTTGCCGGGTGATTTCTCTAATTCCACTATCTCTCACTTGCTTTCTCTCTCTCTCTCTCTCTCGGATCCTCTCCAGCCCCGTCTTCATCATTGCGGAAAGATTCCTTCTCCACCGTCTCTACAGTGGAAGGCGCACCCATCTCCCTCATCCGGCTTGATATAATCACGAAGATCTGTGGGAACATCGCTTGGGTCCGATTTAACCATGAGGATGAGGCTTGGACGATGTTGTTCATTGAAACAGGGGAATCGTGCAGGAGAGGAGAGAGGGACCTGTGGAGAGAGAAAGGGCTAGAGAAGCAGGGTCGCTGATGGGGGTTCATAGGAGATCAAAGGAAAAGGACGGTCGGAGATGAGGCGACGAACGACGATCAGATGCAATTGATTGGAGTTTTAGTGAGAAGGTGCAGATTTTTCTTCAGAAGTTGTAGAGAAAGAAAGTGAATTGATTTGAGTTATTGTTTTGTTTTTGTAATTTTCCATAATTTTTATTTTGTTTTCCTTATTTTAATGATTTTAGATGGAAAAATAAATGAAAATTGATAATGTAAATTCCACATCAGATGCCACGTCAACGCTGACTGGATTTTCTGTTAAATACTAATAGTCAACGCTGGTCAACACTAACGGAATAATAGTTCAGGACACAAATGGAATATTGGAAACAATAGGACATAAGTGGCATTTTTCGGATAGTTCGGGTGTTGTCGTGAAAGTGAAATTCCAGATCCCTAGAGTCTCGGACGCCGTCGTGCCCCACTGATACGCTTCATAAACATATATGTATTTTGTGCATAAATGATTGATCTTTATGTGTGTGTGTGTGTTTAAATTGCTCTAAATTAGTTCATATTGACCATGGAATGGTCCTAGTGTCAGTACCAAGACATGTAGCGATTTAACACAGATTGAAGCTAAGATTGTGAACAAAACAAAGTGCAGTGGACGAATGCAGGTGCAGTGTCAAAATGCAGATGTGCAGAAACGTCCAGCAGGATGCCAAATCGATGAAGACCCAAATCGAATTATTGTGGTTGGAATCTTCACTCAACTGTCAGCAGCCCTCATAAATTATTGGGATTTGATCATATTTCTTGAAGTGAGCAAATGGATTTGGTGGCTCACCAATAGAGAAAATGATGCAAGAATTTATTGCAAAGAGAGAGACTTAAGCTGGCAGCAGCCTTCTCTTGGAAATGGGGTCTGCAATCTCCTTGTTTTGAGGGATAAAAATCTGCAGAGATGAACTTAAAAGGGGTAGCAACTAGGAGAGCAGAAGAGACACTTTTGGAGACTAGTTTTAGACAGAGAAATCAAAGGAGAGAGATCACTTTGGCACACTTTGGAGTTGAGCATTTTGAAGAGAGGAAGACTCTTGTAAGTTGGGGATTAACTTCAACACTTAGTACTTTCTCTACTCCTTTGTTTTGGTAGTTGGTCATCATGTTAAACATTAGCATGTTTATGTACTTTCTTTTCATCATGAACTAATCACCTAATTTCTAGGGGAAACTTATGAATTTCATTATCTAGCCTCGATGTTTTAATCATGACTTGTTTTTCTTCCATTTTCTATCGTGTGGAATTGTTTAACGCTTTGTGTTGATTGACCACCTTCACAATGATTTGTAGTTTTCTAGGTTAATAACGATAGTGAAAACCTAGTAACCGAACACATTTCACACGACATAATTGCCTATCGAAGCGATAGTGGATTAAATAGGAAATTATGCAGTCATTTCAGGAATATCGTTCTTAAGGCTAATTAATTAATTCAGTTAACTACGATAGTAGAAATTGTCTTAATTAGTTAGTACATGGTAATTTTCGATAGAGATAGCTATCAAATTATAGGTATCCCGATCGTAGAAATATGGATTAAATCGATTGACAAGGGTAATTAAATTTACTGAGGTAAAATAGTAAAATCTTGTGTTTTCCCCGGAACTCTCAAATATCAATTTCTCCAAAATAGTTGATTTATCGAGTTACTTAATTTGTGCGATCTTTGAAAATCATCACTTGATTACAACCTTTGCAATTCCTATATTTTCTTGAACTAAATTTGTTAATTATTGAGTTTCACCAATCCTCTAGAGAACGATAATTTTACTTACACTTTAATACTTGTACGACACTGTGCACTTGTAGTTTTGTCGCCACCACCCACCCGAAGACACGTCGGAGATCAGTCACTGCGAGCACGAGGTTGCATCGTGGAGGAGATCGGGAACAGGTGATTCGAGCTGGAGGGAAGTGCGGTAGAGCTTCAGGCGGGACTCTGGCATACTGGTTGCGATTTCGTTCATGAGATCGGCGTGGAAGGGGAGCGAGGCGAGGCGGATGTTGAAGTCCTGGGTGGTGGTGGTGGGTGTGGGAGAGGTTGCGCCGGAAGTAGTCGAGGTTGATAGGGGTGACGGCGGCGGATGATTTTTCAGGCAAGGGCGAGGAATGGTATCAGGTGGCCTTGTGTCATTAATGGAAGCGTCACTATGTTCTCTTTCGGAGGGAGTACTCCCTGCCATTTTGCTCTCTGGTGATGATATTTAGTAAAATTAAGTATAGGGTAATACGTACAGGAGCTACCAATACGAATTGCATTATATCTTTACAGAAGGGTCTAGATGAATCCTAATCCTTATCAAACTCAGTCATGCTTCTTGTTTGGTGTTGTGATGCAGATCCAACTTAATTTGTTATGTACGAGTGCATTGCATAAAGAGGGGAAATCGGTGAGAGAGTGGAATAGGATCTCAATTAATGAAGAGTTAAATTGGGCGGATTGTAGTTTACCTCGTACCGCTAAATGTGTAAAGAGACATGCTAGCATTTACCAAATCCCAAAAAAGATGGAACACAAAATTATGTTTAAATTGCGTGAACTCAATGCATGATCAGGATTTTAGAAGCAGAAGCAGATGAAAATAAGTAAAACAAAGAATCGCCACTGAGATAGACAATTATCAAAGGCCCAACCTAATGACAATCCGGAACTCAGTATCCATTATCAACAAACTAGGTGTCATGGGTCATGTACAAGCCCACTTTTGAATGTTATTGAAAAGCCTTCAAAAATCAATGATCAGACCCAGTCCAACTAGAATTAGTCCTAAACGCACCGTTAATACATAAACACAAATTAAGGAGACCTCTCCATATGATTCGAATCAAATTAGGTCTTCTTCATCTCCTTCCTCAATCCTCTGGGCGAGACGAACACTGCATATAAGGAAACCTTAATTTCGCCGAGTGATAGAAGTTTCGAGAAAATGACAATAACGCTAAGACAAGATGACAAAGCACTAGCGACATGAACCCTAGGGTTAGCAAACCTCCTTCAAGGGTTCTTTTGCAAACGAAAAGTTTGATGAACACAATAATAGACATGGTCGCCGTAATCGTGTTAGAAAGAGATAGGCGAGTAAATTCCGCACGGAAATAAAATGGCGATGAACAAAACGTCGATTTGTGGATAAAAGGATTTGGGGTTCAAAACGATGATTATGTGAGGATTTCATATTGGATGGGGATCTTCTCTTCGAATGTGGATACATAGATTTGGCGTATGAAACATGATGATGTTGGGGATTTGAGATTGGATAGGGAGCTAAATCGAATATGGATCAAATAATAAAAGGATTTGGGTTTCGAAACGATGATTTTGTTGGAGATTTAAGATTTTATAGGCAGCTTATGATCGAACTTCGAACTTAGAGGGGACCCTCCAAGGCGAATGAGGGATCGTAGAAGGGAGACTGGAAATTGGTTAGGGCGGCGGGTCGTATCCATAGGGTTTAACCTCTTAATCGATATCATTAAACCGTGTACAGTTAGGTTGAAGTCCAATGAATAAAGCATAAATGCTTCGTGATGCTTTTGGTAATTTTCCTTGCCCCCGATTACCCGTACCCCGGATTTTGCCCTGGGCACCGTAGAACTGCCCATATATATATATATATATGGTGGCTTCTATGGTACCCCGGGTGAAATCCAGGGTACCGTATACCTTGAGTATGAAAACACTATCTAGACCTCGAATTAGCAGAATTTTTGGGCTTGATACTATACCCTAACCCTTAATGAGTGAACCCTAGGTCCTAATTATCTAAATCATAAACTATAAACCCTAAGATGAAGCATTCATCTTTTTGCCTATATTTGGACGAATAATAGCCATCGATTCTTGTTTCTAATTAAATTGATCTTGGGGTATAAGATTTAGAGAACTAAGACCTAGATTTTGATCTTTAAGAGTTAGAGTATGACATCATGTCCAAAAGATCAATCAATTCAAGGTCTAGATAGCGTTTTCATACTCAAGGTATGCGGTACCCCAGATTTCACCCTGGGTACCGTAGAACTCACCATATATATATATATATATATATATATATATATATATATATATATATATATATATATATATATATATATCTATTCAATTTAAAGTTCTGTTGTATCATTCTTAATCCAATTATTTATTGAAAAATCATCTGAATCACTATTCGTCGCCCTAAAATTTAAATTTTATCGCACTAAACTACACTGAAATGACACATATGCCCCTATCCAAAATCAAACTTAAAACCCTAAACCTTTCCCTCGGCAACCACATTCTGCCGCCTCCCATTCTTGGCTACTGCATGTTTCAGTGCGTTGATGTAGATCGATTAACTGAATTAATTAGCTAGCTAGAAGGACGGCTCTTTACTTAATTAATCAATCAATCATTTAGCAGCTAGCTTAGCTGCCTGCCTTCAATTCAAATATTGGGGTCTGCTGCAGCCCCCATGACAAGCCTTGCAACGTTGTTCCTGCTAATGACTTCCAGAATCCCTTCCTCTATCACGTACAGTTTCTCTGCCCGCACCTGCATGCTCACAACACCACATCACTCAGACCTGACCTGCTGCTATGTTGTGTTGCTGTGGTTGTCGCTGTCGTGCAAGAGGAAGGAGGGGAGGCAAATCCCGGGCGCGTTGCTCTGTTTCTGCGAAGAAGAAGGTAAGGAATCTCCGGAACGTTTGGGACGAGCTGAAAAAATAAGAAATAAGGGCATTCGTGTAAATTCAATAAGATTTAGGGCGACGAATAAACTTTTTTAGAGCGACGAATAGCAATCGTGGTTGGCCGCCCCTGTAGCCCAGACGATGCCTCCACCACCTTAGTACGTTGGTACCATGACATGGAATTTGGCTAAGTATGGGTTGGGTATCAACTTGATGGAGAATTGGTGTAGAGCCTCTTAAGGCTGGGTTGGTAGTAGGGGCTGACATGACTGGCTTGGTGGCAGGGGGTATCAAGTCGGAGAGACAACAAAAGCAGGAGCAAGACGATAGCAACAAAACTAAGTATGGAGTCTTGGGGGCTGCCAAGGGTGTGGTCGAGACTTCATCATGGACGCAAGGTTAAGGACTTCAACCCCATCCAGTCAAGAGAAGGCAACACGATTCAACACCAACCTTGTCTGGCTTCGAGGCTATCAAGTACTAACCAGTCAACAAGGCCAGGCAAGGGGCCCCAAGGTGATAGGAGTCAACACCAAGGCGGCGACAAGGGGTCCTAAGGCGGTTGGAGAGACAGGCCGGCTAGCAGTTACCAATACACCTAGTGGATATAAATAGGAGAAACTAAGATTGTAAGAGGGTTCAACAATCAAACATTTAACGCACAATGTCAAAATATATACTTTCTCTGCAAATTAGTTTTACCTTTAGTTTTTGGAGCTCTCACTCAACCTTCATAAGAGTAGGAGTAATTAACGTAGAATGTCCTTAAAAACCATAAAAAACCATCAAACACCCTCGTTCGAACATTGTTTAGAGATGTGAACCGTGATAATTTTCGTTGTTCAATAAGTCAATGTGCATTAATTGAGTTCAAACACCCAAGTTTTCCTTGCCAAAAAACAAATTGGCACACCCGGTGGGACAACTGTGTGTTTGATTTGATGACTCCACGACTGAGAGAACGAGAAGGTGATCTTTCACCTGGATTTGTAAAAGAGCTAGTGGCCAGGTATGATCTTGGCCAAATAGCAAAAAGTGACGCCGTAAACAATGATGGGGCAAGAGGTCAGCCATCCCCGACATCATGTGTGGGTGTAACCACCACCACTTTGTCTCTCCACAAGTCACTGCGGTAGAAATACAATTAATGGAGGAGGCTATGGTGGGATACACAAAACAAATTGTATCTCAACTTGATTGTTTCCATACTCGCCGAAATCGATGTTTGGATCAACTGGATGAGATTTGCGAGATAAATGAAAATAATTTTAAGAAGTTTCACCAACTTTTGATGAAGCCAGTGTTTAGATCGAAGGTTTCGACGAAAGATGGTGTAGATCTACTAGCAAGCGTTGCTACTAGGGATACGAGAATTCTAGACTCCGGTGGCCAGACTACTGAGCCACGATCAGAGAACTCATCGTATCCGGTGACAAGTCAACCACCTCTTCAATGTGGTGGTTGTGCGAGAATCTCGCTCCCACGTTCACCACTCACGTAAAGCAATTGCCTATACCTAAAGTTACTTTAGAAACTGCCTTAGAGGCTAGACCATGATTTAATGTGAAAGTTGGTGAAGGGCCACGCACTTCAGATGTGTTCCCACAAGCTTTCCCAGCTCCACTGCCATCCATGCCCATAAAGTCCGGTGAATGCGAACCGTCAGAGGGTCTACAAAGGTGGTATAAAAGCTTACCACCTGAGATCTGACAAGTTGAAGGTGAAATTTCAGGATAGGGTGCACGTTGATGTAATGAAAAATGGAAAAAGTGATTTGTCTAAGGCTTCGCCACATATTTCAACTAAGTGTGGGAAGAAGGGCATGTTTTCAGCTTCATGCAGTGGGAAGGGGGGCATGTCATCAAACGCGAAGAATGAAGTGAGTGGCAAGTCTAAGGGGGTGCTGCATACCCATGCCACCCATGATTTCCATAACTTTGAGAGCGTGTCAAAGAGTGAACAAGGAGGCAAGTTCATGGCTAAGGCCCCACATAGCATGCACACTATGAATGGTTGACAGGGTGCATGCTATCAACCACAAATAGTGGACAGATAGACGTGCCCAAGAAGCCACAACAAACCCGAGCCACACATGCTTGTAGTAAGCATGATAGTGTAGCTATTTGTAGCAATGGGGCATGCTACATACAATGAAAAGTGGTGTGATGGGAATATCTCCAGCCACATGTAGTGGACAGGGGGGCATGCCATCCACTGTAAAGAATGGAGTAGAGGGCAAGTTTAGGAGTGTTCATCGCACCTAAGCCACTAAAAAAATTTCTAAGCATGAGAAGGTGTTAAGGAATAGACAAAGAGATCATTCTATTGCCTAATTGCCCTCATGGCAGACCAAATATTAATGGTGTCCAAGGAGGAAAGTATATACTTAACAACCCCAATGGCATGCCTAACATGAATGACAAGCAATGGGGCATGAAAAAGACATCTTGGCATATGTGTTGAAGTGTGGAAGCCAACAAGTCATATGTGTTGGACAAAGCCAAATTGGCCTCAAGGGTGGTCATCGACTCATTAAGTCCAACCACTCTTCTTCCCAACTATATGGGAAGAGTGATAATCGACTATAACATATGGAATTCTTGAACTTTATGTGACTACTCCATGATATGTTTGAGTCGATTGGTGCTATTTTAGAGTGAACTAACCCGAGAATGGTTGAAAAACCATTACTATCTAGTGCCACGAGTTTGATGTACTGCAGGTGAAGAAACTATGAAATAGGAGAAATTACACAGGCAAACATACGGGTTAGAACAATATTTGAAAGAATAATGGGTCGAGCGCTGCGTTTAGGGGAGCAACAATAATTGGGACGGAAGCTTTGGGGATTTCGGCAGGGAAGGAATTAGCTGGGGGTTGATTTATTTTTTTAGGCCCATCTTTTTTGTCTTCTGGGGAGGAGAGTGGACCGGAATTAAAAAAAGGGCCTGGGACGGAATTTCTTTGGAATTGGACAGGGACGAGGGGGAATTAATTGGAAAGAAAGAGGGATGCAGCTTGGTACGTGACGGATTGGCGAGAGAGAGCGGGCAGCATCTTGTTGGGGACGAGATTCTTTTTGGGCGAAGCAAGTTCCTGGAACGAGACGAAGGACAGCAGCGTCGCGCGAAGCTCGAAAAAGAAGCAGAATTCTTTCGAGTAGCGGATCGCGAGACAGCGATCAGGGGAATTAGCGAGTGGACACGGATCATCATTATTCTAGTAGCGTTTCTCCTTTTCCCTTGATTAGTTTCATGATCAACAAAAACATGAGTATACCTTTTGATTTCGTCATGAACTAAACCCCAATTTCTGGGGAAACACCATAGGATGTAGCTATTCTTCAATTTGATGGATTAATTCATATTTCTTTTCTTTCAATCTCTATTGCATGAAATTGCTTAAAGCTTTGTGTTGACTGGCCACCAATACAATGATTTGTAGTTAATTAGGTTATTAGCGATAGTGAAACCCTAATAACTGAACATATATCATGTGACATAGTAACTTATCGAAGCGACAGTGGATTAAATAAGGTGCTATGCGGTCTTGATTGGGATATCGGTCTTAAGGCTAAATAATTAATTCATCGAGCTACGACAGTAGGATTTGAATTGATTATTTAGTACGTAGTAATTCCCGACAGGGATAACTAACACAGTAGAGATATCCTGGCTGTAGAGAATTGGATTAAACTGATTAGAATATGTGAATTAATTTGGATATGATAGGTAGCGAGTCCCAGTGTCTCTCCCAGAGCTTTCTCCCATTGATTCCAACCCGACAATTTTAATTTGCTTATTTTATTTAATTATTTTGCCATTCGAAAATAGTTTCATCACTCCAACCATTTTCACCTATAGTTTGCTATATAGAATTGATAGAATATAAGGTTGTACCCGTCCCTGAGAGACGATACCCGGACTTCCCGGTTTTACTACGAGATAGGAATTGAAGAGTCTAACTGAGGCAAGAAGAGATTGTTACGTTTAAGCAGGCTGATGATGAGAGTCTAACTGAGGCATGGGAGCGCTACAAGGGGCAGTTGATGAGATGCCCAAGTCATGGTCTTGAGGATTGGAACGTGATCATTATTTTCTTCAATGGAATCAGAAGGGAATTCCGGGGAGCCCTTAATAATGCTTCGCGGAATAGTTTCACAAGCATGGAGGCACCAGCAGCATATGATCTAGTAGAGAAGATCTGTTCAGAAGCCACTGAATGGGGTAGTGAGAGCAGTATTCGAAGAAGAGGAGGCTTGCATGAGGTTGACAGAGCTACAAGTCTAGAAGCCAAGATAGATGCCAAGTTAGATTCTAAGTTCGATGCACTCGAACGAAGGCTGGCCAAGATTGCTCTGGGTAGACAAGAGGAGGTGCTTTATGTGAATTTTGCGAGGGTGCTCGCGGAATGGTTTCACAAGCATGGAGGCACCAGCAACATATGATCTAGTAGAGAAGATATGTTCAGAAGCCACTGAATGGGGTAGTGAGAGCAGTATTCGAAGAAGAGGAGGCTTGCATGAGGTTGACAGAGCTACAAGTCTAGAAGCCAAGATAGATGCCAAGTTAGATTCTAAGTTCGATGCACTCGAACGAAGGCTGGCCAAGATTGCTCTGGGTAGACAAGAGGAGGTTGCTTTATGTGAATTTTGTGAGGGTGCTCATCATAGGGATTTGTGTCCACTGGGAGCTGCTCAGTTGGAAGATGTCCAGTATATCAATAATCCGCGAAGTCAAGGCCAGGGTGGTATGTATTCAAATACATATAACCCTCAATGGAGACATCACCCATATATGTCATGGTCAAACAATAATCCAGCTGGTGTTCGAAATATCCCACCTCCTGGTTTTCAACAACAACAGCCTCAATCAGAGAAGAAGCCCTAGTTAGAGGAGTTGATTTTGGCTCATATGCATAAAACAGACAATAATTTCAAGGGTCTAGATCAATTTGTCACTCAACAGCTGGCTATCAACAACAACGTGCAATCATCTCTGCTAGCTATGGAGAGGCAAATAGGCCAGATGGCTCAAACTTTGGCAGATATTCAAGGAAGGATTCCTGGGACTTTACCGGCAAATACTGAGAGGAATCCGAAGGATGCCATGGTTGTAGCTGTCATATTGAGGAGTGGAAAGGCCTTGGAGGATCCAGAGAGTTCAAGGAAGTCAACAAAATCTGAAAAAGAAGGAGTTGCAGAGGTAGAGGATGAAGAAAGTGCAAAAGCTGAAAAATCTGACTTGCACAGGCAAACTGCATGCAATCTGCCTATGCATGAGCATTCTGCCTGTGCACCTCCAAAGGTGAAAAAATTCAAGAATGAAGAGGTAAAACCTTATGAACCTCCCGAACCATTCCCTCAAAGGTTAATGAAGCCCATGGAAGACCCAAACTTCAAGAAATTTGTGAATATCTTCAAGCAACTTCATATAAACATACCGTTGGCGGAGGCACTTGAACAGATGCCTACCTATGCTAAATTCTTAAGGGAGTTGCTGACAAAGAAGAGCAAATGGGCTGATCTGGAGAAGGTAACCCTTACTTCTGAATGTAGTGCTGTGATTCAGAATAAATTACCAGAAAAGAGGGATGATCCGGGCAGTTTCACCATTCCATGTGTTATTGGAGGTAGAGAGTTTGATAAATCAATTTCTGATCTTGGAGCAGGAATTAATTTGATGCCATACTCGGTCTACAAGAAATTGGGATTGGGAGATGTTCTTAAACCTACTCGGATCACTCTCCAATTGGCTGATCGATCAGTGAAAATTCCAAAGGGAGTGGTGGAGAATGTATTGGTGAAGGTGGGGAAGTTTATTCTTCCTACAGATTTTGTTATTCTAGAGATGGAAGAAGATCAGGGAGTGCCTCTAATTCTCAGCAGACCTTTTCTAGCAACTAGTGATGCACTCAACGATGTTGGGAGAGACAAGTTGACATTCCGAGTAGGTAAGGAGGAGGAAATTTTTAATGTCTTTCAAGTTGATCATAATCACGATGCATTTGATGACCTTGAAAGTGGAGCTCGAGAAAGGAAAAATTCCTCTTCTTGTGATAGTGGATCAGCTGAAGTATCACATGTCTTAGCAGCTCAAAGTCTAAAATCAAAGCAAGGGCAGAAATCCTTGCCAGGTCACCTTAAGTATAGATATTTGGGTAAGAATTTCAATCTTCCTATTATTATTCCTTCTTCACTGACCTCGAAACAGGAAGAGTACTTGCTTGAGACGCTGCAATACCACCTACGCCTCACTAAAGGATCCAACATACCAACTAAAAAGGTCATACCATATTTTTTCACACCTGGCCCTGCAGAGGTGACTCATGTGTTGGATGGAGGTTATGTGTTCTATCATTGCTCGATAGGCTATTATGGATACCTTTCCATACCCATTGGTTGAAAGCTCCATGAACGTTAGGCTGAGGACGTTAAACAAGCGCTTCTTGGGAGGCAACCCAAGGTAAGTTTTCTTTTCTTTATTTTTTCTTTTTTGTTGTGTCAAACCCGTGCATGTTTAGATTAGGAGTTGAACATTAGGGACAATGTTCCATCCTGAGTGTGGGGTGGTGAGTCTTAGTGTTGTTTGTCCCCGTTGCATGTGGTAAAAAAAATCAAAAAATCAAAAACAAAAAAACTGTCATTTGGCTATGCACAGCCAAACTGCATGCAGTCTACCTGTGCAGGTGCAGTCTGCCTGTGCTAACCTAATGGCTAAAAAACACCTAAAAATCAGAAAAATTAAAAACAAAACCTTGTACTCTTGTGGTAACATGATGTAAATGACCGTGATGCGTGTGAAATGAGTTTGTGCTTGAAGGAAATCATCAAAATCACCCCACTAGTGTTGAATTGCAAAGTTCTTCACAATGAGCTTGATAGTTTGACTCACTGGATATGCTTTGAATGAGCAAAATCTTTTAGCAAAACTCTATTTTGTGAGGATAATGTAATGACTTTTGGTGAAGTAGTTAGGCGGAGAACATTGACCAATCAACATGTTTGGATACCGTGCTTACATGCATCTGTTGTGAGCTTTTGACTTTGCCAATGAATCTCTCTATTTTAAAAGGTTTTATGATGGGGTGAACTGTATCTTTATAAAATAAAACACTACCTGACAAGTAAAATATAAGAAAGTTGCCATAACAATTAAAGTGTGGGTAAAATTGCCAAAATCGTGTGAGGCAATCACTCATTGCACAGGGGGATTAGGAAAGGTTCAACTGAGCATCGGTTCGCGACCGTACGATGTTGCTTATCAAGTACGATCCCCCGTTGAGTGAAGTGCCGTTTGAGAATGTGCAATGAACCTCCACACGAACCGAGGAAAAGGAGTTGAAAGAAGCCCTTATGCGAGTGCTAAGAAGCAGAAATTGCTCTTGCTCGGTCACTGGTAGTAAGAAACAAATCCCAGTTGTACTAAATACGACCACTCAGTAAGCAAAACCAGAAAGAGAGAAAGACTCTCCTTGTCATAAAAGGTAGTGATGTGCTTAAAGTTAAAATCATGTTTGCGAAAGGCTTTCCCCATTAGTTTTTGAGACTCTTGTGCTTAGTTGGTTGCTTATGATTTATGTGAGTAAGCCAGATTGTCCTCACGAGATACGCACCTCACTGATATGGTTAGATTCTCCTAATAACTGTTACACCATAAGTTATTAATGACCCACTACCGACGACCTAAATTGCGTGATTGCTAATTGAGTTTTGATGGATTTGAGTAAGTCAATGGCAAAGAAATTGAGTGTGGGGTGAAAGGTATGATCATTAAAGCACAACGCATCCATTGAGAAAGAAACTGCTGATTATCACAAGAGTACAAGAGTAAATTTCTGGTGTTGATGTTGTGTGTCGTGAGTCGTGTGTTTTGAGCTAGGTTGTGTCACCGTGGTGTGTGTTGTGTTTCCTCCAATTACTGTTCTCTTGCCTGAGTTGTTGCTTAGGGACAAGCAAAAATTGAGTGTGGGGTTGTGATAATCGACTGTAACATATGGAATTCTTGAGCTTTATGTGACTACTCCATGATATGTTTGAGTCGATTGGTGCTATTTTAGAGTGAACTAACCCGAGAATGGTTGAAAAACCATTACTATCTAGTGCCACGAGTTTGATGTACTGCAGGTGAAGAAACTACGAAATAGGAGAAATTACACAGGCAGACATACGGGTTAGAACAATATTTGAAAGAATAATGGGCCGAGCGCTGCGTTTAGGGGAGCAACAATAATTGGGACGGAAGCTTTGGGGATTTCGGTTGTGAAGGAATTAGCTGGGTGGTTGATTTATGTTTTTTAGGCCCATCTTTTTTGTCTTCTGGGGAGGAGAGTGGACCAGAATTAAAAAAAGGGCCTGGGATGAAATTTCTTTGGAATTGGACAGGGACGAGGGGGAATTAATTGGAAAGAAAGAGGGAGGCAGCTTGGTACGGGACGGATTGGCGAGAGAGAGCGGGCAGCAGCTTGTTGGAGACGGAATTCTTTTTGGGCGAAGCAAGTTCCGGGAACGAGACGAAGGACAGCAGCGTCGCGCGAAGCTCGAAAAAGAAGCAGAATTCTTCGAGTAGCGGATTGCGAGACAGCGAGCAGGGGAATTAGCGAGTGGACACGGATCATCATTATTCTAGTAGCATTTCTCCTTTTCCCTTGATTAGTTTCGTGATCAACAAAAACATGAATATACCTTTTGATTTCGTCATGAACTAAACCCCAATTTTTGGGGGAAACACCTTAGGATGTAGCTATTTCTGAATTTGATGGATTAATTCATATTTCTTTTCTTTCAATCTCTATTACATGAAATTGCTTAAAGCTTTGTTGACTGGCCACCAATACAATGATTTGTAGCTAATTAGGTTATTAGCGATAGTGAAACCCTAATAACTGAACATATGTCATGTGACATAGTAACTTATCGAAGCGACAATGGATTAAATAAGGTGCTATGCGGTCTTGATTGGGATATCGGTCTTAAGGCTAAATAATTAATTCATCGAGCTACGACAGTAGGATTTGAATTGATTATTTAGTACGTAGTATTTCCCGACAGGGATAGCTAACACAGTAGAGATATCCTGGCTGTAGAGAATTGGATTAAACTGATTAGAATATGTGAATTAATTTGGATATGATAGGTAGCGAGTCCTGGTGTCTCTCCCAGAGCTTTCTCCCATTGATTCCAACCCGACAATTTTAATTTGCTTATTTTATTTAATTATTTTGCCATTAGATAATAGTTTCATCTATCCAATCATTTTCACCTATAGTTTGCTCTATAGAGTTGATAGAATATAAGGTTGTACCAGTCCCTGAGAGACGATGCCCGGACTTCCCGGTTTTATTACGAGATAGGAATTGAAGCATTACGTTTTTGCCTATCAAAGAGTAAGAATGGTTGGGGAAAATAGAGATAAATGACAACTCATTGTCTTGTTGATGACTCGAAGGAGTTGCAAATGTCTAGTGCACCACCCGGTACGAGGCAAGCCAACATGTCCAGTAAGGTGGCTAAGGCAAAGAATCATGGAGCCCCTTGCAAGCCAACCAAGGCAGGGCATGTTGAGCAGGTACAATCCGTTGTTAAGTTGGAAAATTTGAAAGTAACACCAAAAGTGTGGTCTTCCTTAAAGGTGGGAAGAAATGTGGTGTATGGATGGCTGATCAAGTTTGAGCAGTGGGTGTACACATTGGCACATTGGTGGTTGCCGGGTATTAAAATCAGTGACATATGTCACTCCTTACTACATTAAAATAAATAAATAAATAAATACTAGTAAAATAAGAGAAAAAGCCAATCAAGGCTAAAAAAAGAAGTTAGAGTTGTAACACTTGCGATGTGAAGACTTTGCCATGACTGGTAAACAACGAGTCATGTAGTTGGATCTATGTAGCCCCTTACACTCATTTGATTGGTGGGTACACCATGCTATTTCATGGCATGAGTAGGTAACTAGGTGATCGGTATGGATCGTTTAACTTTCTTGCCACCCTTCTAAGGATGGCTACTTGTTGAAAGAGGATGGGGTGATACATGATTAATTGATCAATGTTGAGTGTCTCAGCCCCTATTTCTCTTTGGAATGTGGGATGTCAATAGATTCAATGCTAACCGGTCATCATGATGGTTGTCTTTCCACACCTAAGGAATGACATGAAATCCTCTTGGTGGATATAGCTTGCATAGATAGTCATGGCACAGAGGGTTGGATTGGAAGCATAAAGAAACAAAACATTGGCGAGCTAGGACAAATGGGAGATTATGGGGGGGGGGGGGCGTTATTCCCCTACAAGCAACCACCAAAGGCCGAATGCGATATCGAAAAGGAAATTAGAAGCTTTAGCCTCCTTCTTGTTTACGTTCAACCTCTTAATCCATTTTTGAATTAACAAGCCAAGAAGAGCTAGTTTGGCTAATAGTAGCCAAGGAAAAGGCAAAGGGGTTGCTTTGAACACGAGAGGTGATGGTGATTCAATGGGTTTTGTTTAAAGCCAAATTATGGCTGCATGAGAAGAAAGGATATCATGCTTTTCGTTGGCTTTTCAAAATGCCAAATTTTGACTAAGTACACAACGCGATGGGTTTTTTTATTATAGTTGGGACAACAATAACCATCTCGAAGAGAAAATAATTGACGGCATGGAGTCCTTAACGCAGATTTTGGCCAAGGTGGTAACGAGATAGTGTTAAACTTTACCACGGTTCAACAACTTAGTGCATAATACTTATACACTAAGTTGTGTGGGCATTTGTTTAAACCTAAAAATTAATCTCATACCACATCGATTAATTACAAGGGACTAATGGATTTATAAGGCCAGCTCAACATTAATCATTAAATTAGCCAGCTGAGTCTTATTAGGTTTCTGGGCCTAAGTAGCAAAGCCACCTAACCCTGGCCTAGTGGTTGGCCGCCCCTATAGCCCAGAAGATGCCTCCGACCCGTTGATATGTAATATGGCTCTAAAAAAACTAAGGGCTTGTTTGCTTGTTGGATTTGAAAATGAAGGTTTTGAGTTTTGAAAACCTTTGGATTTATGATGGATTTATTGCATTTTGTATTTGAAACATAACATTGTTTGTTTAGTTGATTTTGATCATGGATTTAAAGATTTTTGTACCATGGCTCACATATCCTTGCCTTCCATGACCAAATACCAAATCAAATGTGGTTTTGCAAATATGTGAGGTCCACGGATTTGGATATCTCAACAACGGTAGCAAGGAAATAACGATACCAAGTCACCAAATCCATAGGCCCCACAGATTTGTATATCTCAACAACGATAGCCAGGAAATAACGATACCAAGTCACCAAGAGGGTACCAAGCCGACAAGGCAGACCTGATACCAAAACATATGAAAATTGGCTAAGTAACGAGGCAAAAGGGTACCAAGCCGGCAAGGCAGGCCTGGTACCCAAATATGAAATTTGGCTAAATATGCAACCTCGAGGGTAGAGACTTGTCAGCCAAGGTACCAAGCTGACAAGGTATCAACTTGATGGAGAATTGATGTAGAGCCCCTTAAGGGGTCATATGGAGACTAAGTCCCAAGATGGGCTTGGTGACCCCGGGTACCAAGCCGGCGGGGTAACGATGTACCAATTGATGACATTCTAAAAACTAAGTATGGAGACCAAGCCGGCAAGGTTGGCTTGGTAGCAGGGGTCGATCCGGCCGCAATTTCAATTCGGATGGCCCCAATCCTGAGAAAAGAGGGGTTTATATATGATTCATTACCGAGATATGGTAATGATTCTCACTGTTTATCTTTGTTTTCTACTGTTAGGGTTGCTTTTGTGTACTGATGGTGAGTGATGTATTGTGTTGGCTTTGGATGGTCTTGTGTGCATGGTGGAGTTTTCACTTTATTTTTTGGCAGCTTGTGAGCAAATGCTCCTTGTCATTTTGCGTTGCTGGTGTTAGATTCCTTCAAGTTTACTTGTGGTTTTAGTTTGCACAGGGTGTTACTTGTGGTCCCAAAAGTTGGATGAGTTGCATTAAAGAAACCTTGCTTTGTCTGTCATTGGAAGAATCACCTCTAAAAAATGTTTAAAATTGAAATCTGAGTTTGTTTATGCAAAGTACATGTGTTTTGTAAATGCCAAATGTGCTGTGACCTTTTTGTTCTTTTCAAACACAGAAAGAACAGGTTGTGGTCCTAGTTAGTTTCTTTAAAGGAAGAGTTTAGCAGTTAGTTTGGGTTTATTGTTTTCATTTTGTGGCCCCATTATCTTTTCCCTTTGAAAATGTCTTTTTATCAATAGCTCATGGATTCCAATGCTTGTTTTGGTTAATTCTATTTTCTAATTAAATATGGATGCTTAATTGTTTAATATGTGTTTGATATAGGAATCTATGAAGACCAATTCACCATAGAAATGCATTATGATGGGCATGTGGATAGCCCAAATGAAAATGGTTGTTATGTGGGAGGGAAAGTAAAGTATTGGGATTATGTTGATCTTGATTGTTTATCAATCCTGGAGCTAGATGGACCTCTTACTGATGTGGGATATCTCTTGCAAGTTGAGACTAAAGACATTAAAGAATTTAGAATCTTGAATGGGTATTCATACTATTATAAAGTGGATGCACATAATATGAAAGAAGGTCTGGTGGAGTTGAAGAGTGACAAATAATTGCTGGCTATGGCCATTGGATTCTGGTGTGATTGGTCCACACAGATCTGCATGAAGAAGTTGAAGCTTCTGAGTAGCTCTCCAGTTACTCTTCTTTGGAAATGGATGCCTGTGTTGCTTGCCTTTCATGCAGGTTGAGCAAATTCCAATGCTGCCTTTGAGCTGAGGTAAATCCTGAACCGACTTCTTTTTCTGCAGCAGCAGGAGAGCTTGAGAGTTCAAGTGTCCAAACCTCATGTGCCAGAGTTCCAGGGAGGTTTCCTTTCCTGTTCCAGTGTGCAAGCATTGAATTTCACCAATCTTTGAAGCAGCATGTATCACAAACATGCGATTTGTCTTCATGCTGGTCTGCAACAGCAAACCATTGGTTTTGTGACATACCTTGCAGCTTCCATCACGAATGACAAAGGTAAGATTCCTTTCCTGCAACTGTCCCACACTTAGCAAATTTGTCTTCAAGCCTGGAACATAGAATACCTCTGTGATGGTTAGAGAAACTTGATCCATGATCAATTTCACTGTTCCCTTCCCTACTGCATTCAGCCTTGTGTCATTTCCAAGTCTCACACTTCCCTTGAAATTGGAATCCATGTCTGTGAACCAATGCTTGTTCCCAGTCATATGGTTGCTGCATCCAGAATCAAGAAACCAACATTCTTCACCTGTCTTTTCTTTTTCTCCAGCTCTTGCAAGATCAGCATGAGCCATTAACAGCATGTCTTCTTTGAACTCTTCTGATCTGTTGGTTGAGGAGTTGGTTGAAGAGTGAGGCCTGGAGTACTGAGCATTTGAATAATGAGCCTGCTCAGAATACCATTCTGGACACTCATATTTGAAGTGACCAAGCTTATGACATTTGAAACATTCCAGATTATCTCTATTCCAGCCTCTTCCCCTTCCTCTTCCTCTTCCCTGATAGAATCCCCTACCAGAACCTCCTCGACCACCTCTTCCACCAGCATCATATCCAACTCTCAGAGCCTGATCCTCTTCAGCAGCAGATTTCTTATGGAACTTCTGCTCATGAACAATCAAAGAGCTCTGAAGAGTATCCACTGTCAGTGTCCTTTGATTCTTCAATTGAACAGACTACATAATTAAACTTCTCAGTTAAGGTCCTGAGGATTTTTTCTACAATCTGACCATCTGTCATGTTCTCACCACAGTTTCTCATTGAGTTTGCAATCACAATGACTCTTCCAAAGTAATCAGTGATAGTCTCACCTTCTTTCATCTCAAGCAACTCAAAACTTCTTCTTAAACCTTGCAACTGAGCCTTTTGGACTCGAGCACTTCCTTGAAACTTGACCTTCATTGCATCCCATAGCTCCTTGGCTGTTCCCTTGTTTGTGATAGTCTTGAGAATTGTTCGATCAATGGCACTGAACAAATAGTTTTTAGCTTTCAGATCTTTCAACCTTAAATCCTCCAGATTCTTGGATTCAACAGCTGAAAGTACAGCATCTGCAGCAGGTTCTGAAAACCATCCTTCACCACATTCCAGTACTCTTTTGATCGCAACAGATTCTCCATCACAACACTCCAGTGATCGTAATTACCATCAAACTTTGGGATGCACACCTGTGCAAAACTCTCATTCTCACCCATCTCAGATCCCTCTTTTGCCTGAGAATATTACTCACCCCTTTTAATCAATCTCACTCACTATCACTCGTGTTTCCCAGATGATACCCCTGACCTGCAATCAGACTTGCAGAACCTTTCACTCAACACCACGATTCAATCTCTCACTCTATTTCTTGGTTACAGTTCGCAGAGCTCTGATACCACAATGTAGTCTCTTTTGGAGCAAACTGACAGTTTATTGATTTGGAAAACTAAAGGATTAAATACAAGAGTCTTTGGCCTCTGACCTCGACCTTCAACTCAACCCACTAACCCCGTGATTCCAGCTCCCATGACTCAACTAACAACCTATAAATCAGCTAACTTAACAACCAAGCATCCTGCAATGCTTAAGACTCACATGGACTCGATTGACACTAAACAGAAATACAGGGACTAAAACAGAACTAAGACAGACTGGACTCTCAAGTAAAACGACAGCCGTTTTACTCTCTTATTTGAACCTTAAACTTCCCGCCCCTAGCCTTCAATCCTTCTCCTACTCGAATTCGGATTCACCACCCTTCTTCTGCCTGCACTTCAGCTCACAGTATTGAAGCCGGCGAGTGCAAGGCACAATGTGTAACATCCCGTTCCGGTAAAACCCATATTTCGATCGCTAGAAATTTTACGATTTAAAATCGAGTGTTTTAATAGTATTTCGACGAAAATCGGATTATCGATCGGATAAATACTAACTACTATAAATAAATATACTAATACATATTAATTAATTTATTTATATATATATATATATATATATATCAATTTGCCACACACCTACTTGTGTGTCTCCGGGAGAGAAATGGCTAGGGAAAACAAAACAAAAAAATAATAATAAAAGAGGTGAAGCAGCTAGGATAAGTACCGCCCCACCCCCACCATTCCATTTATATATGCATCTTTCTTTTCCTTCGGTTCCATTATCGCATTTTCATAAACCGAGGGACATAGAGTAGGAACAGGGGACGTCCGGGAGGAACTCGCTAAGCTTGATTCCAGGGTTTTAACTCTCCAAAAATTCCAAAATCGGTTTGTAACCCCTCTCAGTATCTTAGTTCATTAATCTAAGGATTTGGAGTGAAGCTTCGGTTAAAGAAATTCTTGATTTTACGTTAGAAGGAATCGAGGTTCTGAAGAATCCGAAAGCCGGATTGAGCCCGAATTTCATATACGAGCTTCCTGCAGCGAGGTAATCAATCCTCTAGTTCTAATCCATGAATGTCGGCTATTATTTAGGTCGGAACCGGGATCGCTGAATTTAGCTCCGGCCAGGGTTTGATGTGTTTTTATCGAGAATTTGACCCGGAGCCTAGAACTAATATTGACGGGGATACTGCAGGGGATATAAGGACGGTCTCGGATTTTAATTCGGGGTTCGTTCGTGAAATTGACGTTTTAGTACGGGAGGCTAGAACCGGTGTTTGAACGACCAGAACTGGTGAGGGATTAGCACGGCATACCGGGTTTGTCGTATCATGATAATTATATTGATGCTTAGAATTGACCTAGGTGAATTAGAATGGCATGATTAGGGGTGTATGGACTTTTGTGCTATATGATGAACCCTGGACTGTTGTATGATATTATTGACTTGCCCTAATCAATATGGACCTGGTTTATGCTGATGATTGTGCATATGTTGCAAATTGTGGGCTTGACTGTTGATATACCTTATAATGGTTCGAAAAGGTGATTGGGTATGATTTTTCATGATTGTTGTATTTGGATGCATATGTGGGAAAATATATATTCTCTGGTGATATTATGATGTTTAAGGAGGATGACTTGCACGAGGGTTTATCCCGAGGAAGTGCAATTATACGACTCCTGATTTACCTATGTTGAGCCAATTGTGGCCGGGTCAAGTACATGTGTAAGTAACGAATTATGATTAAGCAAGATGAGATATGGATCATGTATAAGGACATCAAGTAAGAGTGATTTGGTCTCATGGTCAATTACATAGTAATTAGGGCTCCCCATGCTATTACTCCGTTATGATATGTTATGTCACACCCCTGATGTGGTGTTGACCGTTGATTCATCATGAGATATGACCACACCCAGAGTGGTGTTGAGTCCGATATGACCACACCCAGAGTGGTGTCAGGTCCGATATGACTACACCGGCAGTGGTGGGTCCGATATGACCACATCCACGAGATGTTTGGTCCGTATTCCCGGGAGAGTAATTAGCATGGGAGTAGCCAGGCGCCTATAAGTAAAACATGATATGATGCATATGCATAAGTCAAGGTGGTTGAGTCTTTTGCCCATTGGGATATGGGGATGGCTGAGGTCCGATCCTAGTGTTTTGGTTTGATTGGTAGATGTATGGTAGGGGTATGCTCTGTTATGAACTCACGATGCTATGATTATCTCACTCAGCTATGAGCTGACCCTCTTTATCCTTTTTCTCTGCTTATGCCATGTGTAAGCAGATCATCACCAGCAACAGCAGTAGATAGGTGTATAGGTGGGAGTTGAGCAAGAGTTGAAGGCAAGATGAGGTATGGTCTTCAACTATTCTCTGCTTGGACTACTACTCGGGATTTTGGCCAGTGATCCACACCTTTTTGTAAAAATGTTTTGAGAACGTTTTTCATGTGCATACTAGCTTCTGATGAAGTGTGAGATATCCACAGGTGTGGAAAGTTGATTATATGTGTATATTGTGTAATTATGTAAGTTGTGATGATTATAGCATGTATCAGTATAGTATGCAGTTGTGTAGTATGAAACTGTGACTATGGCTATGAAAAGCCAATTCATATGGTTGTGAGTATATATGTTTGTGATGAATTATTTTGCAGGATAAGTTGCAAGAACTGTTAGCCCATTACGCGAGTAATTCATGTCTAAATTTTATTTGGGTAAATTTTGATAATTAGTGTAGCACCCGAGATTAATTCCGCTGCAATTGTATGAACAATATGATTAGGTAATACGTATGGGGTAGGGTGTTACACAATGATACTCCCTGACCCAAGAGCAGTGCGCACCACACTCTCCCACTGATGCTAAAACTGCCCATAGCTCTACGGGATCAAACTACAGAGGTTCCTCTTTTTGGTGGGTATCGAATTTATTAAGGCAATGACTGCATGAAGAAGAAAGAGCTTGATGGCTGACCAATAATTGGGCATTCTCTTTTTTCCGGGGCCCCATTGAGAGAGTGAAAGATGACAGACAGAGTGAGATTGATAGTTGAGGTGCTTTGCCGGTGACATGGAAGCAGGAGCACCGCAAAAGAATTGAATTGAGGGAAGACCGGTGGGGTAGGAACTAGGAATACTAGGTTGGGGGATAGGAATCGTCAACGATATAGAAGACAATTAGCTGATGGAAAATAGGTACCACTGAAATTAATTGCTTAATAGTCACATAAAATACAAATCGAGATAGTACTAATTGAAACCGACACCCAATAAATACAATTAACTAGCGACAGAGGAAGACAGGAAGTAGTCGTAGATTTGTTTGATGGGCAGAAGCCGCCGACGGCGCTGCATCAGTCGTCGACGATGAGGATGGCAAAACAGAGGCCCATCAGAGAGGGCAGATGCCGTTCTAACTGAGCCACGCATCGATGCATTGCTTATGATAAAAATGGCGCTCGCTCCGATCTCCCGCCACCGCCGCCGCCGTGCGTTTCTTCTCCTCCGCCAGCGACCTCGAACTTGAGAATCTCGTTCTCGCCTACAATGACTCGCGGGCCCGGCGTTTGTGTCCAGCAGAGGGTCAAGTACAACCCCATCGCCGGCAAGGGAATCAGTAGCACTTCCAAGATGATTGGAATAGGGCCGGCACATGATAGTTATTGTTGCCGAACTTTTGTTTCTTGCTCTTGAACAATTAAATAGTAACCAGCGGTAACAACGTTGCGGCGGGTATGCCGGCGGCAGAAGAGTGACGGCGGTTGGTTAGTAAATAGTAACTAGATACTAGCACAGGACCCGGCCCGTTGACGGAAGAATTTTGTCGAGAAATATGATATATAATAGATGATTTGAAATGCATAAAATTATTGTTTTCTTTCTACCTTAGTTATGCACATAACATTTTTGAAAGTGATCCAACTATGCATAATATGTTTAGATCTTCATGAAAAGAGAAAAAAAATATAATATAAGTATTCCTTATAATTATTGAATGAAAAAAGAAATAAAAAGAAATAATTATCATTTATTACTTAATTAAACCATATAGTTGAATATTAGAGTTGTTTCTCATAATACATGTTGGCGGAGGTCGAGCGCGAGACCGAACGGGATTTGCTTGTACTTTCTTTCTGAAAAATCAAAACCCTAGAACAGGACTTGTGATAGAATGGTGAAACTGGTTTGCGAATGAATGAAAGGCGACGAAGAGAAAGTATTCAATCTATGATTAGAGAAGAAAATGAGTAATGGGCATGTTTGTTCTGTTTTCAAGTTTCGGCCGAGTAAAAGGATTTTGCAGGCCCTGTACTTAAAGCCCTTAACCCAGACAAACAAAGACGAAGAATAATGCTTCTTCTTCTCCAACTCTTCGACTCAGGGACACCTTCCATGTTCCAAGCAGAACTCAAGAACACACATATAGATTGTTAGTCAAAATGAAAAACGAAAACAAGTAAATGACACAGAGAATTTTTACTTGGTATCCAGTACAGGGAGAATAAGGATCCCTGTACTGACTAATCCACTGTTGAAGAATCTCTTCTTGAGATCTTCAACGTATGACTAATGACTTGGTTCTGCAAGTTTCCTGTTACAATTCTGAACAGAAACTCTCAGCCTCCTGCTGGTAAATCACCCTAACCAGATTGAACTCTCACTCAAGACTGCAAGACAGTAACCTAGTCAGCTAAGCAATCACTGTGACCAGCTCTCTTTTTCACAACAAGAACTCTAGCTAATTCTCAGCTCTTCTCTTCTTGTTCGATTGAAAAGGGTGAGGTTGCTGGTCCATGATACGTCCCTTTATACTTCTGTTTTCTTCAACGTCTCTTTTAGGAACTTTCTATCTTTGACTTGGGAGTACAAATGGTAGTGTATCACGTCTTGATTTCTTTCCAAATCAACCATTTGTACCGTTTGAGTTGCTTGATCAAGGTCATTGACCGAGCTTCCTTCAACATGCTCCCCCTAAGCTTGTCAATGGCTCCTTGACTGCTGCTTCCAGAATATACTTGCATCAACTCAGCAAACAAATCGGTGCAGCCTGTTCTACAAGAAGGATTCAATTTCTACTCAAGATGCAACTTTATTCATTAGAGAAATTGAGAAGCAGTACAGGGAACAGCTAGGACTGCTTTTTGTTCTAGATAACTTAGACCTAGAAACTAGACAGAAGTCTAAAAGGGGTAGTGAGGAGGGGAGTCATAATCTGAGATGTCCCCAAATTCTTCAGGTTCTTCGACGGCTTCGTCCTCCTCCCTGATACTGGATGAGCTTGCTCCCCCTCCATCTCTGAAGAGTTTCAACCGAGTAGACAGAGATGTCAGAGTATTTACAGGAATCTTCCGTTTCCCTTAAGATTTTCACTGGAGAAACCAGTTAGCTCGCGATCGACAACCACCTCAGCAGCAGACACTAGAGCTTTGACCAAAGCAGCAACCTCTCCCCCTGAGCCAGTGAAAGGCTTGCGGGGTCCAACGCTGGCGTCGCGACGAGCTAGAACATGTTGCGCTTTCAGATCATCATGAACGTTGCAGAGTGTGACCTTGTCACGAAGATCAACTCCTAGCTTCCGAAGCAGCTGGGTGATGAGAGGTGCCAGAGGCAACTAGCCATCATAATTGTCATCTCCATACTTAACAAGATGGCAGAAGACCAGGGATGCATAGCTGATAGGCTGGACAGAGCGTGCATGATGGAGGATCCAGAGATCGGACGTGTGCAGTAGGGTGGCACTTGATAGAGACCTGGGAAGAAGGATCCGATTGATGAAAAAGTGGAGGACACGCATATTATCGGGAAGACGCCTAACAGCAAGTTTATTGGGAAAATATCGACCAATATCATGCACTAGTGAGTTATGGACATGATGGTAGTTGAAATCGTAGTCATGAAACTGCCCATCATCACCTGCCTTGAGACCGTTGTGTGGCAACCCTAGTTCGCTGGCAAGCAGGTCAGCAGTGACTATGATCTCAAGGTTTCCTACCGTGGTTTTGAAGGAATAAAGATCAGGGTCAGATCCACGTTTGAGGTTCACATAGAACAACCTCACAGCCTCGGGGCAATAGGTGAACTGTTGATCTTCAAACAAGGACTCCCAACCAAGGTTGCGAATAAAGGCAGATATATCCATGTCGTACCTTGAAAAGGCAGACGATTGGATGGTGAAGGAAGGATAGATAGCACGATCACGGAAGCGTCGTACATATCGAGAGAAGTCTTTATCCTTTCTGAATACCTTGTTGGAGAAGGTAACAGCAGGATGGAGCTGAGGGTTGTTGAGCACCATGATGAAGGTAACTTTTTGAGAGAAGATGTTTGTGTTTGGAACGAGGATGAGTGACTGAAGGGTCCCAAAGTCTGAGAGTCTTATAGGGAAGACGAGAGGGAACATGGTAAGTTGCCAGAAGAATTAGAATCCATTAGCAGATCAGGAAAAGGAAAGGAAGATCAATTAGAGGGCAGAAGAAGTAGGAGAATGGTTTACTGAAAATTAGGCAGATCCTGGAGAGAGAATAGCCCTAATTCTCGCCTGATATGCAGAAACTGATCAGCTAGCATGGGTTTAGTAAAGATATCAGCCCATTGACTCTCTGTTCTAATAAAATCAAGGTGTATCTTACCATCCTGGACTAAATCTCGAATGAAATGATATCGGACTTCAATGTGTTTAGTCCGAGAATGTTGAATAGGATTCTTAGACATGTTTATAGCGCTGGTATTGTCACAGAAAATAGGTAGAGATCCTAAGGAGATTCCATAGTCAATTAGCTGATATTTCAGCCAAAGCACTTGAGTGCAACAGAATCCAGCAGCTACATACTCTGCTTCCGTAGTAGATAGCGCTACTGAGTTCTGCTTTTTGATGAACCAAGAAATGAGAGAAGACCCGAGGAAATGACAAGAACCAGAGGTGCTTCTACGATCAATCACGCAGCCTGCATAGTCTAAATCTGTGTAGCTAACTAAGTCTAGGCTAGAATGCTTAGAATACCACAGTCCTAGGTCAGGAGTTCCAGCTAAATAGCGGAAAATTCTCCTGACAGCAGATAGGTGACTCTCTTTATGCTGACTTTGAAAACGAGAACAAACACACACACTATACATTATATCTGGACGAGTGGCTGTTAAGTATAGTAGAGAACCTATCATCCCTCTAAAAAGCTTATGATCAACGTTAGTACCGGTTTCATCTTTTGATAGTTTAGTTGAAGAACCCATGGGAGTAGGGGCAGACTTTAGGTTTCCAAAATTAAAGCGTTTCAGCATGTTATGAAGATATTTACTTTGACTTATGAAGGTTCCCAAATTGGTTTGTTTAACTTGTAGTCCAAGAAAGAAGTTTAGTTCACCCATAAGGCTCATTTCAAACGCTCCTTTCATGCTGTTTTCGAAATTACGACACAATTCAGGACAGGAGGATCCAAATATAATATCGTCTACATAGACTTGTACTAACAGAGTGTGACCATTTGAACTCTTGATGAACAGAGTTTTATCAACTTTTCCCCTATGAAAGCCATCATCTATCAAAAACTGACTTAGTTTGTCATACCAGGCTCGAGGAGCCTGCTTAAGACCATAGAGGGATTTATTAAGTTTATAAACATATTCTGGATGTTCTGAGTTCTCAAAACCAGGGGGTTGGGACACATAAACTTCTTCTTTTAGGTCACCATTCAAAAATGCACTTTTGACATCCATTTGAAATAGTTTAAACCCTTTTGCTGCTGCATAGGCACAGAGAAGCCTGATGGCTTCTAGTCTAGCAACAAATGCAAGGTTTCATCAAAGTCTATTCCTTCTTCTTGATTACACCCTTGAGCTACAAGCCTATCTTTATTTTTCATTATAATATCACTTTCATCTGTTTTATTCTTATAGACCCATTTTGTGCCAATTATAGTTCTGTTTTCAGGTTTGGGAACTAGATCCCAAACTCTGGTTCTTTCAAATTGATGCATTTCATCATGCATAGCTGCTGTCCAAAATTCATCTTCTAGAGCTTCATCTATATTTTTTTGTAAGATTTGAGAAATGAATGCAGTATGCTCGGGATAGACCTTGGATCGAGTCACCATACCTTGATTTAGATCACCAATGATTTGTGAGCTGGGGTGACGTTTCTATATGTGAGGAGGTGCTTCAGGTCTGTCCAAGTCTGTACTCTCAGTAGTTGGTAATGTTTCTGTACTTACTATTTTTGAGTCCTTGAATTGGTTGCCACCGAGTCCAAAGTCATCATCATCATCATCTATTACTTCTGCAATCTTACTCACAGACTCATCAAATTTAACATTAATGGACTCTTCTACCTTGAGAATCCTTTTATTAAACACCCTATAAGCTCTACTGTTTGTAGAGTAACCAAGAAAAATCGATTCATCTAACTTGGAATCAAATTTTCCCAAGGTATCTTTTGTATTTAATATGAAGCACTTACAACCAAAGGGATGGAAATAACTTAGATTAGGTTTCCGGTTTTTCCAAAGCTCATAAGGAGTCTTGTTTAATTTGGATCGAATTAGAGCTCTATTGATTACGTAGCAGGCCGTGTTAATAGCCTCTGCCCAGAATTTCTTTGACACTACATAATCATTGAGCATGGTTCTTCCTATCTCAATTAGAGTCATATTCTTCCTCTCCACTACACCATTTTGTTATGGTGTTCTAGGAGCTGAAAAGTTGTGTAGAATTCCATTCATGTTACAGAATTCCTCAAATTTTTCTGATTCGAATTCACCTCCATGATCACTCCGAATGTTAATTGTTTTAGACTGTTTTTCATTTTCAACCTGTTTGACAAAAGTTTTGAATTTCAAAAAGGCTTCATCTTTACTTAAGAGAAATAAAACAAGGGTGAATCTTGAAAAATCATCAACAATGACAAAAGCATAATATTTTCCTCCTAGACTCATAACATTACTGGGGCCAAAAAGATCCAGGTGGAGTAGTTCAAGTGGTCTATTTGTGGACATGATCTGTTTAGTTTTGAAGGAGGTTCTAGTGTGTTTTCCCTTTGTGCACGCATCACAAAAAAACTCTTTCTTGCTATGAATCTTAGGAATACCTCTAACTAGTTCTAAGTTTACCAATTTAGACAGAATACCTACACTTATGTGCCCTAACCTGCGATGCCATTCAAGTTGATCATCTTTGTCAACTGTTATGAGACATGATTCATTGAAGGTCCTTTTGTCATTTAGGTCAATAATAAACAATTTTCCTCTTCATTTGCCTATAAACAGAGTCTTCTTTGTTAAGATATTTTCAACAACACATCCATTTGGCTCAAAGATGACTCGGTTTTCATTTTTACACAACTGACTTATGGAAAGTAGATTGTGTTTTAACTCTTTTACAAACATAACATTGCTTATAGATGGTGAATTACCTATGGTTCCTTTTCCTAGTATTTTTGTACTGTAATTATCACCAAAATAGACTTTACCTCTCTTTTCTAGTGTGAGATCAGTGAATAGCTTTTTATCCCCAGTCATATGATGTGAGCAGCCACTGTCAAGAATCCAAACACTGCCTTCCATGCTCACTTGGAGGCAAGTCTGCAAAAGAAATGAGTTACTTGTTTTTAGGTATCCACACTAGTTTAGGTTCTTTCAAGACCTGATATTTTTTATGTGAACATTCAGTGTGGTCATGAGTACGACTTGAAGCATTCTTGATCTTATTTTCTTTGGCAATGCGTTTTCTGCACTTGCTTATATGATGGCCAATTCTATGACAGTAGTAACACTCAATTATCTTCCTATTACTGAACCTGTTAGATAGAATTAAGTTTTTGTTTCTATCTAGGTATCTTACTCTGTCCTCTAAAACAGCAAGCTTAGTTCTAAGAGTTTCATTTTTGTTTAAGGCATTTTTTAAGTTGTTTTCCAATTTGTGATTCTCTGTTTTGAGTGATTCATGGTTTGATAATAAGGTTTCAAATTCAGCTTTAGTTCTGATGTGTTTTTGCTTTACATTAGAAAATTCTTGTTGGATATCTCGTATAGTTTCTAACATTTGATCATCTTCATTGAAAAAATCAGAATAATAGGATTTTACCTGGTTGATGTTTTCATCCTCTGATTCTGCATCAATGGCCATATACACTTCTTCTTCTTCTTCTTCACTGCAACTCAAAGTTGCAGTATAGGCTTTCTTTGTAAGTGGACAATCTGCCTTCATATGCCCCATTTTCCCACACTTGTAACAGTTGGGTTGTAGCTGGGACTTCTCTATGCTGCCTTCCCTTCTGTTTTATATCCAAACCGATTCCTTTCTTTTTTATCTCTATTCTCTTCTGCCTTACTTGGTGAATTCCCTTTTCTTCTGTCACGTTGCATCTTTAGCAGTCTAGCAACATGTTTGCTCAGCAGTGCTAATTCCTCATCTTCCATGTCTTCTAATCCTTCCAAATCTTCTTCGTATGATGAGGCTTTGAATGAAATATTTCGTCTATCCTTCTTAGGCTCATCAACTTCTCCTCTTCTTAACTTCTCTTCATGAGTTATCAAGGATCCTATCAGCTCATCTAAGCTGAGTCTGGTGAGATCCTTGGATTCCTCGATGGCAGTAACCTTAAGAGTCCAACGTTTAGGCAGAACCCAGAGGACTTTGCGAACAAGATCAGCACTTGGATATTCAACTTCAAAATTCCTCAGACTATTGACGATTGTTGTAAGACGATCATTCATTTCTTTGATTGATTCCTCAAGCTTCATGATGAAGGATTCAAATTCTTGCTTAAGACTGTTGATTCTGGAAATCTTGACGTGAGAAGTACCTTCATGAGCAATCTGAAGCTTGTCCCAAATCTCTTTCACTGTTTTGCAACCTGTGACTCTGTGGTATTCTTCGGGCCCTAATGCACAGTACATTAGGTTTGTTGCCTTTGAATTGAGCTGAAAATTCTTCTTGTCTTCATCTGTCCACTTTCCTCGAGCTTCCTTGACTTCCAATGGCCCATCCATCACAATGTTCCACAGGTCTGGGTCAGTGGATCTAATGAATAGCTCCATTCTATTCCTCCAGTAGCCATAGTGTACACCCTGTATATTCCAGTTCCGCTCGCTGAACTCGAACTCATCTTCTCCGTGGGCTGTTAAACTCTTGACTCCGGAGCCGGGCTCTGATATCACGTGTTGGCGGAGGTCCAGCGTGAGACCGAAGGGGATTTGCTTGTACTTTCTTTCTGAAAAATCAAAACCCTAGAACAGGACTTGTGATAGAATGGTGAAACTGGTTTGTGAATGAATGAAAGACGACGAAGAGAAAGTATTCAATCTATGATTAGAGAAGAAAATGAGTAATGGGCCTGTTTTTTCTGTTTTCAAGTTTCGGCCCAGTAAAAGGATTTTGCAGGCGCTGTACTTAAAGCCCTTAACCCAGACAAACAAAGACGAAGAATAATGCTTCTTCTTCTCCAACTCTTCGTCTCAGGGACACCTTCCCTGTTCCAAGCAGAACTCAAGAACACATAGATAGATTGTTAGTCAAAATGAAAAACGGAAACAAGTAAATGACACATAGATTTTTTACGTGGTATCCAGTACAGGGAGAATAAGGATCCCTGTACTGACTAATCCACGGTTAAAGAATCTCTTCTTGAGATCTTCAACGTATGACTAATGACTTGGTTCTGCAAGTTTCCTGTTACAATTCTGAACAGAAACTCTCAGCCTCCTGCTGGTAAATCACCCTAACCAGATTGAACTCTCACTCAAGACTGCAAGACAGTAACCTAGTCGGCTAAGCAATCACTCTGATCTGCTCTCTTTTTCACAACAAGAACTCTAGCTAATTCTCAGCTCTTCTCTTCTTGTTCGATTGAAAAAGGTGAGGTTGCTGGTCCATGATCCGTCCCTTTATACTTCTGTTTTCTTTAACGTCTCTTTTAGGAACTTTCTATCTTTGACTTGGGAGTACAAATGGTAGTGTATCACGTCTTGATTTCTTTCAAAATCAACCATTTGTACCGTTTGAGTTGCTTGATCAAGGCCATTGACCGAGCTTGATCAAGGCCATGGACTTCCCAAATTATTCTCAGATAGCAAACTTGTCTAGCAACAATGTAGTAATTTTCATGCAGCAAATATTTTATATGAAATAATTCAATAAATAAAAACCTATGAAAATCATATTACATGAAATATATGTTGCTCATTAAGTTGATGAATGAGTGAGGCGTGAAGTTATAAGTAACGTACATTTATTTTAAAAATATAGAAGTTGCAAAGTGTCTTTTGGGTTGAATGAGATCGCATATTCTCATTATCACTAAAATAATCAAATATGAAAATTGAAGTATCAAGCACCATAAAAGCACTTATAGAAGACTTAGTAGGCTAGCTTACCGTTATGCAAATGTCATATGTATTTCAGATTTTAACTTCGTGTATGTTTTGTAATAAAAATTAGACAACATATTTGTTTAGTGCAATTGGTTATGTTTCTTTTCTTTGTTTCAAGAGACCATAGTTCAAATCTAGGTGTTGATATATTTTTACATGATTTAAATAAATAACTGTGAATACAAAAATACCCTTCCTACTTTTACACTCTGGTTGCTAGAAATTTGAAATGGAGAAAATTGAACCCATGAATCTTATTTAAATATATTATAGATTATGATGAAGAGATTTTTCCGCGTTGAATGTTGACCCAGTACTAGACTACTAGTAGTAGAGCAGTCACTTTAAAAGTCCTATATTTAACCCCAATCGATCATTTTTTATGTATAGTTTGAAACTTTTTCTTAGATTTTTACAATATGATCTCAATCGTTAGATTCAACAACCAATCAACCTCTCGACCTCTTGTGACGACAAATTTTGCAGTAAGACTGACTGAGGGAGGGAAGCCTGCACTTCTCAACGAACAGGAACTGCATATCAACTATCAACATAGAGGAAGTAGCTTGGGATGCGTTTCATTGTTCATTGCATCTTGTCAATCTCCATGTTAATATATCTACCATAATGGATCTAATGGTAATAATATCGATGTAGGTTCAAATTGGGGAATTAAGAAGATAACGAATATTCAAGTGAATCATTCTGTTGTCTAAAGTGAATACTAACTTCCCGAGCAGCCTGCAAATTGCTTTCTCTGCAACTGTCTATTCATTTCAGTTTGATTCAAATGATGTCACAAGCAAAAATGGGATGTCCATAGCATCAATGGTAACAGGTTTGCTTCACGTCTCAAAAAACCGAAGCTTCACCATGGACTCTCGCTGCTTGGGCGAATACCAGAGTGTATCCTCTAACTCTTCTCTTATATCCTTTTCTTTATCCATAGAACATCTCGTAGGTTTCCTCTCATTGAACATTCCAAGGATTTCAATATTCCGAGATCTTTTTTCCTCTTGAAAATGTTTTCAAACACCTCCTTATTCCATTTGACCAGGTTGTTAGAAAGTTCCTTCAGTGTTCGTAAGAACTCCCCTCTTGGTTTCTATGTCTGCTCCACACACGGTTGAAACTCCTTGTGATCCAGCCAAGCAGCAAGGAAATGGAATCTTCTTTCAATTCTTCTTGAATCAGGATGCTGAGAGGTATCAGCCAGGATTGGTCTATGATCGGGTTTCAATTTGGGGAGATGGAGCACGGTAGTGGCAAGGAACATTTGTTGCCATTCCAGGTTGCACAAACTCCGATCCAATCTCTCATTAAGCCTAGTGGACCTGGTGAACCAAGTGAACTTAGGTCCTGTGTACCCCAGGTTAATCAGACCACATTCATCAATATAGTCATTGAATGCCCTGACCTTTGCAACATTGAAATGCGCTTCATGATAGAAGTTCTTTCGACGGATTTCTGATACACAATTTTTTGCGAGCATTTGATGCAGGATATCATGGTCGTCTGAGTTTCAGCTTATTCGACTTCTGATCAGTCTAGTGAGACCTCCTTCTTTCTTGCATATTTCTTTGCATTTTAGCAGACATTTTCGCTGCACAAACAATAATTTTTGCCACCATGAAGGGTAGTTAAATACAGTAAAATGGTCACCAAAAAGATACGGCGATTAATTTGTTAATATTGGTACTATCGGTAGCAATAGATTGTTGTTTGTGGAGTTCTCTTTTGTTTTAGTATATCTTCACCATAAGCTTGGGGTTATTCTAATATCAATCATGTTTTGTCTGTCTCGTGATGAGGTATTATCTTCCATGGAAGCTCCTTCTCCAACAAACTCACGGCACGACCATCTGTTTCTTAATAGAAAACTGTATCATCTAATAATACCAAATGTATAAACTGAACAAAACTCTGAGGATAACTATCACAATCCATTCAACGCAAAGAGAACCAAGAAAGAGTAAAATAATAGGAAAAACTATTGACTCTCATCCAAAGTATGATCGGCAAGAAGGTATAATGTCCACCTTCAAGCCTTGGAACAAACACTACAATATTATTCGTCTATAGGGATTAACAATAATAATTATTACAAGTCCTTAAATCGAAGGATTATACGTAGATACATATAGAAACATATGTCCACCTACAAAATCATGCTTCCAGACTCCAAAGATGTCTTGTCTGATATAGTGCTATTACTTCTTATATTATGTTTACCTAAAACGAAAGCCAGTCGGAAAAGTAGTCAATTGTGTACTTACTCATTGGAACATGAATCACAGATTTGATAAAATGAGCTATGATTCTACATGTGAAAAGAACTTGACTTGGTTCCTTCAGTAAACTTAAGCGAATAGAAATAACATGAATGAGAAGAATAAAATAGAGTTAAAAGGAAAACCTCCCTAGAAGGAACATCAAAGAACATGAGGTTTTCATTAGTTTTTAGTGGACATTCATTGGCAAAGATGAATTTGTGTTTGAATTCTATTTATATTCACTATTAAGAATCACTTTGAACATAAGATATACATGAAAGCATGAAGTATACCTTGAGTAGAGGGTGTCCAAAGTGAAGAATCAGTACATGGTTTTCTCCAAGTGAGGAACTTAGAAGCTAATTCATGGTCTTGTGAGAATATCGCAGCACTTCTCGCTACTATTCTTCCAATGTGTTGCCTTGGTTAATCCTAGCCACTTTAGTACCATAGAATTCACTCAGCTGCTATCAATCAACACCTTCCACTAATGTATCAATTTAGTTGCAGAGGAATAATTGACTATTGATTCATTTTACAAAGCTAGCAATCTTCTTTTTCTATCTCTTGCTTACTGTAGGTTTAATATTGGTATGCATGCAGCAACCTGAGTAAGCACCAAGAATCTAATTCCGAATCCTTGATGGAATCCACATTAGATGAGTACCTGGTAGTGTCATCCAGAAGCTCCTTCTCCATGGCCTCAAGCCACCTTTGTCCTGGTCTGTTCTACTCGTGGAAGCAAGTATGGCTCTGGCATTTCAACAAACATCACCAATATATCAATTTAAAAGAAAAAGGCATAAAAGCTTTCGCAGAACTCATGTTCTGATAGCTTTAATGAAGTTGTAGTTTTAGAACACCTGGAAACTACAGTTGGTGAAAATTCTGGTTCTGTGCAGCCAATTAATTAGTGGTCACTGTACTCTACTAATAACTAGAACATCATGGACATATGTTTCCACTAAACAACCATCTCGTGTGAGGAACCAAAATCATATAAGTCCTTCTAAATGGACATAAAACTGAAAGCAATTACCTCATTTAACTCTAATATTGTTGGTATTAGCAAAGAGCAATCATATAATGAGACCATTCACATAATCTACATCTAGAACAGAAGCCTGCATTTTGCGTCTGGGCTTGACATTGGTTGTACTAAAAGTGTTCATTTATTTTTTATGGGAAAAAGTGTTCTTTAGGCCAAAGTGTGTGTTTCAGTTGCAAACTATTCCAAGTAAAAGAAATGCGACCATCTAGCGGTCAATAGTGTACTCATGTAGAGCGATTTTTCGTAACATTGCAATTGAGGGATCAATTAACAAACAAAATCACAAACCAATCAAAAGGAATAATAAGACAACATAATAACACAACCAATTGAGACAATCATATGTCCTTGACCCATACTTAACATAATACTTTTTTATGTTAATCAAATGATGTCCTCTAACTTCATATTCATGATGCTTCTGGTACAAACAAAGCCAAAGTAGTTAATATATTTATTGTAGTTAGAGCCATAGTCTGAAGCTTAAATGACATCAAGCACCGGTGATTGTTGGGATAAAGTACTATAAGTTAGGATAACGATTATTTAGAAATTTTCCTTTTTGAATGGAAAGCAATTCGGTTGATTGTGAATTTGTTATCACTTATATCAACAAAAGGAGAAACAAAACTGACCTTACTGTTGCATTGAATCCCAAAGAGACCATCAAAGTCCAAAGATGATGGTTTATGCTCTAAATGCAACAAAGGTATAAAAAAAATCAAGCTTCTGACAAAATGGATAGCATAAATACGTTATAGCTTGTTGGTAAACCACTCTAAATTCATAATGGAGGTGGCAAGAAACATATCCTAATCGACCATAGAGCTTAAAAACCGAACAGTACAATGTAGATTGAAGTTGTTCACCAACTTTTGTTAAACCATGGACGTTCTAGCCAAACAATAGAGTTGTTGGATACAACTTATAACTAACGGTGAATTCTAGCTTGAAGAGGACCGATTTCTCCTTAAATACTATCTCGACAACCAAACTCATTTCTTCTTACAGAGTATCTGAATTTATCCTTAACAAAAAAAAACCTCCCTAGGATTGACTCGGACACTTTTCGAAACCTATCATACTTCATAACCTGACACTGAAAGAACTGTATAAGAGGAAGTAAAGAAACGTTGAAAACGGTTACACTCGTGCCTATAATAATATAACAGAAAGAAGCGGCAAATAAGAAACCACACAAAGGAAAGTTTAATAAACCAAATAGAACCACAGAACAGGAACCCCAATATTGGATTAACCCAATAAACGTATGGTTCCTCCTCATTTCAAATGCTAGAGATTAGCATGGGTGTTCAACCCCTTGGTGGAAAAAACATAGGTAACTATTTGGTGACCCCAAAAAATATTATAAGGGCCACATCAGTTTATATGCCACCTTCAGTTGCTACTTGCTACTATGTATAAGGATGGGAAAATGTAGTTGTAAAAGCAAACATAAATTGGCTTTCAACACAAAGAGACATGGTTAAATACAAGTGAAAAGCAAGTGATTAGGGCCTAGTTGTACACTTTTTATTCCCATTTCTCTTTGAAGTTTGTGGCAATTGAGCTCCAAAATGGGTGGTTTTACGCTAGGTTTCTTGTGTTTCAGAGTCTAACGGGTGAAACCAACCCCAGAGTTGAAAGTTGGAAGAAAAGGAGCAAAGACCGGGCAAAGAGGAGGATTCAGCCTGTGTTCACGGTCCATCATTGGAGTTCACGGTCTCCAGGATCGTGAATTGGAACCACAACCCATGAACCGCAAAGCGTCAGAGGGGTTTTTGAGGTTACTAAGGCCAAGGTTGTTCACGGTCGCCAAAACCGTGAACAGGAACCACAAACCGTGAGCCCTAGAAGTGAAGCGATGCGTTTCGATCAAGCTCACTATGTTCACGGACGCATCTTGATGTTCACGGCCGTGAACTGGGCGCGATCTCAGTATAAAAGGTCAGCTGAAAGGAAAAAGAAGGGGAGACCTAGTGTGAGAAACTTCTTCTTCTTCAGATTTCTAGAGTGAGAAAGGGACGAACCAAAAAATAAGAAAAGCAAGGGTTTCATCTCCAAGCAAGGAATTGGGAATTCCTCCCCCAAATGAGGATCTCTTCAACACAAGGAGCAAGGATAGGATCTCTTTGATGGTTTTCCTTCTTCTCCCTTGTGTTTTCCCTTCTCCTATCATGGAGTAGTCCCTTCTTTTACTTGGGTGTTTGTAAACCCTAGCTACAATTATGTGAATGCTTGTATGAATTGAATGATTTGTGTGTGGTTGTGTTTAATGTGAATGTGGAGGTATTATTCATGAATGATTGTGTTGGGTGAAAGCCTATCAATCTAATTGCCATTCTAACCTAGGTAGAGAGAAAACCTCCCCTTTCTTTCTTTGGAAGAGGCTTGAATGTTGGGTTTTCTTAGGCAATTCATTGTCTCCTAATTAGGTTAATGCAGGGCAAACCTCATATTTTGTATTAGCACATAGGGTTTGGTGGTGGGTGGCCGTTCGAACTCTGATTCGAGGCTGAAGTCTAACCAATCCTTAGTCAATAGGTTGAGAGATTCGCATTAGTAGCTTGGATCGTATCCCGTTTCCTCGACCTAGAGACTAAGAGGGTAGCCTTGGCTACTTTTTAGACTTCCCTACGGTTTACAACCCCCTCACCACACACGACCATTTGATCCATCAAGTCGTAATTTCTAGCTAGGGGGAGAAACACCCGAGTGAAGCCTTCTCAATTATTGTCAAAACCATTTCTCTTTGCAAGTACTTTAGCTTTAGATCTTTGTTTTCACCAAAACCATCCGCTAGATAATGTTTCAAACAATCGAAGTAGCGGAACATGGGCCGGCCCGGGTTGATATTTAAACATACTTTCCCTATATTGCACCCATCTAAGGTTTATACTTGGGTCTTAGGTGGGATTTTATTGTGATAGTCAGAGCGAGTTAGCAAGCAGAAGTTATTTTTAACTTGAAGTAACACAGTTGAGCGATGAGGTGGAACCAAAAGAAGAAAAGCAAAAATTAATACGGCAAAGTCATATACTTATGAAATTGGTTTATGTGACCATGCTAAAACTAAAATAGACTCACTGATAATGAGAGTTGTTTAGCTTATAATCTACCCACCACCATGATCAATTACTATACATGAAGGCAATTTTTTATGAAACTGGTAAAATATGATTAAAAGAATCTTAATTAGGATCATGAAGAACATGGTGCATGGAGTACAAAATATAGGTTCCCGCATTAATGGAGGGAAGATCCACTAATCTTGATTCCTCCAATGTGTTCCAATCCTTTTATAAAAGCTGCAAATTGAAGGGATCCAAGTTCAAACATAAACTCATTATACACAAATTTATTCTTTCTTGTGAGCATGCATGTCAGTTATATATATATCTAATATTTTGGCAAAGAAAAGGATATGCATTCAACAAAATCATTAGAACTATTAAATGTAAATGTAAATGCAGATTGAATATGAGAATTATTATATCTTAAACATGACAAATCAAACCTTTGTTCATCCTATCAAATTCGTCTATACACTTCTCTTCAATATGGTAGAACCATGGCTCCTCCTTCAAGGTAGAAGTCACCCCCTTGTTCTTTCCAATACGCTTTTGCTTACATTACATATTCTCGAGCTAGAAGAACACAACATCACCTTGTTCATTAAGCTTAATAATCGGGGGAAAAAATATCCAAGTTTGATTGCTTATTACTCTATTTTGTAATTAACAATAACGATGAAAATTGTGGACAATATGATTTGATAGATGATGGATAGTAAAAAGGTGATCACCCGCCATCGTATCAATAAGTCATACCAGTTAAATCATGTTTCAGTGACCAAATCCCTTATTATTACCATCTTGATTCCCAAAGGTGTGAAGAAAAGAGAAGAGATGGTGTAGAAGGCAACTTACATACCTAAGCATCTGGTTCTCATTCTACAAAGCAGAGAGGCTCTTTTCGAGCTCCGAGTTTTTCTTCTCCAAGTCTTTAACCCTCGTCTCCAGCTGGCTAAGATAAGCTTTCTTCCTCTCTCTAGAACAAGAAAAGAGTCACTCGGGGATGAGTCCCCCTAGATCCTTAGTTAGGTTCAAGTTGTAATTCCCTTTGGTTGATTCACTGTTGATTAAACTGCGAAATATCCGAAAGTAGTTTGGAATCTCTTAAGATGACCAAGCCCAAAGACAGACTATCCGACAGACGACTATCCATCACCGGGATAGAATACTAAGACTAATTACACAGAACTCCACTGCTGGAAATGGATTCCAGTACAAAGAGTGAATTGTCTGACTCTCGAACAATCAATTCACTCCTATCGATTGAAGAAGCTCTAACAACCTAATCAGATTCTATCTATCACATGTTGAAGCATAAATTAAGAGAAGTTGATCAGGATTTAATTGACTCAATAAACACACTTCAGACGATTAAAACCAAGCAGTATATCATCCCAAAAGTCATTACAAGCAAAATACCTAACACATGGGACTAGGATTGTTCATACCCAAGTGAGAGAAAGGTCTACTCCATAGAGAGAGAGAGAGATGAAAACAGAAATCAAAGCAGTCATACCCATAAAGATGGGAATAATCTGCTCTAGGATGTCAATCTTCACTCCTTGAGACGCAATATGTGCTTCAATGGTGAGAAATCCACTCCAAATAGCTCCTAGGATTTGTTCTTCGTCACTTTCTCTCTTTAGAACTCTGTTTTTGCTCCAAAAAGTCCAGTCCCCCTCCTTTGGTTCGAATCTGCCTATTTAACCCGACACAGGGCGAAACACAATCGGGAAGACAACGTGTTCTTCCCATGTCCGCCCGTGTTATGATCAGGTCACATGGAAAACTTAAGCTGGAGGCGGGGAAGTACACAGCTGCTTCTCGAAACACGGTTGTGTCCAATGTTGAACACGGTTGTGTACTTCTCTAGTCTTGCCCGTGCTTTCCATTCTTCATCAGCCTTCACGATCCAACCCTCGACATAAAATCCACGGGCGCGGCTCCTTGTGGACACGGGCATGTTCTTGCTTGTGTTTTGCTCCTAAGACGAGAACACTCTCGCACTAAAAAGCACCGGCGCACCCTGGGTGAAACACGGTCGTGTCCTAGGCTGGGAACGACCGTGTTCTGCTCCAGCTTCGCCGAATGTCCTCCCAAATGAACTTAAACTCTCTCCTAAGCCTTCGTTCAACAACTAGTACCGAAAATGTGACAAAAGAGGACAACCTAGCTTAAAATAGGCAAATGAAACACAAATCCGAGCCAAAACGATTAAAAAACAAGGGTACAAACATGTGCAAATACGACGTTATCGAATTCCCCCACATTTAACCGTTTGCTTGTACCCAAGCAAACCTGACTCAAACCGATGCAACTCTCCAAACTTTTACAGCAACATGCAACCCCGATCGTCGATAGATGACTTCTTAAGTCATTTAGCAACTTACGAGGTCAACCAGCTTGGTAAGACATGCCCTATTTCTCTCAATGTGAGTACTAGAATCGAGCCAGGATCTTGCGAAGTAGTGGACCTAAAACAGACAATTCATGGACAAAGAGACTCACATAACACATATGGGGTTCTACCTCTCCCCCATCTGGGGTTCCAAACTGCAGTTGTTATGCGCGGTCGACCCTTATTGGTTTAGCAAGAGCAATTTATGTACATCTGTCGCTCGCCAGAGTACTTCGTTTAACTTCTTTTCCTCAACTCCTGCGGAGGGTCAATGAAATTAGGGGGGTCGGAAGCTCTATCTGTGCCCTTAAAAACACATCCTTGAGTAGGCATACCGTTCAACTGGTGGAATTTTTACTTGTACCAGAGACGGCTTAGCTTCACCTTGTAGGACTACGCCACTAAGGATCACTAAAATCTCTTCCAAAACCTGATTTTGTGCAATGAACGGTGCCACACAGGTTGGGCTTACCCCGTGTTTAAAACATCAAATTTTTGACATGGAGGACCAACTGCTTTTTCATTAAGCACACTTAGAACCCATTTACGATACATGAGTCCACATACAGAACACAAAGATTCATCGATACCACATAAATCAAATGTCCTAAAGCCACTAGTTCACACAATCAACCGGCACAACAAAGAGAAAGATAGGACAGATCTTATACTTCAGCATCCTCCATAGTGCTAAAACTATCTCCCTAGGTTACATGATACTATAAAGACTTTCAATTCAAAGCATATTAAGCAGGCAATTGCAAGGGACAGGTGCTTGGAGCCCTCAAATCAAATATTCGGACAATGAACTGGGCTCCAAGCAAGGGGTGGGCATTCGGTAGGTTCGGTTTCGACCGAACCAAAATTATGAATACCGGGTCCCCGAATTCTCCCAAACCTCAACCGAATTATAATTCCGTTCGGTCGGTTTAAACCGAATTATATTTCGGTTCGGTTTTTCACACAAAACCGAATTTGTGAAACTACATGTATTTTCTCACTTTTAAATTATTTTTCACCCCTAATATAAACAATAAATATCAATTATATGCATCATCAATGATAAAATCAAATTTTTCAACACATAAGTCATAAAACATTTCAAATATTTAAGACTAAAAAAATTACAAACATAAATATCCATCATTTAAAGCTTGCAATAATAGAATTTTGGTTTTTCGGTTAGAAATTCGGAAATTCGGTTCGGTTGAAAGAATCCTGATTTCCGAACTATCCATATTTTTCTTCCGAATTCCCAACCGAATAGCATTAATTCAGTTTCAGTTCGGTTTAATTTGGTTTCTGTTCGGGTTTACCATTGCCCTCAATGGAGCAGAGGGGAGGGGAACGATGTTACCGGGAAGTGATGATCAAAAACAGCGATTGGAAAGAAGACCGATCAGGAACAGGAAACTGGAGGGGGCTCAGTCCAAAGGCACAGAGCTGGAGTCATCAAAACACACTGAGTGATAGAGAAAACAACCATAGTTCCAAGTGGAAAACCAAAAATAAACAAAATAAAAGAAACACGGGCTAACATGGGTAGGGACACGATTGTGTTCCCTGACCCGGTCACCTGTGCTTTTTAAGCCGAGCACAGATGGGAGAGAGGTAGAATCATGGGCAGAAACACGGTCGTGTCTCCTTGTGTCACGCTCGTGCTTTGTACGACGAGAGCAACTTGGCAAGTTGGGTGAGAACACGAGCAGGAACACGGTCGTGTTCCTGAACGTGCTTTCACTGCCAAACCTGTGTTGATGCCCCCAAAACACCACATTTCCACGCAATCAACACATCCGGGCTCCGGCTAAAAAATTCACACAAACACATGCATAAATATGACACTCGAAGCCACGGGCCGGACTTCAGAAAGACTCAAAATGGACACAAAGACTCAAAAGACCCAAAAAAAATCAAAAGAGACAAAGGATAGAAATGCAAATCAAGGTGGGGTTGCCTTCCCACAAGCGCTTCTTTACCGTCTTTTAGTTGGATGCCAACGGTGATGCTCAGGGCGGTGTAAGAACAGGTGCCTCCAAGAGCGCATTCACATCGCTCTTGAGGTACACCTTCAGAGGGTGGCCATGCACACGGCTTCAGATGGTCTCCTAGGGATGGCAATGGGTCGGGTCGGGGGCGGATAGTGCATATCCGTTACCCTACCCAGAGTACTTCGGGTTTTACCCAAACCCATACCCACATGTGAAACGAGTAGAAAATCAAAACCATGCCCATACTCGTTCGGGTTTCGGGTATCCACGGTTATCCATGGATATCAATTTCTCTTCATAACTCCAACCAATATGTTAACATTTACACGTATTCTTATATTAAGTAAGAGAAAAAGTACGACAAGAATTCACTAGAATGGAAAAAATTAACTAAAACAACACAATTTCATGAAAATGTTATATTTATATGCTAAATATAAAATATGTTAGAGAAATATAATGATTATTTCTAGACAAAATACACATGCATGTGTATATTCGGGCGGGTTCGGATCGGATAGTGAGAAACCCATGCCCACCCATTACCCGCAATATTCGGGTTCAGGTTTTACCCGTACCTACTAAATGTCCTTCGGGTTCGAGTTTTACCCTACCCGACTTGACCGGATTCGGGCGGATATCCACGGTTACGGATATTTTTTCCATCCCTATGGCCTCCAGCTTTCTTGTCGCCAGGCTTAGATGCCTGCAGCTTTGGCCGCCACTCCTCCTTGAAGGTGTACCATAATGGAGTTGGAACCTTTATGGTATGGTACAAATTCAAATTGTACCATGACATAAATGTACAACTTTACTTTGTAACATAAAGGGATTTATATAAAAAAGTATGGTACAACCTCAGGTTATATCATAACGTTAAATGTACAACATCAAGTTGTACCATAAAAGCCAAAACTAAAGCACCAATACTTTGACAAATATTAAAATTTAACGCCTATTATATAAAAGGATGGAGATTCCTTGCTACTCCCACCCTTCCATAACTACTACCAATGCCTCTGCTCTCTTACATTGAACCGCGGGTCCTCTATTGAAACTTCATTCATGTATTACTAAACTTTGTTTCTTTTAAGAAATTCCTAAATCGTATATCTACACTTACTTTCCAAGGTTTACTATACAGACAATAGTCGTGATTATATATGCTGAAATTTTTATTTTAGAAAGAGCTAAACTATGTCCCTCATTTAATTACACACTTCGCACACTAACATTGTGCTAAGCTTTGTTTCTTTTAAGAAATTCTTAAATCGTATATCTACAATTACTTTCCAAGGTTTACTATGCAGACAATAGTCGTGATTATATATGTTGAAATTTTTATTTTAGAAAGAGCTAAACTATGTCCCTCATTTAATTACACACTTCGCACACTAACATTGTGCTAAGTACATATTTTGAGAGTTACACTGATAATCATTGTCAAACTAAAATTATTGTTTGGCTGATGTTTTGATGCAAGGTTAGTCAATATGCAATCCCAACTTATCTCTGAACTGACAACTCAAACGAGGAACTGGACTATTCAATGTTGAGTTTCAAGGAAGTGGCTGACAATCAATGTCAACACAAATACTATTATATTCGTTTGGATATGATAGTTATTGACTCAAAGGTAAACTAACTAAAACCACACATATTCAAACTCTATGACCAAAGTTTCAACAATTTTAATATGTCTATTTTACTTCCACAGGGTAATGATATTTGGGTGCAAATTCCCAAAGGCCAAATCAAGGACGTTCATCCCTGTTTCGTGAGCAGAGAGTACATTAACAAGAACTTTAAGGTCAATATGACAACAGTAGATTACCACCGAGGCTGAAATATGCGACAATATTCCGGCTATACCAGCTTATAAGCTCTGTTTCATCAAACATGATGAGATTGACAAGAACTGTAAACAAATGAAATTTATTTCAACTCAAATTACTATTCTCAATTCAAAATTACTTCACTTTTATGCGTGTAAACCCACATAAATTAGCTTTTAAAATTCTTAATTCCGCAGATGTTTGTTGGTCAGCTTATTCAGTATTCGGATTTACTACCACTACTTCACTTTTATGTGCGCACACCCACATACATTAGCTTTCTAAATTCTTCATTCTGCAGATGTTGTTGGCCAACTTATTCAGTATTCGAATTGACTGATAACTATTAGACTCACTGGAAATTAGTCGCAAACAGCTCCAACTAAAACTTTATGAGTATGAAATTATTAACATTTCTTTTAAAATATCATGCATTACTTTGCCTCTAATAGCACATCTAATATACAATTTGGGTATAGGGTATTAATTGTCAATGTAACTTCTTTTGTAGGACAGCTACCCAATCAAATGCCATCCTTGCAAATGCGGGTGATCATTCTCTCATCCAGGTTATTACGTCATTATATGTCGATAAGTGCAAAGGTAAGAACACATCTAAATTATTTTATTATTAATACAAGTATTTGCAAATAATTAATGACAATTAATTCAAAGATCGTCAAATTTGCAGGCGAAAACACCTTCTACTCAACTGGAGCAACATTGTTGGTGGCTAATCCAAGTATTCTGGAAGTCATTAATTTTGGGCCAAGGTGAAATTCACAACCATTTATTCTTTGTATTTGTTTACGCATTATAAGTTTGAACTTCGAAGAACAAAAGGAGATTAATTAACATTCCTTTTAGCTGAATAAAGTGACGGCGATGCACACAATTCCTCTAATGAAAAGCATAGAAAAACTCAACAGTCAATCTCAATCAAAACATATTAGCTCAATCAATTAAAAATGAAAGATGGAGAAGAGGTAAGCATCAATTTCTATTCAACAACCCATTAACTATCAAATACTAACACTTTTCTGTAATATGTAGGGAAATATGTATTTCGTCAAATGCAAAGTTATCAAGGTTATGAATGGATGATGCAATGATGGATGCGAAAACTGTCCACAAAAAATAGAAGAAGACTCCTCCGAGTATTTCTGTGGAAATTGTACAAAAACACTAAAAACGACAACGTCAAGGTAATGCATTATGAAATTTCATTAGGTATAGTTCGTTGATGATTATACATCCCAAGTGATTGAATATTTAATCTTTCAAAATATAATTTATATTATTTTTCGTACAATTCAAATATTATATTACTAATGCATAAAGAAGTACATTTTCCTTAATAATTAGCAATGCATGGTACTTATACAAGTGGATACCTTACGTAAATATCAAAGTATCAAAATAAATATCTAAGCAACTTATGGCCACCTAACGTAACTAATGAGACTAGTTTTGTATTATTTATTGAATAATTTTGAGACTTTCTATTTAACACCTAAAAAATAATGTGTACTTCAACCATTTTAGTTTTTTTTTATGTTATTACCATCATTATACATATTCAGGATCAACCTTCGAGTTGCGGACAAAACAGGAGAGGTTGACTTTGTTGTTATGGATAAAGTGGGAGCTCGACTTATTGGAATGTCGGCTAAAAGGCTATTCCAAGACAATGATAGAAATATAGGACCACCACCTGCTCATTTCCTACAAATTGAGGGAATGACATTGCAGTTCAACATTGAGATCACATGTTACAACATTGATAATCCAACAAGTGAGTACACAATTATCAAAATAGGGAAGGATGAGGAAGAGCAGACCACTGACAATATTCTTGACTTGATCGAGGTAAATGATTATTAATAGTAATTACAAATTTGTTCCATTCTCTATTGAATTTGAATTTTAACACCATGCACGATTCATACTGAGTTATGTTCTTTAATCTATTTCACATTCTGCAACGGCCGGATGAAAGGCGCTCTGGGTTTAATTAACAAAAACAGCTTGGATGAAGGGAGCAGAGGGTTTAATTAGTAAAATTGGCATTTAGTTAATTAACTGACATACTGAGCTTGCTGCAAAGGTGGAGAACAACCATTTATTTCTTTCACTGCCGGCTTGGAAATATGGAGGATCTTATATTTTAAATCTTTGTATTGGGTGTGCAACTTTGCTTCCTTTCCCGCTAACTTGCAATCAATTGTAACGCCCTACCCTATACGTTTTGCTTAATCATATTGTTCATACAATTGCAGCGGAAATAATCTCGGGTGTTAGATTAATTATCAAAATTTACCCAAATAAAATTTCGACATGAATTACTCGCATAATGGGCTAACAGTTCTTGCAACTTATCCTGCAAAATCATTCATCACAAACATATATACTCACAACCATATGCATTGGCTTTTGTTAGCCATAGTCACACTTTCATACTCCACAACTACATACCTTACTAATACATATCATAATCGTCATAACTTACACAACCACATAAATATACACATATCATCAACTTTCCACCCCTATGGATATCTCACACTACATCAGAAGCTAGTATGCACATGAAAAACGTTCTCAAAACATTTTTACAAAAAGGTGTGGATCACTGGCCAAAATCCCGAGTAGTAGACCAAGCACAGAATATTTGAAGACCATACCTCATCTTGCCTTCAACTCTTGCTCAGCTCCCACCTATACACCTATCTACTGCTGCTGATGATGATGATCTGCTTACACATAGCATAAGCAGACAAGAAAAATAAAAGAGGGTCAGCTCATAGCTGAGTGAGATAATCATAGCATCGTGAGTTCATAACAGAGCATACCCCTACCATACATCTAGCAAACAAGCCAAAGCACTAGGATCAGACCTCAGGCATCTGACATCCCAATAGGCAAAAGACTCAACCACATTGACTTATGCATATGCATCTTATCATGTTTTACTTATAGGCGCCTGGCTACTCCCATGCTAATAACTCTCCCGGGAAACATACCCCACATCCCGTCGGATGTAGTCATACATACCCCAACATCCCGTCGGATGTGGTCATACATACCCCACACCACTATGGGTGTAGTCATACCCCGACACCGCTCTGGGTGTGGTCAAATCTCATAAGAATTCTTCAGTCACCACCACAAGAGAGGTGTGACTATCATACATATCATAATAGAGTAATAGCATAGGGAGCCCTAATTACTATGTAGTTGACCGTGAGACCACAACACTCATATTTGGTATCCTTATACATGATTAATATCTCATCTTGCTTAATCATAATTCATTACTTGCACATGTACTTGACCTGGCCATAATTGGCTCAGCATAGGGAAATCAGGAGTCGTATAATTGCACTTCCTCGGGATAAACCCTCGTGCAAGTCATCCTCCTTAAACATCATAATATCACCAGGGAATATATATTTTCCCACTTGTGCATCCAAATACAACAATCATGAAAAATCATACCTAATCACCTTCGCGAACCATCGTAAAGCATATTAACAGTCAAGCCCACAATTTGCAACATATACACAATCATCAGCATAAACAAGGTTCATATCGATTAGGGCAAGTCAATAATATCATACAACAATCCAGGGTTCAACATATAGCACAAAAGTTCATACACCCCTAATCATGCCATTCTAGTTCACCTAGATCAATTCTAAGCATCAATATAATTATCGTGATACGACAAACCCGGTATGTCGTGCTAATCCCTCACCAATTCTGGTCGTTCAAACACCGGTTTAACCTTCCCGTACTAAAACGTCAATTTTAGGAACGAACGCCGAATTAAAATCCGAGACCGTCCTAATATCCCCTGCAGTATCCCCGTCAATATTAGATCTAGGCTCCGGGTCAAATTCTCGATAAAAACACATCAAACCTTGGCCAGAGCTAAATTAAGCGATTTGGACCCCGACCTAAATAATTGCCGAAATTCAGGGATTAGAACTAGATGATTGATTACCTCGCTGCAGGAAGTTCTTATATGAAAATTGCGCTCAATCCGGCTTCCGGATACTCTGAAACCCTAATTTGGCTTATCGGGAATTCAAGAAATTCCTGAACCAAAAACTCGTTTTAAAGCTCTAAATCGATAAATCACGATGAATAGATGAATTAGGCATTACTTACGGGATTTTTGGATCACTAGAACTCCAAGAATTGAGCTTGGGAATTTTCCCCCGACGTTCCCCTGAACTCTTCCGCTTGCTCTGTATCTCTCGGTTTGGAAATTAGAAAAGGAAAGATGATGATGGAATAAAAGTGACGGGGAAGGGTTTATATATAATTGGCCCGACATTAATTATATATATATATATGTGGTGACTTCTACGGTGCCCAGGGCAAAATCCGGGTACGGGTACCTTAGCCGATCTTAACCATTCATTTTCAATCTCCACGGCTCACGTTTGTTAAACCTAACTGCGCCACTAAATAACTAAACAAATTACAAAAAGGCTCCTGCCGCGTTAAGTTTGTTTTCATCCTAGTCCAACTAACTGCCCCGATTAAATTAAATGGATTAAGACTGCAAACCCAATTGGGTAGACCCACTGCCGCCCAAACCAATTTCCAGTCTCCCTAACCAATTACACGATCCCTCTCTCGTCTTGGATGGACGCCCCTTCACAGTTCCAAGAGAAGCTCCCCATCCAATTTGAACTCCCTTTTTTTAATCATCTTTTTGAATCCCAATTACTTGCATCCACATTCGACGTAGATTGAATTTCCCAAAAAAAATTTGTCTTGTTTCTTCTTCGCCATTGTATTTCCCCTCGCCTATCTCTTTCTAACACGATTACGGCGACCATGTCTATTATTGTGTTCATCGAACTTTTCATTTGCAAAAGAACCCTTGAAAGAGGTTTGCTAACCCTAGGGTTCATGTCACTAGTGCTTTGTCATCTTGTCTTAGCGTTATTGTGATTTTCTCGAACCTTATATCTCTCGGTGAAATTTAGGTTTCCTGATATGTAGTGTTCGTCTCGCCCAGAGGATTGAGGAAGAAGATGAAGAACACATAATTTGATTCGAATCGGATGGAGAGGTCTCCTTAGTTTGTGTTTATGTATTAACGGTGCGTTTAGGACTAATTCTAGTTGCATGGGTCATGTACAAGCCCACGTTTGAATGTTATTTAAAAGCCTCAAAAATCAATGATCAGACCCAGTTCAAAAGTGGGCCTGGAACGTGCGAGCCCATTAGTTTTCTCCTGCGATATCATCGCCAACCCTAGTTTAACTAGCTTTAGTTACCCTAGTTTAACCTACACGAGTTAACATCATCATTACTACATATCTTCCCAAATCTTCTAACTCTTGACATTCCAGACTCAACCGTCTCCATCACACGTCTCCACACTCAACCCCCACGATCACTTTTTCTTACGCCTACAATCTCTCTTTCCTCCATCTTCACCTTCCCTTGTTCCTTCTTCCTCTGATTCCATGGCAAACAAAGGCAAATCGTTTGCGGATATGGGCATACTAATTCTATCAAACGACGACTGGCGATCCACCCCAAGTCTCGCGGACTATCTTTCATTCACGAGCAAGACATCTATTGTGGCCGAGTACGAGTTCATCCACCTGAGTCCTTTCCCTCAAGAAGTGAAGCAGTTAATTAAAAATCTTGGCTGGGAAAAGTTCTTTGATCTCCGGGGTCGAGGAAGCACCAGTTACTGCCCGCATGTGGTGAGGAAGTTCTACCACAATTTAGAGCTGTCTGGTCCCTCCGATTCTCATCTCGTGTCGGTCTTCCTGGGTTATAGAGCCTGCTTCCAGCCTCATCAGTTTGCTGAGATCCTCGATCTCCCCGCCGCAGGACACCACATTGATAGCAGAAGCGATCTTCGGCTGTACGATTTTGAGTTCGAAGTTGAACTGGCGAAACTGACGAATGGGCGCATCCAGGCTTCTTTCCTCCCAGATCCTCTTCGATTCCTCCATTGGATGATCGTCAACTGCTTCATGCCAACGTACAGTGGTCATTCGATAATTCGTAAACTTGACCTGTTTATCTTAGTGCAAGCTCAAAGAGGCGTTCCTCTTAACCTCGCATCTCTCATGTGCCTGAACATGGTTGAGGCTGCTCCTAGAGGGGAAAACTGGTACACTGCCTTTCCATATGCCACCTTCTTGACCACCTTTCTTGGAAGGGTTGGGATGGATATGGGGGTTTATGCTAGGGAAGACCATTCCGCCTATTTGCCAGTCTACCGTATCGTCGAAGTGACCAATACTTTTTATGACCTTCGGCATACGGAGCATGAAGAGACCCCTGAGGCATCCTCAAGCAAACGTCCTCGGCTTACATGAGAGTCGATTGATGTAGGGCGGGGGTGGAGCAGTGAAGGGGCCAGCATTGGATGTGTTTTGTTAAGAAGTTTACTGTAAGGCTTCGTTGTTTTTTTTTCCAGTCTTTTTCTCCAGCACTCAAAACTGTCAGGTACTGAGGGGAGCCAGTACATCATCTGACTAGGAAAGTCTCCCATTTTTTTAATTATCCAGACAAATATTTTTCTATGCATGCAGTATTTTGTGAATTTGCCATGGCTAATTTCCCTAAGACAGGTGACGAGATGCAGTAATGGTCATCCCTAAGCAAGGAGGTGCAATTGCATCCTACACTTGCTATGATGTGAGAAGCTATTGCAAGGGTGCAAATTTGGTTGCAATTGAAATTGGCCCACGAGTGGGGACTATTGATGAAATTGCAATGTTTTCTCAAAATTATAGAAGTGGAAGTAGGGACTACCTATGAAATTGCAAATGAATTTCATTGGGGGAGATTTTAATCCGCTTTTGTTCTAAGCAGTTCCAATTAGGTTGATTATAATGATTTTTTATCTATGGTGATTTTTTCCCCTTTTTCATCAAGACTCATGCTTCTTTTATCCCCCTGTGGATCTATCATGCTTCGTTTATAGTAAAATATCCTTTTAATGATACACAATAAAGAATCCATTAATTATGTATGCCTTTTTATTGTATTTATTACTACAATGAATTCTCTGACTAAAAGGGGAGTGAAAACATCGTTGGTGGAAATTCAAGGAATGGAATGATAAGGGCTGTGCATAAATTCAATTTCTGTAAATAATTAATGTTATTATTATTAGTTAGTAACGTCATTAGTTTTAGTTAGTGGGTTAGTGGCTCCTACTTTGTAGCTTCAATCTGTTCAAGAGTTGGTACTTAAGCCACTCTCCTGATCAATGTAAATCACTACTTTCAATCCTTTACATGGAAGCCTTTCCATATCCTAGGAACATTAAATTAATTACATAAGAATTTTCTATCTGCCTTGTACTTGGTTTGGTCATTATTTATACTGATTGGGAGCCAATCAGTTTTACCTTTTGGGTTACCTATACATGAATGCAAATTTAATTATACGATTGGGAGCCAATCAGTTTTACCTTTTGGTTTACCTATACATGAATGCAAATTTAATTATACGATTGGGAGCCAATCAGTTTAACTATACATGATCCCAATTAAACCTCTCTACAAGATACAATGGCTTGAAGCCTTGAACAGAAGCAACCTCACTCACAAGTTGGAAGCTGGAATTTTGGTGAAGTCCCTTTGCCATTTCCACGAAAAAACAAACCAAACCAAACCAAATATAGAAAGCATTCACAATACCAAAAACCAAATATAGCAAGCATTCACAATACCAAAAACCAAATATACAAAGCATTCACCAACCAAACCAAAAACCAAATATAAAAAGCATCCACCAAACCAAAAACCAAATATAAAAACCAAAAATAATAAGCATTCACCGAACCAAATAAAAAACGGTTGTCCATTATCCTGAGAAAAAGAAAACATAACTGTTGTCCATCATCTTGAAAACTAAAACGTAAAATCAGGTTGTTCTTGGGCTCGTTGACTGGGTTTCCTTGTGCTCTTCTCTTTCCTTTTTCCTCTTTTCATGGGGTTTTCTTGTACTCTTCCACTGCAGCTTCAACTTGAGGTGCAACTCTTCTTGCTTCCGTGAGCACCATATGCCTTATGTAGTTCATGGGCTCTCGAACAAGGTACAAAGCGATCTGCATCCTCCTCACTTGAGTGCATGGCTATCAACATCAACAAACATGGTGCTTACCGCATGATTCAAAAATAACAATCAATTGTGGTTTTCTAATATGCGAATTAGAATTGTCTTTACCCAAATATAAGAGAAGTCCCAGCTTGCGCCATACATCCACATGCATACCCAGACTCCACTGTCAGACCTACATAAAATAAAAGCATTGCGTGATAAGAACCAAGTTGATAAGTCGTCGTTTAATATCACAAAAAAATGGGCATACTTACCGATGAAGTTGTTCTTGATCCTTTGAAGGAGTTGGGTACGAAAACTCCGCAATCCTTGGTGGTGACAATCCCGGACCTTGTTCACGATAGAGAATCTTCCACAAGGCTTGCATAAAGCTCATCTGTACAAATTAAGAAACGTTTGTACTTAGAAAGAGTTATTTACATTTTTTTGCGTTATAACGGCACAATGTCACAAATTTACCATTGTTTGAACAGATTGTAGTCGAAAGGAAGTGCGGTCTTCATTTGGTTGTGGATCCAAGATATGGACTTCTTCCTTGTCCAACTTAATGACAACCAAGTACCAATGGGCATTATCTCTCATCGGAACACACACCTACATATGCAGAAATTGTCAACACGTATTAAAAAAATAAACTGCAAACCATGTAATACTTATTAAGACGAACATTTTACCTTGTTCACCATATTGGTTCGACTAAGGAATTTTGATTCGTATAGGTCTAATGCCATCTTGGGTGTTATTCCACATGAAATCACTAGTTCCTACCCATGTCGTAGTTGCACAATTGAAATTTTGTCAACACAATATGATTCACGTTAAAAAAACATGTGTTGTAATTTTTTTGGTGAGAGGAAATTGTCATTAAGTATAATCGGACCACAACCTGTAGTTCAGCAGGCAGATAGCACACTCCTTTTCCGTCCTTGGAATTTGTCCACAACTCTTCTAGAGTCAAGTGGCAGGCCATCGCTGTTATAACCTAATATAACATGGACAAAAAACACTTCATGATACTATCGAGTTGTTATAAAATAATTCTACGTAGAAAGCATTGATAGTGGACAAACAAAACAAAATTTTGGAGTTCTGTTGATTACTTCAGCATCTACGAACGGCGAGAGATGAGTGCCTCTTGGGTTTCGGAGCATGGTCTCTCCCTCTCTAATTAAAGAATTTATAAATGAGCTCATAAATTTACTTTGCCTTTCCAACCCTTCCCATTTACTAAAAATCACACTCCCTACCGCTGCCTCGGCCTTGGTAACGTCAGCACTGGTTAGGGGCAAATGCGACTTTCCGAAAACGGCGATATCTGATTGGGTGACACGCCGCGGTTAGGATTGAAGCTCTTTCACCATCGGATTAAACGAAAATTTAGGAATTGACGGCGGGAGATGGGGATGTGCTTTTAGACTGGCTTTGTAGATTAACTAACTTTTTCGTTTACCAAAATTAATCTACAGATTTGGTACATGTAATTGTAACCCTAAACCCTAAACCCTAAACCCGAACCAATCAATACCATATACTCTACAACAATAACACCTTAGAGCATCTCCATCCCATTGCTAAACCAACCTTTAGCAATTGGCAAAGTCTAGGTGGCAACTCAATTGGCAATTGCAAGGAATGGAGAGGCAATTGTTTATTTAGAAATTACAAACAAAACTTAGGGATGTAGGTGGTTTGCAATTATTTTAACTGAAATTGCTAAATATGATGATGTGGCTGTAGGGACCACGTTTAGAAATTGCTAGGGATGGAGATGGTCTTATACCCGAACGAATCCATCCCATTGCTTATTTAGTGGAATCCTAGGTGGCATCATTATTTAGCAAGATTGCTAAATTAGGAATTCTTCTTGCAATGCCAAACCCTAATACTCGAACCAATCAATAACATATACTCTACAACAATAACACCTTATAGGCTTATACCCTAACCAATCAATACCATATATACTCTAAACCATCAACACCTTGCTTATTTAGACCATCTCCAATGGTGCAATTCTTGAGAATTGCAAGCTGATGGTGCAAGGGAGTGAAAGTGGGATGGTGAGTTGCATTGATGTGGGATCAATTACAAAAGTTGCAAATTTGCATCTGATGAATGTTTTCATGTAGTTGCAAATTTTCATGCAGCACACACATATATACAATTCCAATCATAATACTTTACATAATTCGAATAACACAACGACAAAAAACAACTTGAGAGAAAACTCAAATTAATATAACGCACTCACCAATTAATATTGAATTGCATTGAAAATTAAGTAGGACCCACGGTCACAATTGATGTGTAGTTAAAGTTGCTGAAGTGGCAATTGGGACCATATATTTGCTCGGTGTTGGAAACTTGAACTGAAACTGGAAGTCCTCCTATGCTGAGTCGTTTGGTATATAAGAAGACTGTTGGCTCTTGCGGTGTCGTTTAATTTATGCACTCATTAATGGTCAGTTGAAGGCAATTTTTAAGCACTATAAATAAATCATGTGCAACATTTCAGTTGAATAATCTTGAGAACTAGTTTTTTTTTATTCAATTATTACATCGTATTTTTTGCACTAATTTTGAGCACTCATTAAATGGGTAGAGCATGTAGCGACAGAGGAGCAGAGTTCGAAATCCGGCAAAAAATCCGGTTGGCCCAATCGTAACGACTTCTTAAAATGGAGTCAGTAGTCAACAAATAAAGTACGGTATTTTTATTGGGAATGTAGGACCCCCTGCAGATTTTAGAAGATCTCAAACGCTAATAGTACAAAGTACAGTATTTTTATTGGGAGTGTAGGATCCCCTGCAGATTTAGTAGATCTCAAACGCTTAATAGTACAAAGTATAGTATTTTTATTGGGAGTGGAGGATCCCTCGCAGATTTAGAAGATCTCAAACACTTTTGGAAGCCGCCATGGAAGCGAAGAGAGAAGCAGAAGAAAAAATAACAAAACAGTATACAAATATAAACAAATGTTACATAGAGTCCAGCAAAAACAAAAAGCTGTACTTTCCCACCCTATTTTATCCTATTATACATATGGCAACTTTCCTATCTTGTATACATTTTGGGAGCATGATCAACAAGTACGCGTCAATATGGCGCAAAAGAACCACCACATGACGTAGGGTTCCACAAAACCTATTATGGAATCGCAACAACATGTGATGATTCTTTCGGCTATATTCAGACGGCGACTTATTGTCATTGCTCCCCTCCCTGCCTCTAACAAAGACCCTGCATGGAGAGCAAAGGAGAAACAATACAACGAATGATTTAGTTTAACAGTCATGATCTAACAATGACATAATGAAAGGAAATGAGATCTAAAATAATACGCAGTCTCATCATTACCACTGCACCCGAAAATAAAGCATGGACAGGAGGACGAAGAGGCGGATGGGGTTGATTTTCGGGGTTGAGAAGATGGGAGAAAGGGATCTTTTCAGGGATTGAGAGGAGGAACAGACAACAGCAGGAGATGAGTGCCTCTTTGGTTTCGGAGCATGGTCTCTCCCTCTCTGATTAAAGAATTTTATAAATGAGCTCATAAATTTACTTTGCCTTTCCAGCCCTTCCCATTTACTGAAAATCACACTCCCTACCACTGCCTCGGCCTTGGTAACGCCAGCATTGGTTATGGGCAAAAGCGACTTTCCGAATTCGGCAATATCTGATTGGGTGACACGCACGCGACGAGGATTGAAGGTATTTCACCATCGGATTAAGGGAAAAGTTTAGGAATTGACGGTGGGAAATGGGGATGTACTTTTATAAATTGTCTGAATTTGTAGATTAACTAACTTTTTCGTTTACCAACATTACTCTATTGATCTGGTTTATGTTATTCTAACTGGAATCATAACCCTAAACCCTAAACCCTAAACCCTAAACCAAACCCTAATACACGAACCAATCAATACCATATACTCTACAACAATAACAACACCTTATAGGCTTATACCGTAACCAATCAATAACATATATACTTTAAACCATCAACACCTTGCTCCTCCCTTATACCATAACCTTCAAGACCTTATACTGTATACCAACAACACCTTCTTCTATCTCCATCCCCAACTTTCAATTTATAATAAGTGTTTCCTTTGAAATATAAAATGGAACCCACCTTGGCAATTGCTAGCATAATTTAGGGATGTAGATGAATAGAAATTGTTAAGTGATGAATTGCTAAAATTGATGATGTGGCGGTAGGGACCTCGTTTAGAAATTGTTGTTCAATTTTAGGGATGAAGATGATCAATACACTAACCCAATACAATTTACTCTAAACCATCAACACCTTATACAATATCGTATTTTAGGGATGGAGATGATCAATACACTAACCCAATACCATGTACTCTAAACCATCAACACCTTATACAATATCGTATACCTATACGCTGATAAATTAAAATTATAACTTGCTTTTCAAAACATAAATTAAAAATTGATACTCACTAAGTATCGAACCAAAAACCTCTACTTTATTGACTAAGCAAATAATAGACAATTAACCAATTAAGCTACATCACATTGATGACCATCTTGCATAATTTCGCTTTCTTATTAAGTGAAGGGTTAAAATGAACGATAAATATATCACAGGGGATTGTTTCAACTTCGGCAGGGACTGAGAGAGTGGAAAAGGGGTAATTATTCTACCAAAAAAGAATATAAAAGGGGGAATTAATGAAGAGTTAAATTGGACGGATTGTCTTTACCACGCCACTACAAAATCATTCGGACCAAAAACACGCAGGTTCAAATCAAACAATAAATGAAGAAAGATGAACTTAATAACTCTAACTAATTTTCATTCCATATGTGGCGAATCGCTAATGGCCGGGATCACCAACAAGGATAACCAACAAGGCAAAATAGATAATAGGAACCTACCTTGCACACACCAAATCATTTTATCTCGTACTGATAAATGTGTCACGCTACAATAATTATGTCTAAGTTTTTTTAGTAATAAGGCATGATCATCATTTATAAGCAGATATAAAGAAAATATAAAATCGAGAAAAAATAAGACAACACCTACCCTCACCCTTTAACCAATCGATACCATATGCTCTAAACCATCAACACCTTATAACCTACCCATATACCATCAACAACCTAATACCCTAAGCCGTCAGTACCCATTTCCTTTAACATCAACACCTTATACAACAATCGTATACCTATACGCTAATAAAATTTTACATTTTGAAAATACTTGGCCAACTAAAGTAAATAGGTACTTCAAAAGTGAATTCTAACTTTCGTTTCAAAACATAAATTAAAAAAATATCCTCACTCAGTATCCAACAACAAGCCTCTAATTAGTCTACAAGAGGTTTGTTATGTACGAGTGCATTGCATAAAGAGGGGAAATCGGTGAGAGAGTGGAATAGGATCTCAATTAATGAAGAGTTAAATTGGGCGGATTGTAGTTTACCTCGTACCGCTAAATGTGTAAAGAGACACGCTAGCATTTACCAAATCCCAAAAAAGATGGAACGCAGAATTATGTTTAAATTGCGTGAACTCAATGCATGATCAGGATTTTAGAAGCAGAAGCATATGAAAATAAGTAAAACAAAGAATCGCCACTGAGATAGACAATTATCAAAGGCCCAACCTAATGACAATCTGGAACTCAGTATCCATTATCAACAAACTAGGTGTCATGGGTCATGTACAAGCCCACTTTTGAATATTATTGAAAAGCCTTCAAAAATCAATGATCAGACCCAGTCCAACTAGAATTAGTCCTAAACGCACCGTTAATACATAAACACAAATTAAGGAGACCTCTCCATCTGATTCGAATCAAATTAGGTCTTCTTCATCTCCTTCCTCAATCCTCTGGGCGAGACGAACACTGCATATCAGGAAACCTTAATTTCACCGAGTGATAGAAGTTTCGAGAAAATGACAATAACGCTAAGACAAGATGACAAAGCACTAGAGACATGAACCCTAGGGTTAGCAAACCTCTTTCAAGGGTTCTTTTGCAAACTAAAAGTTTGATGAACACAATAATAGACATGGTCGCCGTAATCGTGTTAGAAAGAGATAGGCGAGTAAATTTCGCACGGAAATAAAATGGCGATGAACAAAACGTCGATTTGTGGATAAAAGGATTTGGGGTTCAAAACGATGATTATGTGAGGATTTCATATTGGATGGGGATCTTCTCTTCGAATGTGGATACATAGATTTGGCGTATGAAACATGATGATGTTGGGGATTTGAGATTGGATAGGGAGCTAAATCGAATGTGGATCAAATAATAAAAGGATTTGGGTTTCGAAACGATGATTTTGTTGGAGATTTCAGATTTGATAGGCAGCTTATGATCGAACTTCGAACTTAGAGGGGACCCTCCAAGGCGAATGAGGGATCGTAGAAGGGAGACTGGAAATTGGTTAGGGCGGCGGGTCGTATCCATAGGGTTTAACCTCTTAATCGATATCATTAAACCGGGTACAGTTAGGTTGAAGTCCAATGAATAAAGCATAAACGCTTCGTGATGCTTTTGGTAATTTTCCTTGCCCCCGGTTACCCGTACCCCGGATTTTGCCCTAGGCACCGTAGAACTTCCCATATATATATATATATATATATATATATATATATATATATATATATATATATATATATATAAAATATTTGCCATATATATATAATTAATATGTATACTTATCCGATCGATCGATAATTCGATTTTCGCCTAAATACTATCAAAACGTTCGGTTTTAAATCGCGAACTTTCTAGCGATCGAAATAAGAGTTTTGCCGAAATGGGATGTTACAATTCTCCCCTCCTTAAAAAGATTTCGTCCCCGAAATCTATCCTTGAGTCATACCTTAAGTCTGCTTACTTATCCTTAACATGATCAATTGTACATAAGGTTATTACCTAACTCTTAGGTTAGGAGATCTTAATTACATAACTAAACACATAACACCTCAAGTTCCCAATATAAGGTTTCAAAAACCTATATCGGGTTATCACAACAAAAGCACATCAACAAGTTCAAAACATAACTTACTAAGCAAGATTGTTAACCTGCAAAGTAGGTTGCCACTAACACAAGGTCGTACCAACCTACAAAATGGTTACCATAACATCGTCAAGATTCATATCTCTACCATCAAAACTCATTATGTTAACACAGCCTAAACCCAACTGCATTGCATAGCTAGCCACCATGCTTCTCAATCAGTTAGTAGGGGCACATAAAACTACTTCTGTGTGAGCTACAAGGAAACATTGGCCTTAGGTCGATCCACACACCATTAAAAATTTCTGCCAAAATCATTACTTGGACAACAAGATAAAAACTCCATAAAATTTCAAAACCTTTTAAACCAAAACTTTTTCAAGATTCTTTCCAATGCTCAAAATCATGTTTGACCATATGCAATTGACTATGCAACACATCATCACCTTTGGTCCCAAATTCGGGCAAGTTTAGTGCATATAAAGGTATGGAGTACTCTCTCCCCTTTCGAGGGTGATCCGTCCTCAAGAGTGAGAGTAACATACCCATAATGCAGAAAACAAACCAGCTCTGATACCAAACTATAACGCCCTACCCTATACGTTTTGCTTAATCATATTGTTCATACAATTGCAGCGGAAATAATCTCGGGTGTTACATTAATTATCAAAATTTACCCAAATAAAATTTCGACATGAATTACTCGCATAATGGGCTAACAGTTCTTGCAACTTATCCTGCAAAATCATTCATCACAAACATATATACTCACAACCACATTGGCTTTTGTTAGCCATAGTCACACTTTCATACTCCACAACTACATACCTTACTAATACATATCATAATCGTCATAACTTACACAACCACATAAATATACACATATCATCAACTTTCCACCCCTATGGATATCTCACACTACATCAGAAGCTAGTATGCACATGAAAAACGTTCTCAAAACATTTTTACAAAAAGGTGTGGATCACTGGCCAAAATCCCGAGTAGTAGACCAAGCACAGAATAGTTGAAGACTATACCTCATCTTGCCTTCAACTCTTGCTCAGCTCCCACCTATACACCTATCTACTGCTGCTGATGATGATGATCTGCTTACACATAGCATAAGCAGAGAAGAAGAATAAAAGAGGGTCAGCTCATAGCTGAGTGAGATAATCATAGCATCGTGAGTTCATAACAGAGCATACCCCTACCATACATCTAGCAAACAAGCCAAAGCACTAGGATCAGACCTCAGGCATCCGACATCCCAATAGGCAAAAGACTCAACCACATTAACTTATGCATATGCATCTTATCATGTTTTATTTATAGGCCCCTGGCTACTCCCATGCTAATAACTCTCCCGGGAAACATACCCCACATCCCATCGGATGTAGTCATACATACCCCAACATCCCGTCAGATGTGGTCATACATACCCCACACCACTATGGGTGTAGTCATACCCCGACACCGCTCTGGGTGTGGTCAAATCTCATAAGAATTCTTCAGTCACCACCACAAGAGAGGTGTGACTATCATACATATCATAATAGAGTAATAACATAGGGAGCCCTAATTACTATGTAGTTGATCGTGAGACCACAACACTCATATTTGGTATCCTTATACATGATTCATATCTCCTCTTGCTTAATCATAATTCATTACTAGCACATGTACTTGACCTGGCCATAATTGGCTCAACATAGGGAAATAAGGAGTCGTATAATTGCACTTCCTCGGGATAAACCCTCGTGCAAGTCATCCTCCTTAAACATCATAATATCACCAGGGAATATATATTTTCCCACTTGTGCATCCAAATACAACAATCATGAAAAATCATACCTAATCACCTTCGCGAACCATCGGAAAGCATATTAACAGTCAAGCCCACAATTTGCAACATATACATAATCATCAGCATAAACAATGTTCATATCGATTAGGGCAAGTCAATAATATCATACAACAATCCAGGGTTCAACATATAGCACAAAAGTTCATACACCCCTAATCATGCCATTCTAGTTCACCTAGATCAATTCTAAGCATCAATATAATTATCGTGATACGACAAACCCGGTATGCCGTGCTAATCCCTCACCAGTTCTGGTCGTTCAAACACCGGTTTAACCTTCCCGTACTAAAACGTCAATTTTAGGAACGAACCCCGAATTAAAATCCGAGACCGTCCTAATATCCCCTGCAGTATCCCCGTCAATATTAGTTCTTGGCTCCAGGTCAAATTCTCGATAAAAACACATCAAACCTTGGCCGGAGCTAAATTAAGCGATTTGGACCCCGACCTAAATAATTGCCAAAATTCAGGGATTAGAACTAGAGGATTGGTTACCTCGCTGCAGGAAGCTCGTATATGAAATTTGGGCTCAATCCGGCTTCCGGATACTCCGAAACCCTAATTTGGCTTATTGGGAATTCAAGAAATTCCTGAACTAAAAACTCGTTTTAAAGCTCTAAATCGATAAATCACGATGAATAGATGAATTAGGCATTACTTACGGGATTTTTGGATCACTAGAACTCCAAGAATTGAGCTTGGGAATTTTCCCCCGACGTTCCCCTGAACTCTTCCGCTTGCTCTGTATCTCTCGGTTCGGAAATTAGAAAAGGAAAGATGATGATGGAATAAAAGTGACGGGGAAGGGTTTATATATATTTGGCCCGACATTAATTATATATATATATATATATATAATATTTGCCATATATATATATATATTAATACGTATACTTATCTGATCGATTGATAATCCGATTTTTGCCGAAATACTATCAAAACGTTCGGTTTTAAATCGCGAACTTTCTAGCGATCGAAATAAGAGTTATGCCGAAATGGGATGTTACATCAATTACATCCGGAAATTTTATCCACAATATATATGGACCAATCATGATTCGATAAAACCATTCCATAGGTTGTACTTTTGAATGTCAATGATCTAAATTCATAATGCTGATGCAGGAGAACAAGAATGACACTGCTAATGGTGGAAGTAATGGATCCGGTGCTAGAGATGATTGTGATGTTGAGAAGATGAAAGACATTGTTCATGAGGAAGGTATAATTGTATAAAGACTGGTGGTGGGGAGAAAGAACAAACCCAGGATAATGTTCGTAACTTGGACGAGGTGAATTTTCACTCCAATAAAAAATATGAAATGTATTTGCAAATGTATTTTAACATAAACTTTTGTGCTCAATGAAATGCTGGAAAACAAGGAAGAGATAACTGAAATCCAAGAGAAGAAGGAATAGTCAATTGATATTGGAGATAAATGTGTCACTTTATCAATTATGATGATGAGGTTGTTGCTCAGGTAAGAGGTAATGCAAACAAGCCAAAAGGAAAACATGCATTAATCTCTCACGATAAGGAGTAATTAGAAGGATAATTTTAATTGGTATTTAGCAGTCAGTTCCCTTGCATGGGGTTCTCTTTCATTTTTCATAAAACGATTTTAGTGGGTTAGTCATTAAATGTCAGAAATGGTACAATATTTAATCTTTTGAATTGTTGAACTATTTTAATAATTTAGATTCTCTCAGTGTTCAAGAACACTCGCCTAGGCGCGTTTAGTAGCTAGGCGAGGAGGAAACTTGGAGAGGAATGCTGGGCGAAGTTGCTGGGCGCCATAAACGCGGAATCGCGTTGAAGAACGCCTAGGCGGCGAGTACGAGCTTAGATCCGCGATTCCAAGCTGTGGGCGACGCCCAGAAAAAAAAGGTTATGATGCTGCTGTGCGTTTTGGATGGGCAGAAAGGGAAAACCCTAATAGCAGTCGAGCAGCCACCTCTCTCCCTTCTCTCCAACAGTCGACCGCCTTCATCCCTCCTCTCCAGCCGCCTGTCTCCAGAATCGCCAGTCGTCGTTAGTTTCACCGTCGGTCTCCAGCATCGCCGCAGTTCTCAGGCGACGGTGGGAAGATCTCTGGACTAGGGTTTCCATTCTCGACCTCGACAACCGCTTGGTTTACGAGTCCCTGAACGAAGAGGAGGAGCTAGAACATGCTTCAGAAGCAGTTTTAGAGAGGAGAGAATCGGAGTTCTGCCGCTTCGTTGACAAGGTACTGGCTTCATTTGTGCCCATGTAAGGGTCCAGTGATATATGTTGTTTCTCAAGCTATGCTTTTGGGTTTGTTCTTAAGTTATGCTGTAGTAGAGTATTCTTGAAATTTCACGTGGGGAACAAAAGGTTCATGACAATTCATTGTTTGTCAGTAAGAACCCATATAAAACCTCTTACTCGAAGAAGGATTTAGAATAGTCCTCTATCTTGTGTTTTAGTTGGTTATGTAGGTTGAACTGTTTAGAATAGTCCTCTATCCTATGTTACTACTTGAATGATTGTTATCTTGAATATTGTCAGTTACAGAACTACAAATCAGTGAACTTATTTATGTTACGTTTGATCTTGCACTCTAAACTTACATATTTATCATTTTTTTTTCGACGTTTAGTCTCGCCTAGGCAACGACTAATCGGCCTGGGCGCTGGGCGGTGCCTCCTCGCCTAGGTGGCGCCAAGCGTCTTCTTGAACATTGGATTCTCTTTTTCTCTCAATCGATTTGACTGATTAAAGTTTTAAAGAACTTAAATTTTTTTATATTGACACTTGAATACAAATAGCTAATGTTATTTGCATGATGCACTGCTACTGTTATTTGCATGATGCACTAATTCATAGGGATCCATCAATTAAAATTGTTTCGGAGATGTTCTCCCCATCATTGAAATTATCTCCATCATCAACACTCTCTTTCTTTTATTCAAATCGTCATTATCTCCATCACCAAGTCTGCTAAACCCTACGAAAAATTAAATGTAAAATATTTGCAATTATGAAACAGTATTTTCAAGAAGTTAAATTTACCTCGTCCGAGTTATCAACATCTTCTGAGATTACTCTTCTTCATCGTTTCTTACCTTAAAACCGTGTATTCACTTATGGGGTTCAACATATTATAATCTGTGAGCTTGATGTTAAATTTATAATTCCCCTCAAGTCATAGCAGATGAAATCATGGAGGTCCATTTGGTTCTGTGACTATTTTGGAATAGCTTCTCAATAGGCAATAGGCACCGGAAAAAATCTAGCTCCTTCAAGATACAATATTAGTCCAAAGATATATGATTTAGTGGGTACAATGTTCTTTTCTCGAATGAATGAATTTGAAGTTAAAAAGAATGGAAGAGTGAATATATTATTACCTACTGGTTGTTGTTTTTGGTCTTGTTATAAATTCTCACAAAAGTACTCATCATAGTATATTAATGTTGACGTGTTCCAATTAATCAGATATTTTACACACACAAAATTAAATCGAAGTTGACGAAATAAATATAGTTCATTGATATATTATTAGATCGAAAAATCCTTAGTTACCGAAAAAATCCTTAGATTTAGCATTGGAGATCCGCGCTAACTATCAATAAAGAAGGTTATATACCAAAACTCCTACCTCATTCGCCATTTTGACAATTTTGCATCAAATATACACATTGTGTTAAATATTAGAGAAAACATTCGCATTTGAATGTTAATGCCTTGTTAGATTGAAGCTGAGCTTACCACCTCTCCATAACTTATTTTTGGTTTATTTACTCTTTAATGTTTTGGAGGTTGGAGGTCGGGTTTGCTCTTCAACTCTCGTCAAAGAAGGTGGTGCATCTCCATCATCTTTATCACACAATAAATTAGTATGCAATCATAATTTTTCTGGAACTTCAAATATATAATACACAAACCTTTATTATCAATTTATTTACTCTTTTAATGATTTGGTGGTTGGTAGCCGGATTTGATATTTGACTCTTGTTAGAGGAGGTAATGCATCTGTGTCACTTTTATCACAAAAACAATTAGTATAAAATCATAATTTTTTTGACATTGCAAATTTTTAATACACAACAAAATACATTGACAATTGAGAATAGTGAGAATCGCCATTGTTCTTTCTTTCGTCTCTGTAGAGGATCCTGTGCTTTCGCCCGTTGTTTTCCTCGTTGCCTCATTTGCCCTTTTTTGGTATTTGACGTAATCGCATCGTTATCGAAATCGCCGTTGGATTTAGTTAATCGCCGTTCCCGCTAGGTAATTGTTTGTCGTCGTAATCTGAGATAGCGAATGAACCCTAGGTTTAGAGAACGAAATTGCTTTTTGCATCTAGTTTGACTCAACAGTGTTGATTGTTGGATATCATCCTCGGGACTTTTTGGGGTTATGTTGTTGGTTTTGAGAAAGATGTGAATGGGTCAGAGAATAAGCGCGCGGAGGAGAGCAGGAAGGGATAAGTATGATATTGTTTGGTTGAAACGATTTGTTTATTGCTTGTTGTTGTAGGAATTAGACATGGGAAAGAGGAAGTCAAAGGAAAAGCCACCACCTAAGAAGAGAATGGACAAGCTGGACACTTTGTTCCCTTCTGCAATCATGGAACAAGTGTCGAGTGCCGCATGTAAGGATTCTTTCAGTTCTTGGGGTTTGGGAGGAATAATCTCAGTGGTATGATAATTCATCGCTTTGGTTGTCATATTAACTTGTCTTAATGGATATTGTTCAGTGATATGAAGAACATGATCGGTGAAGCTTCGTGTGGTATCTGTCAAGAGAGTTTCAGCACCACTATCACAGGTATTTGCCAATCTTCTGTAGAATGCAGTGTCTGATTTTGGCTCAAATACCTTTGTTTTTACTTCTCATAACCTTATGAATGAAGAGATTATTGTAACATCATCAAAAGGGTTCAATTTGTAGCCTAAATGATGACAGTTGTATAGCCACTCACTTATTCATGCCGAAAATGTTACGTTTGTAAACTTTCTCCGGTAGCTGACTTTGTTCTCTTTGCTTTCCTTGTGTTTGCAGCTTTGACTGAGCCGATTGATGTGTAAGTGAATCCACCATAGAACTTATCAAGTATCGTTCCTCAATCCTTGCTATTATTTATCGTGCCCACTAATGCTTTCTTGCAAATGGTCTTACTGCAGATACAGCGAATGGATTGATGAGTGTGAACGAGTCAACAATCCTGACGATGATGGTGCCTGAAGGGCAGGCAAGTACTACTGCTGGAACTATGTTTGGCTTTCACCAAGGGCAGAAGGCATTTGAACCTTGCTTGCTAGGGCCTGAATATTTTGTTGTGGTGGTAGCTCTTTGCTGGCATAGGGATGCAGATGAATATGCATTATGGGTAGGCTCTCATTTTGTGTCATAAATGCTTATAAGATAGCAGTTAGGGAACTGTTAAATGCGGAACAATTCAAGATGTCCAATGTGCTGCCTGTGGTGTCTTTAATGAAGTGCAAGTGTTAATGGTCAGTCTCGTCTGAAGTCTTGAAATAGGTATAGATGCCCTAATTTTCTATTGATTGAGGTGACATGTGTACCCAGTCATGGGATTGTGGATATGGCCGATTATGCTAAAGCTAACCTTCAAATGTTTGAGCGAATTGTTGGAGCGCTTCAAATTGTTTCGGGTACGTGGTTAGATTTACTAAAATGATCATTGACGCTTCTCCACAAAAACAACCTCCTGAGGGGTAGAACAATCACCAGGGAGTATGAATCTTGTCGTTGGGAGATGAAGAGTATCTCTTTAATGCGATCCTATGAGATCCTCAAGCTCATCTTGTTGCAAAATACAACCAACTTGTTAAACAAGTATGCAACTAATGTAAGAAAATCTACCATCTCGCGAATTGGAAAAGGGTGCATGCTACTCTTGCAAAGTTGTATACATACACGCGAGCATGAGTGATTCTGCATATCCTAAGGAGATCAATCGACACTCTGCATCGTCAATGATCCAAAATAATGTCAGGTCACATGATAGGCCACAAGAAAGTGCTGCTAGTTTCTGTTGCTTTTACTCCTAGAGAAGCGAATCGGGTTGCCCATGTTGTGGGACGTAATGTCTTATGCTACTCTGGCTCTTGTAGTGTTTGTTTCAATTGTTCTTACTGACTATCATTTCACGAAGAAGCCGTTGTATTGTGGCTATCTTGTGCTTAACTAGTTAATCCGCAATGGTTTTTATGACAAAAAAAAAGTGCATCCACAAAGGCGAGCAGCTCGTGGTCTGCCATCCTTTAAGCAGACCTCCCAAGTGTGAACTGAACCTACTTGATGAAGCCAGTCCCAAACCACTAGCTTCACCACTCATCGTCCAAATGGCCCAATTGACATGGATTGTGAGGTGGGTGATAGGAGCACTCAAGGCGGATAGCGGAGGGATCGGTAAAGCTAGAAATTTCGGGAAAGAAAGTGAAGGCAGAGCATGCTTATAGAAGTCGGCAGAAACAGGGCAACAACGAGTTCTCACGCCTGGTGCTTGAATTGCCGGATGAACAAGTGGTACTAGGGAGGAATCAAGAGGAAATGTGAAAGTGTCAGGTGGGTCGGTACAATGACCGGTCTATAGGTAGCACTCCAGGCTGCAATACATTAGCATTAGAGCGTAAGTGATATGGCTAGATGGTAGTTGGAGCGTGCTGAGTACAAGCTAGAATTGTTGTAATGTCGAACAGAAAGCGGGGTAGAAGTACCTGCACATGCAATGAAGGAAAGAGAGCATACCTTATCAACCTTTCAATGACATCGTAGATGAAATCGAATACCATAAATGATTTTGCTGCTAGGATGAAGCACCTTCAAAACGGAGGGAACATGCTTAGAAGCCAATGGTTGTGAAGACCATTGATCATCTCGCCATCCCCAACTTGCAGTGATCAGCTGCCAAATAAAAAGACTATGCAGAAGGCCACACCAAAACCATGATGGACGAGCCATGGAGGACGATCCAAGGAAAGAACTCGCAAGCAAGAAGGATAGCTCTAGTATAATCCGCCAACATTGCTTATCACGAAGGGATTGATAACCTCGGTTACCAAAGCCATTATTGAATTTGTTATCCTTGTACCAAAAAGTTGAGTCATCCATGCACGGTTACAACCAAAAGAACCACCATACATAAATGTGTGAACCAACCACAATCTCTGCGAGAAACACAATCTGGCCAAGAGCAATACGAACTTCGGCATAACATATGGCCAGGCAACTCCAATTTTCATTTACAAGTTTTATGCCGCAGGACAAATGATGTTTACGGTGCAACCATATGAAAGCTTCACAACAAAACCAATCTCCACAGAGATTGCATCATTACAGATAACCAAAAGTTACTGACATAATAGATTACTATACCTATCTTGGCAATCAAGCATCAGTACCACAAAATTGCCAGAATTTCAGTGTTTGTTTCAACACATCACATGTAATGTTAATCGAAATGGGCTGCAGGGAAAAAAATAGCCACTTTCTCGTCGCCATCAATGAGTTAGAAATGAGCTCCAGCTTCCAAGCTATAAACCTGGAGGTAGCACTTTCCAATCAACGTTTGACTATATGCACATTCCATATCCAAGACAGAGATGGAAGCGTTGGCTTCGTGTTATTAAAAAAGACAAAACCCAAGCAATAGTATTCACATAATTGCCAGCCGCCTTCTTCTCACGTCCCATAATAATCACCACCAAGGTAATTGTACTGTGGTCCGAGTCCATAATCGAAACCTTCATTCGATGGCACCACTCGGTTAGGCACTGGATAAGGATTTCCAGCGCCAACTTTAGCATCCACTTTAGCTCTTCCTTTCATAGAACGCTTGTTATTATCGGAAGGGAACTCGGCTGTAAGCCTTCCCATCTGCTTCTGTAGATTAACAACCACTGAATTGTCATTGGTTAGTTTGCCCTTGGCAGCACTCTTCTTCCCATCAACGACCTTTAATTCCAATCTATACAAGGCACAGACATCACACTTGTTGATCTCGTACTCGTACAGATGCCACTCGAAGTTGTTCAATGGTTGTGGGTCCATGTAATAGGACCTCTTCAGTCCTCCAAATTCTAAGGAAGTGGTTAAGTGCCATACATTGGCCTGTATAAGATCTAGCATAAACTTCTCCCAACAATTCGAATTATTGGGACCAACTGGTTTATAACAATAGCAAGATGGAGCGGGTGCACGCCGCTGTTATATGTGAGTTAGTGAGGGTGAATTTGCTATCTACGTGAGGAAAGATACAGGGGAGGAGCAGATTTATGTGTTGGGGACCAATTTTCTTAGCGTATTATTGCTAAACTACACACACAAAATAATAATATAGAGCAAATTTATTTATTTTACTATATGTGGACCTAAGGGGTGCATTTGTAGTTATATGTGGTGTTGGTTAATTTTTTGTTTGTGGGGGGAAGATGTCGAAGAATTTTTGGGGAGCAAAGGAAGGCGAGCGAGAAATTATTTGGGATATTTCTACAAGAATTAGAATTTTTTATTTTGCATAACTTTTTAAGTAGGAGCACTAAGTTGTGTGAAATAAAATAAAAATAATGACGTTCGGATTGTGAAACACAAACTTATAGCTGTTTAAAGTTTGACGAAATAAAAAAATTGGAGACCAAACCGTCTTTTGACTTGCAAGAACTCGAGAAAATTAGTTAAAATGTTGTAATTTCTTCTCCAAGTTTTGGGGAAAGGAAAAAAATGCCATCGATGACAAGAGGGGCCAAAATTTAAAGAATTAAGGGTGGGTGCCTGGGGGCTGGGGTACAATCTTATCTTGCTACCGAAGAACATGAATACTTAATTAAAAGCGAGCAGTTGCGAAACTATGAATATAGGTTACAATAAATTGCATGTCAACCGTATTTTAGTTTCTTTGTAATATATAGTTATATACGATTACGTGCGTGGTCCATACTCCACATACACTTCATCCTTTGCCCCTTATGGATTGTATTTATCCTTTTCCTTTTGCTAATTCGCAAGGCTTTCCCCCCATTTTTTTGGCTGATAGTAGGCATAAATAATCATATGACTAATCTCTACGCTTAGCATTCGTTTTAGTAGTAATTCAATTTTTTTATCGAGAAATCATATTGTTTCTTCAAAATAGCATCCTTTTTTGACAACATTCAAAATAGCATCCGCTTTAATATATTTTGTAACAAAATTTTAAGACATTTATTACTAGTACATACCAAGTTGTAATGGTGGGCAGCACATAATATAATACCACGTTGATAGAAGTATATCATGGTGATATGAATATACCAGAGTATAGAATGATCATTTACCACATTTCATCACCATATGCCACCAGTTACCACCCTATCCAGGGTGGTATAGGATAGTATATTTGGTCATGAAATTGTTTTTCTAAAAAGTTGTAGATTCAATACATAACGATGAACTCGTTTCTTTTGGGCAAAGTTTTTCAAAATTCGAGTTAAAGACGATGGTGGTACCAAGTGATATCAGGGTGGTATGAAATTCTTTTGTCAAAATATACTGAAATCGGATATCATTTTGTAGATAAGGAGTTCACAATGAACCAATTCCATCAATGTAAATTTTTTGGAAATCCAAGTTAAACTAGCAAACATAAAAGTCAATTAGAAAACAAAGGAAAAATAAAAAGAAGCCTTTTATTCTTACCCTTTAGTTCTGGCACAACTCAAAATTAATTAATTAAGCATGCACCCTATCTTAGACCTTTTTTTACTGGTTCCAAAAAGTTTTCCCATAAATATATTGAGAATAGACACCATATAGCACTATAACTCTCTTCTTTTAGTGCAAAAAATTTCAAAATTCAAGTTGAAACGAATAAGATAAAGGATCGGTGAGAGTAGTAGAGGTGATAAAGAGTTCTCTGAAATTTGTTCCCCAAGTATATTGGTAAAAATAATATCATTTTGTAGATCACAATGAATCATTGTTCATTCTATGCAAAATATTTCAAAATTCAAGTGAAAATGAAAGAGATATAAGTCGATTAAAAATGTAGACGAATGATATCATCCATCATATCTAGGTCCACCTATTTCAAGATAAGAGATCTAATTATGAACAATTGTATAACCTATAGATATGCATTAGATATTCTACCTCAATCATATACGAACATTAACTAATGAGTAGTTTGTTGGGTGGCATGAATTGAAGGGTTTAATAGAGGAAGGAGCAAGAAGAGTGCTACTAAGTGCGCTAGCTCCAATGGGATGTTTGCCGGTGATGATAACACTTTACTCCAAGCATCCTCTCTTTGATCGCCGGTGCCTTGACCAATACACCCAGGTGGCCGTCGATTTCAACCTCATGGTTCAGAACGAGTTGGACCGCATCAAACCTCAGCTCGCGAGTGGAGGAGTCAAGATCTATGTATCCGACGTCTACCATGCCGTCAACGACATGATCCAACGCCCACAAACCAATGGTAAGTTCATCATTTGAGTTTTGGTAAGATATGAATCCACCAATCTATTTGGTTCATGGATCCATCAATATATTTGTTACATCTACGTAAAATCATAAATATTTTTTTTTCATGTTGTTTGTTCTTATTTACATAAATAAAAGTATTGTCATTGTTTTAACAAATTGTTCCAACCGAAAATTTTCATTCTAAAACATTTTCAATCATTTGAATTGAACCTATACAGCTATCAATATTCATGTCACACATGGGTCGTTTGCTGGTTGGATTTGGAAAACGAAAATTTTGGTAATAATTTGAGTTTTGTGATGGAATTGGTCCATTATGTACTTAAAAAAAAAATGTTGATTGCTTGTTGGATTTGATGATAGATTTGACCGAATTAGATTGTGGGTATATAACACATTTTACATTATTCATGGATTTGGTCAAAATCCGACCTATAGACCAGGAATTCGCAAATTCATTGGATCAACGAATTTTAGAATTTGATGTCCAAATTTTTTTCAAGAAAACATTAATTTTGTATCAAATCCATAAAACAAAACGACACAGTGCACATTATCCTGTACTGTCATTAAAACCATGTATTAAATTTCATTTTTCTGGGTATTTTGTACATCATACTTCCATTCTGTGGTTGTCTTCTTGTGTACGTGTAGTCCCTATTGGTTGAAATGAATAATTGATGATTGAATCCCAAATTGTAGGTTTCGAAGAAGTGAATGCCGGGTGCTGTGGGACTGGGTTCTTGGAAGCCGGATTCTTGTGCAACCCGCATTCGCTTGTTTGCCCCGACGCTTCCAAATACATATTTTGGGATTCCATTCATCCCACAGAGAAGACATACCACAACGTTTTTAAAGCAGCTCGTCCCGCCATTGATCTTCTTATCAAGGACTAATTAATTTGTTGAATTATATATATATATTCCCCCCAAATAGCGGTTTTCGTTGTTGGTCAATTCTTTTTTACTTCGATTAGGGTAATGCATCTGGTGAAATACATGTATACGTGAGCCTGTGTAAATGTAATGATTCATGATTAAACAAGACCCCTTACTTTTGTTACTCCAAACACCGCAAATTTTATGAAAATCGACAGGAAATTGTTCTTGTTCTACTGTAAATGTTCTATTTGAATACACATACATATTTGGGGTCATTTGGGTTCGTTGATTTCCCCCCCAAAATATTAGATATGTTCCAAATATGAGATCCCATATAGTCTGGCTGGTTTCGCCTGTAACAATAGCTTTACCGATTGGATCAAGGTGTCATCCGTCACCAGTTTCAAAAGTGGAAAAATCATGTTAGCTCCTCAGTTTGCTCGAACGTACTCTAAGTCTTTCAGGAATATATTCACAATTCTCGATCTTAACTCAGTCTGCTTGTAATCACTAATGTTTTAGAAACCATACCATAACGGTTGGTCGGACAGAAATACCAGATCCCTTTGCTACTAACATTTACAGTATGATTTCCGGTACGATTTAGCAATCATTGGTAATCACACGTTAGTACTCCTCTATTCTACGGGTGGAATAAAATAAATTTACAACAGAAAAAAAAGAACTATAGCAAATCTGAAATGGCTCAGATTGGGTCAGTAGCCAAGCCCATACTGGGCTGGGCAGGCCATGTTGCTGCTCCCTCTGATGCGCCATAAACAAACGTCCACCCTTTATAGTTCGGGCGTCCAGTGAGAACTGAGAAGTAAGAAATATGGAAGCCCATCAATTGCATTAACAAGCAAAATATGGCGGCCCACTATCAAGCATTAGAAACAGGCAACTGACGAGATATGGTGTCAATGGGCCCAGTAACAGAGGAGCAACAAGAAGCTGCATTTCTGCGGAGATAAAAATAGAAAGAGTTTTAAATCAGTTTGCCATTGTATCATACCAGCTTTAAACCCAGTTCCACAAAAAAAAAAAAAAAAAAAGCTTTAAACCCAGTTGGTGGAACAAAAATTACTTTAACTATCTAAAATTTCTGTGCTATTGTAACTCCTTATTAAAATATTTATGATTTTTCTTGTGGGACTTCAATGTATAGCTTGACTTATTATAGACTAATTTTTCAATCAAACTGTCAACACTTAGCCAATAATTTGCAACTCTTAAACTAAACAATACATGTTTTTGAATGCTGAAATGGTTAGAATTTAAATGGGTAAATGCCAAGTTTGATCGCTGAGTTTATTAAAACATGTCATGTTTAGTCACTGAAAAAAAACTAATATCAATTTTGGTCACTTGAATTAGTAAAACAATCCACATTTAATCACTCTCCGTTAACTTTAACTGATGTGGCAGTCAACCCTAACAGTTGACCGTTAAATGTCTGATGTGGCAATTAAAAATTAATAAAAATATATAAATTTAATTCTTTTAATATTTCCACATCATTAAAATAATAAACTAAAATAAATAAAACAAAAAGTGAAGGGTGAAAACCGAGTCGGGCTTGGAGCCCTACCCCGGGGAGGAAGAGAACGGGATTATGTCCGGCGACCCGATGGTATCTCAAAATTTTCAGTTCGAATTATAGGTATCGCCAGGGACGATATCTCGCGCGGGACTGACGGGTCTAAATTATATTGTGCATTTCTATAGAGAGGCGAATGTCGTTACGTTGCTTGTTACCTTGCTAATTTAGTGCACCCTCGCTCGTTGGGGCGGCCTCAGATTATTGCAACACTTGATGTTGCATTTTCATACTGGTTGTGCCATGACATTATTGGAGTTCAACTGACCCGTTTCATTATTGAATAAGAGTTGGATGGCCTTTAAACATTCTATTTCTAAAAAAAAGGTACATAGTTGCAGAATAAAACAACACTAATTTATTTAGAATATAGATATTTGATAATAAACTTTCATAACAAAAAAAAAAATATATCGGTCTCCAAAATTCTACGCACACTTTGATTTCTTAGCTTTTTCTTTTGTTCACGACAAGCCAACTCACTCTCAAACGGAACACAACAGTTACACGAACACAGGTAGACTAGATTCAACCCAGTAGCAAATATCGCTTGCACGCGCATTTGATTGATATAAATCCAGAGCACACATGTTAATAATTAATTTGGTCTTCCGCTGTTTTGATGAAATCATCATCGGATGAGTGCCTCGGACAAGGACTTGATGGCCTCGTCGGCGATAATCTGATACATCTTCTGCGTCGGGTGTACCGCATCCCAGAAGGCGTACTTGGAGGCATCCTCGCACGTGCTCAACCCTTTGCACGTGTCACCGTACTCTATGGTTCCGGTCCCGCAGCAGCCCTTGGCCGTCTCCGCCAAACCTGCAAACCGAAATGGGGAAAGGAAGTCTGTAAGCTGAGAGAGTTGTGCGATTAAGTGTGGAATAGAGCGGAGTAAGAGACCGTAAGTCTGTGGGGTGGAGAGGGCGTTTTGGAGGACGGCGTAGCAGTCGACGTAGGCGTCCTTGATCCCGAGGGTGCGGTGGAGAAGGGCCAAGTTGGCCTTGATCTTGGAGTTGAAGGAGGAAGCCACCTGGTTTATGGCCTCCACACACTTGTTCTGCTCTTCGCCGCCCCTCAGTGTCTTCACCAGCGGCATGCATCCCAGCGGCGGGACACCCACCACCACCAATCTCCTTGCTCCCAGCCTGTGCATTTCCTGCCACCACCACCAACCATTTTTCAATTTTACGGTCCAAAAATAACAACAAATGTTATGTGCGGACAGAAGATCAGGTAGGTCCGCATGCAATAACTATCCTCCAAGTTTCGTTGTTTTTTTTTTTTATGTGAAGTGTTATACAGATTTATGTGTTTCTTAAGGATGGAAACAGGAATCTTAATTAGCAATCATTGCAAAATATTATTGGAAGTTGTAAAAAAAAAAAAAAAAAAGGGAAAAAGTGTGTTTAAATCGTGGGTTTATTTATAATTCAAACGCTTCATACCGATTAAGATTACATATAGATAATTTTTGTTGTCAACTGTCGATACCGTGCGATTTTACAAACACTGTAATTTAAAGGTCGGTCGAGTGATTTACGTTCAATTTGAGTTAATAGTCGTTAAATTGATGCAAATATACGTAGGATATCTAGTCTACATCAATACCTTATAAGTTATAATGGGTGTGTCATTATCTCGACTTATAGTTAGATTTCTCTTTCATGATTTAATTTTATTTACATAAAATATGTACTTGTTACTAACTACCATTAACAATAATGACGAAGACTTTTCAGAATTCCGTAAAAATATAGTTCTTCCAACACTTTAGGACCTGATTGAAAATTTGAAACAGCATTGATTCTTGCTTATACAGTTGTAATATCAGGTCAGTAGCGTAGCCATCACCCATAAAAGACACAACATTTATGCACACTTTGTTGGTTTAATGAGAATACACACATCATGAGTTTGACTATATGGAAAGTGACTGAGTTCGTTCAAGGAAAACGTTGTTAGAAAACATGTAGCAACAGCGCATGTGGTTCAAATGTCAACGAGCAGGCAACCAACCAAAGAAATTAAGACCGACAAAGAAACTGAAGGAGACAGCTGTGAGCAGAGTAATTACCTTGATGCTGTGGAGCATTTGGGTGGAAAGGAAGTCCTGGTACTGTTGGACGGTGAATTGCTTGGCCCTTTCTGGCTCCAAGTAGTAGTTCTGGAGGAAGTCGTTGGTTCCCATGCTCAGCACAAACACCGCATTCTTCACCGCCCATTCCGCATTCTTCACGCCCACCACCCGGCTCAGGTGGAGCTTGTAGTGCTTCAAGTACTGCAGCTGCCTAGGAATCGACAGCACATTCTGTACGTAGAAAGACTAATTAGCTTTTGTATGTGATTGACCAAACCAATTGTGTATATTAGTTGACGCTTTGATGAGATTAATTGGCTAATTGATTTATTACGTACCGAGAAATTGGCGGTGAGTTCATCGTACCCGGAAGCAGCAGATGCGAAGCTAACTCCGTGTAGTAAATCTTTCGGTTTCAGATTTGGGTCCAAGAATGCTGGGATTGTCTTCGTGAATCCCAATGCCTCAGCTACATATACGAGGTAACCACAGAAAAATCATAAGAAAGAACATTATATATGTTTTAGGGTAGGAAGTACATTAATTATATATGTTTGTTTTACGTCAAACAGAACATATTCTATACAACTTATCATTGGTTCGCACAAGTAAATACAATTCCGCACATTATTAAGTAACATTTTTCAACATTGTTAATTCGTATTATGAAAATTGTTCGATCAATTATTTTATAGTGACAAACCAAAACCGTTACGTACAAACTTTACCAAAACATAACTTTTACCACCAACAAAATTGTTGTCGTCCAAAATAGACCAAAACACAAACAGTGTCGTAATGGACTAAGTAAATATATTCTTTTCCTTTTATTTCTTAGATAATCGATAACATCTACCATTTACTATTTCGTTACTATTGTAACTTAACTCCTTACTTACACACATATATATTAGTGTCAGAGGAACTCTTTTGCGACCGCAACAAAGGTCGCAGAAGGCAACAAAATAGGTCCCCATCTGGATCTGGTTTACTAAGCTTGCAGGAAATTTAAGATGTGAAGTACACGATCTAGGCAGCTAGTTATTGACGTACCTATAAAGTCGGTGGCGAGCCTGCCGTTGGAGAAGCGGCCGGTGGGGCGGGCTTGGAAGAAATCCTTGCCGTAAGGCGGGAAGTTGCCCTTCATCGGAGTGGGCAGGCGGTTGTTGTTGCCGGGGTCGACGCTCGAGTCTCCGAACACCAAAACGCTCGTCACGTTGTACTTGGTCACCAGCTGCCTGATGGTGCCCTTCTCGAACCCACTCGACAACTGCGGCATGGCTGCACCCATAAACAACACCACCAAAATGGCCAACCCACCCATCCCCATCTCAGGAGTCTTTCCCATAACGAGTCGATGGAGAAAAGGGAGACAAAGCTAGGCTAGCCTTTTATGTTTGTTTTGGTAGAGAAGTGATGGTAATTTTGGGATGGGGATGATGGACATGCACATGGCCTTAAATAGACTAAGGTTTTGGGGTTTGGGACTTTTGGGTTTGGGTTTGGGTTTGAGTCGTCTGGCGTTGTTGGTTGGAGACATTTAAGGAAGCGTTTGGCCGGCGATAGTTGTATGACAGGGTAATGGAGAAGGGATATTATTTTTATTTAGAAGAAGAAGAAGAAGAAGAAGAAGAAATGAATGGGGATTTAATTGTTGGGATAGTGTGTGGGATGGTAGCTGAAGGTAATGAATGCGGGCAGTTTGTAAAATTGATGGAGGGGCGCAACCACTCGCCGTATTGTGGTGACTATTGCATGACATATTCTGCTAACAGTTAGCTGGATAGCAAGCCAAGGCAAGAGGACGACTACTCGGTCCAAACCCTTATGTAGTGAAAACTGAAACAATTTGGGGAAAAAGGTTGTGAGATTCACCCGTCGTGATAGGCAATGTAAATGTTGGGATATGGATATGCTACTCGTCTTGAACTCGATGATTTGTGTGTTGCTTAATTAAGTGAGTGTCGTTTTTTTTTTTTTAATTGTGAATTTGTTAAAACTAGGTCGACCCGGTTAAAGCGAGTTAAACACAGTGTTGAGAGTTTGGGGTAATGAGCGAGTTTTATCCGTTTTAGTACTTTTTATATATATTTTTTTTGGTTGAGACAGACAATTGAGTCCAAACGCATGGGTATACAACGTAATTCAATCCGACTTGAACCCGATTTTACAGGTTTCCAACGGGAGCGAGTTTTATTTGTTTTTATAGTTGCATGTTGTGTCAGGTATGAATTTGTCCCAAACTCAGTCCAACCAGGTCAAAGCGAGTTGAATCTGGTGTTGACGAGTTTTGAGTCGGTAGTGAGTTTTAACTTTAGTGTTTTTCATTTCGCTTTTTCCTTTTGTTTGAGAAAGACAATTGAACCCAAATCCATGGGTATCCAACCTAATTTGACCCGATCAATGCGTGTTGAACCTCCTCAAACCTGTAATCAGTCCAAAATTTTCATAAAGAAGAACCGCGATTACCTCAAACCATAAAAAACCATACAAATTGAAACATTAGCATCATGGAAGAAGTTTAAACATAAATAATCTATTCGACGACCCCTCTACGTTATGCAAGTTCATCGACCATATGCTATTGTAAATAACAAACCTATGGAAAGAATGATTAAGAATGAAATAATATTACTTTCACTTTGGATCAACATTAAAACTATTACTGTTTAAAATATTTATCTTTGTAATACGCAAATCGATAACAAGCGGGATTTTGCTAGTATGGATCAAATTAACAGACATGCATGCTTAATATGTTTGGCACTTTCGCCAAAAGTGGAATTCTCTGTAATACAGATGAAACTATATGGTTTTGATAGCAGCTTGATCGGATTTGGATGAGGGAAGTGGCAATCCTAGACAAGAACGATCAGCTATTGTATTTTACAAGTGGTATAGGCTAAGGCTTGAGGAACAAGTAACAACTGAACAAGGTACCTATGTTGTGGTTTCATGCGATAAGTGAATTGCCCAGTCATTATATTTGAAGTTTTATCCACACTCACATATAATTCATCTTGTTATTCATTCATATATAAAGCCTAACATGGGAGTTACTATTTATAGTAGCTCTCATACTCATCCAAGTGCAAGTGGGGAAGTTCCAAGTCCTTCTTTCACCCCACTCTCCACTCTCCATTCTACAATCTTTATGTTTAATTATTGTTCGCTAGGTTTTCGTCTACGGCTTTTTGTGCAAATCATCGGCTTTGCTCATATATATATATGGCAAAGGCTAGCGTACGTCCGGGCGTACGCTAGCCTACCGTACGCCCCATTGAGTTTTGCTATTTAGACAAAGAATTAATCGGAGTTTGTGACATGATACTATACCCTATCCCCTAATGGGTGAATCCCACTCCCCAATTCACTAACCCAAAGCATGAGATTCGTTTAATCTTAAAAATGAAAATCAACGATTCTGATTCGTCGAAATTTTCATTGGTTTTCATTTTAAGATTAAACGAACCTCATGGTTTGGGTTAGAAAATTAGGGACTGGGGTTCACCCATTAGAGGTTAGGGTATAGTATCATGTCCCAAACTCCGATTAATTCATGATCTATATAGCAAAACTCAATGGGGCGTACGCTAGGTTAGCGTACGCCCGGGCGTACGCTAGCCTGGACCATATATATATATATATATATATATATATTCAAAAGCCTAACATGTGAGTTACTATTTATTAGTGGCTCTCACACTCCTCCAAGTGCAAGTGGGGAAGTTACAAGCACTTCTTTTACCCTACTGTTCATTCTACAACCTTTGTGTTTAGTTATTGTTCGCTACGTTTTCGTCTATGGTTTTTTTCACAAATCATCGCCTTTGCCCTCCATTTTGAAGCCCATCTCAAAATACTGTCGGCGGAATCCTAAGTTGTTCCCCACCACCGTTTTCCAAGGCCGCTACCATGAGTTTTGTATCGGGGCCTAGTTTCATCCTCTTTAGTTTTTCTTTCTTTTTTTCCCTTTTTGTTGAGAATGATCACAATTGAACCCAACACACATGGGTATCCTAACTTGAACACATTATCGCCTTTTCCCCCATTCTGCAACCCATCTCGAAATACTGTCTGCGGAATCCTAAGGTGTTCCCCACGATCGTTTCTCAATGCCGCTACCACAAGTTTTGTATCGCGACCGAGCTTCATCCTCTTTAGTGTTTTTTCTTTCTCTTTTTCCTTTTTGTTGAGAATGATCACAATTGAACCCAATGGTGCAACTGAAAATTCTTACCATATCTATTCAATGTTGACGCGTTTTGTATCGGGACCGAGTTTCGTTTGCTTTATTGTTTTTTCTTTCACTTTTTCTTTTTGTTGGGGTCATGAGCGAGTGTTATCCGCTTTAGTATTTTTTTATCTTTTTCCTTTTGGTTAAGAATGGCAATTGAGTCCAAACGCATGGGTATACAACCTAATTCGACCTGACCAAAGCGAATTGAACCCGATTTTACAGGTTTTCGGTGGGAGCAAATTTTATATGTATTTGTAATTGGCGTGTTGTGTCGGGTGTGAATTTGTCCAAAACTCGGTTCAACCAAGTCAAAGCGAGTTGAACGTGGTGTTGACGAGTTTTGAGTCGGTAGCGAGTTTTAGCTTTAGTGTTTTTCATTTTGCTTTTTCCTTTTGTTTGAGAAAGACAATTGAACCTAAATCGATGATCCAGCCTAATTTAAAAAGATCCAGAAAAGTTGCTTCATTATGCAAAAGTTATAGCAAGATCAACTACTAGCCATACAAATTGAAACATTGGCGTCATGAAAGAAGTTTAAACTTATATAATCTATTCGACGACCCTTCTACCTTATGAAAGTTCATCAACTATATGCTATTGTAGATAACAAACCTATGAAAAGAATGATTAAGAATGAAATAAGATTACTCTCACTATTACTCGTTAAAATATTTATTTTTCTGATAAGCGAAGCGATAGCGAGCGGGCTTTTGCTGGTTTCTATATAATCCGGTCGAATTCGAACAACTTGTCGATGCAACTTTTTGCTATACAGTGATAGAGTAATAGTATTGAGAATGAATTATGGCGAATTGCCTTGGGATACAGTTTTCCTTGTTTGTGGGCAGGCAGTATAGTACAGAAAGACTAGTGCATATTTAAATCGAGTGGAAAAGGGAAATGCACAACCGTTCTCAATCGCTTGCAATTGGTTGAAGATTGGGTCGGGTAACAAAGCACTTTGTATTGAATCATCGGTCCATTTCAACACCCGCAGCATGCCCATATCCAAATCTAACAGTGCCACATCAGATCAAAGTCGACCACTCGAATCATTTATATCTGTTTTTTTCTTTTATTCAGAATTAGTACCGTAACAGCTTGCAGTTTTAATGAAACTTCAAGTACTAATACATGTGCCCGGCATTTATCTGCCGTCTAATTTCGACACAATTATCCACTCCCACACTACCAGTTACCAAATATCTTATTTAGTCTTTCTTCCTTGATCAATCATTGCTTCGCTTAGGCAATTATTAGACGAGAACTAGGAGAATAACCATCATTATGATCATTAATGATAGTAGATGATTCAAGCGTAAAGGCATCACAACGAGCAAAATTCTAGCCTCGCCCTTCCTGCCTCCAAATTCCAATGTTAGGTGAAACAGTGCAATAAATTTCTCGAATTAAATTCCTGTCGTAAGCAGTACTGCAGTAGTGCTTGGTCCCTGCCTGCATCCCATTCTTGTGGGCAAGAATAATAATAATATATATATATTACCCTACAGAATGGGGCGCAGAGAAGAACAGTAAAAAAACGGCTGTGGTTTGGTATGCATTCTCTTCCACACAGGCAAGTGGGGAGAATTATGCTCCAGGAAAGGTGGGGTTTTCTGGGTTTTACTGCATCAGCCAAAGTACACAACTTTGGAAGGGCATTCGACCCATAGGGCAGGGAGGTATTTATTTTTGTTGGGTCATAGTGTGTAGATGGGAGTTGGGAGACGATGATGTCTACTACAAATTTTGTTTGCTTTTAATGAATTTTGCGCCAACCAGCCATGACTCCCACGAGGTATTAGGTCATGTGGATGCGATTTCTCATTGTCTCCACCCCAATCCTCAACATCTTCTTCCTTTCTCACGTACCATCTCCAGACTGTATCCACCTTTATATTCAGTCAATACGAAAATTCACTGTGTTGAGTGAATCAGGAGCGATAATGTACCCGTGATTGTAAGTTTAACTATCATTCTAGAGGGAATAAAGAAAAAAAGATTTGTCTAAATTTTTTCATGGCTCAAACACAATCACTCGATTGCACCGCTTCCTTGGTATAGTTGGAGCACACTAACGGTTTTTGTCTTTTCTATATTGCTTAGATGTCAATGACCCATGTATAATAGAGAACTCGATAAGCACTTGGAATCTCCAATTATCAATAAATTGACTGATCTTTTTTCCCGAAAGAAGGTCAGTTACAGTTGAAACTGTTTGTAGCTGTTGCTAGCCACTCCCCAAATCTCAGGGCCAAATTTAGCTACATTTTTTTTTAACAATCGATCACTTTTATTCATAGGAAATGAGAAATATATCGAGGATAAGCTAAAAGCAATAAATAGATGAGAGATTTAACGTGGTATCCCCGAAGTGTTCGGGACTAATCCACGTGAGAGCAGAAACTCTCCGGCTACGTTTGTTATTGCTTCACAAGCTTCGTCGGCCTTAGCCGAGTACAATTTATATATATACCCTGTGTACTAGCATCTAGAGTTATATTAACAGTAGGTTTTTCTTCTTGTACACAAGCCATGCACGAGAAGGAGACTTGTTGCGCGGCGGACTCCGAGCCGGGCTGAACCGCCCTTGGCTGAGTGGGCCGATTTGGTTCGGCGTTCATGGGCTGGGATGACCTGTCCAACACTCCCCCGTAAGCTGGAGCGTGAAGGTTACGAACGTGCAACTTGGAGAGCAAGAAACGAAACCGGTCGGCACCAAGCCCCTTAGTGAAAACGTCTGCCAACTGCAAATGTGAGCTGACTTTGAGAGGCAAGATATCACCAGACTGAACACGTTCACGCACGAAGTAACAATCCATTTCCACATGCTTGTTGCGTTCATGAAAAACGGGATTCTGGGTGATGTGCAACACAGCCTGATTGTCACAATAGAGAGGTGTAGCGTGGCGTTGTGGAACGCCAAGTTCGGCTAACAGCCAACGTAACCAAAGAAGCTCACTGACCGTGCTAGCCATCGCACGATACTCGGCTTCGGCAGGGGAACGAGCCACGACTTTCTGCTTCTTGGTGCGCCAAGAGATGGGTGCATTACCCAAACATATGAAGTAACCAGTCGTGGAGCGACGAGTGCTTTCGCATCCACCCCAATCAGCATCACAGTAAGCTGTAAGGGTCAAGTCATTTGTAGAGGGAAAGAACACACCTTGCCTAGGTGAAGTTTTGATGTAGTGAAGGACGCGAATGGCTGCATCCATGTGGAGCTTACTGGGAGCATTGACAAACTGACTAAGGACGTTGATAGCATAAGTGATGTCTGGCCGTGTCAGTGAGATAGAGCAAGCGACCGACTAAGCGGCGATACAGGGAAGGATCTTCAAGAAGTTCTTCTCCGGAAACCGCACGTGTCAAGTGATGGTTATGTTCAACGGGAAAAGCACTAGGCCGAGCACCCTTAACACCTGCATCCTCAAGAATATCCAGTGTGTACTTTCGTTGGCAGAGAACTACACCATCACGTGTGCGAGCAAACTCCATTCTGAGAAAGTAACGGAGATCTGAGAAATGAAGTCCAAATCATTCCCAGTGATAATAACGTCATCGACATATATGAGTGCAGCAACGAAAGTGCTCCCCCTTCGAAAAATAAACAGAGAGTGATCGGCCGGGGAGGACTGAAAACCGAGGGAGCACAGCGCAGTGGTGAACTTGTGATACCAGTTGCGTGAAGCTTGTCGAAGCCCGTAGATAGACTTGTGAAGGCGGCAAATTCGAGTATCACCTGGTGAGGCGAAACCAGGGGGAATCTTCATATACACTTCTTCCTCGAGATCCCCATGCAGAAAAAGCGTTATTTACGTCAAGTTGATGCAAATGCCACCCACGACTGACAGCCACAGCCAAGAGGCATCGAACAGTAACCACTTTCGCCACGGGAGCAAAGGTATCGTGAAAATCGATCCCTTCGATTTGAGTGAAGCCCTTGGCTACAAGACGAGCCTTATAACGTTCTATTGTGCCATCCGGACGGTATTTGATCTTGAAGACCCACTTTGCTGCAATGGTGCGTTTCCAAGGAGAAAGTTCTACGAGGCTCCATGTCCCGTTTTGATAAAGAGCTTGTATTTCCCGCTCCATGGCAGCTCGCCATTCCGGGTTTACAAGAGCCTCACGGTAATTCTTTGGCTCGTCCTGACAAGTAACAAAAGCAAGGAACGACTTGTAAGCAGGACTAAAATGATCGTATGAAACATAAGCCGAAAGAGGATAATAAACAGCAGAAGAGGAACTTCCCTGATCTGCGTCTGGTGGGCTACTGAGAGAGGTGAACTCCGTATCGTAAATTCCCAAGTGCTTGGGACGGGCCCGGGCTCTATCACTGCGGCGAGGTGGAAGGGGAGGAGGTACTGTCGAACCCTCATCAACAGCTGGAGTCGAGGCAGCGGATTGATCAACAGAAGAAGCCGAGCTGCTTAACACAGGCTCTGTCGAGTGATCAGCCAACGTCGGGGAATGCTCGCTGCATCACCAGGCGAGCTAGCACCCAGGTCGAGGAAAAGATCCTCATCATCCGAATCGGGAGCTGGCGAAGGAAAAAGAGGACGAGGTACCCTATGTAGCCGATCAGCAGTGTGTGACTGGAAGGGAAATTGGTCCTCGTGAAACTGCACATCGCGCGATGTCAAGACCTGCTTCGTGGATAGATCATAAAATCTATACCCTTTCTGACTTGAAGCATAACCAATAAAAACACAAGCTCGTCCACGCTCAGCAAATTTATCGAGAGCTTTGTGAGTGTCCTTTGTGTACGCCAAACAGCCAAAAACTCGAAGGTGAGTGTAAGGTGCCGGTTTCCCAAACAAAACTTCAAAAGGAGTGCGGTGAGTCTCCACAGTAGGTAACCTGTTTATCAAATAAGCTGCCGTGAGTATGCACTCACCCCAGAAGTGTAAAGGAAGAGAGGCCTGAAATCGCAAGGCTCTCGCCGTGTCGAGAAGATGGCGATGCTTGCGTTCCACTACCCCATTCTGTTGCGGTGTATCTGTGCAAGAAGTTTGCAAAAGAATTCCATCGCGCTCATAGAAACCCTGTAGAACGACGGTGTTAAATTCATGACCGTTGTTTGCCTGGATTCTCTTGATCTTCTTACCAAACTATCTGCGTACAAGCTGAGCAAACATCATTAAGTACCTGCCTACCTCGGATTTAAACCGAAGTAAGTAAACCCATACACCTCTGCTATAATCATCGACGATGGTGAGAAAGTAGTGAGCACCACTAAGTGATGCAGTATGATAACCACCCCAAATGTCAATATGAATCAATTCAAAACAATCCTTGGTGTGAATTGTGCTTAAAGGAAAAGGCTCTCTAGTCTGTTTTTCTCGAGAGCAAGAATCACAATGCTTATTTGAAAATGAAGTAATGGCAAGCACATCCTGCAGCTGCTTCAACTTCGGTATAGAGGGGTGTCCCTACCTGGCGTGCCACACGTCATCTGGAGCCTTAGTTATTTGTGTCACCACACAAGTTCGTACGCTGCCTACACCGAATAACCGCAGGTAGTAAAAGCCATCGCGCATCTCACCTTTCCCAATCAATTTCTTGGACGTAAGTCCTGGATTACGCAAAAATTATCGAGAAAGATTAGCGCGACATGGTTCTCTCTAGTGAATCGACTTACTGTAATCAAGTTGCAACGGAACTCAGGCACATGTAAAACTCTGCGTAATTCCATACTAGGCTGCAGAGCAACACTGCCAATATGTGCAACCGGAATACTTGCACCATTGGGAATTCTAACCGGCTGCCCATTCTCGTGGAGCGCTTTATTAAACAGTAAAGAATCATTCATAACAGTATGTTCATTGCATCCCGAGTCAAGTAGCCATTTTGTACTCATAGTGAACATACCTGCGTGATGCGCAGAAAGGTCTTCTGCCCCTTTGGAGTTGCCGAAAACTCCTTAAGCTGCTCGAGTTGTTCCTAGGTAAAACCCGAAACTGGACTCTTTTCTTCTTTCCCTTGATCAACTTGAGCAACCCTTGGTTCCCTATCGCGCTCGCGAGTAGGGCCATCCACAGATGGAGGACATCGCGATCGTTGCGGCCGCTCTTCTGATTTGTCACGAGGTTCTCGTGGTGGATAGCCGTTCAGCTGGTAGCAAACATCGCGGGTGTGGCCAGGCTTTTGGCAGTATCTGCAACGGGGTTTGTCTTTCCCGCCACGTTGCCCACCACGATCGCCATTGTTTTTCGTTGCAAACACAGCCGCCTCCGACGATGGTTTGCGGTTTTGTGATATCATCCGTTGTTGCTCTTCATTAAGGGTGATATTGAATGCTTCGGCCAAGGTTGGAGTGGGTCTCATGGCCAAAACTTGCGTCCGAACCGGAGAAAAAACGTCATCGAGGCCCATCAAGAAATCGAATACTCGATTGCTCTCTTGCTGCTCGCGTACTCTCCGGGAAACATCACAAGTACAGTGGCCGCAGATGCAGCTGGGTGTTGGTGAAATCGCAGCAGATTCCTCCCATAGCGATCTCAGCTTAGTGTAAAAGGCGGAGACCGAGTTCTTTTCTTGTTGAAGAAAGCTTATCAAGCGACGAAGCTCGTATGATCGAGATGCATTCCCGTGCTCAAAGCGCGACTGAAGATCATCCCAAATTCCCTTAAAAGTTTCAGCGAAACGAATACTGCTCCTGATCTCCTTGTTCATGGCCGTCTTCAGCCATCCCTTGATCATGGCATCACATCGAATCCAAGCACTCCGTTGTTCTCCCGTTGCAGGCTTCGGTAGAGTACCATCAACGAAGACAAATTTGTTCTTCGCTATGAGTGTGTCCTTCATGTCAAGGACCCACTCCCCATAGTTCGAAGATGTCAGGATATCGCCTACTAGCATCTGGCCGGGCGAATCCGAGTTGGGAAGGCGATACACTGGCGGCAGACCATCATCGTCGAAGTCCGACTTTATGTCTTTGGACTGTCGATCTTTGCCGCTTGCTTCCTCGTCACCCATATTGCTGTTGATTTAGCACCTGTGCTCTGATACCATGAGAAATATATCGAGGATCAGCTAAAAGCAATAAAGAGACGAGAGATTTAACGTGGTATCCCCGAAGTGTTCGGGACTAATCCACGGGAGAGCAGAAACAATCAGGCTACTATTGTTATTGCTTCACAAACTTCGTCGGCCTTAGCCGAGTACAATATATATATACACCATGTGTACTAGCATCTAGGGTTATATTAACAGTAGGTTTTTCTTCTTGTACACAAGCCATGCACAATAAGGAGACTTGTTGAGCAGCAGACTCCAAGCCGGGCTGGGATGAGTGGGCCAATTTGGTTCGGCGTTCATGGGCTGGGATGACCTGTCCAACAAGAAAGGACAAAGTTAAGTATACATCAAGATATGAACCTATCTAGACATAACCATAATCAAATTTAGCTACAAATGACAAGATGGTTTATTCAAGGAATGACTTTGGATTATGAGTTGGTTCAAGCAGCAGCTAAGTAATGGCCCGGCCCGGCCCACAAGAGAGATGTGCGACTGTCATTAATTTGACGTCCCTGACCCATTAGGGTAAAAGGAGGGTAAACTGGTCCTAGCTAGAAGGCCCAGCAAGCGTCGCATTCAATTTAGGAACTGCATTACGGCAAGGCAATTATATTTTTTTACTGTGTGTGTAGGACGGACGCGGGTCCGGGTGAAATAATTATGCTTTGGGACCAAGGTTGTCAACCCGCGGGTTGACCCGCGGGTCGACCCAGTTTGACCCTGACCCGATGAGAAAAACGGCTCGCACGCACCCGCCGGGTCGACCGCTATAAGGTATCGGGTTGGAGGTCAAATTGTGTCATTTTTTCCTTTGATTTGTGAAATGCGCCTATTTTCCGATTTTTCTTTTCGCCCAACTCAATCTTTGGAATCCTAAGTTGAACATTTGAATATTTATGTTATATAAGTGTGTGTGAATTTTCACTATATGTTGGATCTAAGTACGATATGTTATTTTGATGTAATATTATATGTTATAACTCATATGTTAGATAAGATTTTATATAATTTATAAGGATAAGTACAATATAATGACTTTTTCCATATTTCCGGGCCAAACCGGGCTAAAACGGTTGACCCATTAACCCTTGACCCACTAGCTCGACCCGGTCCGAGTCAACCCGCGGGTTGACAACCTTGTTTGGGACAGGCCGATACAATGTGATATGCGATTGTGAAGGAAACACGCCAGTTTCTAATAATGCAGATTTTATATAAACATCTCAGCATTTGTGAAATTGACAAATCTCAATTGCGAGTCATCATGGAATTTGATAAATAAAAAACGTGTATTAAATACCAAAAAGCAAATCGGAATCCTCTCTTTTTGTTGGACATTCAAGCTAGAAACTTCCTATTAAAAAAAAAAAGAAACAAAACTAGAAGAAAAAAATTATCATATTATATGGGGACGTTATGATTTGGACATTAGGTATTTAACATGCGTTTTTTTTAGGATTGTTATTTGACGCCCGAAGAATTACTAATTGTCGTCCAAATTTTTAAGCAAAAGACATTTTTGTCCTTCCTTCACAATTGTCCCCCACCACCTACATGCTAGGCTGCTACAGCTTCCTCCATCCGACTGCTAATTATGGAAATGGATATATACAATATATGTGGGTAATTAGAGAATTTTGGTATTGAATAATTATTTAATACAGTATTTAATTATTTTAATATTAATTATGAATCCACAATCGCTTTTTTAGGAAAGAAAAAGGGTTAATACCTTGTTATGGCCTGAACTATGACCATGTAATCAACTTTGGCCAGTGGTTTGAGAAATTAACATCCTGGCCCGATCTATGCAGCATATTGACAAAATTGGCCTGGAGCGTGGTTTGACCGTTTGTTTGGACGGTCAACACCGTTGACCGTTAGTCAACTTACCAGGTCACTGCCATGTCAACATAAAAAAATTACAATTTCATTTTTCTTTTTATTTCATTTACAAAAATTGAATAATTAAAAAAAAACAAAATCCAAAAATTTTGGCCCACCCATCCCCACCTTATCCCCTCACCTTCTTTCCTTTTCGATCAAACCCAACCCTATTCCATCTTCTTCCTCCTTCTTCCCCGACGAGCCGCCGCCTCCATTCTCTCCGACGAAAACAAATCTCTTCTTCCCCGACGACCCGCCGCCTCCATATCCGAAACATCTCCCTTCTTCCCCGACGACCCACCGCCTCCACATCCCAAACGAAATCGAGCTCCCTTCTTTCTTCCTTTCTATCCAAAAATGGCTCGAGACCCCTTTCGCGATCTCTTCTTCCTTTCTACCAGACCCATCTCGAGCTCTCTTCAGACCCCTCTGTGCAATAATATCCAGGCGAGTTGGGAAAATTGTCATCAAAGCTTCATCCTTTTCTGGTTCGTCAAGCACGAAGCCCATAAGATGCAACTTCCACCGAGCCCCCTGCGTTGTCAACACTTCTCGAACAGACGACAATCCTGGGAGATTGTTTTATTCTTGCCCGTATTGGAAGGATGAAGAGAAGAACTGCCGGTTTTTTCGCTGGGTTGATGCAGTCACAGAGAGTGACTTTATGCTTGGTGGACTTATGGAAGAGAATGAGCAGCTAAAGTCGACATTGGAGGCATTTGAAGGACAACTTCGTAGGGCAAAAGAGAAGGCGAAGAAGAGGAAACAGGAGAAGTTGGCACTGCTTGAAGACTTGACGAAGGTGACCGAGATCAATTCAGCTAGTTTCGGTGAATTACAAAGTATGCGAAATGCGATTTGTGCGCTACAAAATCGGCTAACCGCCTGTGTAATCGTTGTAGTTATCTTTCTTTTTGTTTTGGTGATTGTCCAATTGTAAGCTTGTTGTCTAATTTGTGTAATTTCCTATGAAATCAATGAACTGATCCATTATGTTACCTTATTTCCTTCCTATTACCATGTTCTTTCATTGAAGCACAATTGGGACAAACACATACAACTTCATTCATTCATAAACATAATCTGTTTGATGGGACAAACATGTCCGGAACATTTACAAAAGGGGCATTACCTAAGTTTAGGACATGGTTCATTTCTAGACCATTTACAAAAGGGGCACTACCTTAGTTTAGGACAAGGTGTGCCTTAGTTTAGGACAAGGTTCATTTCCAGACCATGTACAAAAGGGGGAATCCTAACTTTGGACCTACTTTACATATTTCTACCTACACTCCAATGAATCACAATGATCCGTAACATGCACATAGCACGCACAAAATAGGAGTCTTATCTAATTCCTAACATAGCATCTTCTGACTTCCTAAGGCGACTCTGGTTGAGTAGTGGGAGGCTGTGTGGTATTGACAGGAGGCAGGTCCGGTTCTGTTGCTCGTACACCACCAGGTGGTGGCACTCTGTGACTAAGCTGCAAAATAGTAGGATCTTCATATTAGGAATAGAGTTAACAGCATACACTACTTTGTCACTAAGCTGCAAAACTCCGTTACATACCCTTGCATACATGTTTCCAGTGTCCACATTCTGCTCCTCTTCCACTCACATTCTGCCCTCCATTCCCACTGCCCACATTCTGCTCTTCACTTCCACTCACATTCTGCCCTCCATTCTCACTGCCCTCATCCTCCTCCAATACCACTTGATCAACCTCCTCACCCGACTCCTGAATCCGAGCTCTATAGTTCTGCCTCCTGTTTCGAGCCTTCTGCCTGATTTCATGATACTCTTCATCAGATGTTTGGGCATCATCCTCTTCCCCTACTTGAACAAATTCAGGTATAGCCGAGTTTTCACCATCCTCATCAGAACCATCATGCTCATGGCCGTAGTTGTCACCCATAAATCCATCATCACCAAAGTCTTTTGTTGCTTCAAAGTAGACCCTCACCTGTCCTTTAGCTACACATGGGAGTAATCCATTCATAACCTCCGCGTCTGAATGAATTTCGTGCAATCCAGTGGCCATACTTTTACCCGGAGTCAAGTACCAAAGCCTTTCCACGGAGACATACTCTAAATCTTCAATTAGGGTCTTTGTTAACTCGAAATAGGACAATACATCGACAACCATGTTCACCACAGCTTCATCACCTCCAACGTACTTTGGAACAGCCCCTGTCATATCCATAAATCCTCCATGACATTAAATGAGCTCAATCGGGTCTTCCATTCTGCACATAAACAAATCGAAAACACACTTTTCTAAGAAAACTTCACTAAGCCGACAAAGACAAATCGCTAAATTCACTAAGCCGACAAAGACAAATCAACTATTATTGTTTATTGTCCACTATGCATCAATCCACATATGACCAAAACCGATTTCTTGGAAGTATTTAGAATATTATTATGTGGGATAGTGATTGCTTACCTTAGCTGAATAACAACCAAGATTTTGTCGAAGTGGTCCCTTGCTACAGGTGTCCCTGGAACCTCACTTTCTTCGCCTTTTACAGAAAATAGCGATGGGTGGGGAAGGGTTGGCCTACAAAGAAATGGACAGAGCGAAATAATTGGGGAAGGCTGGGGAAGGCTTGGTCTTGGGTGGGGAAGGCTTGGACTGAGCGCAATGGTCGATAGTGGAGAATTTTGGTCTGGGTAGGGATGCGCGCCAGGAACGGGTGAGGGTTCTGGGTAGGGATGCGATTTTCAAAGCGTGCGACGACTGCGTCGTCTTTAAAAGACGAGATGCCGCTGCATTTGAAACGGAGAGAATGGAGGCGCCGGGTTGTCGGGGAAGAAGGAGGAAGAAGAAGGGTCGTTAGGGTTTTTTTGGGGAGCAGATCGATAACGAAAGAAGGCGAGGGGGATGGGTGCTCGTGTTTGGGTTATGATGAAAGAGTGCGACGGCGGCGGCGGCGTCTTTAAACGACCGGCCGCCGCTGCATTTGAAGTCGGAGGGAATGGAGGCGGCGGCTCGTCGAGGAAGAAGGAGGAAGAAGATGGAATAGGGTTGGGTTTGATCGAAAAGGAAAGAAGGTGAGGGGATTAGGTGGGGATGGGGGATGGGTGGGCCAAAATTTTTGGATTTTGTGTTTTTTTTTAATTATTCAATTTTTGTAAATGAAATAAAAAGAAAATTGAAATTGAAATTTTTTTATGTTGACATGGCAGTGACCTGGACAGTTGACTAACGGTCAACGGTGTTGACCGTCCAAACAAACGGTCAAACCACGCTCCAGGCCAATTTTGTCAATATGCTCCATAGATCGAGCCAGGATGTTAATTTCTCAAACCACTGGCCAAAGTTGTTACTTGGGCATAGTTCAGGCCATAACAAGGTATTAACCCAAAGAAAAAAGTCACCGGCGACAGATACCACGTTGAGAATCGTTCCCCGGGCACTCGTCCCTGCCCAATGCCAGCAGGCGGAGCCGTCCGACCTCGCCCGACAACCGGCACGCCGTCCAGTCCTCGCCGACCGAAAGACAACCTCGGACCAACGCCTGCCATCTCTGTCCGAACTCCGACGTTGGGTCGCACATCCCCGTCCGTACGCCGACGTCGGGCCCCACCCTAACGCCGCCGCCGGGCCCGTCCAAACTCCAATTTCGCACCACGCATCTCCGTCGGGCTATGGAGAGATGACGAACGAGGCCAAAAATCACCATTGATGCCCGGAAAACGGATGAAAAAAGCAGAAAAATTGTCGTGCAAGGAAACAGAGGGATTTGCGAGATTAATGCCGGAAGAAAAGGGGAGGTGAATCTCGCCGGGTTGTCGCGAGATTTGGGGGAAAGAAATAATCGGGAAAATACAATAAATGAGAGGAGTGATTGAGATAGAAGTTAATTTTTTTTTTTTTGGTAAAAGAAGTTAATTTTCAATGCAATTATATGTGCCCGCTGCACTTATGTAATTAGACGAGTTAATTAGACTAAATAAGTTTAGGCACAATAGTAATTGCCTTAATTAATCTTCGCCATCCAACATTTTCCGGCGGCCTAAAAAAGATGCAGCAGAGGAGAGGTGGTGGTGTTGTTAAGTTAGTTAGATTATGTAGGATTTAAAATAATTAAAGGGCAAAAATGAAATTTTATTTAAAAGTGTGGGCGGCAGATAGTAAATACTCAGGCGGCAAATAACAGTTCACTTTTTTTTTCCTTCCAAATTCTATGATGATTCGCAATTGGGATCTCACGAGTGTTGGTGGGATAGACTTATCATACTTTTAGGGGGAGCCCTTCTCAAAGAGGACCAACGTTTTTTTCTTCTTATTTTAATTTCATTACTTATTCATTTGCTCCTCCTCTCACCAATAATACTACTTATTTGGTGGCTCAAAACCTTTTTACCAGCAGTTCGATTATTTGTCGACTGCCACGTTTGGTTGTTTGATATACTATGACAATTTTTCTAAAATACTATCTGTGGAAAAGAAGGAAAAAAAATTATCTCTCATCTTTACTCTTTAGCAATATTTTTGTTGCATCACACGGTGGAGAAGTTACCCATCAAAGTTCCGCGTAAGAATATCGGTGGAGAAGTTACCCATCAAAGTTCCGCGTAACCATATTCTTAGCGAGATCATCTGCCACTAAATTAGCTTTTTTGTGGGATATATTTTAGCGGAGCCTTCTAATCTCTTCCAAGAATTCTACGACAGTTGTTGACACCTAAAATTATTTTAGATTAAATTAAATGCCGCATTAATGAATATCGGCATTTAATTCGATCCCGCATGATAAAAAATGATGTCGCCGAGAGTCAAGCAATGCCGCTGAAAGATTAAACGGCGTCGCGAAGCTCAACAACATCGCGGGACTAGAAAACGATGTTGTTTAACTAAGAACGGCGCCGAGGAGTGAGAGTTTCACGGCGAGTCAACAGTGATGGGCGGTTTAATTAATATTTTTAATGATTATTTGGACGACGTCGTTTAGTAGAAAATGACACCGCAAGGCGCGAGAGGTATCAACATCAACTCTTTTCTGTCCTTATTTGTGCATGGCTGCCTGTATTTTTTGGTTGTTATGATGGTGGGTATGTGAGTGGGAAGGAAACAATAGAAGTAGGGAGGTCTATTCGGTCTCTCTTTTATGGTTGACTGTTTGTGCGAAAGAAGGAAGGCGATGCTCTGTTTTTTTGGTAAAATACCTCGGCTATCACAAAATATGAGAATTGGGGGATTTATACCAATTAATTAAAAATAGGGCATCGCGTACCACTAACTCTATTATATGTGCACCCGGTACTACTTAAGTTTACCATTCTAGTAATAATATTTTAAGAAGGTTTTTTAATTTTTATATGAGATAAAACTTGTTGAAATATATTTTGTATACTTTTTAAAGTTTTGGGTACCAAAAAGTAATTAAAACTTTGGGTTGGAGGGAAAACTAGACGGATGTACATTTTGATAACTTTAGTAGTACCCGATGCCCTATTAAAATTTAAGTAGTATGTCTACCTAATTCTTTAACTTAAGTGGTACCCGACGTATTTTACTTTTTTTCTATAATAAATAAAAAGGAAATCTATAATAAATAAAAAGGAAAGATGTGATGCTCCCTCTTTTTGCTTGAATTTGTGGATCAGAAAAGAAGGGAGAAGTAGAGATTTGCAGAGTTGATGTTCTTGGTGTTTCCTCTCGATCAGAAAAGGGGAAGGCCTTCTTTTCCTCTACTGCTTGTGGGGAAGAAGAAGAAAAAACAAAAGTATCTTTTGTCTTTGTTTGTAAGAAAAAGGGAAGAGAAGAGGAAGCCCGAACTGGATCTGAAGCTCCCTTTGTTCGTTGGTGAGAAGAAGAAAAGAAGAAGATGATTACTTTGGGGAAAAAGGAAGAAGTGGATCAGCCCTCCGTTGCCTCTCTGACTTTAGGTCACCCAATTCGTGAGTGTGTTACTGCCGCTCTCGTTTTGGCGCGGCAAAATACGCTTTCTCCAAAAATCGTGCATAATTCGCGCTTTTTCTTTTTACGTAGCGCGAATTATGTTCTTGAATCCGCATACTACCAGCGATTCTCCGTCATGTTGCCTCCAAAATCGCTGAGGCTCTGAATCTCGGCTAGCAAGAAGATGGATTTCTTCCTAATCCTGTGAAAATATATGGGTATTTCTTCTGGTACTCTTTCGTCTCCCTCTGTAGGTGAAGCACGAATGAAAGAGAAAGAAGAGGTGGTTGTTGGTCATCTACCAATGGAGTGACTCATTGATTAACCCACCTCCTTTTGGGCTTGGATCCATGTACTTTTTTATGGGTCAATATAGAGCAAAATGTGTTTGGTCATCTGTCAATGGAGTGACTAATTGATTAACCCACCTCCTTTTTGGCTTGGATCCATGTACTTAATGGGCCAATATAGCTCAAAATGTGTTGTTAGTAGATTGCAAATAGAGGTCGCAATTCTCAATCCAATCCACCAATTCATTAAAAATATCCACATATTTCAATCCATTTGATCCAAATTCAATTGGATTGGTGGATTCATAGATCAATCCATGGATCCAAATGGCAAATTACGGTTTGGTACCTATACTTTTTATAGTTTACATTTTGGTACATAAAATTTAATTTTTTATACAAAAATCTCATTGGGAAATTACATTTTGGTACCTAATTTTTTCATTATGACATTTTAGTACCTAAACTTTTCACATTTTACATATTGGTCCAAGGTTGAGGATGTCATTTGGATTCATGGATAGTCCACCAATCCACTTGATCCAATCCATAAATCCACCAATCCATTTGATCCATTGATCCACCAATCCATGATCCAATCTATATCCATTTGCCACCTCTAATTGCAAATGAGGCTACTGACGTTTTTTTTTTTTTTTGTGAAAAGGTGCGAAGCACCGAAACCTCAATTAAGTAATCGAACGAACGGTAAAACCGCCAATAGAGTCATACAGAAGCCAGTGGCAAATATAAGGATCACTCGGATCGACAACATGAGTTCCCGGAGGAAGAGAATGACCCAGATGGGCCAAGTAGTCAGCAAGGAAATTGCCTTCCCTGTAAATATGCGTAACTCGGATATCCCAGTCTCGTTTCTGCAGTTCCTGAAAAGATAGCACAAGGATAGCGTGCTGGTGGTTCGTCGAAGCGGACTCTGCAAGAAGATGCACGGCAGTAGTGGAGTCAAGTTGCACCTCCACTTTCCTGTAGCCAAGGTCCCAAGCCAGACGAAGACCGTGTATAGCACCCCATAGCTCTGCGCGGGTGATTGAGCACCTCCCCAGATTCATCGAGTAAGCCCCCAATAAGCGACCCTGCCCGTCTCTAAGCACGCCTCCTGCAGCAGTAGACCCTGATTCCCGCAAAAGCGAGACATCAGCGTTCACTGTGAGCCACCCTATCGAGGCTGGTCTCCACCCTACAGCCACGTCTCGACGCAGCCCCGACCTCCCCAGTGATATAGTGTGTTCTGTCGCCTTGCTCTGTTGCGCGATGACCTCCCAGGCGAGGATATTTTGCGAAAGCTTATTGGGTGCCTCCTCGATGCCTGCGAATATGTCATCATTCCGCGAGCGCCATAAGAACCATACAGTAAAGCCAAAACGAACCTGTGTGTCTGGGTTCGACCAATGGTGCATGAACCACGCATTGAATTCTCGTGAATCCGAGTTAGCTGCCGCCGACCGGAGAACCGAATCCCACACTTGTCTCGCAAAGCTACACGCCCGAAAAACATGTTCCGGTGACTCGGCGTGCTGCTTACAGCGTTGGCACGTCGTGGTGTTTGCAAGGTGTCGCCGCCTCCTCTCCTCGTTGGTCATGAGCACTCCATGAGAAGCTAGCCATAGGAAGTGGCGGACACGGCACGGGCCAGGCCACTTCCACACCGCCTTCCATCCCGGATGCGCCTCGTCACTGTCGATTGCTGCCACGAGCTGGTACGCCGACTTCAGGGTGAAGTTGCCTTTTGGTTCGAGACCCCATACCAGCTCGTCCTCCCCAAGCTCCGTTTTGGGCGGCGGCATCCCGATCACCTGCAAGAACACATCATTTGGTAAGATACTAGAAATCAGTTCTACATCCCACTCACCTGTCTGCGTAGTCATGCTAGCAATGGAGGCGTGAAGGTCAATGTCTCCCGCCGTGGGTAGTAAGTGATCCGCCAGCACAATTCCTCCATCCACCCACTTGTCCTGCCAAAACAGAGTGTTGGCGCCGTCTCGAATGCTCCACCGCACTCCTTCGAGCATCGTATTCCAAACGCGTCGCACTCCCCTCCAGAGTTGCGAGCATCGAGTCTTACGGCGGAGTTCCACCCCGTTCGGGCCTTCGCGGAGATACTTCTCTTTCAGCACACGGACCCACAGCTCCTCCGGGTGCTTGAGGATCCCCCAAGCAAGCTTCAGAAAGTACGCCTTGTTCAGGTCACGCGCGTTTCTTAGCCCTAGCCCACCTTGATCTTTAGGAAGGCAAATTGTTTCCCAATTGACCAGATGGATCCTCCTCCTTCCTTCCTGGGAGCCCCAAACGAAAGCGTGTATTTTACGATCCAAGTAGTCGCAGACTCCTGCAAGGAGCAATGAGGTATGCATGACGTAGGATGGTATGACATTCAGCACAGAGATGGCGAGCGTCACTCGACCTGCAAGGGATAAATTCTCCGCCTTCCACCCTGCAAGACGCTGGTCAATACGATCAATAATATAACGATAAGTCTGTTTAGTCACACGACCATGAAGAACGGGCACGCCAAGGTACCGCCCCAAGTCCTGTGTCATAGGAATCTGAAGGCGGTCACTGATCTTTTTGCAAGCTTCCCGCTTCATGTTCTTGGAAAAGAACACCCGAGACTTTTCGTTGCTAACGAGCTCCTCGGAGGCTGCGCAGAACCTTTGCAGGCAAGACGTGATGACTTCTGCTTGGTCCAAGGAGGCTTCAGCAAAAAGCATCAAATCATCTGCAAAAAAGAGGTGGGTTAGCTTAGTTCCTTCCCTCACAAGCTGGACTGGTTTCCACCGCTCCCTGCTCAGCTCCTCCTCAATCAAGTGCCCCAGTCGTTCAATGCACAGCGTGAAAATGTACGGGGAGAGAGGGCAGCCCTGACGTAGCCCTCTGGAAGGCTTGAAAGACTCCGACGATTCCCCGTTCCACAGTATCTCCATTGACGCGGATGTTAGGCAGGCCACGATCGCATCGACGAACTTCTCCGGGAGACCCGCGGCAAAAAGAGTGTTTGTGACAAAACTCCAGCTCAACCTGTCGTACGCCTTAGCTAGATCAATTTTGATCACCATCTGTCCTTTCTTCCCCACCTTTGTCAGTGTGCATGGTATGAACTACCTCCTGCAGAATGATAATGTTACTTTGAATATTACGCCCCGGAACGAAACTCGTCTGATTTGGCTTGATGAGCTGGGGCATAAACGGTTTCAGACGGTTCGCTAAGCACTTCGTAAGCGTTTTGTAGGCCACGTTGCACAGGCTAATAGGGCGTAAATCAGCAACACGCTCGGGATTCCTCTTCTTAGGTATGAGCACCATTAGTGTCTCATTAACAGACGCCACCAAAGACGGGAACCTGAAACAATCAATAACAAACTGTGAGAAATGCCCACCGATTGTTTCCTAGCACCTCTGGAAGAACAGGGGTTGGTAACCATCCTTCCCGGGAGCTTTGTAGGCTCCCTCAACTTCACACCCTGCCAGATCCACGTCCAACCCTACCAGATTTTCCAATCTAGGAAAAGCCGAAATCAGAAAGTCCACCGTGTTGGACTGGTCGGTGAAGAGGGTTCGGAAAGCATCCAGGACCATCCCCATCATCTCCCCATCGCTTTCCGTCCACGTCCCGTCCTCCCGTTTCAGTTTACGGACCCGGTTAGCACTTCGTCTTTTGAGGGTAGCTAGGTGGAAGAACCGAGTATTCATGTCGCCCTCTACAAACCACTGAGATCGCGATTTCTGGTACCAAAGGGCTGCTTCGTGCCTCAAGGTGTCCTGAAGGCCTGAACGAACCTCCTCTTCCTTCTGCAGGCTCGCAGTAGACGGATTCAACTCATTCTTCATCTCAAGACTGGTTAGTTGTCTTGTGAGCTGTCTTTTCCGAGCAAAAATATCCCCGAACACCTCCCTGTTCCACCTCCTGAGATCATTCGTGAGCTGGGCGAGACACGACCTGTAGCTGTCGCCTTTCCCCCATCCATCCTGAAGAGCACGGGAGAATTCATCGTGAAGCATCCATGGTGCTAAGAACCGAAATGGCTTCACCCCATGTCCCGCCCTCTTAGCAGCCTCCATCGAGACTAAAATGGGACGGTGGTCGGACTTGACTCTGTTGAGGTGGGTAGTAAAAGACTCTGGGAAAGAATGTAACCATTGGGAATTACAAATGGCCCTCTCGAGTCTTTCCTTTAGGCCCCGCGGCCCGTTCCATGTGAAGCGCGGTCCCGCGAATGCCAACTCCATTATACTGCAGTCTTCCACAGAGCTCCGAAATTTCCTACTTTGCGCCATGTTGAAAGCCGCACCACCTCTTTTGTCCTATGGGCTGAGCATGGCGTTAAAGTCGCCCAGTACGAGCCATGGCAGCCCATTATCACAGGAGAGAGCCCGCAGGGTCTCCCAAAGCGTCCTCCTATGGGTCATTCTGGGTGACCCATATACTCCGGTGATGAGGCATTGCACGCCGTTGGGAAGCCGAGCTCGGAAGTGGATGGTTTGTTCACTCGCTCCTTCCACAATCACGTCCGTGTCTCCCGAGTTCCACAGCGCCCACAACCCCCCAGAGAAACCTCTCACTTCAACCCTCTCTTCCTTGTCGTAATCCATCTGCCTAATCACTTTATCCGCCTCCTTGCCACTGATCTTAGGTTCTGAAATAAACACAATGGTCGGGCGATGAACCCGCCGAAACTCAAAGAAATATGTTAGAAAGTTTGGGTCTGCCGCACCGCGGCAGTTCCAGTAAAAAATGCTAAACATAACGAAACAATACACAGAATACTCCCCTGGCTGACGAATCAGCACCGCTCCACTTCCATGCCTGAAGTGCCGTTCGATCCTCCTACAGAGGCGGCACTCTTGCATGTCTTATCTTGCTCCCTAGCTGGGGATGCAGTATTCGCAACATTCAAATCCAGCGCCCTAGCCACAGGTTGTTTGGACCCATCGGCTATACCCTTACCTTTCGAAGCACTGGGTGGCGATCCAGCATGAGCACTCTTCCCATCCGCTTTGGGCTTCCCTGATGGTTTGGGTACTCCTCCATCTGAGGGAACACTTTTATCCGGGGGTCTCGGTTTTGCAGAAGCATTCTTGATATTGCCCCCTGCTGTGCTGCTCACTTTCCTCTCCATACCCTTTTGAATTTGTCCTTTCCCCCCCTTCTTCTGCCCATTCTGGCCTCCAGTCGATCCCTTCGAACCCTCCTGGCTCTTCCTCCCATTTTGGTGTCCCAATGTCTCTTGTTTATCACGTTTCCCATCCCCATCGCCATCCGCGCCGTCTTTGCCTTCTTCTCCGTTACCCCCTCCTCCTCTATTGTCCCCTGATGATTTGCCTCCTTCAGAACCGCTGCATGCTCCCTGAGCTCGTCGTTCAGTGACTCGAGAACCTCGAAACGGGACCCCAAGTGTACTCCGGGACTTTGAGAGGGGCTGGATGTAGCCACTTGTGGTGAGGGTGTGCTCGCTACACGTCGGCGGCGGTGGCGGGTTGCCAGCATCCACGGCCCATAATCCTGAAATATTTCAGGGCGCTCCTCTTCAATTGGTCGAGATGGGAGTGTACCTAGGGCTGCCTGAAAATCAGCCTCCGATGGGGCCTCCGAGACCTTCTTGGGGCATGCCTCTTCTTCATGACCATATCGACCGCACGAGAAGCAGACCTTGTGTAATCCCTCATACTCGACCCTCCTTGTTCTCCTTTCAAGCCTATACTTGCAAATCAAGGGCTTCGTTAGATTCACCTCCACGCATATACGTGCAAAGTGGCCTCTCGTGGCTTGGCGGGTGGCCTCATCCATGCGAATGTAACGTCCCAATGAGTTACCAATATTTGCGAGTAACTCCTCGTCATAGTAATCCATTGGTAGTTTGGGAAGCCTCGCCCAAACTAGTGTACTGGTCAACTCTTCCTCGCTTGGTTCAAACCCCCGCCTCCAAACACGTGTGAGTACGTAGTGATCTTCGATCATCCAGGGTCCGCCGGTGAGGGCTCTCTCATAGTCATGCTCAGTGGAGAAGCGTGCCGAGTAGAAGCCTTGTCCCATTGCTGCGATGGCGACAGGGACCTGTGAGTGCCCACATGCTTTGCATCCGCCTTTGGAGAAAAAGAAAGGGAAACGTGTGGTCGAGGACACGGACAATGATAGCTAGTCGCCATTTGTTCCTTATCTTCTTCCCAAAGCCTGGGGGGAGGCGAACCTTAGGGCAGTCAGGCTCCCCTTCTCCATCACTATCATTCTCCTCGATATCCATTGTTTCGTCACCCGGCGACACTTGGTGGCTCGAAGAGGTCACGGTATCTCTATAGGAGACCTTCGGGTTCCCTCTCGGCTGCTCCTTGGTTTCCCCAGCCGTCGACGTCGGACCTTGCGGCTCCCCGCTCGGCGTGGCCGTCGACGTATTGATGACTGCCGCTGACTCAGTCTGCATATCTGCCGCACCAGTAAACTCCTCATTGGCGATGGTTTTCGATCTCTTCGCGGCTTGGATAGGAGACGCAACGTATGAGGTTACTGACGTTAACTCTATTTAATTGATTTAATCCATGTTTTTATAAAAAAAAGACCTTCGATTTCGTTTAGTTTTAGTGCATTTTTTGGTAACTTTAATGAGGTACTGTTGTAATTTGATTTTATTGGACCTTGTGGATAACAGAGTTTATACGAGGTAGTTGACGGAAGGGGTGATTTGTAAAGCAAATATAGTTCAAGGAGGGTAGTGTTGTTAAATAAATTAATATAATATTCACGTTCTATTCGCGCTCTCACTATTGAGTACTTGAGAAATTGACGCTCTAACGCTCTCACTCCCGCTCCCCGCTCTGGTTATCTAACTCTGCCCGGACCCTTCTTTTATAGGAAAAATTGTAGAATAAATGTACTATATAGCTGGGGTTGTTTGCTTGTGATTGGTTGCTCGGGTAGTAGTTCAATAGGTAGGGTAACTTTAGCAAACAATACCGGCTAGGTTTTTGGGTCGAACTGGGTTTTCTCAATGGGTCAGACCAGATGTTGTTGACCTTGGGCTTTGACATTGTTGACCAGGTTTGACCAGTTGACTTGAATTTAGGCTTGGACTTGAGCCCAATTTCTCTTTTACTCTCTTGTAAATACAATTTACTAATCGTAATTGTATTCTGTCTTTATGGTAATTGTACTTACAATAACAATTTTTTATTTATGTTTGATGCAATAATAATTAATTTTAGGGCTAATACCACAAGGAAACCCGAACTATCAAGAATGTGTCATTGTGTCCTAAAGTATCCAATATGACATTTGTGTCCCAACCTATTATAGTATTGTGTCATTTATGTCTCAACATATTACAGTTTTCTGTCATTTATGTCCTAACCCGAACTATTAAGAATGTGCCATTTGTTAAATACTAACGGTCAACCCTGGTCAACTCTAACGGAAAAATAGTTTAGGACACAAATGTCATATTGGATACTTTAGGACACAAATGACACATTCTTAATAGTTCAGATTTCCTAGTGGTATTAGCCCTTAATTTTAATATGGTTATTGTTGATTTTGCTATCCGTTATTTTTCCGAAATTGAAACCCAATCCTCATTAGACCCAACTTCTTAGAAAGATGATCAACTCTTGTCTAGTCAATTTGCACCATTAAGATTTGCTATTGCTAATCTCATTTAGTGTATGCAATCACAGCCAACTCGAAGCACTACAGTAGCTTGAAAATTGTTTAAGATTTGCTATTGCCAATCTTAAACAAAAGCTAAGATTTATTTAGTTAGATTTGTTTTAACCCGGACAAAAAGTGTTGTCTACACCAGAGATAATCGGATAGGGATCATCCTCGAGGAGGTAGTGCGGTATTTCACAATTCACATTAGGCTTATTGTGCGATTTGTAGGTCGGAGTAGTAATAGGGTACCCCATTTGGTGGCTAGAAAGACCCTTACATTGTACCCTACGTGTCGCTTCTTTGATTTTCTATCTTGGCTAGGTTCCCGGATGTAATGATCTATTATTCAAATCAATATATATGATTATCTTTTGTAAAAAGAAAAAAGACTATGCTTTTATGTGTCGATACCCGACCACCAAATCAGTGTAAGTTCATCTCAAATAGAGGTGTCAAAACAAAACCCGACTCGAGCAACCCGTCGGATCAACCCGCCACGTAATCCGATTTGACTAAAAGTCAATAACCCACAACCCTTCCAATCCGTACCCAATTGACCCAAAACCAAAATGTCTCGCAACTCGATTAAACCCATCACTCGATTGACCCGAACTTAATTGACAAAACCATACTAACTGTGACCCGAACGTGCACGACAAGATTTCAAACCAAGCGATCACAATACTCCAGCTTTTCTAGGGGATAAGTCTTACTTCTTGGATATAGCAAGGAGATTGGTAGTTTTTAGCTATGATGGTGGTGGTTATGGGGGCGACTTGCAATGGAAATGGAACGTATATGATTGGAAGCTACTAGCCATTTGAAGATCCTTATGACGATTATGAGTTCCAGATGAAGTATGTAGTGGAATGTGGAGGTGAAATCATGGCAGTATTGGTGGGTGACTTTGGCAAGTTGGTTCGTGTTTATAGATTCGATTGAGAACGAAAGGGATGATTAGAAGTCGACAATTTGGTATCACACGTGCTATTTGTTACCACATCATGTTTCTCTACGGTGGAAAAGATTGCTTGAAAATACCATGGATGAGTTCCAACCTTCTAGGAAGTTTATTTGTGTGCTTGGATTGACCTGCTTTAGGTGATACAAATAGGGATGTCAATCCAACCCGTAATCATGGATACCCTACCCGATCGTAACCGGTCAACGAGGGTAATTATCCGTTTTGACCGGTTAATGGACGGGTGCGGGTAATACCCGGTTTCAGAATAAAGGGTGGCTTAGGGTATGGTAATCGATAATACCCGCCCCGCTAACCAAATGTCAATTTCCCTTGAGAAATTTAGATTAGCTTGAAAATTTGAGTTTAGCCACCATTATTGATGATGAAGATGTAGACGATTATTGTGTTTGTGTGGATTGTAGAAGCAAGAACAATTATTATGTGTTTGCTATTTTTATTTGTGTGAATTGTTGAAACTAGAACAGTTAAAAGTAATGAGAAATTTTAATGGACAACGGTATGTATGTGCATATATGTGTATAAGTGCATAGTTTAGGATTCGTATCCATGATTACCCGAATACCCGTGGTTACCTGGTGGGTAGGATATGGTTATATAATTTTCATACCCGGTGGTTATTTGGTCGGGTATTTTAGAAGGCTCTACCAGTCAGGTTAGAAGTTGGTATAGAGTAAACCCGCACCTGACTCTACCCATAACAATCTGACGTTTTCGTTTTCCTTTTCGCTGAATCCGAGCAGCAGCCGATCGTCGCAAACTTGGAGCCTTCCGCTGTATAACGGGCTCCGCCATCTCCAGAGCTTGGCTACTGTCTCCACTATCTCCATTGCTGACGGGATACGCCGCCTCACTAGGCCGGTACCCGCTCTTCTCCTGGTCTTCTAGACTGGCAGCGAGGATTGCTCCGATGATCCGCAGCACCCATCGCCCAAGGAGGGACCCAAGAACAAGGAGAGAGGAGAGAGCACCTCTCATCTCTTTTTTACTACAATACTACAATAGGCTCTTAAGAAAGAGCAAATGGGTGATTTTGTGGTTTCTCGTGTGCGTGATAATAATATTTGTATTAGCATTTAGCCTACATAATATATGTATCCATAGTTCAAATTTACTGCTACATGCAAAGCTTTGCTAGATATTCGAAGAAATTCGATGTCAATGCATCATAATACAAGAATTCAGACGGATATATGTCCAGCATGAACGATATCAATGAGGCATAACAGTACCAGTGTTTGCATGGCGAGGGAACTTGAACTTGGGATTCTGCTCCAAGAATGACGGAGGCCGCTGGTAGACCACTGATGCAGCTTTTATTAGAACTCCAGCTGTTAATCCCCATATCACATACTTATTTCCCCCTGTTTCATAATCAAAGAAATGCACTAGATACTTCTCACCCATCCACTCCCTCTCTTCTACCCTCCGATGTTCATCCTGAATAAAGAAAAGCCAAGTTTTTAACATTAAGCTTTTGAAAAAACCATCAATCACCAGTAAGTAAGTTAATAAAGTTGAGGGGAGAAGTTAAGAGACCTTAATGAACATTTCCAAAGGAGCATCAAACACTGCATCAACTTCGTCTGGATTTGGTTCAGGACTGAATGCTTCTTTATCCCTTAGAATCCCTACAACAGGAACTACTCTCAGGAGATGCTGCAAAAGAACAAGAAACGCCAGCAAACAACTGATAAAGCTCCCTTACAAGGTGTCTTTATTTGAGCTTAACTAAAGTTAAGGCAAACACAATTTTTCCCTACAAACACACCCACTCTGTCTGTGTCTATGTCAATTATCAAAGCTAAGCAATTCTCTTCCCATCAGAGATTATAGGCCATCAGATTACCTTGGATAAGAAGGGTTCCATAACTGTAATAACATCAACCAGCGAAGGATCCAACCCAATTTCCTCTTTAGCTTCCCTTGTTGCTGTGTCTCCATCATCCTTATCACCCTCCTCAGCTTTCCCTCCAGGCAATGAAACTTCACCTACAAGCAACACAAACACATATAAAATCACCTAACATCACCGTGTTTTACCGCACAAGCTATATAGAGCACCCACTACACTTAGATCCTATCTTGGTGACCGTAAGTACAATACCTCAGTAAGGTTCCAACTCTCCTGTCATCGAAAACCCTAATTCTGATGTAACCATGAGGTCAAGGGGAAAAACGGAATGTTAAACAATTGGACGCAAGGGAGTTCAAGTTATAACCAAAGGTCCGCGTTTGAAGTACTGCAACCACCAATTACTACAACAGGGACGCATTTGAAGTGCTGAAACCAACAATGTCATAGAACTAGACAACCAATCAAGAACTTGAATCTCCCACCCCCTCCATAATGGGTCAAAGAGCACAAAGTCAGTAGATAACTTGAACTTACCAGAATGAGTGGACAATCTGGAGGATCGCTTGGTCAAGATGACACGAAACTCGCCGCAATCGCCTTCGAAGATACAGACCAGAACCGCCGCTCTTTTGGGTCTGAATCTATCGGATTGATTCGCAATCGGGGTAGCCGATTCTTGAAAACCCACCTGGGTAATCACCTTGCCGGCAGTTTCCTCCATGGCCTGCTCCTCAATTTCATCGGGCGATGCAGCTGGCGGCTCGTAGAGGCGGAGCTGTTGGGCTAGGGCCAGCAGCCGGCTCGATCCAGACGCGCTCATGGTTGTCGGAAATGACGACGGCGGTTTGGGAAGGATTGCCGGTAGCTTTGTTCGCAAGAGCGAGATCATGAGATGATGAGGACGTATAGTGGCATAGCGCAATGTATTCAGATTCTCAATTCTCCCCCTCGGAGTATTGCTCCCTCCCTTTATAAAGCAAAACTGGGAGGCAGCCACTGAAGAAACCCTTTTCTGAGATTTACCGGTTGCGATTTGATTAGTAATTGCAGGCGGCTAGGGATCAGTTATAGCTGGGAGTGTGTCACAAATTCTGGTTAGAGAGGGCGTCCAGATAATCCATGGAGGGAATGAATCAATGAAAAGAGGAAATGCATAGCATCCCCTCTTTTATGGGTTTCTCCGCTCCGGAATGAAATGGCAGGACGGAAATAAAATCATCGTTAGCTGCACCGCAAGTGTAACATCCTAGATCGGCCGGTCATTAAATATACCAAAATGTTAGTGAAAATCCAAATAAATCATTTGTCTTGAAAAAGGGAAAACAACGGAAAATCATCCATAACCAAATTCCAAATTTCAAACAGAAATAATCATTGTCAATTCAACACAAACGAGCATTTGTCTCGAGTCTACTAATAGGGAAATTCATAAAGCTAGGAGTACTGGGTTCCTCGCCACTAACCCTTTTGATGACATCCTGAGCAGCAATAATATCACAGCGGCGGGTCTGTGCGTTCCTGATGTCTAGTAGCTCATGAGTGCGGGTGTGATGTCAGTACTAGGTGCAATTTATCTTAACAATAATAGCTACTCAACGACTTAGAAGAAATAAATATGTGACCATGTAAGATTAAGAAATTTCATTAACTTGCTCAGAGGGGCCCCGTGCTCAGCCTAACTAACGGAACTGTCCGACCACCTGAACGCGACATGACATGGACCTCCATCATTGTGGGAGGTGAGATACATGGTAAACATGGGTCTCCTTCACTATGGGAGGTGAGGTAAGTGCTAATCGCACGCTAGCTAGGCTAATGACCGGTACCTAAACGTGAACATGGACTCTTTTTCTAAAGGAGTAGTACATATAACTTGTCCCGGATACTACAATAATTTCCCGCCTAACATCCAAGTATAAACCTTAGTCGGGTGCAACAGGATAAGTATGTTTAAATATCAACACGGGCCGGTCCTTGTACCCCTACTTCGGTCATTTGAATCATTATCTAGAAACAAAGTTTTGGTTGAAAAGTTTGTTAATTAAAATAAAATAAGGCAAAGGTAAACGGTTTTGAAAGCTCTTTGTGAGAAGGATAACTCTAGTGTCGCTCCCCCTAACTACTACCATGGTATGTGAATTGAAACGATTGTTATGGGCAAGGTAACCGCGAACCGCAGAGGGATGCAAATATGGTCGTAGACCACATTCTCGATCGCTAAACCGAGGTATACATTATAGGCCGTGTCACTCGGCGCTCTCGGTTTAGGCAATCGGTGGTTGACTTACCCCCTCACTCAACTCAAGGGTTGGACGTCTTAATCACGCTTAACCAATTTGCTTAATTCAACATTGAGGTTTGCCCTAAATTAACCTAGTTAGGTGGCTTGAAAAGCTAAAGGAAACCCAACTCGATTGAGTCTCCCTTGGAAGGGGGATTTTTCTCTCTAATCTAGGTTAAAGTGTCTAATTAGATTGCTAAGCACCAACATGCACAAACCTAAGGATGCTAAGCACAATTATGCACAATCCTTAGGTTGCTAAGCACCAACGTGCACAAACCTAAGGATGCTAAGCACAAAACATGCACAATCCTTAGATTGCTAAGCACAAGCATGCACAAGCACATGAATAATACCTCAATCATTGAATTAAACAATACCCAATGACGATCATTCAATTCACATAAAAGAAACTACATGGTAGCTAGTTAGGGTTTCACAACACCCAAGTGAAAAGAAATCTACTCCATGCTAGAAATGGGAGAAACACAAGGAGAAGAGGTAGAAACGATCTTGGGGGAGGCTTCCAATCTTCTAGACCCTTGTGCTGAACTTCTCTTGGGGAGAACCTTCCCAAATCCCACCTCAGAGCAAAACCCTAGCCTCCTTCTCCTTTGATTCGTGTTTCTCTCTCTAAAAATCTGAAGAAGGCTTTCTCACACAATGGGCTCCCCCCTCTCTTTTCCTTTCAGCTCAGCTTTTAAACAGTGAAGAGCTCAGTTCACGACCGTGAACTCTGAAACGCATCCGTGAACTTCAGATGGGCACCGAAACGCACCGCTTTGCTTCCACGGGTTCACGGCCAATAGCTCCTGTTCACGGTCTTAGCGACCATGAACTCAATTAGCGTAAGTAACTTGCATTTTGGCCCTAGACGCCCCAATGTTCACGACCAATGGCTCTTCTTCACGGTCATACAAGACCGTGAACCTCCAAGGAAAATCGTGAACTCGCGGTTTTTCACCTCTTCTCCCGGTTTTCGCTCCTTTTTGTCCAACTTTCGACTTCAGAGCTGGTTTCACCTGTTAAATTCTGAAACACACTAAAACACGAGAAACCTAGCGTAAAACCACCCTTTTAGGAGCAAAATTGCCACAAACGCCTAAGGAAAACGGGAGTAAAACGTGTACAATTAGGCCCGAATCAACATACATGCACTTTCTCACTCTGGGAAGTGAGGTGGACGCGTGCATGGCTAGTTAGGTGAGTTTCTAAAACGTGTTCTTACTTACTTGACGTGATACATGCACTTGTCTACTTGTAATAATAACTTGAAACTTAAACGTAGAACGCCAGTAAAACGTATATAATCGAACGCATAAAGTAACATGACCTAACTTGAACATTAAATCTAGCCCCCTTTAACCACGCACCTTATTAATTTAAGTCGTTTACAACTTGAAGATGACCCTTGACTTGGATGTTTTGCCTCGTGCTCCTATGGCTAATATCAACATTAGAATGGTCGAATTTTTGGATTTTAGCGGCAGCTTCGTGACTCGGGATTACTTTGCCATATAGGGAAAGTACGGGGCGTGGTAGTACATTAATAAATGTACTTGTTAATTTCTTAATATCCTAGGATGGATTACCAAGTTTTGACCAACTTAAATTATTTAAGAAAATATCCTATTACCTTTCTAGTAAACATGAAATACGTTACCTTACAAAATATACATACTAATCACCACGTATATTCTCACTATTAATTATACTCAATTTAATTCTTAACCTAATTCAATTTATTGGCAAACGTTAGCATACTAGATATAATATTTTACTTGGAAAACTATAAAAACTTACTTATTAATTTACTTACGTGGATTAGATTACTAATCATAACATATTAAACCAAACAACTCCTAATAATCTCAAACTATAATTAAATCCATGATCTTATCTCGTATGATAAGAAAAATTGAGAAGAACATGAAGAGAGAGGTATGTAGAGAGAAGTCATTTTCCCTTGTTGTTTTGCCTTTTGCGTAGAAAGATTGCCACTTTTGCACTGCAAGGTTGTGAAACCGGTTTATTTTAGCAAGTGATATGTTTATCTTTGATGGATGCTACATCTAATTTATGTTGGGTTAATATATTTCTATGGTCTGAATTTTGATCAAAATAAATATTTTGGTCAATCTTTTCTATCTATAACATTCTGACCCAACAATTCCGGTGCAAAAAGGAAGGACGGGGAGGGATTGCCGGGGAAGGAGAAGAGGAAATGAGCGCCATTTTTTTATTCTGGACCGCAGATTCTTTTTCTTCCCTCGATTGAATTATCCTTTTTTTATTGTTAAAAATGAAAAAAGGAAAATGATAATAGGTGGAAATGCTAAATTTTTTTAATTGAAAATTACTGATTTGGAAGTGACGTGGCACACTGACCATTAGTCAACGCATTTGACCATCCAAGTTAACGATCAAACATCGGGTTTGGCCAATTTCGTTATTTTAATGTATAGTTTGGGCCAGGATGTTATAGATCGAAAAGATTGACCATAATGTTTATTTTGATCAAAGTTCAGGCCATACAAATATATTAACCCTTTATGTTTATACATGTTGATTTAATAAAATTATTAAAATATAAAATTATTAAAATCAAATGAATTTAATCATAGATAAAAACCAAGGATTAAAAAGTCGTACCGTACCGGCGATTCGTCCAGAAAAACCTCTTACCGGAAGCAAAACCGGTAGGCGATATTTAGCGGTATAATACGGTTAAACCATGGTTTTAGCATAAAATACCCTACCACCGACTTTTCTGGTACGACCTCCGGTACGGTATTTCTATCCTTGAATAAAACATATTTGAAGATAATCTAGTTACTCTATAATTATATTTAAATAAATATAATATTTCAAACAAAATATCAATTATTCATAATAAAATACAACATTTAACATCAACAAACAAATTGTTATACTTGAATTCAATAAATAATATCAACATTTAACTGTTAAATTCATGAAATAAATTACTTATTAATTATTATTTTTATTAATTGATTCATTAAAATAATGTCATTTTGTTATAGGTCAAAAATCGATCATGTTAGTCATACTGGTGGTATTCACATACGTTTTATGATCCGAATAGTTCAACCGGCTAGTATTCCACTTTTGTGGCTATCATGGTTAGCTTTTTTTTTCTTTTTTTATAAATAAAAAAGAAAGCATAAATATGGGTGTGCAACGATTCAGTCTGGACCCTTTTTTACAAATAAAAGAAAGCATCATTTGAGATGTGCATCAGTCAGGTCTGAACCAGACAAAACTCATGTTAATCGTGGTCCAATAGTGAAGGTTTGGTAGACATCTTAGGACCAAGAACAACACCAACATTGCATTCGGCCTAGTTTGATCTGTCCAAATGTCATTTCATCCCATTTTTCTTCAATACTTATATAATGGGTTAATTGTATGGTTGGTCACTGAGATTATAAAAAACGTTCAAGTTTGGTCACTCAAAATATTTAAATCCATTAGTGGTACTTCAGTTTACTGAAACCGTTTACGTTTGGTCACTCTCCGTCCAACTCCGTTAACTTTGGCTGATGTGGCAGTCAACTCTCAAAATTGACCGTTAACTTAGTGACGTGGCAATTAAAAAAATAATAAATAAAATAAAATAAAATTTATTTTAATGTCCAACTCATTTTACCATAAAATAAATAAATAAAATAAATAACTTAGAGACCCAATCGAAACCTCCTCAACTTTGAACTTCACTGTGAAAAGCTTCCACTGTTTCCCATTTTCATTTCCCTTTCCTTCTTCCTCTTTCTTCTCCGGCGCTGCTGCTGTATCCTGTTGAAGGAAATTACAAGCTTGCAGCTGAAGCAAGCTGGTCCAAATTAAAGAAGCAAGCTGGTCCATTAAAGCAAGTTGCTCAATTTGACATTGTCGGACAACAAATTGACATTCTCCGACGCCGTTGCCGTATCCCCATCTCCGATGGAATCAACAGTTTTCTGTTCACCAGGACTTTTTACCTTGTTGGATTTCTTGAATCCCAACAAGAAAACCCTAAATTTGGTGGCGGATTTGAGCAGGGAGACGGGGATCCTCTGAAATTTAGGGTTCATGGCGTCGGAAGATTCCATCATCGGCACCAACGTTCCCTTGAAGAACATCTCGTTGGAAGGGGAAAGTGCCAGCTGGTTGGTGGGGTCCGCACGGTCGTTGCAGCTGGAAGCCGACGGCAGCGTGAAATCAAACTCTCCCTCTTCTCTGTCGCCACCACCGCTGTCGAAATCAGAATCGGCGGAGGAATCCCCCTTCCTCTGCCCCTCTTCCTTGTTGTCGTCGTTTCCCACTTCCCCAACCGCAAACTCCAAGTCGAAGAAAGGCTCATCTTCGCCGGCAGCGTTGCCATCCTCGTCGTCGGTGGAAGGCGGCGGAGTGGCATTGTCAATTTGTCATCGGGGAAGGCGGAAGTGACAATGGTGGATAAACTGAAATAAAATAAAAATATTTTTTTTAATTTATTTTATGGTAAAAATGAGTTGGACATTAAAATAGATTAAATTTTATTTTATTTATTATTTCTTAATTGCCACATCACTAAATTAACGGTCAACTTTGAGAGTTGACTGCCACATCAGCCAAAGTTAACGGAATTGGACGGAGAGTGACCAAACATGAACGGTTTCAGTAAACTGAAGTACCACTAATGGATTTGAATATTTCGAGTGACCAAATTTGAACATTTTTTATAATCTCAGTGACCAACCATGCAATTAACCCCTTATATAATTCATGAGATCGAGGACCGGACCACATTATATTCGGTTTGGCATTCTGGTACAAACCAACCATTACACATCATTAAGCATAATAATAATCCGGCGTGGGATAAAGTGTTAACACCCAATGACATTTTTCCAGAAATAGCACCATTTAAAAAAATTACAAAAATATCACCATGCCCACACAAATTCTAAAAATAGTACCTTTTTTTCAAAACCGCATCTTGAGGGAGCGGTTTGCTTTTATGGGTCAAAACCGTAGCATGGTGGAGCGTTTATTAGGCTGACCTAACAGAATCGCATCTTGGCCATGCGGTTCGTAGGCTGACCTAGCAGAACCGCTTGTTGAGGCTGCGATTCTGTTTCTCCAACACAAAACATAGCCTCAAGCAGCGGTCTTGCCCTTGCCGACACACAAACCGCACCAACCCCCCCCCTGTGGTTTGTGTGTCGTCCCCATTTTCTCGACATCCATCATGTTGGCCATGCAAGTTGACAGACGTGGAGCTGCATGGCAGATGAAAACCGCCCCCTTTCCTTGCGGTTTTTGGTGTTGATTTTGCCTATAAAAGGCAGCCCCGGGAAACCTCTTCTCTTCACACCTCTCCTTCTTCTTCTTCTTCTTCTTCTTCAATTTTCTATTGTAACACCCTACTTTTTTATTGTTTTTGCAGTTAACGTTAACTCGTAAATTTATTTTATATTACTTTTTATTGTGATTTGTGATTTTTATGATATTAACTGAATTACGGTTTTATTGTAGATGGCATTTCAAAAGTTCACGCTTGGGTTACGGTGGAATGGTTACACGAAAGAGACCGGAATGGGGGTCACCTACGTCGTTTGCAATTTTCAAGAAAAAAAGGTCTCTACCAGACCGATGCTTGAAGACCTCCATCAAATGTGTACTGACGTTACTTGTATGGATGGCACAAGAAGTGTTGATCGTATGGTGTACCGATATCCAAACAGAGAAGGCGGGTCGTTGTGGCATGAAGAATATCTCATAACCACTCAGGATGAAGTAGATGCCATGCTCAAATTCTTGAAGTCCAGTAATCATTCCAAAGCCGAGATGTTCGTTTACACCGAGGGAGTCGAAGGCGTTGGAGGTCATTCTGGAGACGGTCAAACATCTGGTATCCATGGTGGAGGTGAATTATATGGAGATCATCCCTACAAAAGTTACCATGATCCTCATTCCTACTTTCAGTACCAAGAGCAAGGTCATCATCATATGAAGAAGAAGTCCAACGGGACCATGCCAACCAACCCGAGTACAACTTCCATTCAGGCAGCGGTAGTTTTCACAACTACCATTACGGAGCTGATGAAGGTGCCTTTCATGATCTGGATCAGATTGAAGATGCCCTGCTAGCACCATTTAGTGACCCCTCCGATGAAGAAGAAGTGAGCAATGTCAGTGTAGACAGCTCTGACCCTCTTGAAGGTGTTGATGATTTAGGCCCAGAGTCAGACTCAAGGTATCTCGTGACCATGTACTATCTCGTACTACAATCACATTCCAAACGACAATTGGTGTGTCGACACCAACATGGAGCCATCAGAGGTCCCAGTATGGGGTCCACTCACTGGGTTTATGAAGGGCCAACAATTTGGTTTGAATAAGGAGGTGCGGCACGCCATTGATACTGAAGCAATGACTCTGCATTTTGAATGGCACACATCTCATTCCAACACGAAGAGGCTCAAAGTCAGATGTCGTAATCAACACGAGGGATGCAATGTTAGGATTCGGGCCAAGCAAGAGACACGGCTATTGGGTCATATCCCGTGCGGTGAAAACACACACATGTGTGTCATCCATAACATCCCAAGGCCATTGACAGTTGGAATCCAGGGTGGTGGCCGCAGCTATCAAGCATCTAATTGAGCAAGATCCTGACCTAAAGGTGAAAGTCATAATCGCTGACATTACAAGTCGTTATGGTTATATTATTAACTATAAGAAGGCGTGGCATGGAAAGCAGAAAGCTCTGGCAGCCGTCTTTGGTGATTGGGAAGAATCATATGCATTCCTTCCCAGGTTGATTTTGGCATTGGAGGCGTCTAGCCCTGGCACTGTTTTATCCCCTCGATACCAAGATGAAGAGATACAGTCGCCAGAGCCTGGTAACAAACACCATTTCAAACGTCTTTTTTGGGCATTCAAGACATCTATTGATGGTTTTGGCTTTTGTGTCCCTGTCATCCAAGTGGACGACACATTCCTTACCGACAACTACAAGGGCACTCTCCTAATTGCCAGTGGGGCAGATGCAAACAAATAAGTCTTTCCTTTAGCCTTGGCCATTGTTGAGGGAGAGAATGCCGATAGCTGTGGATGGTTTTTCTAGCAAATTCAGCTCTACGTCACCAGGAGAACGAACCTGACAATCATCTCTGATCGACATATGAGTTTCGGCAGTCTATTCTTTCTCTCCAGCAAGAGAAGTCTTCGGTAGCCTCCTTTTACACAAAGCTTCGCAGCTCTTGGGACGAAATCGCCTCTATCGCGCCCTCTCTTGAATGTTCCTGTGGCGGGTGTACCTGCGATGTCAAGCGCCGTCAACGGGAAACCAAGGAAAGTGAACGTTTATTTGACTTTTTAATGGGTTTAGATGATGCCTTTGCTACTGTGAAAACTCAGATTTTGGTCATGAAGCCTATTCCTAGCTTAGCTTAAGCTTATCATCTGGTGATGAACGATGAACACCAGCGCCTTCTTTCCAGCAGCAGGCGTCCTCGACTCGATGCCGCGGCCTTCCAAGATCAAGGGGACAAGCGTCTCGATCGACCTCCGCGTTCAGGTGAGCGCATTCCCGACGGGCGCCCTCGCGATGCTGATGGCCGGCCAGTTTGCACCCATTGTCAGAAGTCTGGCCACTTCCGGGAGACATGTTATAAAATCATTGGTTACCCTCCTCGTACACCCAGCGCGGATGATCAGCCACAGCGGCGTCGCCCTGATCGAGGTCCTCGCACGCGTCCCCAGGCGGCAGCAATTGATGCCGAGTCGTCTCTCATCCCTGGCCTCACTCATGCTCAGGTCGCGCAGCTGAAGACATTCCTCAACGGCGATTCCTCGTCCTCTGATCTTCATGGCATCGACCTGGTCTCTAATATGGCAGGTACGAGTTTCTCTCCTCAATCGTCATGGCCTTACAGGTTCGCATCCCCAATGGAACTGGTGTTTCAGTACATCATATTGGTTCAACAAAATTATCACATGACCTGACTTTGCAGTGAGTTCTTCACGTTCCAGCATTCTAGTGCAATTTACTCTCTGTTAGTCGACTGACTGCTGATCTTCCAGTGGCTTTGGTTTTTATGAGTAATTTCTGTGTTATTCAGGACTTACCCTCCAAGAAGCTGATTGGGATGGGTAAGCATGTTGATGGGCTGTACTATCTCCAATTGTTTGATGGCAAACATCCGGTGGCTCATTCGGTTCGTCAAGCAGTGGACAGTTCAGCTCTCTGGCACGCCCGTCTGGGGCATCCTTCTGCGGGCCGACTTACTCTTTTGCAGCATTTGATTCCGAGTCCTCTTGTGCAGCCGCAGGACCCGTGTTCTTCCTGTCTCCGGGCCAAGCAAGCTCTTGACTCTTTTGAGCATAGTTCTATTAAAACTCAATCCTGTTTTGAGCTTATTCACCTAGACATCTGGGGCGGTTATCATGTCCCTTCTCATACTGGTGGTCGTTATTTTTTGACAATTGTTGACGATTATAGTCGGGCAGTTTGGGGTTTTCTATTAAAATTCAAGTCTGAGGTTGCACGGTATCTATTATACTTTGTCGTATGGTCACCATGCAGTTTGGGAAGCAGGTTCAGCGTATTCAGGCTGATAATGGCCCTGAATTTGCTACTTCTACGTTGAAAGATTATTATGAGGAGGCTGGGATTACTCTTCAGACTTCCTGCACTGACATTCCTCAGCAGAACGGAGTTGTGGAACGTAAACACCGACATCTTTTGGAGACAGCTAGGGCTCTCCGGTTCCATGCTAATTTACCTATTCAGTTTTGGGGTGAGTGCATTCTTACTGCAGCGTATCTCCTCAATCGCATGCCCTTGTCACCCATTGGCAATCGGTCTCCTTACCAGTTACTTTTCGACAAAGATCCCTCTTATCACCACCTTCGCAGTTTTGGGTGCCTTGTTTATGCTTGGGATAATCATCATGGTTTGGACAAGTTTAGTGACCGTGGTCGAGCTGGAATTTTTGTTGGTTATCCATCTGGCCAGCGTGGATATCGCGTTTACGACTTGGCGACTAAGAAGATTTATACATCTCGTGATGTTGAATTCTTGGAATCGGTGTTCCCTTACCACACCTCTTCAGTTCCCACTCCATCATCAGCAGGTACCTCTCCTTCTCTTCCCCTGGGTTTTACTCCTCTCATTTGTGATGATGATGACACCGAGCCTTCCACTCGGCCTGTTGTTCCCCACACTGCCATGCCCAACGTTGCTCCTGCCCATGCACCTTCTCCATTTCAGACGCCTCTTCGACCTCCTCGCATCCCGGTCGAGACATGTACGCCACCCGCTCCCTCCACAGCTACCTTCCCCTCCACTTCGCCGCCGCAGTCTCCTCCCACAACAGCGTCTACCTCCCAGCCGATCACCCCAGTTGAGTCCTCTCCTCCACCACCCCGTCGTAGCGACCGCCAGCGCCAAATCTCCACTCGGCTGGCAGGTTATGACGTTGATCTTCCTGGCCGTGCTCACAATGCTTCCGTTGACTATCCCATTGAAGACTATCTTACTTATCGCTGTCTCTCTCAGGCGCATCATGCTTTCGTCGCTGCCGTCAGTGCTGTTGAGGAACCGCGCTTCTATCATCAGGCCGTTCGCTATAAGCATTGGCGGGACTCCATGCAGGGTGAGTTTACGGCTCTCACGGCTAATGGTACGTGGACTCTTTGTGCTCTGCCCCCTGGCAAGCGTGCTATTGCTTCTAAATGGGTTTACAAAGTCAAGTTCAAACCCGACGGTTCAGTAGAGCGTTTTAAGGCTCGTTTTGTGGCCAAGGGCTTCACCCAGATCGAAGGCGTCGATTACCATGACACCTTCGCTCCTGTCGCCAAACTTGTCACCGTCCGGTGTTTGCTGTCTGTTGTTGTCAAGCAGGGGTGGATCATTCATCAGCTCGACGTCAACAATGACTTCCTCCATGGTGACTTAGAGGAAGAAGTCTATATGCAGATTCCTAGCCAGTCCCAGCGATACTAGAGTGTGTCGTCTTCGCAAATCCATCTATGGTCTTAAGCAAGCCTCTCCCAACTGGTATAAAAAATTCACCAGTGCCCTACTCGGCTTGCAGTTTACTCAGATTCGGGCAGATCACTCCTTGTTCACGCGGCTCTACCTTTGTTGCTGCTCTTATTTATGTGGATGACGTCATTCTCACTGGGAATGATATGACTTTTATCCAGCGGGTCAAGGCTTTTCTGCATGACCGCTTCACCATCAAAGATTTGGGTCCTTTGAAGTACTTTCTCGGCATCGAGGTTGCTCGTTCTCCTGGTGGCATGGTCCTGAATCAGCGGAAATATGTTCTCGACATTCTGGAAGAGGCTGGCCTTACTGCTAGTCGTCCCAGTCCCACTCCCATTACTCCCAACCATCATCTTGGCCGCGATCCGTCCTCTCCCACTCAGGATTCGGCTTCTTACCAGCGCCTGGTTGGTCGGCTTCTCTACCTCACTGTTACTCGTCTGGATATCACATATGGAGTTAATATGCTCGGTCAGGTTGTTCAGTCTCCTACTCAGGCACACGTTGACGCTGCCGTCCGTGTCCTTCGCTATCTCAAGGTCTCCCCTAGTCGTGGCCTTTTTCTCCCGGTTGCTGGTGATCTCTCCTTAACTGCACACTATGATGCTGATTGGGCTGGCTGCCCCACCACCAGGCGTTCTACTACCGACTATTTTATTACTCTTGGTTCCTCTCCTGTTTCTTGGCGGACTAAGAAACAGTTTGTTGTTGCTCGCTCTTCCGCAGAGGCTGAATACCGGGCTATGGCCAGTACTGTTAGTGAAGTCATCTGGTTGCGTTGGCTACTCAGTGACCTGGGTGTTCAACTCTCTTCTCCCACGCCTCTTTACTGCGACAATCAAGCTGCTCTCCATATTACTGCCAATCCGGTCTTCCATGAGCGTACCAAGCATGTGGAGATGGACTGCTACTTTATTCGGGAACTCGTGCAATCCGGTGATGTCGTTCCTTGCAAGGTGGCCACGTCTGAGCAGCCTGCCGATCTTTTCACCAAGGGACTCAGTGTTGATCAGTTTAATCATTTGCTGGTCAAGCTCGGTCTTCTTGACATTCATTTCTTCGCTTGAGGGGGCGTGTTGTAATCCCTTATTTCGTTCACTTAGCTTAATTAAGGGATTACTTTGTAATTAGCCTACCCGTGTAGCTCGGTTGTGAGGGTACGACTTTTCTTATTTAGGCCGACGGGTTCTTTGCAAACCCTAAGCCAAACTCTTCATCATAATAATAATCCTGAGAGCTCTCGTTCTCCGTGGAGTAGTCTCGTCCATCACTAAATGGGGAAACCACGTAAATCGCTGTTGTTCGTGTTCTTTTGTTTTCGCTATCACGAAATTCTACAAGAAACATCATTAATAACTCACAAAAGGAAAAATAGTTGGCTTACTTTGATGACAGGTGTTTACGGGTCTAATCTTTTGCACAGTAAGTTATTAAAAAGTTGTCGCATTGTCGGCATAGCATGGTGCCCAAACTTCACTCGGCTGTAATAGTAGCTCATTCGGCCACGGAAGATCTTCTAATAAGCTATCAATTAAGGGGAAGAAGACTTTCATCAGAAAAGCAAAAGGGAGGAAGATATCAGAGTGGTTTCAGCTAATGTAGATTGAATTGGGTAAAGTAGCAAGTTTGGTACTGATCAAGCTAATTAGGGTCCACATCGGTGATGGTTGTCTTAATTTCACGCTAATGTAGTTGATTTTGATGAAGCAACCACACAAAAATGAACAAAAACACTCGTTTGTTAGTAATTCTAGACTTCTGCTGCAAGTGTATTAAAGTTCAATGATCCAAGTGAGAGTCCCAGAAACTTATAAGCAGACACGGCTACATATTTTCCTTTCTCTTTTCATCATTTACCATTCCCCTATATTGTTGATGGCCACAGCATGACTGCATCCTCACCGGTCGAAACCGTCTTCAATGGCATAAGCTTTCAAATAAAAATGCATTTAACATTGCACCCCCAAAACAAAATGTTTCCATCTATTTACAGTATATATAAATACAAAGTGAACCCATGTTTTGACATGGTGTATAGGGTAAGAGGAGGAAAAATGATGAAGCAGATGAACTCTCAAGGCTTTCTCAGTTATATACCGCGCATTCACAAGCAGAAGGATAGCACACCACTCATAGAACCATAATCAGAAATGAGACTTACCTATTGAAAAAAACCCGACAAAGAATGAAAGCAATTTCACTCGGAAAGAGACCAGAACAAGAACACACTAAGATGCCAGCACCAGCTGCTCCTTTTTAGCCTCTCCCATTCCACCTTTCCTGCTTCCATGGAGTGTTGTGGCTTGTTTCCCGGTAACCGGATAAGTTAACCTCCTGGCTTTTAGAGCTGCATTGGGCATTGGTGGTTTAGAAGCTATGGTTGGCGTTTTTGCTGCAGGTGAAGTTGCATTCTTACTACCCTTGTTAGCCTGCTTGTTGATCTGAGCTTTCTTTGGGCTGATGGACTTCAAGGGGACACGGCTCTCCCATGGACGAGCAGCGATCCAGCGGTCAATCCAGCTCCATCCCCAGTTAGACTTCCCAACCTCATAGCTACCAAGGCTCTGGTTACAATTTGCCCTCCACTGCAAATTTCATTGGTCGGTTTTAGACCGTTGTAATGCAACTTTTTTCGCAAACTTAGAAGGATTGGGATCATTGAAATAAGGATATGCATTCATAAGAGTTTGTGCTATACCTGGTGAGAGAAGGCATATGCCATTGCCCTTTCCCGCTTCACTGCTGCTTCTTCCCTTTGATGTACTCTTGCAAGAATCTCCTCCATTGTATCACCCCCACTGTTCCATTCCACCTGCCATCCATATCAAACATTAACTGTTAAGAACAAGACTTGTAAAGTGGAGTTCTATGATCCATTCAAGGGGGGGGGGGGGGGAAAACAATTGCATGCTATCTTACCACTAGGTCATGAAGTTTTGCCTCAAGTTTAAGTTGATTCTCCAACTTCTTCTGCCTTGAACGACCTTCGGTGACCATAAACAAGCGGCGATTTCTAATCTGGGTCTGCAGGCTGCTCCATAGATGAAGGTGATTCAATGTGGAATTAGCTTGCTTCAGAATGGATTGATGCTTGGTTCGGGACTGTAATTTCACAGTCCCTCTTAGGCGGCGTAAGGCTTTCCTCGCCTGACTCGACAAGGAACAAAACACGAAACAACAATTATTAACTAATGCACACCAGCATCTGCAAGTGTTTAATTTAAGGCACCATTTAAAGATCACAGGTTAACATACTCTATATGCACGGAATGCAGTTTGAATGCGAGTGGCAGCCAATTCTTCATTGCCATGACCATTGGGAGAAGCAGCTGAATCTTTGCTCTGCAGATACTTCGATTTGAAGCCATTCGATTTCACAGACGGTGATGAAGAACCCTAAACAGAAGCAATAATCGTGTCATTGATTCGTTCTATCTTCCCCGAAAGCACGGTGGAATGAAGAGAAGCGTGGAGGGAAATGAGATTTACCTTCAATTGCTTCAAATGGCCATTCTTCCCCTTCTTCAAGTTAATCATTGTCTTAATCCAATTCCCAGAACCCATTTCTGCTGTAAGTTTGATGTGCCACCCAGCTCAACATAAATCTGAAAAAAAAAGATTGCCCTTATCAGAATACCAGCATTATGAATCTCAGACATTCACCAATTCTTTCTCTTCTCTCCTTCTTCAATGGCAAATCTAATAGGAGAGCCATTTCAACAAAATCCATCCATGGATGGTCAGGTTGCTAAAAACCATGAATCCCCCCATTAATGATTAAACCCAGTTCAAGGATCTCAGCAACTACCTAGCATTGTCCACGAAGGGGGGAACGACATTGCATGCTGGAGAACAAGAAGAGTAAACATAGGCAAGAGAGAGAAAGCCCGCATTACCAGTGAAGCCGAGGTAGCGGAAGTGGCACACTCTTCTCCTTCTCTAGCTTTGAGGGAAAATGAAGGAATCCAAAAGGTAGAGATTTGGGGGAGGGATGAAGAACAAGACTTCAGCACTAGAGTAGTTGCAGTAGATGGGAAGGAAAGTCTTGGACTTGACAGGAAAAATAGACATTTTAATATTTCCAAAGCGAAATGAAATCATTGATTAAATAAATAAACGGTTGTTGGGTCTGGTTGAGAATTGAGAAATGACAAATTGGCATAAACCAAGCTCCCCTCCTCCACCAATCCTTTCTTTTATTATTTGTTTATTTCTTTCAAATCTTCACATTATTCTCTTTTGCTAATTTTTCCTTTGGAAAACGCCAACATTCCTTTCATACCATACCATAGTCGATTTCACGTTAAAATGGGGAAATGTTGTTAAACAAAATAAAGACAGATGGATTTTTTTTTTCTAATTCATTTTGTTTGCCTTCACGGACTCGGAAATTCAACAATATATTATTATATATATTTGTCAGCTTAAACAGTGACAGCATAACCACTGACAATAATGGGTGATTAGTAGCTTCCTACCTCTCATCCCCTACCTCATTTATAATTTGCTTCATTACTATTGTTATTTGGGCTTAATTTTTTTTTTAAATTGGGTTAAAGGTGTAACTAATTTTTTAGTCAAGTGTTATTGATTGATTAGAACAAGGTTATGCTTTACCTTTCTCTAGAATATACAAGAAGGCTAAGCGGTGGTGGAGTCAAAGTAATATGAATGAGCGGGGTGACTTGAACCATAACAATTGGAGGAGAAGGGGTTAAGGTATTACGGATTATCCTATTTTCTAAATTTATTACGAATTATACATATAATTTTATTTATACTTCAAATTTAATAGAAGCTAAAACTCCTTCTTACTTCAACCTAACTCTTTCACTGAGTCTTAATAGCTAACTCATTCTCGTTAAAAGCTGAAAGGGAGTTGTGTTCTGTAAAACTTCAAACAAAAAACTTTCGAATTGAAGTTAATTTTTAATTTATTTATTTGATAGATTTCAGTAATTATTTTCTGATGAATTCGGTTATGCTACTAATGTAAGTGTCCTTGATTACGTAAGCATATATATGCACATAAATGAGTGGATGCATTAAATTTCTTATTTACAAAATTGCCCTCAGCATTTCTGGTTCGGGATTTGTTTGCCACCCATGCATGTCGACAAATAAAGGATTATGACTAATGTTAAGAAACCATATTTGGATTAGAAATTTATTGTAACTAATAATTATAAAGATAATTGGTATGCAGTGAGGAAATCAGCTCCAAATGCTTTTGGTGGTTGTGGATTTTGGATGATTAGATGGAAACGAAGATGAAGACAGAAGGAAATTATGCAGGTGGTTGGTCATAGTTTGCTGAAATAAATAACGTATAAATGGAGGAGGATATTATAATCGCTTAGTAATACATATTATTATTAGATATGATCGAAATATAGTATGGGTGTGTTGGACAGAGTTGGGGGAATTAATTTAATGGAATAAAGATTAGCGCGTATCGAGTCATGAGAAGGTGCGGTGCGGGCCGTCGTTTAATTAGATGGATATCATTGTAGTTATTTAGCGAGTTAAGTATAATTTATTCGTGGGCCGTGGAATTTCTTCTGTTCGTGATATAATAAAGCCCACCGACCATGGGCCCGCGGAAGTAAGTTAAACCAGATAAGTTCGGAAAATGTGCAAAAATAAATACTACGTGGTCCCGGCGGGGCTCGAACCCCAGCCAAAAATAAATACTACGTGGTCCCGGCGGGGCTCGAACCCGCGACCTTCGGCTCATAAGACCAACGCTCTAACCAACTGAGCTACGGGACCATTCAATAATATATTGCATTTGTACTTAATTATATCCTATGATAACAAAAGAAATTTTATAGCTTTTAACCTTGATCACTGTGGACAATCGTACATGAAGAGGTGGGTGAGGCCATGAAAATTGATGTTGGTAAATTGACTTTTATAGGCCAACAATGAGAGACAGCAATTACATATGGTGTCGAGAGGGAGTCATAAATCCTTCCTTGGAGACGAAATTAATGACAAAAAAAAGTTGCCATTGACCGAGCTTTAAACCGTGAACCAATCCCCACGGCAGTCGTGTATTCCTCTCTGGACGACTCAACAAATATCTCCATCTTACTTTACAATCATTCACAAACTGATCATTTAATCAATTTCGAAACTTGTTCTTAAAGTTTCCCAAAACTAAATATGTTATTTCAACACCTACAATTGCAATCGGTAAAATCAATTACTTTGAGAAGCAAGTAAACCAATGGATATGATAAAATGGAGGGAATAAGGATAACCCGTAACCAGGTTCAATTGTGATTTTCAAAATAATTGGGAGAAGGGATATCACTTTTACTATTAAACTAGTGTTTAAAATACAATAACAAATGAGTTGTGGTCTAATGAAAAACATGTTTACTAATAATCTTAATATCCTAATTTAAATCACATAGTCTATCACTTATATTTTTTATCCACACAAAAATTACTACCGGGAGTTGGATAATCGTTATCCAAAAAATTGAGGTGTACCGGGATAACCCCAATACCCTGGCTCCGCCTCTAATTCCTGTGCAGATACATTGGTTGGAAGTTTGGTATGCCTGAAACGCTATATATCAAAGAGGGAAGCGGGGGCTTGAGACTAAGAAAAAGGAAGAATATAATTGCGTATGAGACTAGTGGTTTGACAAAGTAGATAAGAGTACCTAAGAACAAGAGATGAGATTTTGGGTTACATACAGGGTTTGCTTAATACGGTTGAAGTTAGGGGTGTTCAAATGGTTATTATGGTAATTATCAAATTAAATAAGTCTAATTCTATTAATTATGAAATACAATATTATAACCAAACTTTCCAAACTAATACAACAACTATATTAATCAAACTAAAGTTTATTCAGTTTGGTTAATTGATTAACCAAAATAACCAATATAACATCACATTATGATTGAGTGAGAAAAATTTCCGTTTAGTATATCAATTCGCAATTTATAAAATGAATAACACATAACAATCCACATAATTATAGTTAAACCTTAACGTAAATGCATTTAACAAATACAATTATCTTACAGCGAGGAAAAGGAATTAGATTAAACGCGAGATGCCCGATTCTCACCCACTGTCTTTTTGTATTTATATTATTGTTTTGTAAATGCATTTAACAAATACAATTATCTTACAGATGTACCGTATTATATTATTGTTTTCCAGCGAGGAAAATCTTGGTGTTTGAACTCAATTAATGCACCTTGACTTCTTGAGCAACGAAACTAAAACGGTTCACAATAATAATCTAAATAGATCATTCGTTTCGTAAATGCATTTAACAAATACAATTATCTTACAGATGAGTAAAGTCGAGAGCTTTTCTTTTTTAAGAGTTTGAAACTTTTTTTTATTATCCAGAATATCAACCACATGCCATTTTATAATAGCGGAGCCTATTAAATCTGAAAGCAACCTACAATTAATTTTATTGCCAATGGAGTTTTGTTCTTAGTAGCCTCATACTTCCGGGAACACCAACAGACATCGCTTGAATCGAAATTAGGATCTGCAACTCCAAAACCTTCACACCGTTAGGCCAAGTATTTGAAACTTGAAAAAAAGTTCATACATACTTTATAGAAACGAGCAAAGAGAGAGTGAATACTGGGCATTCTTTAGGGTTTTCTTGTGATGGTAAATTGAGTATTGATAAGAGGAGAACTGGTGCTAGAGGACTTTTATCAGCACGTAATTATGTACTAAGGTCCAATTTGGTTCGGACCAAAATTATGAGAATCCTTGTTCAATATTGACAAATATTTTAGACCCAATGTATTAGACCAACAACGCATTCGGTTCGGATTGATCAGGTCCAAATATCAATTCAGTACATATTTCTTTAGTATTTATAAAATTTATGAAACGAATGATTGTACGGTCTGTACCGTATTATATTATTGTTTTCCAGCGAGGAAAATCTTGGTGTTTGAACTCAATTAATGCACCTTGAATTCTTGAGCAACGAAACTAAAACGGTTCACTCTTATCCAAACAATGTTCGAACGAGGGTGTTTGATGTTTTTTTATGGTTTTTTTGTAACAAGCTAAGTTAATTACACCGACTCCTATGGAGGTTCAGTGAGAGCTTCAGAAACTAAAGGCTATGGCTAAATTGCAGAGAAAAGATAAAAGTTTGACATTGTGTGTCAAATGTTTGGTAGTGGAACCCCTTCTTCGTTTTTGTTTCTCCTATTTATAGCCATCACTCATAACTGCCATGTAATTGTCTCTGTTTCTCCACTGTTTGGTGCTTGAAGTAACCCGCTTGACGCCTTCGCCGCCTTGCTTGCCTGTACACCACTTGCTATCTTGATAGCTTAACAACTTCACTTGGCATTTAGCTACCTTGAGTCTTGGAGGCATCTCGCTTGACTTCATCTTGACGTTGGATGCCTCATGATGACCACCCTTTCATGGCGTCATGCTCGACACTAGGTGCTTGGGGATTCGATGATGCACACTGACTCCTTTGGGTTGGCATCATACTTGTAGGGTCTTGACAGGTTGGTCTACCATGTGCTGATGTACATGGCTGACACTTAGAAACTCAATAACCTTGTATATAGAGTACCCTGCATGACTACGAGATCTACCATGCCTGAGTACTTGGGATGATGGTGCTTTGTGCCTACCCCATTGGCATGACATCATGTTTGGCACCCTAGTACTTGATAGGTGGGTACCTGGGATACCCATGCTGTTCCGCTTCGCTCCATTCCCATCATTAGTAATGAGGATGATTTAGACAAACCCGCCACATTGTCATCCATCCCTACCCAAGCTTCAGCAAGGGCATCCTCGGACACATTAGCATTGTGGTTTGATGGCTTCGTTAGATGGGACTACGGTGGTAGCATTGGCTTCATTCAATGCCCCGACGGTACTATCCTCTTTGCCTTTAGGAAGTATTACGATGTTATTCAAGATCCGTTTTTAATGAAATTATTGGTTTTGCGGGATGCTATGCAATGTTGTCTTACTCATTCCTTTATGTCTGTCAATAAATTCTGATTAAACGGATGGTGGGATAAGATCTGGCTCGTGATCTTGGAGGAGCTATTTTGGAGGATGTTCGGTCGGTGGCTACTCATTTCTACCTTGTATCCTATTGTTTTGCTCCTCGTTGTTAATAGGGCTGCCCATCTTATATCAGAAAAGACGCTCTTATCGGGAATTTGACTATTGATCTACTATCACGCTTTTCTTGTTTCTTCTATGTGACGGTTTGATCAACTCTTTGACTTTGCAAAAGAAAAAAGAAAAACAGAATGGGCCTACGACTTACGAGAAGACTTCAGCGGTCTACGACTTTCCAGCCTGGTCCACCCATAATGAGCCTACAACTGATCAAAAGCCCATAGGACTAAAACTCCCGTGTGGATAAGTGCTTCTCTTTGCATACCTCGGCCCAAGTGAAATCAGGCATGTGTGACCGCTTCAGTTTTGAGTTTTGACCCTCTCATTCCCAAATTCCAATCCCAAGTAAAAATTGGGGGAAAATTCGTCCGTCTTCTTCCTCGACTGACTTTTCTTCTTCTCAGAGGATTAAACTCGTTCAACCCAGAAGAAATTTTGGGCCGCAAGCAACACTGCAACAGTAAATATCAAGTTCGCGAGAATCTTCAAATTCCCACGACGCGGATTTACGTCTATTTATATGCTGAGCTTAAGGAAGCTACTAATACAAACTTAATCCTTAGTTAAAGCACACAAAATGAACCTGCTAAATTTGGCTTCTCTCGCTCTAATCGCTGTCTTCTATCTATTTCTTTGTCGTGGAACCGCCGGAGGATCCAGTAACAGCCGAACTGCAGTTGGAATCGGAGCGATCCTCGATGTGGGTTCTCGCGTTGGTAGAGAAGCGAAAACCGGCATTGAAATAGCTCTCCACAATTTCAACACCAAGTCCTCGAATACCCGCCACAATTTCTCTGTTTACTTCCGGGATCCTCAGAGCGACCCTCTCAAAGCTGCTTACGCCGGTAAATGTCTATCACATCTTGTAATTAGCTTTTTTTTAATATCGGTAATTACGCTAATTAATTGCAATTTTGTACAGCTGAAGGGTTGATTAAAACACAGAAGGTGGAGGCAATTGTTGGGATGCACACATGGGCCGAATCGGCGATGGTTGGCGAAGTCGGAAGCCGGGCTCAAATTCCGGTGCTTGCACTCTCTCCGTCGTCAATTTCGGCGCCGCTAAAGCAATTGCGCTGGCCGTTTTTGATTAATTTGGCGGGCAGTAACGGCTCTGAAGAGATTCAGTGCATCGCAGCTCTGGTTCGCTTCTATAGTTGGAAAAGGGTTGTAGTGATTTACGAAGACGATGCGTATGGTGGGAATTCGGGGAAACTTGATTTGTTATCCGAAGCGCTGCAAAAATCTGATTCGGAGATTGAGCACCGATTAATTTTCCCGCCTTATAACTCTTTAGTCAACGGATCGAAAGAACTGGTACGGGATGAACTAATAGGATTATTCAGGAAACAGAGTCGGGTCTTCATAGTTCTCCAAGCAGGGGCGGACCTAGGTCTATGGAAGGGGTGTCGTCCGACACCCCTCCGCCCGAAAATTTTGTGAATGACCTATATTTTTTCGGTACAAAAAATTTTAATTTGAGACTTCCGACACCGCTCCAATAAGTATAAGCGACACACCTTCATTATACGATAATAGTTTTAGTGTTATAAAGTTAGGGATTTCCTACAATAACTTGAAGTAAGGTAACTTGAATTTTTTTACCTGCGATAGCAGGTTTCACAGGTCGCATTACGTAAGATACAATAGGCATTACATAATGGTTACGTAACATATGGTAATCTTACGTAACAGTTGTAAAAGATCATTACGGAAGCCTTACGTAATAGAATGTGTCTTTACGTAATGAGTATTAACCTTGCGTTACGTAAAATGTTAAGTCATTACGGAAGCCTTACGTAACGCTACTGATTTAACTGTTACGTAAGAAATAGCTGTCGTTACGTAACATTTACGTAATGGAAGGTCATTTTACGTAATGAGTATTAACCTCACGTTACGTAAAGTGTTTAGTCATTACGTAAACCTTACGTAACACTTCCGATTTAATTGTTACGTAAGAAATAACTATCATTTCGTAACCTTTACGTAATGAATGTGTATTTTACGTAACAGTTGTAAAATGTCATTACAGAAGCCTTACGTAATGGAAGGTCTCTTTACGTAACGAGTATTAATGTTGTGTTACGTAAAGAGCTAAGTCATTACGGAAACTTTACGTAACGCTTCCGATTTCACTGTTACGTAAGAAATAACTATCATTCCGTAACCTTTACGTAAAGGAAGGTCTCTTTACGTAATGAGTATTAACCTCACGTTACGTAAAGTGCTAAGTTATTACGGAAGTCTTACGTAACGCTTCTAATTAAAATAAGGAAAGGATAAAATAAGGAAAGCAAATAAATGTGAAAAAGGAAAGAAAAAAACAAAGAAAGGTAAGTTAAGTGGGTGGTGACCGGCAACCCCCTATTGCCAATTATTTTTTTCTTATTTTTTATTTTTTTATTTCTTTAATCAATGGTTTAAAATAAGTTTGATCGATTTTAACGGTTTAGATCTATACAAGTTACATAACTTGAAATTATACCCAAGTTACTGTAGGAGGTCCCTATAAAGTTATTCATCATAATTAGTCATTAACAATAATAAGTAAAATCAAATAAGCATGATTGTTTTAAGTAACCCACAACCCAATTTAACTTGTCAATTTGTAGTTAATAGGTGAAATGGGTAGATTTATGGGAGATTGTGGTTTGATTTTGGTTAAATTGGTAGAACTAGAGGAAAAATGTTAATGATATTACTTTAGGCATACTTTGTTTTGTCTAAAATTGCCAATTGGTAGATCGTGGTTTACTATATTTGATTATAAACTATTTTATTTTAAGTTTTATTTTAGACGTGAGTCGATTCCCTTTAGTTGAGTGACTAATTTATGAATGATTATGTAGTTGTGTATATCGAAAAATGTTTGATTTGCAATATAAGCGATGAATGTATTTAAAAAAAAATTCAGGATATGAAAAATCGTCATAATTCGTAGTAAACACGACGTTGTTAACTTATAAAAGAATTTTCAGTAATTTCTATTCAACTTTTATTTTTATTTAATTATTTTATTTAATATAATTTTTTATCGGCGACACCCCTCTTCAACGATCCTGGGTCCGCCATTGTCTCCAAGCTTCTCTTCCCATGGCAATTGACATTTTCAGGGAAGCTAAGAGCGTGGGACTTTCGGGAAGAGATTCAGCTTGGATTGTCACGGAAGGGATAACAAGCCTTCTGGACTCCGTTGAAGACTCTGTTATTTCCTCCATGGAAGGAACTCTAGGAATCAAGAGAGATTTCCCTAATGACGGTGGTGATTATGAAAATTTCAAATCCCAATTTAGGGGGAAATTCAGGTCAGAATATCCAGAGGAAGACAATTTGGTTCCTGGTATTCACGCTTTGAGAGCTTACGATGGGATCAGGGCCATAGCAGAGGCGGTGGAGAAAAGAAAAACAGGGGAAAAAATTATGCTGTCAGAGAATTTCACCGGGCTGAGCGGGGAAATATGCCTCACCGCCGGCGAAGAGCCTTGTCCGGCCTTGTTGAGGGTTGTTAACGTCGTGGGCAGAAGTTACAGAGAGCTGGATTTCTGGCTGCCGGGTTTCGGGTTTTCCAAGACCCGGAATGTTCATGTCACGGAGGAGGAAAACGGGTTGTCGAGTACGGTGATGTGGCCGGGGGATTTGGTTGATCGGCCCCCTACGGGCTGGGCAATGCCCACCGATTGGAAGCCGTTGAGGATTGTGATCCCCAAGCGAACGTCGTTCGAGAAGTTCGCGTCGTGGCCGGACGGGAAGAAAAGGCCCGAAGGCTACTGCATCTCCCTGTTCGATAAAGTGCTCCGGCAGCTGAACTACGCGCTGCCGCACGAGTACTTCTGCTACGACGGGCCCTACGACGACTTGATTCAGGGAGTTTACAATCAGGTAAAACTCAAAACTGTCCCATCCATTCCATTACTAGTTGAATTTCCACTATCATATATGACTAGACTAGACTAGTGTGATTTTTATGTTAGACATATGATGCGGCGGTTGGAGATATAGCGATCTTGGCCGATAGATACAAATACGTGGATTTTACGCAGCCGTTTACAGAGTCTGGATTGTCGACGATCGTGCCATCGTCACCCGACGACTCTGCGTGGATGTTCACCAAGCCTTTCGATTTCAAGATGTGGACGATGTGCCTTGCCCTTCTCGCCTATACCATAGTGGTGGTTTGGTTCATGGAGCACAACTCCAACCCTGAATTCCAAGGCCCATGGAATGCTCAATTGGGCACGGCTCTTTGGTTCATCTTCTGCTCTCTCTTCTTCGTTCAGAGTAAGCCGTCAAGCTACCAATCAAATGTTCCCAACATTGTTTTATTTTATACGAGGAATGGCGATTGATGCTGATTTTTTGGGCTTTCTTTTCAGAGGAGAAGATCAACAACAACATTACAAGAGTGGCGGTGGTGGTGTGGTTCTGCGTGGTGTTCATCCTGACGCAGAGCTACACCGCAAGCTTGACCTCCATGCTCACCGTCAAGAGGCTGGGCCCCGATTTCGAGATCCTGAAGCAGAACAAGCTCTACGTCGGCTGCGACAACGATTCCTTCGTCAAGAACTACCTCCAGACGGTGCTCGACTTCCAGCCTGACAGAATTCGGATCTTCGACAACGAATCGCAGTACACGACGGCGTTCGAGACCAAGGAGATCGCCGCCGCGTTCCTCGAAATCCCCTACGAGACGATCTTCATCAACAAGCACTGCGGCGAGTATACCACCACCAGAGCAAGCAACCGATTTGGCGGATTCGGATTCGTAAGCTTTTTAAATTTGATTTCGATCAATCATATACTTTGCCGGAAACTGTTCATGTGGGAAACCTAATTTTGATTTCGTTGTTCGCAGGCGTTCCAGAAGGGTTCCCCGATCGCGAGGGATTTCTCAGAGGCAATTCTGAATTTGTCGGAGGACGGCACGTTGAGGAAATTGGAAGAGGAGTGGTTCGGTCCGGTAACGGAGTGTCCGACGAGCGACAAGTTGACGCTACACAGCTTTGTGGGTCTGTTCAGCATATCAGCTGGAACGTCCACCATGTGTTTGATAATATTCCTGATCCGGCTGAAGCGGTATGGGGGGAAGATGGCGCGTGTTCATGACGTGGATGAAGAGGAGAGTGGGAGTTTGGCGGGGGAAGATATGGGTTCCGGGTCGGGGAAACCCGGTGGTCCGACTCCGAGTCGGGCTCTGACGTTCCCGGCGGAACACGGTTTAAGCCATCAATGGTGGAGGTCGACGAGCTGCAGGTGGCGATCTGTGGGTTCAAGTGACCCAGTCGAGGAAGCATCTCCGGCGGTGATAGAAATGCCTAAGTTTTAGACTTTTGGGAATCAGATCGGTGAAAGAAAGACGGATGGAAGTTGGTAGTTTCTCAGAGAAGGGCAACTGCTAGTGCTACTCTGCTAGTAAGGTCCTAGGAAAGCATTGTTAGAGATTTTTTGCTTGTATATATATGCTAGCTTTTCGTCCTGCCGGTTGGTCGGATTGAAAAAACAATGAAATTATTATTAACCATAAAATTTCAAATTCATATCATCACTAAAATATTTAATAAATCATTCAAACTGTTCAACAAAAAATACTATAAAATTTTGAATTCAAAATAAAAATTACAGTGTGAGTAGATAGTGAACAACATGAAGTCGACAACAACTTTGATAAATGAAAATAAGAAACATATATAAAGTTAATAATCATGGTTTAATGGTCTTAGTTTATATTACAATTTTTTTTTTAATTTTGGTGGGTTAAAATCAAGGTTCTAAAAGGCGCTAGGCGTAAGGCAGACGCTAGGCTCCTGACTTGCGCCTTGCCTGATTAGGCGTAGCCTAGGCGCGCCTAGCCGTTCAGAGCATAAATGGAAAAAGTTCTCAAATATTTTCTGTTTTCTGGAATAATTCATATAATCCAAGTGCATATAAAATTAGCAATGCCTAGTTCTTAACAGTAAACACTTAACATAACAAATAACAAGCAAATAGTGACCACTTCTTAGAATCACAATTTCATAAAATGTCGAAATACTAAACAATAGTCAATAAGTTCATAGGAAAATGTTCATTCTTCATCATCCAAGTAGGTCCATCCAGCAACCACTTCATCTTCATCATCCTCAAAAGCAATCTCCTCACCATCCTCCTCCTCTTCCTCCTCTTCAGACTCTAATTCTTCATCATGGAGCTCTCTCACTCGTGCACTCCTGCGAAGCTCACTCTGTTCACCCGCCATTGCATCTGTAACGGTACTCGAGGGTGCACAATATGATTCCTCATCCTCATCTACAATACATACATAGCATGGTCATCCCCTTCCCGTGTTTCTGATTTTCTAGGGCAAGAGGCAATTTTCTGATTTTCTAGGACAAAAAGAAGAGTATTGTGTTTAACCGCCTAAGCTCGCCCAGGAACGCCCAGGCACGTCTTCTCTCCACTAGGCGCAAACTAAGCGCTATTCCTACCTACTAACCGCTACCAACGCCTTTTACAACGCCTATGGCCAAGTCAAGGCGATCCTCCACCGCCTAGCGCCTAAGTGCGCCTAGGCGTGCGCTTAGGCGCGCCTTCTTGAACCCTGGTTAAAATAGTGAACCAGTTAAACCGTGGTGGTTCAACTGGTCCAGCCATTGATCTGATTAGGTTCTTATAACAATGATATTAATACAGTAATAAAGCATAAATACATTATTGTATTTATAAATTATTAAATATACTATCAAATTTTAGACAAATATATACATCTAGATAAAAAAACAAAAAAAAAAAAAATTTAATAGCCCATTTGAACAATTGATTATCAATTTTATACATAAAACTATATAAATTCACTTTGTATTTTAAATTTTATAAAATAAAAGTCCACGTTTTTTATCAACCCCTAAAATTTTCCCAAATGACACCCTAGTACTCCACCCCATGGTCTTATTGTTTTTTATCATCGTCACATTTTTTTCTAGCCATCAACTGTCAATTCTTCGTTATCTTACACCAAAAGGGTATCATCTACAAAATTTCAAGATTCTAATACAAATAATCTGTGTGTCATTCAAAATAATCCCTAAATCAATAGCCACATGAATTATCTAATTGACTATCTCTTCCAATCTAGTCATGAGCTCTTAATTCGCTAGTTCACATCACAAGTAAAGAGCCTGAATTCTACATAGTCTTACTCGATCGTTGGTGATTGGCAAATAATGTGTCTGCTAATTTGAGCCCTACAGAGATTATGTATTATCGTCAATTATTCAATGTCTTTCGGACACATTTATTAATTAGCGAGTATTTTTTTAATTAATTCCTCCAAGTTTGTATTTTTGTGCTCTGAAGTAGGAGCACTAACACATGTCCATCAAATTGTGTGGATAAAGAATTACTTGTTATTAAAGAATATGTAAATAATTTTAATAGAAATGAAAAAAATATTAAATCACATTGCTATTCACATTTAGATAAATAAAGCTCTACACATTCCTAACATCAATATAAAAGACACTCAATAAATGCACTAATTACTCGACTTTACCTACCTAATAAAAAACTAAATTTTCATAGCGAAGGTTATACCGAATAGCCAAAGATAGCGGAGGTTATACCGAAAAATTTAATGATAAGGTATTTCGTACTGAAATCGTAGTTTAACCATAGTTCAACTATTTTGTACCGCTAAAATCACCAACTGGTTTGGGTCAGGTATTCGATATTTCCAATCCGGTCGGCCGATACAATAGGGTTTTTTAAATATTGTTAATAACACAAAGTATACTTCTTATTAGACCCGTTAAGTAAAAGCCTGAATAGACCAGTAATCCAATAAACCAGGTCATGCAAAAAATTCCAACTGCTCACTCCTGGCCCCACTACTTAAATAAGGCTCAACATACACCTAGATCTGGGAAGGACACGCTTAAAAATAATACCAATGAGATTGTTGTTCATATTGGAGAAAAGAAACAAATAAATTGCAGGGCCACATGTCAGTATGGTTCGTCAGACTAATGCTCAGATATTTTAAGTAATAACGTAGATTAGGACCACTTAAAAGAACAAACAAAGTATCATAATTATACATGCATCTGAATCATTATTAAATGCACTCAGAGCGCCCGAGAATGACCTGATGTGCCGAGGCATAACATTAATGATATTTAACCTAATTTGCCAATATAAATAGTGGTAACGTTGTTAGAGAGGGCATACATTAATATCCCCAAACAATCAACCTAAAATCATTCTATATCTAAGCCCGGCTAGCCTCATACGCATGGGCAAATATTCCTTTCTCTTCAAATTTTTGTGGTATCTTTCTTGATAATTTTCCTTTCTAATCGTCACAATCAATTACCAAACAACAACTCATTCGCCTACTTTCCCTCAATCCAAACCATCCAAGATTGAGATTGACTGTAGTGGCTTGTAACCCTCAGCAAACCGTCGAGCCAGTCACACCAAGTTGAGGTATACGCTACTTCATCTCCCACGTTTTATCTGAATCGACATGTCACACCACATGTAGGTCACATCAAATTAGTATAAAATTATTTTATTATTTTTTCTATTTTATTTTTACTTCTCTGCTCCTTCTTCTTTCAACAAAAGACCTCCATCTATATTTGTCATCCTTCATTGTCATTGAGAAACCGACCTTAAATGACAAGACGCGTTTTGGGGTGTAATGGAGGAGTTCTTGTGAGAACTCCGAAATTAAACGTGCTCAGTGTGGAGTACACCAAGGATGGGTGACCTTATGGGAAGTCACCTTGAATTGCACCCCATGTCGAAAACTGTGAGGGTCGAGGCCTAAAGCGGAAAATATCTTCGTCGGGAAAAGGTTCGGGATGTTGCATATGTAACACCTTAGCCAAATCCAACATCGATAAAGCACGGGAGATATCCAAGGTTCATAAGTAGGAAACCGACCTTAACTAACAAGACGCGTTTTTGGGTGTAATGGAGGAGAGTTCTTGTGAGAACTCCGAAATTAAACGTGCTCAGTGTGGAGTACACCAAGGATGGGTGACCTTATGGGAAGTCACCTTGAATTGCATCCCAAGTCGAAAACCGTGAGGGTCAAGGCCCAAAGCAGACAATATCATCGTCGGAAAAAGGTTCGGGATGTTACACGAATTCCCACCATCCCATTTGAATTTTTATTTATTTAGTAGAGATTAAAAAAAGCCACAAATTGTGGGAGTGGTGGTTCGAACCCAGATAATAAATAGTTTACTAAATTTGGCACAACATCTACACCACTCAACTAAAACTCTTCTCTTGAAACAATAATATATTGACAAAGTTTTACTCACTGAACGCTAAAAATCATCTGTTATAAACGCGCTACTACGGATCGGGAAATCGTCGGAATCGACAAAGCAAGAATACGAAAGCGAGAATCGAAAACACGACACACGATTTACGTGGTTCACTAACACGATGTGTGTTAGCTACGTCCACGGGCGAGAGAGAGCCAGTTTCACTATATCGAGGAGATTACAGATTACAGAGGAGTATGAGAAGTATTTATAGTACTTCTCCATGTGGGTCTAAACCTAATCCAATCTGCCAAAGGAAACGGTTACAGACCAGGCCCAGAACCCGAACCCAAATAACATTGAGCCCATACACCGTGGGACCCCCGATTACCAGTCGTAGCGGCTGATAATCTGATTCAAGTCATATCAACATCATCAATAAATTTAAACAACCATAACTTTGTGCTCCAAAATCCGAACGTTATGAATTTTTTTTCATTTCGCATAACTTTTAACGGACTACAATTTTTACTAGGAATGAATTTTCAAAACAGGAATTATTTTTAGATATATAGGGTTTTGGGAATAACTTACCTTCCCTTTTCACAAATCCACATACATTTCGAAATTATGCCTATGATAAAAGTTGTAGTCCTTAAAAAGTTATGCGAAATGAAAAAAAAATTCATAACGTTCGGATTTTGGAGCACAAAGTTATGACCGTCCAAATTTTGACAAAATAAAAAAAAGGCTCGTTCGGAGTAGCAAATGACATTTTTTCTGGACGGAGGCGAGACCAAACCGTCTACGGTGTTTGTGGCCTTAAAGATCTCGAAAAGTTATGCGGAATAAAAAAAATCGCGACGATCGGATACCCGAACACAAAGATACGTTCGTTTGAAGTTTTCACCTAGGTTAGGATTTTTTTTTAAGAAAAAGAGACCAGCCAGTCCGACCCCAGCCAGTCATGAAAACCGCCCCCTAAACCTGCGGTTTTCATCAAAAACCGCTGGTTCGGGTGGCGGTTTTTGGGAAAAGGGTGTTATTTTTGGAATTTTTTTAAACAGTGCTATTTCTGGAAAAATCTCACATCGAAGCTTTTCTTTTGTTCCCCCAATTGAGATGGTGTATGGAGATTTCAAACCTTGCCTAGGATTTGGAATTTGGATTCAGTCGGTTCACTACTACTTCCTCGTTATCGCCTTCCGTCAATTAGCTCGAACCTTAGCTAAGATTCCCTTATATAATCTTGTAATAAATAACACGGGGTGCAAACCTCAATTTCTAGTAGCATACGACTTTGTTCTAATGAAGTATTGTAATATCAAAATGAAGAAATTGAGTCCCGGTGAAGGGATAAGATAATTTCAGAATATATGGGTTGAAGGGTGCTCATGCAACTTGCTTCATGTTTTGGATTGTGTCGGCGTCAATCATCAAATAAGATGTTTAATGTGTATTGAAGGGTGCTCATGCAACTTTCTTTATGTTTTGGATTGTGTAGGCGTCAATTCAGACACCATTTGTAGCAGGCTATTTTGTATTCATCCTTACCCGACCGACTGTGCTTTTTTCACATGTTTTATTGAACTCCAATGTGCTGTTAGTTGAGAGCCGACATATATTTGGATTTTGATCAACGATGAGAGATGGAGAAGAAGTAAAAAACAAAGGTAAAATGATATGATCCCAAATAGCCAGCTCTACACGTTTAAATTACTTGACGAAGAAGCTATCGAAGTTGGGAAGAAGAAGGGCAGAATTTGGTTAAGTGTTGAAACAGTGTTAGGTAGCCTACTTTGGAGGCTTGGTTCTCTCAATTGGCTCAATGTAAATTCGAGTTTGATAGCTTGTTTTGAAGATAAGTCGTTTATCTACACGATGGTATGCTTGGTAGCCCAAGAAAAGGTCCTGGAAGTCATTTTCTAGACATCCAAAGATGCTATATGGAAAGCTGAAAACTGTCTGAAAATGGTCAATTCTAGAAACTGTTTTGTGAAGCCTACTTTGGAGCTCAATTCGAGGGGCATGGAAATGATTCAAGTCCAAAGGCTTCCACCACATGAAAATAGGTATGTTTGTCTACCAAGGGAAGGAATTGGATGAAAGATTGGAGATCTGGAAGGCCTTAAACGAATGGCGCGAAGTAGTACAAAAGCTGTTTTTGGACTGTTTGCTGGCAGCTTACTTGTGCTTCAAGAAAGAGAGTTTGAGTACGAATTTTGTGTGCTTTTTAGTGTAGAATTTTACCTTATTTGTTTCATTGTTCTATTAGGATTGTACTAGGGTTTATTTGACTATAAATAGCCTTCTATTTTCGTTGTAAAAACTTAGACTTTGATGAATTGAAATTGAACCTTTGGCTTTTGGCAAGTTAGCGTACTTGTGCTGAGTTTGGTGGATTCCAAGCTCGTAAGCTCTTGTATCAATTGAATAATCACCTCAATCATGATCGGGCATCTATCCTTATACCAATCGAGCCTTTCCCCAGGTGTGGAATTTCACTTTTGGTTCCGTTTTATCCAAGTTCATATTAAGAACACTTCGTTCTTGATTCGAATTCAATCGATCCTTCGATTGAGTCGTTAGTTGCGTGACTTTGATAAAAACATCCTCTGAGTGCTTATCATAAAAAGATGTTGGAAGGAGATGTCATATGACCATTCATTTGCCCATCTTAATTTTCCTTTCTTTCTTAAGAAATATTTGTTTTTTTATTTAAATTAATTAGAAATAATGTTGAAAGTATTATGTTGGTAAGTTAATAAAAAATGTCATGTCGACACATTTTGTAATATTGGCATAAAAAATGACTATACTTGTCACAAAAGTCTATGTTTTGGTTATATATATGTATTTTGCCTAAACTAAGCTACACATACAATTTAATATTTAATGTTTGAATTAATGTTACCTGAGTCTCAATCTCATAATTAATTTCTTTCTATAAGATAGATAACTTCAGGTAAAATATAAATATGAAAGTGTCAACACCAAATGTGTTTTTAGAGTTTAATTAAAGAAATTGCAATAATACAATGTAGTCTCGTTGGTCTTCTAAAATTCCAATAATAAATTTTTTAATATATAAAGATACATTCAGCATAACTATAAAAATGACATTCTTATGATCACTTTCGGGGCACAAAATTTGAAATGGAGATTACAATTTTCTCATTCTACTATACATATAGGTGTAGATGTAAATAGATGTAGACTTTCACTATGGAATTGGATCGAATTGTAGCAGTCAACTATCCCTATGTAATTGCCCAGGAAAAAGCAGAAAATATCCCAAAATACATATATTTAAAAAAAAAAGAATCTAAAAATACACATTTTTATGAATAATTCCCAATTTACACATCTTTGGGCAACACCGCGGTGAAGGCTTTACTGCGTTTGTCGGCCGCGGTAAAGGCCTGACTTAAGGCTGAAACTTACTAACATAATTATGCGCTCAATTATCCGATTATAGTAAAATTTATTTTGATTTCGTATAACTTTTCAAGATCTTTCGATATGAAACGCTCCTTCATCCCGAAAAATGTCGTTTGCTACCCCGAACTAGCAATTTTTCGATTTATCTAAACTTTGGAACGCCATAACTTTGTGCTCCTCAATCCGAAAGTCATAAAGTTTTTTTGATTGCTCATAACTTTTTAAGAACTACAACTTTTACTGGAAAGAATTTTTAAAACAAGAAATATTTTTGGGATATGGGATTTTGGGAATAACTTTGCTTGTACTTTTCACAAATCCACATACATTCCAAAATTATGGTTATGATAAAAGTTGTAGTCTTTAAAAAATTATGCGAAATCAAAAAAAGTTTCATGATATTCGGATTGCGGAGCACAAATTATGGTCTTTCAAAATTTGTCGAAATAAAAAAATTGCCCGTTTGGGGTAGCAAACGACATAATTTGGGTTGAAAGAGGCTGCAGATTTTAAGATCTTGAAAAGTTATGCGGGATCAAAAAATATTTCGCTACGATCGGATAATCGAGTGCAAAGTTACGTTAGTTTGAATTTTCAGCCTTAGGTCAGGCTTTCACCGCGGCCGTTAACCGCTGTGTTGCAATCACCGTTTTAGTTTGCCGCGATGATGCCCAAACATGTGTAGTTTGAGAATTTTTCATAAAACGTGTGTATTTTGCGAATTGTTTTTAAACGTGTGTAGTCTAGGAAAATAGCGGAAAAAATCCTTATAAAACAATCGACAATTATTTAAAAATTTGATGGAGGTGAATACCATAGCAAAACTTGTGGGTAGAAGTGAAATTAGATATTGCAAAAAGTTTTATCTCATGTCACCTTTATATATTTTGGAGATTAGCTAAGTGATTTAATGGCTAATAGATTTTTTTTTTGACAAAAGATAATCATATATTGATCAAAGAATAGACAAAGTTACATCCTAGAGACCAGCCAGGTCTGGAAATTAAAAGAGCGACACATAGACGGGTACAAAGAAAGGGCCTTTCTAGCCACAACATGGGCTACCCTATTGTTCCTCCGTCCAACGAACCGCAAACTAAACCCCGGCTGATTTCCCATACACTGCAAGATTTCTTCCAAAAGCATCCCTATCCTGCTATCCCGAGCATTCGCTTGATTGATCTTATCCACGATGATCTTGGAATCTCCTTCAAAGCAAACTTCCTAGACTCCATTAGCCACACACCAGAAGAGGGCATCCCGCAGGACCAGCGCCTCCGTTACTAAAGGATCATCAATAACCTCCTTGCGCCCAGAGGACCCTCCTATAATGGTCAAGGAGCACCATCCCGCCCGCAGAGTGAGACCCGGCTCGAGTAGCCCCATCCCACATACACACCAGCGAAGTACCCCCCGACACCCCTGGTTGGTGGACAATAGGACTTTGGTTCATCTCTGTCTTATCAGATTTAGTCCGGTCCCATTCCTCGCACTGCTGATGGAATTGCCGCATCAGGGCCGAAAACCCAAACTGCTTCCCCTCAAATACCACCCAATTACGGGACTTCCAAATCCTCCAAAGCACTGCTACCACAGCCATGACCATGCGCGGTTGATGGATTAAGGCAAACAGCTGTTTGAGGAACAAAGGAAAAGTATGGCGAGGCAATGCTTGGCCCAGATGTTCAAGCCCTGAATAATCCCATAAAGCCCGAGCCACCGGACACTCCAAGAAAAGATGTTCCAAAGTTTCCGAGGCCTCCCAGCAAACCGGGCAACGAGGTAGGACAGGAACACTTCTATCAATAAGCCCCTCTGTGGTAGGAAGGATGCGATGAAAAATTTGCCAAACAAAGACTTTTAATTTCGGGGGAATATCAGCATCCCACAGTCTAATCCAACTGGTTCTATCCATCCAACTAGCCGTATCCCTCCAACCACCGTTCCTTCGTGCTAGATCCACGGCCAAATGATACGCAGATTTGACAGAGAACACACCATCAGGCGTGCCATGCCAAATCCGTTTATCCACCATATTTTGCCTCAGAAGAGGAATAGATTGAATCATTCGGCAGGTGGGAGGGTCAAACCATTGACTGAGCTTATTGGCACACCACCCCCCATTCCCGTCCTGGGCCATAACATCCGCCACCACCGGGTCACCTCCGGCAGGCAATACCTGAGGGTTAAATGTTGGTTTCTCAGGATGTATCTGCGGAATCCAATTTGAGAATAGCAACGATGCAGACTCCCCATTACCAATCTGCCAACGCAGGCCCTACTCAAGCAACTGTCGCCCAAAAAGAATGCTTTGCCAACCCCAAGAAGGCCGCGAACGTGCCTGAGCTTGGAGAAAATTTCCCATCGGGAAGTATTTACCTTTATAAACTTGGGCTAGTAAGGAATTTGGGTCCTGAAGGATTCGCCACCCAATTTTTGCTAGTAGGGCCTAGTTAAAATGCTCGAAACGGCGGAACCCCATGCTCCCGTCATGCTTACTTTTGCACATATTCCGCCAGGATATCCAGTGAATCTTGGATTGACCCTCAGTCACTCCCCACCAGAATCTGGCTACATGCTTATCGAGCAGCCTACAAAGAGACAAAGGCAACCTGAAGCAAGACATCACATGCAACGGCAAAGCTAGAGCTATGGACTTAATCAACGTTTCTTTCGCAGCCCAGGACAAAGCGCGTTGCTTCCACCCTTGTAATTTCTCCAGAAGCTTCTCTTCCAAGTAGCGGAAGGTATCCATCTTCGATCGAGCTATCAGGGTCGGGAGACCCAAATACTTGTCATGCACCCCTACCGCACCCACCCCCAAAATTGCCGCCAGGAACTCCTGATCAGCAGGAATTATATTATTACTGAAACAGACTGCTGACTTGTCCAAATTTACTCGTTGACCACTGAGTTCCTCATACTCATTTAGTACTTCAATCAGATTTTCACATTCCTGGAGATTACCTCTTAGGAATAAGTAAGAATCATCAGCGAAAAATAAATGAGAGATACGAGGAGCTCTAGGTGCCACTTTCACACCTCCCAATCTCTTATCAGTAATTGCCTGACGAAGAAGCGCAGCAAACCCTTCGGTACAAAGCACAAAAAGCAGGGGAGACAGAGGATCCCCTTGCCGCAGGCCACGGGTGGGCCTGAAATACCCAGAAGGGGTCCCATTCATTAAGACCGAGAAGGATGTCGAACAGAGGCATTCATGGATCCATCCTATCCAAACAGAATTGAAGCCCATTTTCTCAAGAACAGCTAGTAAGAAGGGCCACTCAACTCTATCATAGGCCTTTTCCATGTCAACCTTCAGAGCCATGTACCCTTTCTTACCCTGCTTCTTTATTTTTAAATAATGCATCAATTCGTGGCCAATCAGGATGTTTTCAATAATTTGCCTTTCACGAATGAACGCATTTTGACCTTCAGAAACAATCCCTGGCAGAATAATGGCTAGCCGTGCAGTCATGATCTTAGTAACTATTTTATAAACAAACTGGCACAGGCTAATCGGTCGCAATTGTCGCATGTTCTCCACATTATCCACCTTCGGAATCAATGTTAGCCAAGTGTGATTGAAGCTGCGAAGCATCCTACTCGAGGCGAAGAACGAACATACAGCTTCAATCACTGAGTTACCAACAATATCCCAATAGGCTTTGAAAAACTTCCCTGTAAAGCCATCAAAGCCAGGAGCCTGCTTAGACCCCATGGCAAACACTGTGTTACGGACCTCTAGAGGCAGTACCTCCGCCGTTAACATCTCATTCATCTCTTGAGTGACATTTTGGGCAATGGGGAGGCCCGCCACCTGCTCAGCCATATTCATCACTTGATTTTCCGAAGTGAACAGCTTTTGATAGAACTGGCCGGCGGTATCTGCCTTCCCCTTTTCGTCAGTAATCCAATCCCCATCCTCATTATACAACCCGGCCACAAAATTTCTTTTCCGTCTCGTACGGGTGACTGTATGGAAGTAAGAGGTGTTTTTGTCACCCTTCTTGAGGCAATGAACCCTCGATTTCTGCTGCCAATACACCTCTTCAGCTTCCCATTGGCGGGTCAGTTCCATTTCAAGGTTTTTTACCTCCTCCCAATTAATGGGGTGATTGGATTTGATGTGCTCGATCTCTACTTGGAGTGTTTTGATATTCCGAAGTGAGTTGGTAGTACCAGCCCTACTCCAATCATAGAGAAGATGCCTCAGCTTCTTAAGTTTTTCCCAGAGTTGATACATGGGCGTTCCAGTACTTTGCTCCTGCCACACATAACTGACCATTGCCCTGACTTCCGGGTTGTCAGCCCACCGGGCATCAAATCAAAATAGAGGCCGACACTTTCGAACAAAATTTTTATCAGCCAAGAGCAGCGCCCGGTGATCCGAGCCAAGGTCAGTGCAGTGTTTAACAAGGGTATCAGGGAAACGATCTATCCACAAGTGGGAACAGAGCGCCCTATCCAGACGTTCCCTGATACAAGCATTACCAAGGCGTTTATTTGTCCAGGTGAACGTATCCCCTTGGTAACCGGGGTCATGGAGCCCAAGATCTGTGATAAAGTCGCGGAGACTATTTGATTGGGCACTGTTCCAAGAATTACCGCCATCCTTTTCATGAGCGTGCAGGGTGGTGTTGAAATCACCAATAACCACAAAAGGGAGGTGGACTGAAGCACAGACATTGCGAAGATGATTCAGCTGATTAGCTCTAAGAGCTGAGTGACAGCTAATGTAAACACAAAAAACAACATAAGAAAAATCCATATCATTAACTTCAACTCCAATACAAAAATCCGACTGAAAGAACACCGAAACATTAACTTCGGGGGACCAAGCAACAACGAGGCCCCCTGAAGCATCAATGGCATCTACAAAAAAAGACAACGAAGACTCGAAACCTAAACCCCGCAGACGGCGGGCAACAACCTTCCGGCGCGCTCTTGTCTCTGAGAAGAACACAAGGTCCGGCTTATTCGATTGGACTAAACCAAGAGCCGAGCAGAATGTGAGGGTCGGTCCAATATCCCTCACATTCCAGGCCAAGATCCTCATCTATCTGGCTGGGACCAATTCAGGCTGGTTTCCTCCACCATAGCAGTCTCCTCTTTTTCTTCCACGAATTGCCGTTTTGGAGTAGGGTTTTCACAATCTTCCCCATCCATAGTTTGGAAGGCTCTTTTTCTTTCATTGTTAATGGCCAAATAATTCGACCCATATTCATCCAATACTCCCATTTCCCCCTTCAAGCTCGGATCATTGTTCCCTCCAAGGTCACCATCGAGAAGAGTGGGGGCGGCCTTTGAAGCTTGAGGGGAGAGGGGGGTTTCAAAATTTAAACCAGCCTCAAAGGCTTGAACCACCTGTTGCACATGACCAGGGTTAGGCCCCGACTTCCTGCTTTTGAATTCAAAACACTGGGTCTGACCATCCGGGCTAGAATCCGGCGTCGCCTTCATCGGTGGTGGTGCAAAGGCCGACGCCACCTGGATCGGAACCTCCACCCAAGAACCTTCATCAATAGTCACTTTATTGTGTTTCTTCTTAGGTGTGGGATTTGCCGTAGACTCCACCATCTTCCCTTTCTGCTTTGTCGGACCAGCCTCACCAGAGAGAGGTCGGCGGCCAGAAGCCCTCACCAGCCGTCGAGGGGTCGCCTTGCTGGCCTGGTCCGCCTCCCCAGCCACCAGCTTACTCGGAGCCGCTGCCCCTCGTTCTTCATTAAGCACCGACCAGGCCACCAGGTGATCCGAACCCGCCAGGGAAGCAAAAAGAGGACCTTCCTCATCCTCCGATTCATCCTCCAATAACAGTCTCCTTCGTCGGGTCTGGCCTTCCTCCACCTCCTCCGCACTACCCACCGAGATTGGTGAAGTAATCGCCGCCTGCCTGGTAAATTTGGGCCCGCCTCGTCCATTGGGCCCAGCCGCATGGCGATCATCCTCCCTCGGTAGCAGGCCCACCTGTTTGCTGTGTTTGGACCCCCCTGGGCTCGGCCCTGTTTCCCCTTCCCTCTATCTCGCCGCTGGACGGTACCCGCCACTTTCAATTTGGGCGAACTCGGGATTGGAAACCCTCTCGGACTCCGCCGCAGAACCCCCTGAGATTTGCGCGGCATAGGTGCAGAGCCCTCCCCACAGTCTCCATCTTGCAGCCCGTTCCGTCGATCTTTGCCGGCAGTCCCCTCCCCCGAGAAGACCTGCCTTCCAGCATCCCCTTCTCGTTCCTGTTTGGGGATAAATTGGGCGCCCCTCGCATTGGCATTAGCCAGCTTGGGGTGATTATGCGCCCCTCTGTTATTGTTAACCCAAACTGTTTTCGATTTCCCTTGGAACGGTATGGTGATGTCATCCGCATCGTAGATACGAGTGCCCAGTTTCTTGGTCATCATGTGAGGCCCATATCGTTCCTTGCGATTCGGGGGGTCGAACGAACATTCTCTCTGGAAATGCCCCACCCTTCCGCAATGAAAACAGAACGAGGGTAGGTGTTCGTATTTAAACCGGACCCAAAATTCTCCCGTCTCCTCACTCGCGGCCATTACCTGCGAGCGCAATGACCTGGAGAAATCAAGCATCACTTTCACTTTGATAAAACTTTTCCCTGACTCTTGGCAGGAATAGACTCCAGCCTCCAGAACTTGCCCTAACGTCGGCCCAGCAACCTTCATTCCAAACTTCGCAGTGCAGTAGTCCTCCTTCACGTCCCAAAGCTGCACCTTAAAGGGAGCAATGGCCAGCTCTTCAAACATTTTCCGTGATATCGACGGGGACCATGGCCGAAGGTTGATGATCCGATCATTCACCACCCATGGGGTTCGTTTGAGAACCCAGATTTTGGTTTCTTCATTCGGCAGAACGAACTCAAAAAGCCCATGTTTGGCCGGCAGCACCTTGATCCTACCCTTGCATTGCCACGGGGAATTGACCGATTCTCGAAGTTCGAGCGTCGTGACCCGCGCCGTGGTGAACACTCGCCCAAGCAGAGTATGGGAACTCCGGGCCTTGACGGATTGGACTTCCTCAAGGTCAAATTGGATCACCTGGTCGTTGCTAACCTGAGCCGCCATCTTGATCTGCACAGAGGAAATAAGACCCATTTCATCAAGATCAGTCCCATGTGCTATCGCATCAAGGCTCTGTGTAGCTCGAAGAACAGGGGAAGAGTCGGAGAGGTTCGTTTCCATCTCCCACCTTGAAGAATCAGTATGGGGAAGAAGATTACCTGGGGGAAGAAAGACGTCTGAGTCTTTGGATTGATCACCAACGCCCACCCTGCTCTCTATCGTGATGCCGCACTTGTTCCTTGGCAGAAAAACGAAAGGGCAGCCGGTAGATATAGACCAGCAGGGGGAAGCCGTTGAGAAGTATTTCCAAAGTAGGATTCTTCCCTCCAGGTTTTGTTTCGTAGAATTAATTCGGGTGATAGGATAGAGGATTCTCAGATCCCGATCCCCACAACTACCCGCAGATTTTAACTTATCCGATTTTCCCAGCAGAAAAAAACTAAATTGGTTGGCTCTGCGAAATTTCCGGGCGGGTCTCTTCCCCGCCCAAACCACAAAATCCGGGACTTCAAATCCCACTAGGGCCGAGCTAGCGGGCCGTCGGATTGTTTCTCGCCGGAGCAATTCGCACCGCCGCGAGTCTGGCCGCCGTACCAGATTTGCCAAACTGTCCGGTTCATCTTGTTGATGGGAGCAGGGGGCGGGTATCACCCATGGCTTGGTCCCCAAATCCCTGCAAATTTCAGAGAGAGCACCACACCGAGGAGGCGCGATGAATCCCGGAGGAACTCCCCCCATCCTACTACCAACGTTTTGGTGGGTTTCCAACCTTTGGCGGCACGAGGGGGTATTTTCAACCATATCCTCCATCTCGGCCGACGATGGTAGCCTGAAGCACCATACTTTACCAGGCACCTTCCTTCTTTTTGCCTTTGTCACAGAGCAGTTTATATCACACTCCAAATCAGCATACACGTCTTTACGTTTCTTCCCATTTCGCAGGGATCGGCTGTTAACTTGTCTCTCCGACGAGCAATTCTCCTTCTCCGGGTTACCTTGGTAATGGCGAAACGCCGATTGATTAGGTTGCCTTGCCTCAGGGTAGTTCCCTCCATGTGATTTCCACCCCTGGATTTGGTTCCGAAGGCTTGCAGCAAGAACTTTTTGAATAACGCCGATGAGCAAGTGACTGAGGAAACTTCCCAGCCAGAGGAGAGAGGCGAGAGAGTCCCTCCACATTTTTTTTTAACTCACATATAATAATCTAGAGTAAAGTTGTTCAGGCCGTCTATCGTCTTTATTGAGTTAGATAAATGGATATTCTTATAATATAATAAAACTCAATTCGGAATAAAGTGAATTTGATGACTTGTTTTTCAATCTCTTGGACTTACTGCTAGTTCTTGTGCATCGAAAATCAAGATGTTAAATAGAATTTGATGGGAATGAAAAATCACTCATTATCTAAAAACAATGTTCATAAATAGGAACAAACATTTTCCCCAGTTGGTTGTTGACCCTAAGGTTTGAAGAGTATGATTTTCTCATCATCTTGCCTAACTAAATAGAAAATTCACACTAGTTAGTAGCATAATGGTTGTAGCAAGACATTTATTTGATAAAAGAATCAAGAAATTAACCTTGTAGCAATGCCACTCGTCTTAGTCCTAGGTTCAATCTTTTAAGTAACACCTAACTATAAAAAGCAACCTATGTTACTAGAGGTGTTCAAACGGAGTGGTTACCGTGGTAACCATTTTGACCAGTTGTATTCGGATAATTTGGTTTGGTTTGGTTAAACATTTTAGTTTGTTTGATTTAGGTGATTTGGTTTGTTTTCGAACACTTCTAACCAATCAAACCAATGAAGCAATTAATCATAATGTCATATACCATACTTAATACATTGCATAACCACTCAAGAGTAAAGTGCTCTTCCATTTCGGACCCTTTAAAAGAAACTCGTTATTGTTTCCATACTATATTTATTCTTCTAGAATGTTGACAACAACATATGACTACCAAATTCAGATAAAAACTCAAACACTAAAATTATGAAAACTTGAAAGAGAAGGGTTTTTCTAAGAGACTAAAACAACTCACACATATATACTCAATTCATTAATTAATACCATCGGCATATATTTTTGTTAGGTTGCTTTTTAATGACTATAAAATAATTGTATTAGTTGGATGTATTTATGTCAAAGGTTAATTAGGTGCTGATTGCTATATTTTTCATATATAAAATTTTGATTGATGCATTATAAGCAAATTTTTCTTAGTTAACATATTAACCAAATCAATTAAATTTTAGTTTGGTTAATTTGGTTGTTGTATTAGTTTGATCGATTAGGTTATGATATTGTATTCCATATTTAATAAAATTTAGTCTTAATTGATTTGATAATTATCATAAGAACTAGGGCTGGGAAACAGTCCGGTTCGATTTAAACTGGACCGGATTGACCCGGTTTTTTACAACCGTATTGGAGAATTCCACAACCGAAGACGGGATTGGATTGTTACCCGGTTTCAACCGTGACCGGATTGGATTGTTACCCGGTTTCAACCGTGACCGGACTGGATTGATCCGGTTTAAACCAAAAAACCGGATCTCCTCTACCACCCCAAAACACAGCCGTTTGAATGACAAAAAATCACCCTATCCTCCAAACTTCAATCCCTAATCTATTCCCCAACCTCAATCTTCGCCGCTGCTCCTCTCGCTATTCTTCCTTTCCATCTACTTTCGCGATTCTTCTTCTCCTTCTCCCTCTTCTGGATCAAACCAAATACACCCAAGCATCGCCTTCTTCTCCCTCGAGCACTCCTCTGGCTCGCTCTGCCTATGAGCTCGATAGAAGTTAGAGAGGCGAGAAGAGTTGGAGCTGGAGAAGTGGTTGGAGTCGCGCGATCCGGGAAGGGGAGATCGAGCGAGAAAGGCAGCAGAGAAACTTTGGAGAGGCGATGCATGTCGCCCATCGCATGTCAAGCGATCAGATCTCCTCGGTCGCCGTCACCATCGCCATCGCTGGGGATTTGGAGAGCTCCGTCGCCGTCGCCGTCACCACTCACCATCGCCATCGAGTTCTGGTGGCGGAGTGGCGATGGTCCGTGATGAAATGGAGGTTGGTCGGATTTTCTTCTTCTCCTACTCTTGTGTGGTGGGTCGGTGATTGGAAAAGAGAGAAGCTCGAGGGTCAGAGGGAGAGAGGTGAGAACAGAGGAGGCGGCGGCGATTAGGGTTTAGGGGGGCGGGCTAGGCTGGGCGGGCTGGGGCGCTGGGCTGGGGTCAGGCTGGGCTAGTCTGGACTGGGGCGGGGCGGGCTGGGGGCTGGGCAGGGCGGGCTGGGCTGGGGGCTGGGCAGGGCAGGGCGGGCTAGGCTGGGGACGGGCTAGGCTGGGTTGGGTTGTATTTTTTATATTTATTGTTGTCCGGTTTTTCCGGTTTTAACCGGATCGGACCGGACTTGTGGGCATTACAACCGTAAACGGGATTGGATTGGTTGAGATCCGGTTTCCGGTTGCAACCGACACGGTTTAAACTGGCCGATTTCCGGTTTGACCAGAAAACCGGGACCGGATTTCCAGCCCTAATAAGAACCATTTTAACACCCTATATCTTAAAAAAATTACCGCAATATTTAACTTTTTACATTTGCTTATTGTACCCAAAATGACACAAAACAAAGTTTAGTAACTAACTTGTCACATATACACAAGTTTGGTGACTAAATTCTTCAATCTATCTATCTAACCATACCAATAAGAGGTTCTCCTTCACCATAGGAATAATCCTCTTTTTACCGGCTCATGCGCAGTTCACGGAAGCACCTAGAG